>OU963897.1:31092544-31771919 GCA_902850365.2 Chilo suppressalis | reverse complement strand
AATAAGGCAAAAGTAGTTTTATGTAGCAAATAATTTTGACTTTATTTTGAGGCCAAATTCAACTGTATACAAGTTTAGCATTTTTTCTATGAAAAGTGCCGGGTCTCCTTTCTAGCGCTGACCGTTATTGCGCGGAAGTAAAAATAAAGATGTCTTGGGGGAAACAGGGCGTGCGTAGGCTTGCTGAAAATATATCGATGTATCGATATATCGATATTTTTAGCCGATATATTTTGATTCGATATATCGATACATCGATACAAAATAACCAATATCGAAATTCGTATCAAAAACTATTTTTTTTAATTATTAGCGGCATATCACGATCTAACTAAATTCGTATCTGGAAAAATCGTAACTGAAGCTCAGATTAATGATATTCAACATATTTATGATTTGTGCTGTATTTAGTATTTTCTATGATTTGTATATCTGTTTCGCTGGTGAATTGGTTGTGCTGAATTCCAGTATATTCTGTGGAAGTGTATGACTGTCTAGTGTTGTTTACGAAAGATGCCACGTAAGGAGGCCCTGCAATAATTTTCATCATTCGAAAATAGGGTCTATATTTAGGGAGATAATTTTCGTTCCATTATTATTCCGCGTGTCATCTTTTGTGAGATATTGTACTGTCATGTAGTGTAGCGGCAATTTGGTACTTTGATAATTCTTTCTTTAATTATAATTTGTATTGTTATTATTGCTGACCTAAATATATTTTTGGGAAAATTGGTCCGACATATCGATATATCGATGTTTTTTTCGCGATATATCGAAGCCGATATTGATATTTTTTAAAATATCGAATTATCGATATATCGATATTTTTTTCAACTTTCGACATCCATAGGCGTGCGTTGCGCCGATTGACTCTCCAGTCGTACCCATGCGCAGTTATTGCCGTGTGCGGCGACACTAGCGCTGAACAAAACTTTCTTAAAAACAGTGATGTTCACACACTTAATACAAGAAACAAAAATAAACTAACTTTACCTGCTACTAGGCTTCACAGAATCAATAATTCATTTAAAGGTCTTTGTGTTCGCTTATACAATAAAGTCCCAAGCAATATCCAAGAGTTAACCATAAATACATACCAAACATCCAATTCTGGAATGCATATGCTCGTATTCATCACACAAACCTCTGCCCCCACCGGGACTCGAATCCGGGACTTCTCGAGTAGGCGACACCTTGAAAACCGGCGGCGTACAAACCACTCGGCCACGGAGGTCGTCGAGTAAATAATCAAAAGTTTTTGAAGTTATACTTCTTTAGGCGCGTTATGAAAAAATGATGAGAGTGAAATTTGAAGATGCGCGCGCATCACTGTAACACAAAATTTTAACAGCATGAAGTTGGTCAGCATGAAGCTTTAGCGACCAACTTCATGCGTTACTTTTGTGTTTACCGCACATTAAGAAAATCTACCAACAAAATAGAAATAGAATCTCTATTTAGTGGGTGCTAACGACTGCATTGTGAAGGCCTATCAAAAGTATTTATTAATCTGGAACAACGGAACCAAAGCGCGATTCAGGAGACTACAGCGCCATCTCTTGGTTTTTGGTGCAGTAGAACCAAAAACCACATCTTTATTTTTTGTAATAAAGTAACAGTTATAGGTATTCATATTTATAATATTTATCCACATGTTTCTAGTTTGTATATTCGGAATACGTGTTTGAGTTTCATACAAGTGCAAATCACATATGTTCTAATAAATTATATTCAGTAGCGATTTTAATTGAATATTTTGATTATTTATTTATTTTTTCAAATTAAAACTGAACTTTATTGACTGTGTCCTTTTCCAGACTTTTTATTAATTTATTGTAATTAATTATTTCCATGCAATTAAAAACTAATTTTAAACGATGCCAAAGAAGGATAACTTCTGACGCGCCTACATAAGTACACGCACCCATTTTTTTTAAACATATTTATCTTGTACTTCTTTTGTCTCTTTGTTGTTTTTAAATGGGATATTTACATGTTATGTTCTTCTTTTTTAAGTGGGATAATGTAAATAGCTCGATGGCGAGGGTGGTTAGCGCGTTCACCTGCGATCGTTGAAGTTAAGCAACTTTCGCAATGGTCAGTCATTGGATGGGTGACCAAAAATCTTCTATCTCGAGTTCCTCCGTGCTTCGAAAGGCACGTTAAGCCGTCGGTCCCGGCTGCATCTGCAGTCATTAGCACCCGCTAATCCGCACTGGGCCCGCATGGTGGGTCATGGCGCAATCTCCCTATTCCATCCATAGGGAAGGCCTGTGCCCCAGCAGTGGTAACATTAATAGGCTGATGGTGATGATGACTTAAAACGAAGAATAAGTTTGCATGTATACCCGTGACACAGTTTCGTTGTCATTATTGCAACGTAATTTACTATTTCGATGAAGAGGAAAAAACCAAAACATTGCATTTATTCAAGTTTCTACGATTCACGTATTTTTTATGTCTGCTCCGGGCGGCCTCCGTGCTCAAAGCTTGAATCGAAAACATGACAGTGTAAATTCATAATTCTCGTATATATTTACTCACGCCCACTATGTAATTAAGCAAATAAAATAACAGTTCATTGCGATATTTCTAATGATGCACACCCACTCGCTGAAAACATGAAAAGGCAAATATGAATAATTATTCCTGAACCCAGTATAACTGTGTATTTAACTCAACGTAAGGTAGGTTGCACACAGCTCGCGCCAAATATACTCGTAGTGTACCTCACGACGCTGGGAATCATAGTAATCTCATTTTAGGTAACTAAATTGATATGTAAAACACTGTATGTAGGTGATAATTATTTGCTCACGTGACAGGTAGGCGTTTTTAATGTTGTATTGTCGCATCTTTAAATTTTTGGCTTGTTTATTAGAAATAGTAACAGAATTTTGAAATGTGAAAGCGCGTATTCTTTAACGAAACAGACTGAAAATTCACTTAGACGTTTTCAAATATTTCCTACATTTGAATTAAATTTCAGTACATATTAATACCATAGGTTGATACTGATATACAGGATACTAAAATAATATAAGAGATTATAATGGGAATGGAATACTATATTCCTCATTCTGATCTCATCAGTAAGGGTACACGTAAACTCTGGTTCAATCACGACTGTGCTGAAGCTGCTTCGCGTAAGCAAGCGGCATATCGTGCTTGGATCAGGGGCCGCGCTCTTAAGGATCCCGAGGTTGATTCACTCAAAGCAGCCTATAATTTTGCTTCCAAGGCCTGTAAGTAGGCTTACATCAGAGCGGAAGCCCAGCGCGTTGTACGTGTTGGTTAGGAACTCATAACGCATCCTACAGACTCCCGTAGCTACTGGCTTTTGGCCAAGGCCGTGCAAAAGAACTTTTGCCAGCCCCCGCTGCCACTTCTGAGATACCCAGACGGAACACTAGCTCATAAGGCAGCCACAGGAGAAAGCCGATTTACTGGCAAACCTCTTTGTGGCTAACTCCCGAATCGATGATTGCAATGCGCTGCCACCATCATTACCTCATTGTGGCATAACGATGACTGATATTAAAATCAGGCAGCGTGAGGTTCGCGCTGAATTGCAGTTACTCGACGTCCGGAAAGCTAGTGGACCTGATGGCATCCCAGCAGTCGTACTTAAAAAATGTGCAGCTGAGTTGTCTCCCGTGCTCACGCGCTTGTACCAAAGCTCGTATTCTTTAGGGCGTGTGCCGGAGACTTGGAGAGATGCCAAAAAAAGGGGATCGCTCAGATCCGGCCAACTATCGGCCAAAGGTCCTTAATAACCATCTGACCCGCTACCTAGAGGATCACTCTTTGATTAATGATCCTCAGTATGGTTTTAGACCGAAACCATCGACGGGTGATCTTCTGGACTTGACTCGACAAGCGTGGCGAGTCATTAGCTATCAGCCTTGACATTGTCAAGGCGTTTGACAGAGTCGGCACAAAAGCCTTCTCTCCAAGCTTCCGGCATACGGTCTGCCGGCCCAGTTCTGTTCTTGGGAGGCTGACTTCCTGCGTGATCGTAGAATTCGTCTCCTTACGGACGGTAGTAGTTCGCGGTTCATGTAAGTGAATGCCGGCGTTCCCCAGGGCTCTGTCCTAGCCCCCTCTTTCTTTCTGTTGCATATCAATGACTTAATTCATCTTGGGAACATTCATTGCTATGCCGACGATAGTACAGTGCATGCGGAGTATCTCCGACAAGCAGCGGCGGGGATTGCCGGCAGAAGTGAAAACTTGAATATTGACGTTGTGCGATTTTGATATTTTAGAATGGTTAGGGAATAATTTTGCACGAATTGCTTTAATTATCATTATGATTGCTTTAATTATTATATGATAGTAACTATCATTTATGTAGTAGAATACAATATTTATTTATTGACAATTTATATTACATTAAAAAGTTTATCTCTCAGAAAAATCAACTTACATGACGACATCAATTTTTTTTTAAAATGCGTTTTTTTCTCATGGAAGTTTTCACTTCAAAAAAAGTAGGATTTAAGTACCTTGAAAGTGCTATTAAAAAAAATATAACATACGTAAAACCAACATTATCGAACCCTAGCAATTTCTTACCCATATATGACTATTTTAAACTTTATAATCAAACTAAAATACAGACTACAGAGTAGCGACGCGACGACACGCGTGACAAGAAACGCATGCAGTGTATCAACACCCTAATGGTGTTTGTATTATGTTGGGCGCCAATGTTTTTGCCGAACATTTGACTAATGGTCATGACGTCTGCCGCACTCACGCCTTCCCACGGTGCCAGTGTACTAGCGACACCCCATAATGTACCGCTATCCCGCTCCAGGATCACAGTCACTTTAATATAGCTTACTATATTCATTTATGGTTGTTGAGTATAGTCAAGTATGTCTGTTGGTGTGATATTATTAGTTACAAGACAAAAACAGACAAAATAATGATAAATTAAAAATAAATTACATATTTTTTATAAAAAAAAATATTAAAATTATATTAAATTCGTTTTTGCGCTTTTGCCCTGAAAGGACAATGGGCAAAACACACCCAGCTCCGCCAACAGTTTAATAAGTATGAATCGATAGATCAATGAAAAACTAGCCTTTTTTATTATGACACCGTAACAAAATATCCTGGTAGTCAAAAGATGACATCGTAAAAAAATATCCTGGTGACAAAATATATGACACATATTTAAGTAGCTAAATAAATTTATTTTATAGTAGGTACCTTCATTTTATATTATTTGTAACCATAACAATATGCCATGTCGTACTATACAACCATCCAACCAACGACAAAGCCTGCTGACCATCTTGCGCTTGCACTTACTGAGACACCTCAAAACGGTTAACGGGGGTTGAAGTTGAAGGACTTGCAGTTGCAAATAGCCGACTCGTCTTACTTCGTTGCGATTGTGCGCTCCCTGTCACTTGATTGTTTTTTATCTAACACGCTTTGGACATTGGAACACGATTATCGATTTTGTCAATTAGTATGGATGAACTGGAATCAAGTTTTCTCCGAAGCGTAGAGAAGTTTGTGTGATTTGTGGTCGCTCCGTTTTACATACAAGATAATTTACTATAACGAACAGAATGTTTGAAAAAAACCTAACCCATACGGGGATTTTTGGATTTACTACAGCGCAGCAGAATAATATAAGGGGGCACCCTTGCACCTTGTGAAGTACTCCCATAATACCTGAGCCCCCTATGTAGTTGAACTAACTAACAAAATTAATTCCTTTGTTTCATTAATGTTCGTCCGTTATAGTACTTGTACTTATTTAACTTAAAATAATTAAAGACCCCCGGGATGGAATTTGATGCGCTTTGGCATAGATGAACATGACTATAATACCTTTCAAACAAATGTAGTTTGAGCCGTGGCGGACGGGGTTGCAGCTTCCATACATTTTTGCCCAATGTCCTTTATATATTTTTTACGAAGCACTAATTTTTGGCTGTTTCCACGGCAACTGTCAATAATTGACAATTCGCTCAGAGAGACACTCCCCAATATTTTGATTTTCTCATTTTCCGATAACGCTTGGAAGTAGGTCACTCTCCCAGTTCGTTTTGGAGGTCTAGGTACTCGTCATATTTGCGGTATGCATATGGTACAGCCGAGCTCTTTAATAACATGCTATGCCATTCTCTGGGCGTAGTGGAGTTGGATCACCTTGCAGAGGCTAGAAACGTTTAGTCTAGGGCATGCCCGTGATTAGATTAAACAACCTTTCTATCTTTTTTATTGATTTATTCAAAATACATTACACCATTATAATAGGTATATACCTAATTCAATAGTGTAGTCGTCCTTTCAAACTAACAATAAATATAAAAAAATGGGTGCGTGTACTTATGTAGGCGCGTGAGAAGTTATCCTTCTTTGGCATCGTTTAAAATTAGTTTTTAATTGCATGCAAATAATTAATTACAATAAATTAATAAAAAGTCTGGAAAAGGACACAGTCAATAAAGTTCAGTTTTAATTTGAAAAAATAAATAAATAATCAAAATATTCAATTAAAATCGCTACTGAATATAATTTATTAGAACATATGTGATTTGCACTTGTATGAAACTCAAACACGTATTCCGAATATACAAACTAGAAACATGTGGATAAATATTATAAATATGAATACCTATAACTGTTAAGTAACAGTATTATTATAAGTTATTACAAAAAATTAAGATGTGGTTTTTGGTTCTACTACACCAATGGTCAAGAGATGGCGCTGTAGTCTCCGGAATCGCGCTTTGGTTCCGTTGTTCCAGATTAATAAATACTTTTGATATTATAAATATTAATACCTATAACTGTTAATTTATTACAAAAAATAAAGATGTTCTTTTTGGTTCTACTACACTAATGGTCAAGAGATGGCGCTGTAGTCTCCTGAATCGCGCTTTGGTTCCGTTGTTCCAGATTAATAAATACTTTTGATAGGCCTTCACAATGCAGTTGTTAGCACCCACTAAATAGAGATTCTATTTCTATTTTGTTGGTAGATTTTCTTAATGTGCGGCGGTAAACACAAAAGTAACGCATGAAGTTGGTCGCTAAAGCGACCAACTTCATGCTGTTATTAATTTGTGTTACAGTGATGCGCGCGCATCTTAAAATTTCACTCTCATCATTTTTTCATAACGCGCCTAAAGAAGTATAACTTCAAAAATGACAATAAATGTCAATAGAAATAAATAAAAGACAAAACAATGTCAATGTAAGCAAATGTCAATTAAAAATCTATAAAAATAAAAATAACTTCAATTTAGAATGCTTTACCAATACGATTACAAATATTGTCAATAAAATTTGTCCATAAAGTTTAAAATTCATAATACATTTCTCAAAATAAATAAAAATATATTCCACTAAAAAGTCAATAATTTTATTTATAGCACAACACTTTTAAAGTTACAGTGGGACGAGCAGCTCTTTTTGCGTTTTCAGAGTGATCTTTTAGCTTTTTGTGAAAACGCCACAGAGCGTGCTCGCCTTCTAGCGGGCTTTCAGGCAGAGTCTGGTTGGTGGCTGCAAGCTTTACCTTCAGCCAATATCGGGACTTTGCTTGGCAAGAGCGCTCTGACTCTGACAATATCGCTTCGACTTGGTATCAAGACGAATTATCCCCATTTTTGTCATCGGTGAGTTGGGTCACCATGGTCTCTCATGCCAAATGAGCTCTGGCCGCCACGCCTGCATCAATGACGTTATCCGTAAAGCTCTTTATCTTATTTTAATAATTAGGAACATAGAACATTTATAGACTAATATTACATAAAATTATAATGTAGATATTAATTAGGTAAGTGTACAAACCACACCAATGTCCACAAATTAATGATGAAAGGAGAAGTTTATTATCTTCTCACTACGGAATAATAAAATAAAAAACCGCGATAAACCGGTACAGATACAAGTATGATACCAAATTCCATCAACCCGTTCTATTTGATAATGTTTCTACTACCATTTTTTTAACTTTAATTTTGAGAACCCAAATATGTCTAATTCTGCAAAGTTTGTGTTATAATTATCTAGCAGTCGACGAAGCTGGCACGTTGACTGCGACAAGAGTCTAGCGGCATATTTCATGACGATGGCAAGAGGCCTGACGGGATGACGCTTATTCTTTAAAAGCAGGGTCGCCCTCTTGTATGGGACGCAACTTGCGCGGATATGCTTGCTCCGTGCCACACAGGGACTATCTCTTTTGCTGCGGGTGCGGTGGCGGCCTCTGCTGAGTGCTCCAAGCGGTATCAATTGGTATTATTTTATTTTGTTATAAAACTAGCACATTATCGGAATCCAAGACAATAAGGTCTAATTACTGGGCCCAGGACAAGACCCAAAATTCCTGGACAATCCTGGATTTCCCGGTCACCTGGCAAGCCTATTTGAAACACCAAATAAAATTGCCTCAGAGCCCGTGTCAAGCGTCATTACTACTTCAGTACAACCCCTTATTAGAGCCTCTATTATTTATAAGCTATCCAACCGATACAGAAGCTTATAATGTTCCTTGTATCGTAGGTATCGAGTTACCGAACAAAATCCGATAATATTTGTAGGAAACCCGTCAACGGTGTCAAATTGAGCCTCCTTTAATATTCCACTGAAATCGTCGAGGAATAAGTGAGTCGTTGATTCCAGTATAACTTCAATCGGCCAGCAGATAAGGATTTCATGGTTATTGCAACGTTACAAAAGTAGGCACTTGTAAGAATTCTAAGCAAGTAAAATTTTATAAGTAAACAGGTCGAACGTGAAAGAAATTTTATGGGAATCGCTTATTAGTATTTATATATAACTATACTTATATATATACAGTATATGTACTATATCCGTTACCCCAGTATCTCATAACACAAGCCTTACAGTGCTTACTTTGGGGCTAGGCTAATTGGTGTGAATGTAGGAAATATTTATATTTATTTATTTAGTTTTGTTTGTACCATCGAACTGTGTGAAATGTGTGCTAAATAAAAAACTGCCAAGCGCAAACTGCCGTTATAATTTCAAACTCGATCCCGACGTGTGACCATTTTTTTTTTGTATTTTGGATTTTATCAAATATGAGAATAGTGAAACTAGTTTTCAAATATTTGATATTCGTAGCCTTTACAGGCTACGTCGTCGGAATCAAATTTTTGATTCGTAGCCTTTACAGGCTACTTCGTCGGAATCAAATTTTTGATTCGTAGCCTTTACAGGCTACGTCTTCGGAATCAAATTTTTGATTCGTAGCCTGTAAAGGCTACGGTGATGTGCGTGAAAACCTAAGAAACAAATATGAGATTAGTGATCACACGTCCTTATAGGAAGAATTTGCCGTATTCATGGATTAGATAAGTAAAAAAGGAAATAGTCCAATGCAAACTCCAATCACAGAATGCGTTTGCCACTTATCAAATCAAGTTATTTATAAAATTTCATGATGGCATACAAGTTGGCGTCATTAAATTTACAGTACAAGATGTTACTTTTGCAGTCATGGCATAATAAATCGATTCAAGCGTGTCGAGCTTTCATCACAGTTATAAATGATTATTAATAAAGAAACGCGTAAATAATTCAATTTTTAATGCAAATTTCCATTTCTAAAAAGAAATGAAAAATATGTTTAAAATTACACCATTAGCGAATGCTCAGTAACGATATAATGATGTACCTAACTCCAACAAAGTTTAAAAAGGAACAGGCATAATTAAAAAAAATATAACGAGGTCGGATTGTGCGTAGGTACCTCGCTGATGAGATGTCAGATGCTGGCCGTTTCATTTCAGCTGAATGGTCAACGTAACAAGAAACGACTCTCATTTCACACCAAAATGTTTTCTGTCTATGAAAGCGAACCTTTCCAGCCGTTGAATTTGAATAACATTGTTTGACTTTTGCTGATTTGCACTTGGCTGGTTTTTGTTGCAAAGTAACTTCACCTACTTTAGCCGTGAGAAAGACAAAAATTTTAAAGAGAACAATTTGGTATGCAATTATTTGATATCGCTAGTACCGACCAAGACAATTCTGCATACGTGCAAGGAAAATGAGCTGGTGGTCCCGCCTGTATAATGCAGTCGCTATTACCTACTAATCCACTTTAGGTTCTTTTTGTGGGATATACACAGTACACACTATGTAAAATATCAGCCAGTCGGACATTTAGACTAAGTGTCACCGACCCCAACCACAAAACGCCGCCACCGGCATATTTCTTGTAGTTTTCATACATTTTATATGGACTCGCCACACACGGTAATAAATCGTCGTTGCTCGCTTCTTGTGGCCCGCACCGGCCACTTAATGCGCCGATACTAAACGCCGCCACACGTCACTCGCGCGATTCCCCACCCCTCTCTCCCTTACCTTAGTCACTTTAGTCACTGGCTTCTTGTGGCGCCGTTTGTGGCTGTGGCGTGTGGCCCGTGTGCGGCGACACTAAGATAATGAAACTTTTATAACAAAGCATCCATAACTAAAAAACGATTTATTCAGAACTTAAAGAAACATAAATTTAGAATTTGTAATTTAAGTGGACTTTTTTTGGTGACTAGGGTTTCCAAGGCTTCACATGGTAGAGTATTAGGTTAAGATCGATAAGGAGAAGATGTCTAGTAGCATATTATTGTAAAAAACTGCTTCATAATATTGTCACGAACGCTCTGAAATCAAAATCCCGATCGTAATGGAAACAAATTTACCCAGAACGCCTCGTCTGTCACTCGATGTACTTGCGACCAAAAAAAGTACTAAAATACGAAGGCCGAGTGGGGTGGCCCATTCGAATATGAGCCTTAGCAGTGCAGCGTAAGGTGGAAAGTGCAACGAAAAATAACAGGTGTAGCGGATACAACACTACATAATAAAAGCTGGTATAATTTTTTCCAAACTTGACATTTGCATGTGTCATTTTTGTCTCTGAGATTAAAAAACAGACTTAAAGCAATAAGACAAAGTCATTATTGCAAAAACCTAATATAAACGTGTTCGGTGTAGGGATATTCGCAACAATATTGACAGATCCGCAGTCGGAAGTTTCAAAAGCCTTATCTTTATATATTTAATTCATCTGTGAGTGTGTATGTCACTGAACTTCTCTTAAACGACTGGACCGATTTTGATGAAATTTTTTGTGTGTGTTCAAGGGGATCTGAGAATGGTTTAGATTCACAATTTTGTCCGCTGGACAATGCTTTTTAATTAATTTTTTTAATGGCGGTACGAAGTTCACTGAGTCAGCTAGTATAATATATCTTTTGCAACAATGAATCTTCGTAGTTTTATAATAATTTTGTAATTTATATGGTGACGATAAAATGGGGCTGGCATGTTTTAATCTAAGGCTAGCATATCCTATATATTAGGTAAAAACCTTTTAATAAATTTGAAAAAAAAAACAGAGATTATGAAAACGATTGAAGTGCAAGTGGAGTGTTCGTATGTAGTGTGAGGACTTATACAGTGAGTGTATTGTGAATAATTTTGTGCGTTTACTGTATAAACTGTGCGGTGAACTTAGATTAAAACAAAAAGGGTAGATACGGCACTAGCCTCACAAAAGTGATCCGCACGAATTGTGGTCCACGACCCTAATCGCTTTAGTCACAACTTGACATGCAAACGACGTACATGTGAACGCCAAAAAGAAATATTGCTAATATTTTGTGTTTATATGATAAAACAATGCCTAAGTGTGTTTTTAAAAATTGCTCAAGAACTACAAATAAAACCCACGGCATCACTTTTCATCCGTAAGTACTATAAAATATATTTTTTCATAAAAATTGCTATTTGTTTTGAATCTTATTCGGTAGTGACGTCGACTACTGGTCGCGTGATTGGTCGGTAGTGCAGTGACGCGGATCTCGCCGTCTCGTTCGCGCTGCCGTTGAAACTTAACGTGCTGTTTCGCTCGGGTCGGTAATGCAGTGACGCGGATCTCGCCGTCCCGTTCGCGCTGCCGTGGGATCAGTTTTTGTTTGATGCACTTGCATATCTACCCTTTTTGTACCGTATCTACCCTTTTTGTTTTAATCTAAGGCGGTGAATAAAGAATTGTCAATCTTCAACTGGAGTTATAATTTCGAGTCGCATCCCGACACGTAACAGTGTTTATAAATTAATGGTGCATTTAAGGCTATCTATCCGAATTTAATATGAGATATATTTCATGCGAAACACATTAAATAAAAGTGATTATTTTAACAGTTTAACAGTTTTTACCCGTTACAATAAAAAGTGTACAACACCGCTAAAGAAGTTTTCAATATCAACTTATATGAATCACATTTAAGCGCACCTAGCGACATCTATTGTAAAAAAATGCATTTTCTTCGCAATAAAGCTGCCACCTGGACGTCCTAGATAGAGACTTATTATTATAATACGATAAAATAAAATATTATTATGTTTCGTCCAATATATTGAAAGTCAACAACCTTTCCAATTTTACTGTTTTCGTCTTACGATCTTACGATCAGGACACGTGGCCTGTGATGCGATCAGCCCACGTGTCATGACGCGAGTTTAACATTTTTTACCCAAAACAAAAAAAAAGTGTACAACGCCGCTAAAGTAGTTTTCACTTCAAAAACATTATAAATGTCTTGCAAATAGCAAGCTCCAAATATTTACATTGGACAGCAAATATTACCATCACAAAGTACGAGTTAATGTTTATTGATATTACACTTGGAAAGTTTAGAATGTGAACAAAGCTGGGTGGGTTGCTTTCCATTACGATCGGAGCAGGAAATTAGCGAGAAGAATTCGGTAGAATTCTCGCATTTGCATCGCTTAGCCGCCGGCCGCTGCCGTCTCAAATTTATAGTCGCGATAACAGTACTCCGAAAGCGGGGCATAAATTCCCTTTGACGTTAGATTGAACTGTGGAGCTAAACAGAAGTTCATACTTCGCAAACAGTTTGTTTTATAATGAATGGGCTAAACAAACTTGGCTTATAACTGGTCTATGGGTTAATGTAGGTTCACATCGATTATAGTCTTGTATACCAATGATTATTTCCATCCATCCATCAGCCTTTCTCCGTCCACTGCTGGACAAAGGCTCCCCCATAGAACGCCACAATGCGCGGTCCTGCGCTATCCGCATCCAGCGGCTCCCAGCACATTTGACGATGTCGTCAGTCCACCTTGTTGGGGGCCGCCCCACGCTGCGTCGTCCGGTACGTGGTCGCCACTCGAGGACCTTTCTTACCCAACGGTTATCAGATCCTCGAGCTATGTGGCCTGCCCATTGCCACTTCAGCGTGCTAACTCTTCGGGCTATGTCGTACACACCGGTCCTTCTACGGATCTCCGTATTTCGGATCTTATCACGTAGGGAAACATAGTATAGCCCTCTCCATAGCACGCTGCGCGACTCTGAGTTTTGTTATGAAGCCGACATTCAGAGACCGAGAATATAATGATTATTTACGAAGCGTAAATATAAAAAGAGAGGTAGGGCAAAGCGGAATTTCCGCTTAATTAAAGCGCCCTCCTTTAATCTCCACCTTACAGAAGAACGCAGTCAAATAACCTCTACCTTTAGGTGGTGTTGTGTGTCTGTTAATGAGTATGGTTCCAGGGCTTCAAGAGGTAGGGGATTGGTTCAGGGTATGCAATGGCGCGAATAATATTTTTGATATCGCAAAAGTCTATAAGCTATGGTGGCCGTTTACCATCAGGCGGGCCATATGCTTGGTTTGCCCCCCTTTTAATATAATAAAAACATCTTCGTAATCTGTATATATCTTATCTTATCTTATCTTAATAATATATATAAATCTCGTGTCACAATGTTTGTCCTCAATGGACTCCTAAACCACTGAACCGATTATAATAAAATTCGCACACCATGTGCAGTTCGATCCAACTTGAGAGATAGGATAGTTTAAATCTCAAATTATAGTCGCAATTTTAATTTATTGCAAATTATTACTTTTGGGCGGTACGAAGTTCGCCGAGTCAGCTAGTATTTATATATAAAACTCAAAGGTGACTGACTGACATAGTGATCTATCAACGCACAGCCCAAACCACTGGACGGATCGGCCTGAAATTTGGCATGCAGGTAGATGTTATGACGTAGGCATCCGCTAAGAAAGGATTTTGATCAATTCAACCCCCAAAGGGATAAAATAGTGAATGAAAGTTTGTATGAAACTTTGTCAATTTTAAACCGATCGAGCTGAGACTGCATGCAGGTATAAGAAGAATCATAGATGAATGCCATTGTGTATAATACAAGTCTGAGAATAAAAACTCTAGTCTACACCGAAGCGAAGCGAGGGCGGGCCGCTAGTGGTGTATATTGTATTTTTGGACTTTAGATCTGAAGAAATATATAAGACTGAATGGTTGTGTACAATATCTAGATAACTTTAAACGCAAAGATTAAAAAATGAATTGAGCCTTAAAACCCTAACATGTACATAAATGACTTCATATTTTATGATTTTATATTATAATATTTTTTGAATTTAAAGCATGAAGAAACAGGTAGCTAGTAAGAATCAAGACGCTGGTTTTTTAAAGTCCAAAAGCCACAAACTTTAGTTTAAATTCTGTTGCGGACCTCTTTGTTATTTTGATAGCTGATGTAGTTTTTTTGCTTCTTGGCTTTTGACGTTGTCTGTTCTATTTAGCTATTTCTTTCTGTAGGCTTAATTTTCTGTTTTTATTGAAAAATAATCATTCTTCAACTTGCATCATCGTTTTATCATTTGCGGAGATCAATTTGGTTTGTTCACTTCAAGTTCGGTTTTTTAACCATTAATTTGAACTAAAATAATTGATAAGACCTAATTATCACTCAATTATCTACTTTGTGTGAAATCGTGTGTATGATTGGCTGCAATTTTATTAAGACTTCTTCTTAATTTAAAATAAATAAAAAAATAACACAACAAATCCACTTCTGAAAACAACAAAGAACTTAAAGTGAGTACTTCTAAATTCAGATAATTCAAACAATTTCAAATACTTGACAAAAACTTTCGCTTGTTCGCAGTAATTAAACGAAATTTATCTTCAACAGAAGAAACTTACTAACTTCCAACCATTATTTAAAGCCTACTAGCCGTTGGATTTATATTGGGTTTCCAAAGATTGATATATTATTAGAATTTGAGAAAAATGTATCACAAAGAAGTTTTACATCGACTCTTCACCAAAGTTCCAAGTTCACAAGGAAGATTAAACCACTATCAGAGGATTTATTTCTTAAGGATATGACTGCTTGCCTGTGCTAGGCTACAGGGGACTCAAGATCTGGTAGCTTTTTTGCTCAACGAATTAGTTTGGCGATACAGCGAGTCAACGCGATGAAATATTAAAGGACAATGGGCAAAACGCACCCAGCTCCGCCAACAATGTAATTAGTATGAATCGATAGATCTATGAAAAACTAGCCTTTTTTATTATGACACCGAAAATAAATATCCTGGGAGTCAAAAGATATGACAACGTAAAAAATATCCTGGTAGTCAATAGATATGACACATATTTAAGTAGCTGAATAAATTCATTTTATAATACCTTCATTTTATATATATTTACATAGATCCGCTCCGTTTTACATAGAAGACAATTTACTATAACGAACAGAATGTTTAAAAAAAACCCAACCCATGCGGGGATTTTTGGATTTACTCTAGCGCGGCAGAATAACATAAGGGGGCACCCTTGCACCTTGTGAAGTTCTCCCATAATTCCTGAGCACACTATGTAGGGTCGAACTAACTAACTAAATTAATTCTCTTGTTTCATTAATGTTCGTTTTATAGTACTTGTACATATTTAACTTAAAATAACTAAAGACCCCCGGGATGGAATTTGATGCGCTTTGGCACAGATGATCTTGACTATTCGCCTTTCAAACAAATGTAGTTTAAGCCGTGGCGGACGTGGGTGTGCAGCGTCCATACATTTTTGCCCAATGTCCTTTGTATTTATTGTTGAACCATGTTTCAGTACTTATGTACCTCTCATACTAAAAATCTTAGATCTTCTTTCAATCGTTTACTAGTCGTGCCATCTCACAATTTCGATATCATTCACTCTTCCTTCTTCGTCAAAACTATACTTTTGTGGGACGAACTCCCGCTAGACATTAGAATGTCCCCCAACAAATATTCCTTTAAAACCAAGCTGCGAACCTTTTTATTGGAACAGGCGTTTCGTTAAGTAGTTTGTCGTCATGTATGTATTATATGAAAGAAAGAAAGAAAGAAATTTTATTGACCATAACTAAACTAATATTAACAGTATTGATAACCTAAATAAAAACAATAGAAAAAAAAAAATTTCTTGGTCAACTAGGTCCCTGCCTCAGCTTGATACTGCAGCAACACCAGGGCTGCTGCAGCGCTGGTGATTCTGTCAGGGCTTAAGGTTGATGACACAGATTATTATTATACAACCATACCAATGTACACTTAAAAAAAGAAAAAAAAAGATAATAACAAAGTAGGCTGAATGTTTTTACAATCCTTAGCTTTACAGAAAATGTACAAAAGATTTAAAAGAAAAAATAAAAAAAGAATGAAGATATGAAGTATGTATGTATGTGTATGTATATGTTTAGTTCTGTTATTTGTATATATTTACATATATAGGTATGTTATTGTTATATTATTATATTTATTATGAGTAAAATCAATATTTCTTTAAATGTGATCTCCACCTCAGTTGTGCTCCTTGCCACTAAAATCTCTACAATACCCTATGGTTGACTGGTAGAGAATGCATTAAGTCCGCCGTTGTACAGTATGTGCATGAAGAATAAAATAAATAAATAATAAATAAATCTTTTGTTAACATTTTATCAGAGGCTGTATGTTAGGTTAAAACCTTTTTTTTTCAGTCAGCCAGACGGCACTGATAGTCTCCTAAAATGTAATCTGAGCTCGTGACAATACGCTTACGAAAGAACCGCTAGGCATCTAAGTCGCGTGTTCCAAACGCGACGGCGATAAATAAAGCTTTATCGCCATTTTAATAAATGTGCAAGGAACTTTCTTAGAATAAATAAACTGAGCAATAAAAGCTTTATCTGTGCAAATTTCCGTGCTCAACAAAAAGACAGGAAGCTTTATGATGGGCCTTTATGAATACGCATGAAGTTATGTGTTTACATATTCATGGTGTAGGCACATTTCATCATTAGTGTTATTTCGAACTGTGTTAGGCTGGAGATGAAGATACATAGTGAGTGAATTCTTTTACCCTGACACGTGATATTGCGCTTTTTTTAAATGATGTGCCATATTTTACGCGTCATAGCAGTTTTATTTAATGTGAGAAGTTTTGTTAGCTACTTACGCACACAATTTCATTTTGGGATCCGTGACTCTGTTGCCTGAGGAGCTCGATGGCGCAAGTGGTTAGCGCGTTCGGCTGCGATCGTTGAAGTTAAGCAACTTTCGCAGTGGTCGGTCATTAGATGGGTGACCAAAAATTTACTATCTCGAGCTCCTACGTGCTTCGGAAGGCACGTTAAGCCGTTGATCCCGGCTGCATCTGCAGTCGTTAGCACCAATCCGCACTGGGCCCGCGTGGTGGGTCATGGCCCAATCTCCCTATTCCATCCATAGGAAGGCCTGTGCCCCAGCAGTGGGGACATTAATAGGCTGATGATGATGATAATGATGACTCTGTTGCCGTTTAAATATAAAAAGGACCTGAATTTGAAATCTTCATTTAATTTATGAAGGCAAAACTTAGTTTTGCAAGAAAATTTTGAGTAATTATTTATCTGCTTAATTTTCGACAAAGGTACGAAAGGAACATAGAGAAAACCTCGTGGTGGAGAATTCGAGATATCTATGGTTTTTATTCACTTATGACGGGCACCAACGATCAGGGAGAGAAAAATAGCCCTTGCTGAATTTCTTGCCGGTTCTTCTCAGTACAATGTCTCCCGCCGTAGATTTACGAACCGATGACGTAGCGTTTGGCTTTCACAAGAGCTTGTAACGTCCTAGACTGAATAAATGAGTTTGAGTTTGATCCACAACCAAATGGATACTACCAGCTAATTTCATACTGTAACTATAAATGTATAAAGGAGATTGCTCAAATTGGCCTAAATGCACAAAAAATATTGTCATACACGGTAATTCTTGGCGTAATTTATAATTTAATTTACAGTCATTAGATTTCAACGGACACCTTTGTATAATATATTTACTTTAAAAAGGACTTTTAATTTTACCGGTTTGGAAAACATACGAATCATTTTTAATGGCTATGGGTGTAGTAACATTCAGCCAAAGACTGATCGAAGTTGTTTATATAAACAAATCTATTATGTAAAGATCGATCAAATAAATAATTTTTTTTATTACACTGTATCAATATCCACAACTATATTATCATTTTCACTAGATGCAAATGTGCTTAGATAATTAATCTAGATGGTAGGCGACATCATAAAGTCTATTGCCATACATTTTTCGCCAAACACCTCCATAAACACATTATAATCTGTATATATGTTAGACTTTAAGGTATCTATCTATGGGCCTACGTTCCCTGACTATAAATTAATAAATAAATAAAATTATAAGGTGTGATACACTAAAAATCTAAAATATGGTTATCTTAAAAACATAACAAAAATAATGAAGCTAATGAATATATGGCTACAGAACCTAAACCTCTTAGCTTTATTTGGTTAACGAGAGTTTAAAAGTTCTCTCTAATCTGTGGCTCATTCACAATCATCACACAGTTTCTGTCACAGAGTACCTTATTATAACCGGAAATGACACCTGATTTTAAAAGTTATTCTTATGCATTAACTTTAAAAACAGGCAACTATCTGTTAATCTACATGCTCTATATACCTGAATCTAATCCATAATTTCGGTACTTGGCTTGGTTTCCCTAGTTTACTATATAACTTATTTGTTTTTTATTATTTTAATATGTTCAGTGTATATGGTTTATAGAAGTTCTCAGGGGTGTCCGTCAATAATATTCGTTTCTACAGTAATTTATATATAATTTCGAATCTAGGAAACAATTTTTCATGATTATTGGTCTTTAGGCCAAACATGTATGGAAGCTGAGCAATCTCCTTTAAGTTAGTAATTAACGCCTGTATAGGTAGGTAGCTTGCAGAAACTGCGAAGTTCGCGGTATGCTCCTACGATAAAGTCCGATCCGAGTCGCATTGTCAGATAAATTTGTGTCCTCCAAGAGACATTTTATTTGTAAAGAGAAATATGCCATATTCTATACGTATTTTAGCTTGTAGATAAACATTTGTGCAATATTATAAAAGGTTCTTCCTTTTATTTACATATATTTCTTCAGTATAAAAGTATATTTATTTATTTATTTAATTTTTGGGAGACCAACAGCTCATAAAAACAGACATAGTTGAAGAAAAAATTAGTTACAGAAGGCCAGTTACAGATCTCCACGTTTAAAAAACAGAAATCTTAATACTTTAACTTAAAAAAATAATTAAAATTAAAAACGTGTGGACAAAATAATAGGATTGGTCTATATAGTAAAGACAATTCGCCCTCTTAACAATGTTAAACAATGTTCTTTTATTAATAGCAAATTAATGTTATTATTTAGTTTAAATTCAAAATTGTTAGTGTATAGACACTACCACATCACTCGTTCAAAAAAATCACTGCATAGAAGACGCTTTCGACAAGTATCATTATCAGCCTATTAATGGCCCCACTACTGAGGCACAGGCCTTTCCTATGGATGGAATAGGGAGATTGGGCCATGACCCACCACGCGGGCCCAGTGCGGATTGGTGGGTGCTAACGACTGCAGCTGCAGCCGGGACCAACGGCTTAACGTGCCTTCCGAAGCACGGAGGAGCACGAGATAGTAATTTTTGGTCACCCATCCAATGACCGACCACTGCGAAAGTTGCTTAAGTTCAACGATCGCAGCCGAACGCGCTAACCACTTGCGCCATCGCTCGACACGTATAGCTAGGTATAAACTCATATAATTATTTTGAATATTTGGATGAAAACAAGACCCGTTGATCCCATTATAACCTCGAAATCACACCGTGAAACCTGAAACAACGTATTTAAACCATCGAATATTACCTTCGGTACGGCCCATTAACACGTTCGGGGCCCTCGAAAAACCGGGCCAAAGGGCCCATTGGGGCTCGTTGCCCCAAAATGGGTCATTACGCACCGAAACTGAGCACGGATCAGTGTTTACTGCGCAATTCGTGTTTAACTGACGTAATGTTACGTGAGTACCTACTGTGCTTTGCTGGTGATGAGTTCATTATAATGGAAAAATTGACATAAGAATCTGAGTCTATATTAAAAGTTTACGTAACGCAAATTAAAATTTTAAGCCTATAAATCTTTTATTCTACTAGACCACGAAATGTACCCTATTTTATTGTGTCGATTCCGACGTGATTCACTAAACTTAAAACTAAATTTAACATCAGTCTCTCCTTTTAATTCTGTATAGAAAATGACAAGAATACACTGTTGTCAATTTTAAGTTTAAGTTTAGAGAATTATGCCAGAAATGACACCAATATCTAAAATTTTCATTACAACAAAACATCCAGCAGTTAAATGCTTAAAAAATTTGAAATATCTGAATATTTCGCTTTCACAAAAATATGCAAAGAGATCGTCTCTCCCTCTCACAGAATATAATTAGAGATAGAACACAACGCCTCATTAGTTGTCTGAACCGCTCACACAAGTCTTTGTGTCACTAATACAGCACCCTGCGGCACACCGTCCTTAGTTATCGTTTTACAAACGACGTCTTAAATACGGCACGTATACCCAAATTACTTTGACGACGCTTAATTAATATAGCGTAGAGGTGCTAAGGGAGGTGTTGATCAAAGTTTATTTATTATTAAATCTTGGTACGGGAAATCTTCGAACAGTGCGTGTTGCTAGTGATGACATACGGAGGTGAGACGTGGTCGTTGAATATGGGCCTTATAAAAAGACTGAAAAGAAAGAAAAGAAGAAAGCGATGGCTCTCCATCGCATGCGCAGAGAAACACCGAGCATAGCTCTCTAGCTAGTAAAACTCATATTAAGAATTAGGTCCGGTCACATACCATCAAGGAAGTTTTCATATTGATGAAAAAAGTAAGTACACCTAATCTAGTCCAATTTAACCCTACGAAGACACAGGTATGCGCGTTCACCGCAAAAAAAATACCATTTGTCGTATCTCCTCTTTTTGAGAACACTCCTCTAACTGCCTCAGCTAGTATTGGAATTCTTGGCGTTGACATATCGAGCGACGTCTAGTTTCGGGATCATTTAGAGGGCAAGGCCAAATTGGCCTCTAAGAAGCTTGGTGTGCTCAATAGATCGAGAATGTACTTCACACCGGCCCACCGACTGCAGCTTTATAAGGCACAGGTTCGGCCTCATATAGAGTACTGCTCTCATCTTTGGGCGGGGGCACCCCAGTACCAGCTTCTCCCTTTGGATCGCATCCAGCGTCGAGCGGCTCGAATCGTCGACGACCAGGACCTTTCCGATCAGTTTGATCCTTTGGCTTTGCGTAGGGATGTACCTTCGCTCTGCATCTTCTATCGCATTTATCACGGGGAGTGTTCTGAGGAATTGTTCGGATTAATTCCAGCTGCTGCATTTCGCCATCGTACATCGCGACATAAATTTCATCCCCATCATCTTGATGCGTGGCTATCCACAACCGTGCGTTTTTGTCGAAATTTTTTACCACGTACGACAAAACTGTGGAATATGTTGTCGCCAGCAGTGTTTCCGGACCAATACGACCCAAGAACCTTCAAAAAAAGAGCGTACTCCTTCCTTAAAGGCCAGCATCGCATTTGTGATACTCCTGGTGTTGCAAGTGTCCATGGGCGATGGTGATCACTTACCATCAGGTGAGCCGTCTGCTCGTATGCCCCCTATAACATAAAAAAAAAAAATGCGAAATATGTCAACAAATTGAGTACGTGCACCATCTTTTGATGGAATGTGAGCGGAATCAGATTCAAAGAAACAAGTTTATATCAAAATATCCAAATAAATGAGTTGGCTATGGGGATTGTTCAAAGTGTTCTAAGTAACCCCGAATCAGAAGCCGCATTGTACTCGTGTAGTTTAGTGGAATGCTGCCAGTAAATTACACATGTACGGAAATCTAATGTAATAATTTTACAATTCTTAATTAAGTAGTTCAGTACTTGTTAGTTTGTTTCGATGGAGCTGTCATGTCATCGGACAGAAGCTCCTAAACAAAAAAGATAAAAAAACTCTCTAGCTATGCTCTGTGTTTCTCTACGTGATCTAATCAGAAATGAGGAAATCCGTAGAAGAACTAGAACAACCGAAAAACACACACATAGCTCGGCGAACCGATGAACGTTGGGGTCCCAAGGTACTTCAATGGCGACCTTGGAACGGGAAGTGCAGTGTCGGTAGACACCTCATGAGATGAACTGACGACATCAAGCGAGATTGGGGGACCCACTGGATGCGGAGAGCGCAGGATCGTTCCATATGGAAATCCGTTGAGGAGGCTTAGGTCCAGCATTGGATGTCCACCGGCTGATGATGACGATGAAATCTTGGTAATCACTTTGGCTATAGAAAGAAGAGATACCGAGTGTTCTGAGTATTTTCGCAAAATTCCGTTTTCTTGTTATGAATTTTCTGGTCTGTGTTGTTAATAGCTATCTTTTCAAGTAAGTTATTTCACGTATGTATAATCTTTAATGGATGGAGGAAAAAAAGGATATAAAGATAGAAAAGGAGTATAAGAGCGCTTTTAATGAAGATATCCATGGCCGAGTAGTATGTCCGCCGGGTTTCAAAGTGTCGCTTACTTGAGAGGTTCCGGGTTCGAATCCCGGTGGGACAGGTGTTTGTGTGATGAATACGAGCATTTGTACTCCAGACATGGATGACAATATTTATTCCTATATAAATTTACTTATATATGTATCAGAATATGTATTCTATCCGTTACCCTGGTATCCCTTAACTTAAGTCTACAGTGCTTACTTTGGGGCTAGGCTAGTTGGTGTAAGTGATGGAAATATTTAATAAGGATGAAGACGGGGTAATGAAAACAAAATTCTAACCAGTCCAGGCCAGTAGATTATCAAATTTATAATGCACACTTATTGTTTCTTTTGTCGATCAACCAAAAAATACAATGATAAAGCGCCCTAAAGTTTGTGAGTGCGGGCTCGTGAGGCCACTACTAAGTAGAAAAGGTAAAGAACTTTTTAAAAACGAGCTTTTATTTAAATACGCTAAAAATAATAAAATAAAAATTTCCTTTAAAACTTCTACTATCAACTTATAACGTCATTACACAATTTATTGAGGCCATTAATTTAGCATTCGCTTCGAGATAACACACAAAGGTATGCCACAGGGTGCCACCGTCAGTCATTATTGTTTTAATAGGTACATATAATTATAAGCAATCTCAAAGGATTGTTGGAAGTGGCGAATTTCTGTCACCCTACTAGTAATTATGATGTAAATTATTATATATGATTGTCATTGTATATATTTGTACATTTTAATGATCGTTAATCAATGGTTATACTACTGAATTGGTTACACAAACTTGAATCAAATATGGTACATTAAGAAAATAGGTAAGTACTATTGATAGTTTTTATCCCGATGAAAGGAGATTTCTCAGCTTCTATACATGTTTGGCCTAAAGACCAATAATCATGAAAAATGGTTTCCTAGATTTGAAATTATATATACATTACTGTAGAAATGCATATTATTGACGGACACCCCTGAGAACTTCTATAAACCACATACACTGAATGATTTTGAGGTTATGTTTGCAAATAGGTACATAGGTATTAAAATAATAAAAAAACAAATAAGTTATATAGTAAACTAGGGAAATCAAACCAAGTACCGAAATTATGTATTAGATTCAGGTATATAAAGCATGTAGATTAATAGATAGTTGCCTGTTTTTAAAGTTAATGCATAAGAGTAACTTTTAAAATCAGGTATCATCTATGCATTTCCGGTTATAATAAGGTACTCTGTGACAGAAAGTGTGTGTTATTTAGTGAATGAGCCACAGATTAGAGAGAATTTTTTAAACTCACATTAACTAAAGAAAGCTCATTATTTTTGTTATGTTTTTATTTTAACCACATTTTAGATTTTTAGTGTATCACACCTTATAATGTGTTTATGGAGGTGTTTGGCGAAAAATGTATGGCAATAGACTTTATGATGTCGCTTACCATCTATAATATTTGTTTTAGCACATTTGCATGTAGTAAAAATGATAATATACGTGTGGATATTTATTAATAACGATATCGACTGTGGTATTCCACAGTGTAATAAAACAACGTTTATTTTATCGATCTTCGATTAGTATAAACTTAGATATAAACAACTTCGATCATTCTTTGGCTGAATGTTACTACACCCATAGCCATTAAAAATGATTCGTATGTTTTCCAAACCGGTGAAATTACAAGTCCTTTTTAAAATGAATATATTATACAAAGGTGTCCGTTAAAATCTAGTGAGTGTAAAATAAAGTATAAATTACGCCAAGAATTACCGTGTATGACAATATTTTTTGTGCATTTAGGCCAATTTGAGCAATCTCCTTTCTGTAATAATCTAAATTCTAAATAAGAAAAAGCTGGTTATACTTTTTTATTTTTTATTAAAATGGCTAGTATCTTAAAACTTGACCACATTGTGTGAAATAAAACAGTTTCTTGTCCGTTATTCTCAGTATTCACAAGGTCTTCCGCCGTAGATTTGCGTAGCGTAGTTGTTAGAATTTCATACGCGATTATGAAGCCTTATCAGAATAGATATGAGTTTAAGTTTTCCAAAGCAAATAAAAAAAAATAACAAAAAAAATTGAGCTGACAGCTCCGACGCACGACTGGAGTTTACTCCTTAAGTTCGATGGTCTAACCAGACGACGAACAAAAAGAGTTTATTTAACTTATAAAACATTGATACTGTATGAAAGGGTAAATTAACAAATTAATGAAAATAATATCCACACATAAATATATATTTTTAGGGTTCCGTACCTCAAAAGGAAAAACGGAACCCTTATAGGATCACTTTGTTGTCCGTCTGTCCGTCCGTCCGTCTGTCAAGACCCTTTTTCTCAGGAACGCGTGGAGGTATGAAGCTGAAATTTATATCAATTACTCAGGTCTACTGTCCCTTGAAGCTGTGAAAAAATCAAACTTCTAAGCCAACGCAATCAAAAGATACAGCCGTTTATGCCGCAAATTTCCGCAACTTTTCGAAACTCGCACGGGAATCAAAACCTACAGGGTACTTCCCATGAACTTAGAATCTTGAAATTTGGTACGAAGTAACGTCTTATCGTACAGATAAAGGAAAAATTGCGAAAACTATAAATTTTTAGTTACATCATATAAGAAAAAATATTTTTGAAAATTTTAAAGTTACTACCACTTTTCTCATGAACGCGTAGAGGTATTAAATTGAGTTTGTACGGAACCCTCGGTGCGCGAGTCCGACTCGCACTTGGCCGGTTTTTTTCATTTCATATACATTTATTATAACTAATCGACGAAATATTTTACATTAAACTTTTTACAATAGTCAATTTCAGATATGCATAAATATATCATTAGGATCGGCCGGATCGGATCGATAAATTATGCAATTATTATTATCAGACTATTGTCATTTTTTTAAATATTAATTAAATCAACACTGTCTGCATTATTAATTACAGTGACAAGTGGTTTATGGTAACTAAAATAAGACACATGGACGTTCGTAGATACGTGGTTCACGAATCTTGAAAATACCGCATCAATGGTTATACCATACCTCGTTGTCCCCATTGGTCTATCAGAAACAATATCTAAATTCAGTTTAGATTTTAAAATTTTTATTAATGTCAATCCGTCATCTTTGTTTGTCAAAGTTGCGCGACATAGGATGCGCACTAAAAACGTAACGAGGTCATTAATCGATAGATTTTACTCCTCACATTTTTCTCATACCGGGCCCCTTATATATGCAAACGATTCTTAAGGAGTAAACTCCAATAAAAAACAAATGACGAATCGTACTTTTTATTAAAAGGCAAAATGGCCGTTTCACACCTCTGGAGGCGATTAGGGTGTCTAGAGCTTGGGGTAAGCGTTGGGGCAGCGACAATACTCGTATCTACCTAGGGTAGGTAGTGATTCATCAATTGTGCAAAATGGCACATCATATTCAAACAGTCCTACCCGGACGGTGCGTTCGCTTAGCCGCTCCTAAATATACGCTGACTGGATCATTTTGAGTTTTTGCAGTCTGCTCTGATCGTCGTTTTTTAGGTTGGTTGTCGGCGTCGATGAAAAATAAAATTTTGGGCTTTGTTGACGTCGATGTGACATGAATATTCATAACTAAAGAGTTCTATGTTAGAAATATAATCTGAAGGAGGTACTCTAGGTAGGAGGGTTTTCATTATTAATTTTTATTTTATTTGTTTTTAGTGTCCAGGTAGGTTTAATATTGTAATTTTAATAGATTTGTATTATCTGTGTTTACCTACCTTCTAATGTGAGCATAAAAATTCAAATGTTCTATTTTAGTCCTTATTTTCATTTTTTGGTAAAATATAGTATTGGTTTGCCAAAATATTTTTGAAATTACCTTCGATGGATTGTAAATTGTGGATACTTTTGTCTCATTTTAATTTTAATTTTCCTCTCTAGTAGTAGTAGTATACAGTTTGTTTTAATTTTATACATTGATAGAAACACTGTTTCATATTATACGGGAATGGGCGTTAAAACTGCAAAACAGTTTTTGTAAAACTAAAGCAGATTTAACGATTCATAATTTTATGTTCATTGCACTTGTTCAAAATAAAGTTATTATTATTATTATTTACAAACAATCTGACTTATAAATCGTAACGCCATGTCTTACTTGTAGAATTTTATAAATATCAATGTAATTATCTTTAAAATGACGTAAAGTTTAAATATTGGATTAGTGTCTATTTAAAAGTTTACTATCATATAAAAAATCTACATTTAATTCGTTTCTTACTAGGTATACCAGCTAAAACAGTTTCTAAAGAAGATTTTTTTTATATAAAAGTGAAAACATACAAAAAAATAATTTGGCACCACCGGCAAAATTAAATCCTCAAGTATCAAAATCATCCAAGCGTAGTGCAATCGAGCGTTACTTTTCGGCAAAGCAAATAAAGTTAGTTGGATAATTTGACGTGTCCCTGCGGGAATCGAACTTGCATCTGGGGTACATCCCGAGTGCATCGTGCACTCAGACGTAATGTAAAGCAAATTGGAGTAATAAGACCTCTCTTTTTTTTCACGTGAACGCATTTGAAATATTTATGGGCTTAATGTGTTTTTAAGAATGGTGCTTTTCATTAAAACAGTCGACTACTTAAGCATCTACATATTATTAACATATTATTAAATTATCAATTTCGTTATGTGCTAGTATTATTAAAAACGTAGATGCATAGTTTTAAACCTTATCATCTATTTAAAACTATCAAAAATAAAAAATAAAATCTCTTTTAGCGTTCAAGCTTATTTCCTTAAAATCCTATAATAATCTATACTAATATTATAAATAGAAAAGATTTGATTGTTTGTTTGTATGTTTGTTTGCTTGTATTGAATAGGATCCTAAACTACAGGACCGATTTGAAAATACTCGACTCCTACTGGTTGCAGCGTAATATTATAAAGCCTTAAGCCTTCCTCAATAAATGCGCTATCTAACGTAAAAAGATTTTTTAATATCGGTCCACTGTTTCCTGAGGTTTGCGCGTTCTACACACAACTAAACGGGTCCTAAACTACGCAACAAAATTTTCACCATCAGTTAAATAAATTGACATGGAAGGTTAACAATTTTATAAAGAAATTCATTGTGTATATTACAAGCTAGAGAATAAAAACTATAGTCTACACTACAGCTTTACACCGAAGCGAAGCGAGGGCGGGCCACTAGTTATTCGATACAAAGGCCGCTGTCACAAATAGTGTGTAATGTAAATTAAAAAAACGAGCGAGCCTTGCAGTAGTCGCGTATGATGTGTAACATTTAAAACCTCACCTTATATTAGTAAAAAAACACATAAAACCTACTACAAAAGGAATAAGCCATTTGACATAAAAAAAAAAGAAAAAGAAGAAGCCATTTGAACATTATGTTCTAAAATCAAATCAAATAGCGCGCGCTTTCGCGACTTCCTGTTACACACTTCCGTACCATTTCACGAAATTATTCCCACAAATTGCAGGAAAGCGAGAGGAAATATGTTACACATCAAAAACTAAACTATTATAAAACGTTACCAATAAAGTAACTAAACGCATCCTGATAATATAAAAAAAATGTGTGTCAGCTCCGACGCACGACTGGAGTTTACTCCTTAAGTTCAATAGTGTAACCAGACGCAAAAAGAGTTTTTTACTTAAAAAAGATTGATACTGTATGAAAGGGTAAATTAATGAAAATAATATACATATATAAATATATATTAATTTATTTCATATACATGTATTATAACTAATCGACGAAATATTTAACATTAAACTTTTTACAATAGTCAAATTCAGATGTGCATAAATATATCATTAGGAATGTTGATAAATTATGTAATTATTATTATCAGACTATTATCATTTTTTAAATATTAATTAAATCAACATTGTTTGCATTATTAATTATTACAGTGACAAGTGGTTTATGGTAACTAAAATAAGACACATGGACGTTCGTAGTTACGTGGTTCACGAATCTTGAAAATACCGCATCAATGGTTGTACCATACCTCGTTGTCCCCATTGCTCTATCAGAAACAATATCTAAATTCAGCTCAGATTTTAAAAAAAATATTAATGTCAATCCGTCATCTTTGTTTGTCAAAGTTGCGCGACATAGGATGCGCACCAAAAATGTAAGGAGGTCATTCATCGATAGATTTTACTCCTCACATTTTTCTCATACCGGGCCCCTTATATATGCAAATCGATTCTTAAGGAGTAAACTCCAAAAAAGTTTTATTTATATGTATGCGTGATTGTTTCAGGCCTGGACGCTGAGCTGTATTACGTGAGGGACGGCGTGGTGAACAACTATGCCACCGGCTTCATAGTACCGGTGCCTGCGCACATCGCAGACCTCGAGTTTATGTGGCAAGCGCTGGGGAGAAGACCGGTGAGTCATAAGATAAAAACTCTTTATTGCACAACACAGTTACAAAACAAGTTGAAAAATACAACATTGCACAAAGGGCGGTCTCGTCATGCACAAGACAAAATAATTAATATAATTTGTAAACTTGAACACAACACAATAACCTGTATTCGCAATAAAAAATATTTGAATTTGAAAAAAAAATGACATCTTTGACAACCCTCTATTTCTTGTTGTTTAAATTTTAAAGGTCCGTATCTATTTGTATACCTTAATTTCACATCATAAAACTATAAAATACACTAACTATAAACAAATAAGTTGTAGCAATTAAATTTAATAACGTTAAAAACTTAGCAATATAATTCTTAAATATTAAGTCGTAGAAATATTATTATTTATTCAGCGCCATCTATCATCATGCATATAAATTATTCAATATCGAAATCCACTTTGAAAAGCAATGGACAAGTACAATATATGTGTGAACCTAGTAGTTGCATTTGGAATGTAAGTTAGAGGGAGCTAGTGTGCAATTTCTTTTGAATGAGATGCGGAAATGGATGTGACGTCACATTAATGTTCTGGAAACATTGAAAGGCGGAGTCAGCAAAACCGGTCCGTGTGCTTCCTCATACCAAATATGGTGATATGAAAGAAATTTGCAATGACGCTGTCACGTGTTGTAGTAGCCTATAAATAGCAGTGCACAAACAGATTCGCTCTTTTTTTTGGCTGATAGAACCTTGAAGACCATACTTAGAAAATAGCATTAAGACTAGCAGTGGTAGTCAGTGCATTAGATACTTAATATTTCTCCCCGGATTAACGGGTCCATTAATTTGGCTAATTAATAACAGTAATAGTCACAATTACTTGATCCTGATTGGAATCTCCTTGGAAAAATATATATATGAGCCTGGGAAGCTTCCTTGAGCAAAAAAAGTGACGTGTTCACGTGATGACAGCAAGTCCTGCTTCATCCCTGAGGACATTTGAGTGATCCTGATGCTCCCATGATCTTGCCAAGCTAAGTAAAACTTATAACTTCTTGATATTTAACCAGTGCATACTCCGGAGAACAATTTTTGTTTAACGTGATAAATTCTATTGGTAAACTGTAAAGCCATTATAAGTACATAACAATTTTTATTGTTAAATTTTTAAAACTTAGTATTTTATAACTTGTTTAATAATTTGTGTATATAAGAAACTTAAATTGAGTATTACTGTATTAGCACATGATCTTGAATGTTTGAATAGCTATAAATCAAAAGAAAAATCTTTGAAGAAATATAACTATGTATTTTTAACTTGAATGTGACTAGTATTAAGTTTTAACCATGATGAGATAAGATCTGAATCTTTTTTTAACAATATAGTATCTTGTTCACTGCGGTTTTAGACATTTTCATTTATCTCCCTCAAATCACAGTATCACGGCGCCCTGATTTTAAATTAAATAAGTTTCGAGTCTCATGTAAGCCCTGAAATAGTCGGTGGTAACTAAAATTGTTACAAAATGGCGACCAACTTTAGGGCCGAGCAATAAAATACTGTATTTGAGGGAAATACTGGTGTGCTGATATGATGATAAAAAGGTTGGCGGAAAAATAAATGCTTAAATCCCCAATCAATCTGAACGGCACACTAGAATTTAACATCTAATCAAAAAAAAATTAACTTAAAAATCTTTAATATTCAGAATTTGTACTAATGTGTTAATATGATGATAAAAAGATTGGTGGAAAAATTTAATGCTTAAAATCCCCAACCAGTCTGAAAAACACACTAGCATTAATAAACTTAGCACATTAGAATTAATCAACTTATACTACAATAACACTTTCGTATTGATTGGATGCGTAAAAAATTGACCTTGAACAGTGAACAAGATAGTCTTTAAGAATCGTAACTTGTAATAATAAAAGTACCCTCCTTCAAAAAAAAAAAAAAAATTTTATAAATTCCTTTGTATTTAACTTTCTTAGATTAAATAACTTGAATAAGTAGCTTGATTTAAAAACTTGATTAAACGTAATTTAATAATTAACTTAATAATTAACTTAGTAACAGAAATAACTGACTTTAACTTGAAAAAATCTGAGAAAATGCTCTCTATACAAAAATATGTAAACTACTTAAGAAAGGATGAAATCATATATGAATTGGATATTCTTGGCATTTCCACAGCTCCTGACACATCGGTGGATGCACTGAGAAAGCAGCTTCGCCAAATTTTTAAGCTGAAGAGACGTGGCAGCATCAAGTGTGCTCCAGTGATCACACCACTCCCGGCAAGCGAGCTCAAGGCATGTACGCCAAAAATTGCTGAGCTCGAGGATCTGCTGTCATCAGGTGACCTAGGAAAGGACAGTAATCTTCACTTACGTGTGTCAGTTAGGGCTAATTATCTAATCGATAGACTTGCTCGATTGGAGGTTGACAATGCTTCTCTTGTGGATTTGCGCCACAGGCTCATACGTATCTTAGCTCAGGTAGAACAGGAAGATGAAAGTAGTTCAGACGAATTAAGTGACAAGGAAGGTACTCCCAAGTGTAGTAAAACCGGCATGAAGGATGTGAGAGAACAAGAGACGGATGAATATGTGTTGCCCATCTCGAAAACAAGGATGAATGAAAAGAATGGAAGTGAGGAATTAATTGTCATTAAAGAAAAACCAATTAACTTAAATTCACTCAATTTAAAATACAATGGTTCGAGTTGCGTTAGAAGTTTTATTGAGAGGTTAGAGGAACTTAGACAGGCCCGCGAGATTCCGCAATCTCGTATGCTGACAGCATTTTCCGATCTCTTAGAAGATTCTGCATTGGCGTGGTTTAGAAGTAACAAAGCAAACTTTAACTCATATTCTGATCTATTGTTACACTTAAGAGAGGATTTTGATATTCCGGATTTAGATTATCGACTTAAAAACGAAATTAGACAACGCACACAAGCTAGACAAGAGTCAATTGTGAGCTATATCTCCACGATGCAAGGAATGTTTGCGAGATTGTCTATTCCCATGTCATTAGAAGAACAGCTAGAAATTTTAATGCATAATATTCGTCCGGAATATATGAAAGAGTTGGCTCTTCATAACGTTGATTCTATTCTCAAGTTAAAACAATTAGGAAAGCGCTTGGAGTTGGCTCAAGTCCGTGCAGAGAAATTTACGGAACCCAATTTGAATAAATTATTTATTTCGAATGACCTTCAGTCACGAAGAATAAAAAATAATTTCAAACCAACCCGACAGATCTCAACCGTAACTTTACCTCAAAATGTCTCAAATGATAGGAGGTGTATGAGATGTCAGAGTCGAGAGCATTTCACTAGAGAGTGTGTAAATTCGAGAGAAATTCTTTGTTTTAAGTGTGGTAAAAAGGGCGTAAGACGACCTGAGTGCCCACAATGTAATCCAAGTAATAATTCAAAAAACTAAAAAGTGGGAACTTCACATATAATTACGGTAAAAAAAGGTCACCCATTAACTTAAAAAACCGTGAAGTTCTCTTCCATAAAAAAAAGTTTGACAATAGACCTTATTTGCAATTTAAAATATTAAATGTAGATGCGATAGGACTTGCTGACTCTGGAGCGTCATGCTCGATACTCGGCAAAAACTCGCACCTCATCTTTCTGAATTTAGGCTTTAAACTTAACACTTTAGATAAAGAGCGTATTGTAAAAACCGCTAATAGCACTGAATTGCATTGCGTAGGTTACATGTCTCTGCCCATTGAATATAACTCAATACTTAAGGTAATTACATTCTATGTTGTTCCGGAAATTACTACACCAATCATATTAGGTATTGATTTTTGGCACCATTTTGGTTTGACAAAAAACTTGATGTCATCCAACTTTAGTAATATCACTTTAAACTCAGAAAATCCTATTAACTCAATATCATTAAAAAACGGGTTAGAAGATTACAATAACTTAACGACGGCGCAAAAGCGAATAATTAATAAAATAATTGATAAATTTGACTTAATTAACACAGAAAAGGTTGGTCTTGGTAGAACTTCATTGGAACACCATAAAATAGATACTGGTAACCATAGTCCGATTAAACAGCGTTATTATCCCTTATCACCTATCAAGCAACTAGCACTCGAGAAGGAATTAGATAAAATGTTAGCCCTGGGGGTAGTTTCTCCTTCCCAATCGGCTTGGAATTCTCCAGTAGTAATGGTAGAAAAACCCAATGGTGAAACCAGATTATGCCTAGACTCTCGAAAACTTAATTACGTCACAAAACCAGACGCTTATCCCTTGCCTTATATTAACCAAATATTAGATCATCTTAACAACGCTAAATATTTAACCTCAATTGACCTTAGTGCCGCATATTGGCAGATTCCTTATGACTCTGCAGCATCTGCTGAAAAGACAGCTTTCACAGTTCCTCGTAGAGGCTTATTTCAATTTAATGTGATGTGTTTTGGGTTAGTAGGGGCGTCAGCAACCATGCAACGCTTAATGGATAAATTATTTGGCCCAGAATTCGATAATAAGGTATTTGCTTTTCAAGATGATATAATTTGCATTAGTAACACTTTCTCAGAACATATTGAGCTCCTAGAGAAAATATATCAGCGCCTGAAAGAAGCAGGCCTGACAATAAATAAAAAAAAATCACAGTTTTGTCGCAAAGAGCTCAAATATTTAGGGTATTACATTGATAAACATGGTTTAAGAACAGACCCTGGTAAAGTAGATATAATCCTTAACTATCCTACACCCTCGAACCCCAAGGAGGTAAAAAGATTCCTTGGAATGGCAGGTTGGTACAGAAGATTTGTGAATAATTTCTCTGAAATAAGCAAACCGTTATGTAAACTCACCCGTAAGAATGTGGATTTTGAATGGAACTCTGAGGCACAGAAATCCTTTAATTTGCTTAAAACTGCCCTTGTTTCTGCCCCTATTTTAAAAATGCCAGATTATTCGCGCCCTTTCCGTATTTTGACTGACGCATCTGCATACTCAGCGGCGGCCGTTCTCACCCAGTCTTATGACGGAGTGGAACACCCTATTGCCTACTGTAGCCGCTCACTTAATAAAAATGAAGTTAATTATAGTACAACAGAGAGAGAATTATTAGCTGTTATTTATGCATTAGAACAATTTAGACAATATGTTGAAGGTCAGGAATGTACCATAGTCACAGACCATGCTTCACTGTTGTGGTTTTATAAATTAAAAAACCCCACAGGTCGTTTAGCACGATGGAGCATGCGTCTTAGTCAATTTAACTTTAAAATAGAACACCGGAAGGGTCGGGATCATATCCTCCCGGATACCTTGTCACGTATTAAATTAGATTCAATAGAAATAGATTTATCAAAAGATAGTTGGTACTCTTATATGTTAAACGCAGTAAAGAATAACCCACGTAAATTTCCTAACTTCATGGAAAAAGATGGAAACTTATATAGATATTCGAAAAATAAATATGATCTTACTAGCGAATTTGATTGGAAACTGGTAGTTCCTGAAGAAAATAGATCGGCAATTCTTAGGAAATATCACGATGACCCTACTAGTGCACATTTGGGTGTCATGAAGACACATAGGAGGATCGCCTTACATTATTACTGGCCCCACCTATACGAATGTGTGAAAAAGTATGTGAGTGAATGTGAGACGTGTAAGCAATACAAACCTGTGAACACGGCACGTCCCGGTCTCATGGGAAGTCCTAAGAAAGTGACCAAGCCATTCGAAGCCATTAGTTGTGATCTATTGGGACCCTTTCCAAGCTCAAGGAATAGAAATACTTATTTAATAGTTGTTTCAGATTACTTTAGTAAATATGTCATGTTGCACCCTATACGGTCAGCAACAGGCATGGCTGTAGCAAACTTTATAGAAAAATATGTATTTTTAGTCCATGGCGTTTGTAAAACCATCTTTATAGATAACGGTCCACAATATGTTAGCTCCCATTTTAGACAGCTGTTAACTAAATATAATGTACCAAACATATATTACAATCCAAAGTATCATCCCCAAACGAACCAAGCTGAGCGGGCAAATAGAAACATAGTTCATGCGATAGCCTGTTATGTAAAATCCGAACATAGAAGGTGGGATGAACACTTAATAGAATTGCAATGTGCTTTAAACACGGCTGTGAATGAAGCAACTAAATTTTCACCCTATTTCCTAGTCCATGGTAGAGAGTATATAATAGATGGTAATTTATATTTAAATTCCTTCCCTCCATGTCCGTTAGATCAAATTACCTCAGACAGTACATTGGAGTATGGGAAAAAGTTGCTTGAACTTAATAATATCTTCCAAAAGGTGAGGAAATATTTGATTGTTGCCCACCAACGGAACGAAAAACAATATAACCTCAGAAAAAGACACATTGAATTAAGAGTTGGCCAGATAGTGTATAAACGTACTCATTATTTATCCAATAAGGCAAAGAATTTTTCTTCCAAATTAGCACCAAAATTTATTAAATGTGTAGTGACGGCTAAATTATCACCTTTAGTTTATACTTTAACCGATTTAAATGGTAAATATTTAGGTAATTATCATATTAAAGACATACTAAAATATTCTGAACAACAGAACTAACAAATCTTTGAATTCCTCATAGGATGCTTATTTTAGTCACTTTCAGTATTAAACGTTTGGTTAAGAAGAGTTATGGTATAGGAAGAGTGCATATGGAAATCTGTGGGCTAAGGTTCGAAACCTGCCTGAAAATTAAATTGTTTTTCTCTTTTAACTAAATAAATATTTATTTACAACTTTTTTTAACCTATATGGTCACTTTTAAAAAAAAAAATATATGCTTAAATGAAATTTCGAGGAATTTTAATATTTTAACACAAAAAAATTTTTTTGATAAAATTATTTTCGTCAAGTTGTGTTTACTGATATGCATATGAGTATGAGAGTAGTATGAAATGCGTGATGTATGAAAAGTTTTTTTTTTTTCCAAAATAAGCACGTGCAATTTATTTTAATACTTAATAGAAAAATAGATCTTGATGTAAGAAAGGCATAAGCATAAGGAAGTAGACATATACTTTAGACTTGATAATTAAAGATAGGAAGATTGTTGGAAAATAATCTTAATCTTTTGAGTTAGAAAACATACAAACTTCTTTAATCTTGAGTTGTTTTCTTAACTACCTTAAGTTCTTAAGATGAAAAAAAAGCCATGTTATACCACTGGATATTAGATCCAAGAAAGGTATTTACATGAAACTAAAAGAAAAATCATTAAACAGCAAATATTTAATTGTTGCTATTGACTTAGAGTTTAGAACATTACGTGGAGTAAATAAATGGATACTCACGTATATAAGTTTAAATTTTTTTATCTTGGCTAATACTTAGTATTGTTGATTTGTCTGCAAGTCAGTTGCAGGTTAATTAATTAAAAAAAAAATTTTTTGGGAAAAATTTTTTTGAGATAAGGGGGATGTTGTGTAGCAATTAAATTTAATAACGTTAAAAACTTAGCAATATAATTCTTAAATATTAAGTCGTAGAAATATTATTATTTATTCAGCGCCATCTATCATCATGCATATAAATTATTCAATATCGAAATCCACTTTGAAAAGCAATGGACAAGTACAATATATGTGTGAACCTAGTAGTTGCATTTGGAATGTAAGTTAGAGGGAGCTAGTGTGCAATTTCTTTTGAATGAGATGCGGAAATGGATGTGACGTCACATTAATGTTCTGGAAACATTGAAAGGCGGAGTCAGCAAAACCGGTCCGTGTGCTTCCTCATACCAAATATGGTGATATGAAAGAAATTTGCAATGACGCTGTCACGTGTTGTAGTAGCCTATAAATAGCAGTGCACAAACAGATTCGCTCTTTTTTTTGGCTGATAGAACCTTGAAGACCATACTTAGAAAATAGCATTAAGACTAGCAGTGGTAGTCAGTGCATTAGATACTTAATATTTCTCCCCGGATTAACGGGTCCATTAATTTGGCTAATTAATAACAGTAATAGTCACAATTACTTGATCCTGATTGGAATCTCCTTGGAAAAATATATATATGAGCCTGGGAAGCTTCCTTGAGCAAAAAAAGTGACGTGTTCACGTGATGACAGCAAGTCCTGCTTCATCCCTGAGGACATTTGAGTGATCCTGATGCTCCCATGATCTTGCCAAGCTAAGTAAAACTTATAACTTCTTGATATTTAACCAGTGCATACTCCGGAGAACAATTTTTGTTTAACGTGATAAATTCTATTGGTAAACTGTAAAGCCATTATAAGTACATAACAATTTTTATTGTTAAATTTTTAAAACTTAGTATTTTATAACTTGTTTAATAATTTGTGTATATAAGAAACTTAAATTGAGTATTACTGTATTAGCACATGATCTTGAATGTTTGAATAGCTATAAATCAAAAGAAAAATCTTTGAAGAAATATAACTATGTATTTTTAACTTGAATGTGACTAGTATTAAGTTTTAACCATGATGAGATAAGATCTGAATCTTTTTTTAACAATATAGTATCTTGTTCACTGCGGTTTTAGACATTTTCATTTATCTCCCTCAAATCACAGTATCACGGCGCCCTGATTTTAAATTAAATAAGTTTCGAGTCTCATGTAAGCCCTGAAATAGTCGGTGGTAACTAAAATTGTTACAAAGTCTCTATCTAATTACATTACACTATATATAAGTAAAATATAAATACTAGAACAATAAAACTAAAACTAAAAACCTTAAAAAATAAAATTAATAACTAAAATATATTATTAAAAGGAGTCCTTTTAGGCAAGGATCCGAAGATACTGGCAGCGTTACCCCTTTGAATGGCTAGACTAATTCTTTGTCCGAGGTAGCTGCCAGCTCTTCGGTCTCCTGTGACGTCGACTAACCTTTTTGCTATTTCCTTAAATAGCCTTAAAGCGCTAGGACCCCACGGACCAAGGGTCTCGACACCGAATGGGACAAAATCATTTAAATTAAAAAAAATTAAATAATAAATAATATAAATTTATCCTACTCAACGCTCGAGCTCGAGCTCTCGACAATGATATGTCACATGCTGGGATTAAAAAAAATAAGTAAAATGTCTACTTTTCATTTATATGTGCCAGGAAAAAGAATTTAACTAAACATTCGGCTTTTGGGCAAGCATTTTTCATGTAATATCAAAATTACAATTGTTAACTCATTTAAGATACGACCCAGAGACCTTCTTTTTTGTCTGGGAAATACAAAAAAAACAGACAACACACCTGCTCCGATCACGCGGCGTACATTTTGAAGACCGCAGTCCCCCCGCTGCACTCCGGGAGTGCGGGCCTATGACGTGCGGTAAGACAGACGATTGAGAGACAGCAATATATTTCCGTTTTAACCCTTTGGGTACGGAATCCTAAAAGTTGTCTTTTACCCAATACTTTAATAAGTTACGTCAACAGCTATTGTTAACAAGTACAAAATATAAACTCTCAAATAGTGCTATAATAATCTTGTAGGAAAGCCAAAGGGCAAGATCTTCCTCCGAGCTGGGTGGTGGTAGCTCGGGGGCCGCGGCCCGACGGATGTTGGTTTTTTTTTTTTTTTTTTTTTTGTTTCCTCCCAGGCGGGGGAGAGGGTGAGAAATCCTCATGGATACCCTAATGCCGGCTGTAAGGTTATGTCAGACTAAACCCCTTTATTCATGCTTATGGCCAGAAGGGCCTTACAAGCTTCATCTGAAGCGATCACCCCCCGAGAGGGGGATGATGCGGCGCTGCGTTAGTTTAAACTAGTGCATAGTTTAAAATAACGCAAAATGCGCTTAGAGGACAAGTGCACTCAGATGTACACTTGAAACGGGAGGGGACTGAGAGGAATCGAACCTCTCTGTGTCGGGGGGGCGGGGGGGACTCACCGCGGGTGTTGGATCCTCAGCGGCCAAGAGGGCCGCGAGATCGCGCGTGAGTTTATTGTGTGTGGCTGTGAGTGCGTGTTTGGGCCTGCGGGGCCTGAATCGAGATGGAGTGTGTGGAGCGTATCCCGACGCCGATCTAATGAGTGTGTTAGAGTGCTCTTCTGCAGCTTTGAAGAACCGTTCCGAGCACTCTGTGAGGTGTGTTTGAATTGTGTCGAGTTGTAGGTCCCTGTGGAGGTCCGCGTTGCGGACGTACCACGGGGCCCCTGTGGCTATGCGGCAGAAGCGATTTTGAAGCACTTGAAGTTTGTTCAAAATCGCTTCGTCCGCGTGTGCGAACACTGGTGACGCGTAAGTGAGGACCGGGCGTATGCAAACTTTGTAAAGCGTTCGCTTGTTACGAAGTGACATTTTGCTGTATTTACCGAGCATCGGGTGGAGGCGGCTCATATAAAAGCGCGCGTTCGCGACTACGCGTGTGATGTGTGCACGGAAGGTGAGTTTTTTGTCTAGTGTGATCCCTAGGTATTTGACTGTGCGGTGCCACGGTATTGCTATGCCTTGCATTCGCAGAGACCGCGCACCGTGTTGTATGGTTTTGGTGCGGCGCTTGGGATCGAAGCAAATGGCCGAACTTTTGTCCGGATTTACGTCGATTCTCCAATCGCGGAACCAATTCCCAAGTGTTGTGATTGCCGGTTGGAGCTTGGCTATGATTTGATTGGTACTGGCTCCCCTAGAGTAGAGGGCCGTGTCGTCCGCGAAGAGAGCGAGCTCGACACCCTTGGTCTGAGGGATGTCATTGGTGTACGCTGTGTATAGCAGGGGGGAGAGAGCGGACCCCTGCGGTACACCGGCTCGTAGTGGGCGGGGCGTTGATAGTGAACCTTCGTATCTATAGCGGAAGGTGCGGTTTGATAGAAAAGAGGCTACTAACCTAACTAGGCGGTCAGGTAATTTTAATTGATATAATTTAAAGATTAATCCGTCGTGCCAAACCTTGTCGAAGGCTTTGGCGACGTCGAAGAAGACTGCAATAGTTTTATATTTATTAAGTTGGAAGCCGCTTAGGGCGTGCTCCACTATGCGATGGATCTGTTGGGGGCAGGAGTGTTTGGCTCTGAAGCCGAATTGGTGGTCAATGATAATTGGATCGGATGGTGATAGGAGGTGCTCTCTTAGTCTGGTCAGTATGGTTTTTTCGAAAAGTTTCGCCATTGCCTTGAGGAGGCTAATAGGGCGATGGCTACTGGGGAGGTGCGCGGGTTTTCCGGGTTTGGGGATGCCTATCACTATTGCTTCTTTCCAGGCGGCTGGGAAGTAGCACAGATCAAAACATGCGTTAAAGAGAATTGCAAGCAAGGTTAGCATTTGGATGGGAAAGTGCTTGAGCGCCTTGTTAGAGATGCCGTCGGCGCCCGGGGCCTTGCGTTGCTTAAAGTTTCTAATGGTCTGTCTGAGTTCGTCTGTCGTGACGGGGTCTAGGGGGTTGTCAGTGAGTGGAAGGGCGGCCCGCCGGCGGACCTCCTCCTCCACTCCGCGAATATGTTGCGGGTTAGTTTCCTGCGTACTAGGCGTGCATTGCGCCGCTATGCTGTCTGCAAAACACTCAGATTTTTCGTCGTCTTCGAAGGCGACGGTGCCGTCGGGGCGAGTGAGCGGGGGGGTGTGGGTGGTAACGTCGCTACGGAGCGCTTTCGCGATTCTATAGTACGCAAGATGGGATGGGGTAATGTCCGCCATGAGTTCCTCCCAACGGGAGTGTCTCAGAGCGGCTAACTGGGACCTAACTTGTCGCTGAAGGCGATTAGCTGTAGCCCTATACTCGGGGGTGGGGTATAATTTGGCTCTCCGGAGAGCGGCGTTTTTGGCTTGGATAAGGTTCCGGATGGCCAGCGGGAGCTTGGGCTTTGGCAGCTCAACCTCCCGCGAGTTTTCCTTCGCCTTCTCGGTCACCAGAGAAGTTAGAGAGTCTATTGTTTCGTCGATCTTGTCGGTGCTGTCGAGACTGTCCGGTGAGTTAGGGAACGGGGACTCGGGGGAGTCTAAAGCGGTCTCGAAAGCGGAGCGGTATCCGTCCCAGTTGGTGAATAGCCTCTTAGGGGGCGCAGGGGCGTCTAATGGGTCTTGGGGACCTAGAACTAGAGACACCGGTCTGTGATCTGACCCCAGGTCGTCGAGCGTTTCGATCGAGCTGAGGCGAAGCGACACGTTTTTAAGGATCGCGAAGTCCAGGACGTCGAGTCGGTTTTGTACATTGTCTGGGTAGTGGGTGGGTGCGTAGGGACAGATGACATCATAGCCAAGCTCCTCGGTGATGTGTAGTAATCTGCGGCCAGAGGTGGTGGTGGTCTCGTATGTCCAGTCGGTGTGTTTGGAGTTAAAGTCACCGAACATTATGACTGATGTACCTAGTGAAGTGAGTGTTTCGAAGTCTGCGCGATGAGGGTGTGTACCTGATCTAATGTAGACTGAGGCGATGATTAAGGACTGGTGTCCTGTCATCGCCAGCCTACAGATGGTGGCTTCCATGTTTGTGAGCGCGGGAGTGGGTATAGGTGTGCAGTGTAGGTTGCGTCTATAGTAAATTGCGGTGCCGCCGCGCGCGTTGGCACCGTCGTTCCGGATTAATTTATACTTAGGGATCGACAGCCCCTTCATTTGAGTTGGTTTGAGCCAAGTCTCCTGAAGGAGCAGAAAGTCGGGTTCCCTATCTTGCAAAAATAATTTAATTTCGTTAAGGTTGGATTTTAAGCTGCGCGTATTAAATGACACAAGCGAAGCGCCTTTCGGCTTGGTACGCCCGGGGTTTAGTTGAGTGATTGTTATGTTAGTGTTTTGCGCGGTCATAATTTAAACAACAGTGGTGTTTGTTTGAGTTATCACCGCGTGTTTTGTGTATAGTGTTTTTGTTTGTGTTCGGAGTCTGGTTATTTTCCAGTGTTATAATGAAAAAATTAATCGAACGCGGCAACGAGTTCGGGGTGTTCGGCTATAGCTATAGCCTTTTCAAGGGGTGTTTTAGCTAGCCGGAGCTTCGCGGCGAGAGTGTGGATCTCGGCGATATTCACCCTCTTGAGCGAGGAGCGAATAAGCGCCATGTCCTCGGCCAGAGAAACGTCTTGGGCTGGCTTAGCTTGTGTTGTTGGTGTGGTGTGTTGTGGTGGGTGTGGTTTTGGGCGGGCCCTGGCTGGTCCCCAGGCTGTCGGGGGCGCCGGGCTGCGAGGGGCGGCCGCCTTGGGTAGCCCCGGGAAGTTTGTGGTGGTGTTGTTCGGTGGTGGTGGGTGTGTTTTTGTCGCCGTGGTTGGCTTTGTGTGTGTGTGAGTGTGAGTGTTGGGCCTGGGGCGTGGGGCCCGCGGGCAACCCCTGTAATTGGCCGGGTGGCCTTCTTGGCCACAGAGCACGCATGCGGGTGCCCCGGGTGCGGCTCGAGTGCGGGAGCACTCCTTGGTGAAGTGGGGTACGAGGCACTTGACGCACCTCGGGGCCGCCGAGCAGTTGGCTGCTGCGTGGCCATATAATTGGCACCTGTGGCATTGCCCAGGGGTGCCTCGCCGGTGTGGGGCCTCGACTTTGATCTTGTCGAGGCTACAAACGGTTATGGGACCTTTGAAAATATCCCTAGCTGCCGGGACCGAGGTCAAAATGACAAGGGCCAACGGGTATTGTTTCCCAGTCCGGCTGTGCATTTTGTGCACTGCCTCGGCTGGGAAGCCTTGAGCGATTAGGTCGCTCAGAATGAGCTCGTTGGAGAGCTCGAAGGGGACTCCTCTGAGTACCGCGCGGACTTTGCGCTCCTCGGGGAGGGCGTATGTGTGGTAAGGGATTGTGTGTGTGGTTAGAAGCCTTGTGAGGCTCCTAAATGTGTCGATTGTGGGTGTGGTGATTTTAATGGCGTGACCAGTGTTCGACGCCTGTGTGTAATGTATGTTCTGAGCTTTGCAAAGGTCCGCGACCTTTGCCCATTGCGCCTTATCGCGCAGAAAGACGGGCGGCGGCGGCTTTGCCTTGATAGGTGCGGCGGTGCACCTAGTGTGTGGTTTTGTGGTGTGTGTAGTGAGGGGTTGTGTGGTCGGTTGGGCGACCGTGAGAGGGGTGAGAGGGCTGAGTGGGACAGAGAGAGAAGGCGCCGTTGGAGACGCGGTGTCTGCGCGGCGCTTGGAGCGCCGCTTCTTCTTGCTCACCACAGTGGTGAAAACAGACTCGTCGGACGCCGACACAATGGTCGAGTCGGAATCACACGTCGAGACCGGGCTCGAGGCGGGGCGCTTGCCCGCGCTCGAGGGCCCGGGGAGGCAGGGGGTGTCGGGGCGGGGGGGTTCGGGGGAGGGGCTGGCGGGAGAGTCGCGCATGGGGCGCGCTCTCGCGACGAGCTCCCTGATGGCGGCCTCATCCAGGGTGAGGCCGAGGGCGGAGAAGAGGGACAGTACCTGTTGTGTGATGTCCATGTTAAGTTTAGTGTAGTGTGTCGAGTTGGTGTGTATGTGATGTGTGTATGTGAGTGCCCTGACTGTGGCGTGAAGCCGCAGGTCCTAACACCCTATACGACAGCGGTGGACTCCCCTGCCCGCGGCAGGGGGTCGGTTGAGGCTGAAAGAGATGTGTTCCGATATTCCTAGTGAATATGGGAACAACCGTCACCCTTGGGAAGGCCCAAGTGCAAATGGGATCGGGTCTTCCGGTTTCCGAGCTCAGGAGAGCTCGAGACGTACCGGGGCTACGCCGACCAGTTTCGTTAACACCGCTAGGTATCCACTGGTCCAATCTTGTGTCTCACGAATGAGCGCAGGCGCGTCGAGTCGACTCGAAGCAGGCAGCTGTGCGGCGGGGCGCACGGAGCAAGGAGGCGGCGGTGCGACGGGGCGCACGGTCCGCGGTCGGAGCGAGAATGTCCTCAGACGGATGTTGGTCGGGCATCGTATATATGAAGAGTTAGCCTTCGAATTTCATTTGCACGATGTAGGCTTCCATACTAATATTGATCGCAGTGCAGGTAACGCCATCTCTTGAGGATGGTGAGTAATGATTTCCTACGTCCGTTGTATATCTGTGGGGCATAAAGATGTCGCCGCCACAATCTTATTTAAGTGTTGTTGCTGGTTATTTTCTATTCTCTCCGAACACAATGGTGTTGAATTGTTTAACAATAATTTCATAACACGGACTCCGGAACAGTCGCATCTGTTTTGCTACAACTTCAGCTTGTTTCTCGTCTAAATCAAATCAGAATTGTGTTTTTGTTCTGAAATTATCGTATTTTAGAGCTTCAATTCCCAAATCGTTTCTGATTGTGGACCGCTGGTTTGATATTAGCTTGTGTAATAAAACACATTTTAATAATATTCTTGAAATTTGATTACTGGCTATTTTTTTCTCTCCCTCGCGCTCATTTTGAGCTGTTTATTTAACAATAAGGGTGAGGCCAAACGAGCGTAACTTTTGTGAGTGGTGAGTCGCAGAATTTCGGTCGCAGAAATTCTGCTGCATTCGGTTTCATACAAAAAGGCAGTTGGTGCCACACGACAACGTAAAATAAGTTGTCTGCCGACTCAATGCGCATAAGCTCGTCCGAATTTCGGTCGGGGTGAGGGTAGGGCAAGGAAGGGGAGTGGGGAAGCAACAGTTTGTTACAAGTTGCGTGGTGTAATAATTCTTGAAGAACACGTAATGGCATATGATAGTACTTTTCAAACTTATCTGGATTTGCACATAAACGTTCATATAAAGTATGGAACTGTCCACATATCAGCCTCTGACTATTCAGTGGCTTTACCCAGTTTCTTTTTCTGGCCTCATCTTCTGAATATGCTTCATAAATACACAATATTTTTAATGGATCCATTGCACTCGACGACACGAACACCCCGTACTAACGCTCAATAGTAACTGAATAAATTACGTTCGTATGGCAGCTCAACAGAAATTCAGTTGAACGTAAAATAAGTGACCGAAAATAAGCGACTCACAACTCACAAAATTACGCTCGTTTGGTTTCACCCTAACTTCATAACAGAACTCTCCGGGACAGCCTCCACCTGTTTTGTCACAATATCAGCTTCTGTCTCGCCTAAATCCACTCGAAAATTGTGAGTTTGTTTAGAAATCTCATTTGACTCAATATCGATTTTAAAATCTCCACTCATTCCTCATTGACTAGAGATTGTACTAAAAAATAGTCTTGTTTAATGCTAATAGCCAAGCTAAACAGATATTTTAATTTCGACAAGCATATTAAATGCTATAAATAACCTTCTTGAATTTTCATTGCCGGCTGTTTTCACCCTTTCCCCACACTCATTTTGAGTGTTTTATTAGCTTTATTATTTACATTTATTATAGCATATTATTTAACTTTATTATTTAAGTAGCCCGTGACTTCGTCTGCATTAACCTTAAGTTTTTCAAGAATACTTCGGGACCCTAAATTTTTTTAAGGATAAGAAGTATCGTATGTGTCGATCCAGTCGCTTTTACGTGATTGAGTAACAAAGACACAAACTTTCAAATTTATTATATTAGTTGGATGACTTCATAACACCGATTCTCCGGAACAATCAACATCTGTTTTTACATCAGCTTGTTCCTCGATCAAATCTGGAGTATTGTTTTTGTCCCAAAATTCCATTTAAGCTGTTGATGCTATCTTAACTTCGCCTTTAAACTAACTCTGTCCCCATTGAGGCCGCTCGCTCGTTTGTGTTTGGCTAGTGTAATTGTCGCTGTTCGTTCGTTCCCGTTCGCTCCGAATTCGATTTAATTTGAGGAAACAAAAGGTCAGATTAAGTCGCCGCTTTTTCAACGTATATTTATGGCGTTGTTGTTTGTACCCGTCGAGTTTTGGCGCGACTTTTAATTGCTACCATTTGTTGTCATTTTTTCGAACAGCGAATAACATTTGTCCCATTCAGAGATCTGAATGAATGTGATAATGCATTGTTAACGAAGATATCGTTGAAAAATATTGGGGAAACGTTAATCTCTTTTTTGTCAATATTTTTAGATTAGGGTAATTGACAAGTTTTAGAAAACGATCTCACGTTATTGACTAATGTTTATGCAGTCCGTAAAAAGTGGATATTCATCATTCTGTTGCGTATTTAAGTTAAAATAACCAAATCAAAACTCTATTTTCAAGTTGCTGCGAAAATGTTTCTCTGGACAATATGGCGTCTTCCTAGTGTGTGACGTCACATGACTGTTATTAAAACGTCGAACGATACAATGTAATGTCACTTTTACCGGAAGTTTACTTGCGTGTGACGTCATTTTAGGCTCCGCCAATCCCAAGCGTTTTGGGTCACGTGACAATAGATAAGAAAACTATTATCTTTTTCGTGGGATTTTAGTAAAATTATGAATATTTGTTTTGTAAAAAAATAGTAAAAACCCCTGCCAATATTCATTCTAAACACAGATGCTAACAATTGGCACTTTATTTTTAATACTGTCAAATACCCTATTATAATAATTGTTATCTAAGTCTACATGTTACAATGTATTGATAACTGGTGCTTAAAATCTTTAATTCAGTGAGAATGTTTTACTTAGAAGAGAATTATTAATGCAAAGTTAGCTATCAATATTATTATATCGACAGTTGAGAGGCAAAATCACTTTGGTCGAAAATCTTATATATAAAATTCTCGTGTCACAATGTTAGTTACCATACTCCTACGAAACGGCCTGACCGATTTTTATGAAATTTTATATGCATATAGGAGGAATGTTATCCCAGGAAATTGATAGAACACTACGTTACACACCCCTAAAATTTTTTTGAACACTATTTTTTTTATAATGTGGTATTAAAAATACATACAACCCTAAATTTTCTCTTCTACCACCAGCCCCTATTTTTATGACGGTACGAAGTTCGCTAGGTCAGCTAGTGATTATATCATTTGAATCAGATTTTCTTCTGCGTCGATCTTTTATATATTTTGTGAAGATTTGAGTACTTTTTGATGCTTTCTAACACAATTTGTGGCAGATTTTTATTGTTCACAATGCTGAAGCTTATACTTCCGTGTCAACCGCACTGCAAGCGATGCGGTAAGGAGGACACTATTGCCTCTAGTTGATCTCTAAGCATAGCGTGGCTTTTTGTATGACCATAGACTAAACATTTCACAGTATGTTTACCAGTATTTCCTAAGTATCTAAATATATTTGTAAACATAATTATTATTGTAATATTATTTGTTTGTAAGGAGCTTGATGATGCAGTGACTAGCACGTTCGGTCTGCGTACGTGAAAATGTTGTAATGACCAGTGACCATATACTTATTATTTATCTAATTTTGATCAAAATTATTATATTAAGCTTCTCTGTGCTTTGGAAGACATATTAAACCCTTAGATCGCAGACCCTCGTGGTCCGGCTCATAACCCGTTCTCTCTACTCCGTCCATAAGGAAAGTCCTGTGCCCCCAGCATTAAGGACATTCACCATCATCATCATCATCATCAGCCTATTAATGTCCCCACTGCTGGGGCACAGGCCTTCCCTATGGATGGAATAGGGTGATTCGGTCATGACCCACCACGCGGGCCCAGTGCGGATTGGCGGGTACTAACGACTGCAGATGCATCCGGGGCCAACGGCTTAACGTGCCTTCCGAAGCACGGAGGAACTCGAGATAGAAGATTTTTGGTCACCCATCCAATGACCGACCACTGCGAAAGTTCGCAGCCGAACGCACTAACCACCCGCGCCATCGAGCTCCTCCAATTTTTTTTTTATGTATAGAGGTTGGCAAATGACTCTACCCCACCTGGGGGCCAATCGCCTAACTGGATTGCTTTGGAAAACGCTATCGCTTACGATTTCATTTTGTTATTTCTAGCCGCCTGAGGTTTTCAAATGCCTCGCGCTCTTTTTTTTTCTTTTGCATTGGTAATAACAGTGTTAAAGAAAATGAGCGTGAGGTATTTGAAAACCTTCGGCGGTTAGAAATAACAAAATGAAATCGTAAGCGATAGCGTTTTCCAAAGCAATCTGGTTAGGCGATTGGCCCACTGATGTTAAGAGGTTATAAAGTCCAAACGCGAAGATAGTTGGTACAGCAGTTATAAACTGCTACACCAATCATCCTCACCTTGCCGGCCTGCAAAAATGCTTCTTCACGCCTCTCTTAAAGGACCCCAGATTATAGGAAGGAGGGAACACTTGCGCGGTTAAAGAATTCCACTTACGAATAGTACGACAAAGAAATGAGTCACCAAATTTCTTTGTTCGGGTAGAAATAGTGGCCACAGTAAGTCGGTGGCAATTCGGGATAATTCGAGACAATTCTATATTCGGACAAATTCAGGACATTGATATTGTGGATTATTATGTTTACAAGTGTGGTTGTTCTAGTTGCAATTTGCAAAACAATTCACACATTTAGGAAACATCTGAAAACACATTTACTACTTAAGCAAAGCTTTTCATAGAATCTACGACTCAATTTATAGTTTTTCACTTAACGTAAACAGGCTTGCGAAACAGAACAGGCAGGCAACAAAATATACTCTGTTGTTCACTAAGCATGTTCAGATAGTTTTTTATAACACCCTTTTTATATCTAAAGAAAAGTTTACTAGAAAAAAATCCACGCGGACCAGGCAGCGGACGGGACTCGAACCCGCACCCTTCGCAATCCGGGCGAATGCACTGACCATTATGCTACGAATAGGGCCGTGGTAGCATAATGGTCAGTGCATTCGCCCGGATTGCGAAGGGTGCAGGTTCGAGTCCCGTCCGCTGCCTGGTCCGCGTGGATCTTTTTCTAGTAAACTTTTCTTTAGATTTAAACATCTAGCAGTTAAATGCTGAAAATAAATAAAAACATAACCCTTTTATCTATGTTAGTATTTTTTGTTAGTAAGTATAGATTTGTAGTTTTTTTTTAGGGACGATGACTAATTTTTTTTTCTTCGTTTATCAGGTAGATTATCAAAAAGTATTGGACAAGTATTTTTTCTTTTTTCACATAATATAAACATTGCAGAGATATATTGATTTGAAAAGTCGCATGACGTCACGTTTGAGTACACTTACAAGGGAAAATTCACTCAAAAGTGATGTCACGAGCCCCTACTCCCAAACTTTGACGCGCTATAACATTGTCATTTTTTGGTTGATTGCTCAAAGAAAAAATACGTGTCCATTATTTTTTGATCATCTAACTGACGGACTAAATAGAATTTCGTTTAATGTACCCCGTCATCACCCCTATTGTTTCATATAGATATAGCCTCGTCAACCTTAGGCCCTGCCAGAATATCAGTGCCGCAGCGGCCCTGGCGTCGCTGTGGCACTATGCTAAGGCAGGGACCTAGTTGGCTTTTCTTCTGTTATTGTATTTGTTTTATGTAATCAAAATTTTTTTAAGGCTAATATTTTTTTTTCTTTCTTTCTTAGTTGCCGTACGTGATGGGTATCGACTACGACAGCAGGGGCGCCATGCTGCCGCCGCAAGTCAACATCTCTGAGCGAGGGTTCGTCCCGACCACGCTGCAGACTTTTAGGTGAGTATGGTTCATTTGAAACTCTTAATACTTTATTGAAATGAAATAAAAAGTCATTTATTCAGTCTAGGCTGTTACAAGCATTTGTGAAGGTCAAGAAGCTACGCCATCGGTTCGCAAAACTACGGCGGGAGACCTTGTACTGAGAAGAACCGGCAAGAAACTCAGCAAGGCTTTTTTCTCCCTGTATTGATATATACAGAGTCGTCAAGTTGAAAAATGACTTCAGAGATACTTCTGAAGTCACCTTCCATTACATCATTTGGGATATAGATATATAGTTACAATAAATTTTATATTTAGTATAAAGAAAGAGGCATCAAATAACAAATTACAAGAAACACTATTTCCATGCATTACGATCATTTAGATAACCATTAACTTTATAATAGCTCTTATTCATAAGAGTATTTTTGATCTGAGATTTAAATTTGGTTAGTGGAAGCTCAATCAGATCTTAGGGAATTTTGTTAAACAATGCAATACTACAACCCAGAAATGATACCTCTTGATTTTTGAGTCTGAAACATGGAACGGCAAGCTTGTTCTTAAATCTCGTGTTAAAGTTATGGGTTTGACTTTTTTTGCAAATACGTCATAGTATTTTCTTACATATATTATATTTTCATAAATGTATTGCGATGCCAGTGTTAAAATATTAATTTCTTTAAATTTTTCTCTAAGAGATTCTCTTGCCTTTAAATTATATATAAATAAATAATAAATAAATATTTCCGACACTCGCACCAATTAGCCTAGCCCCAAAGTAAGCACTATAAGGCTTGTGTTATGGGATGCTAGGGTAACGGATAGAATACATAATATACTGTACATATATAAGTATATTTATATAAATACATATTAAACATCCATGACTGAAGTACAAATGCTCGTATTCATCACACAAACATCTGCCCCCACCGGGATTCGAACCCGGGACCTCTCGAGTCGGCGACAGCCATGAAACCCGGCGTACAAACCACTCGGCCACGGAGGTCGTCAAATATGGCGCGAACAGCTCTCTTTTGCAGTACGAAAATACTTTCTATATTAGAAGCTGAGCCCACCTATTGGTGAAATACATTCATACGGGGAACATTGAATTTTCTGTGTTGTTGTTAAGATGAGTTTATCTAGCGTGGAATGTCATGGGCATGGCGAATTTTCCGCTCAAATCGGAGCGAATGTCTGGGAAAGTAACCTCATGACCATACCACAGAGAAGAACACTGTTGTGGCGGTGACATCTATATGCCCCACATATATACAACGGATGGAGGAAATCATTACGCACCATCCTCAAGAGATGGCGTTACCTGCACTGCGATCATAATAGTATGGAAGCCTACATCGCGCAAATGAAATTCGGAGGCTAACTCTTCATAAATACGATGCCCGACCAACATCAGTCGGGCCGCGGCCCCCGAGCTATCATCACCCAGCTCGGAGGAAGATCTTCCCCTTTGGCCTTCCTACACTGTGAAATAACATTACCATTTGGTGGTACTGCGTTCCAAAATTTATCCGAATGTGTTATATTGTTATTTGTTCTATTTGTGTTCGATTGTACTTTTTTCATTTACTAACACTAGAATTAGATTACGTCTGTTACTAACACTTGCATATGGATTTCAAGTCTGAAATAAATGTTTATTATTATATTATATGATTGGTTGAGTTCACCATCTCGACATTTTGTCGGTTTTAATAGATACCCCGTCCTGTATGTATGTGTACCCACAAGAAAAGAGGTATCTATGTTCCCAATATGTCTTTTATTATCTATTATTATGTAGTTTCATCATCATCATCATCAGCCTCTTAATGTCCCCACTGCTGGGGCACAGGCCTTCCCTAAGGAATAGGGAGATTGGGCCATGACCCACCACGCGGGCCCAGTGCGGATTGGCGGGTGCTAACGACTGCAGATGCAACCGGGACCAACGGCTTAACGTGCCTTCTGAAGCACGGAGGAACTCGAGATAGAAATTTTCGGTCCCCCATCCATTGACCCACCACTGCGAAAGTTTCTTGACTACTACGATCGCAGTCAAACGCGCTAACCACCTGCGCCATCGAGCTCCTCATGTAGTTTAGTTTGATGTTATATATATATAATTAACCGTAACATATATATGATTCATTATGAGAAGCACCTAACTAGTGTGCATCTATAGTATATTGTATTATTATTATTACTAGCAAACCAGTGAACCAAATGTTCACCAAAACCTGATTTCTCGAAAACCGGAAGTGCTACGTTACTCAAATCCGGTTTGTAGTCTTATCAGACTATTCTTGACTTATAACTTAAATATTCTCTTCATCTATCTCTTACGGTTTGGCCGCTGAAACAGCACCACAGACAGACGGACTTGTCTAATAGATAAGAGATTATATAAGTTCGGATCGGCACACTATTACATCAATATGAAAATCGGTATAAAATCAGTTAAGTTACGAAATTAAGGAGCTCGATGGCGCAACTGGTTAGCGCGTCCGACTGCGATCGTTGAAGTTAAACAACTATCGCAGTGGTCGGTCATTGGATGGGTGACCAAAAATTTACAATCTCGAGCACGTAAGCCGTTGGCCGCGGATCTCCCTATTCCAACCATAAGCAAAGCCTGTGCCCCAGCAGTGGGGACATCAATAGGCTAGTGATGTCGGCTTACGAAGTAGCTTAGATTTGAAGCCTGCATAAATATTATTTTCAAAATTGCGCACTGTTGAAGCCCTATCAACATTGCAACAGATCATCATCATCAGCCTATTAATGTCCCCACTGCTGGGGCACAGGCCTTCCCTATGGATGAAATAGGGAAATTGGGCCATGACCCACCACGCGGGCCCAGTGCGGATTGGTGGGTGCTAACGACTGCAGATGCAGCCGGGACCAACGGCTTAACGTGCCTTCCGAAGCACGGAGGAGCTCGAGATAGTAATTTTTGGTCCCCCATCCATTGACCGACCACTGCGAAAGTTGCTTAAGTATAACGATCGCAGCCGAACGAGCTAATCACTTGCGCCGTCGAGCTCCTCGACAGATACTACATAATATGTATTCTGTTACATTTTCATTATCTCTGAGAGTTCAAGTCAGTGTCAAACAATCTCTATTAAACCTTAAACTTACACGCAAGGTATTTAAGTGCGATTTCTAAACTAGTGACATTAACCAGAAAGTTTAGTTTGTTTATACCGCCCTATTCCCTCGGGATTGTGACCCTGATCTCGGTCGGACGAAATTATTGCTACATATTAAATTCACCATTACATACCATGTCCGTTGTTTCCCATAAACAAAAACAACTTGAGATATAAACGGCGACACTCGGGCACAACTCGCCATTATGTTTATTAAAATGACTGTCAAACTTTACGTTTTAACTAGAGTTGTTATCAAAACTGAGTTGATCTGGATTTTCTTAGTCAGATAAATTAATACTATTAACTTGCAAGAATAAGAGTATACTATTGATGAATACTAGGAGCTCGATGGCACAAGTGTTAGCGCGTGTGACTCCGATTGTTGAAGTCAAGCAACTTTCGCAGTGGTCGGTCATTGGATGGGTGACCAAAAATTTACTATCTCGAGCTTCTCCGTGCTTCGGAAGGCACGTTGAGCCGTTGGTCCCGGCGGTAACTGCAGTCGTTAGAACCCACCAATCCGCACTGAGCCCGCGTGGTGGGTCATGGCCCAATCTCGCTATTCTAGCCATAGTGAACATTAAGGCTGATGATGACGATGATAGGAGACTAGATCTAAACGTAACGGATCTTGCGCTTGAATTAGAGCAACAAAATACCAGTATGTAGGTACCTTTATTACTTAGGTATCTTTGAATGCTCTTCGTATAAAAAATGCCTTGTCGTGGTTCAAACCCAGTACCATTGGACTAGAAAGCAGTTTAGCTGTAATTATTCATCAGCCGATTCTAAAAAACAATTAAGCAGACAATAATTATAGAAGCTTTTATTGAATCTTTAGTAAAAAGTTTTGTCATAAAAATAACTGTTTTTTTTTTCAACACACCAATTATCCTAGCCCCAAAGTAAGCACTATAAGGCTTGTGTTATGGGATACTCGGGTAACGGATAGAATACACATACTTTACATATATAAGTATATTTATCTATACTTATAATAAATCTGTAGAGAGGTCAATTCTGTACATGAAATATATTTTCAAAATAACTATCAGGGGGTGATTAGTGATCGATACTGATGCCAAAAATGCAATCAGTAAAATTTTTGTCTGTCTGTCTGTCTGTCTGTCTGTGTGTATGTTCCTTATAGAAACAAAAACTACTCGACGGATTTTAACGAAACTTGGTACAATTATTCTTCATACTCCTGGGCAGGTTATAGTTTACTTTTCATCACGCTACAATCAATAGCAGCAGAGTAGTGAAAGGAAATGTTGGGAAAACGGGAGAAGTTACTCCATTTTTTAAGCTTCCGTCGCGTGTGCAGCCTTAATGGTTAAAGTTACATAGAAATCATGTATGACGAAAACATTCTACATAAAATTGTCTAAAAAATATCCCGCAACAGCATATGTCTATCTTTTATGGTTGACTCACAATAACACGTGTAATTATATAAATAAAGTCATTGTTTATAGCACAAGCCTGAGAACAAATACTATAGTTTACACTACAGCTCTACACCGAAGCGAAGCGAGGGCGGGCCACTAGTATAGAAATACATATTTAAACATCCATGACTGGAGTACAAATGCTCGTGTTCATCACACAAATATCTGCCCCCACCGGGATTCGAACCTCTTGAGTCGGCGACGCCATGAAACCCGGCGTACAAACCACTCGGCCACGGCGACCTCGTCGTTCGCATCATGCCTGTGAAAAATCTCAAGTCCATTGTAGAAAATGTTTGAATTAACGTCCTGTTGTAACAGGGTACGACTGCCGTGTACCGGGACCAGAAGTGCTGAGATCCTGGTGACTCTACAGCTGAACATCTCGTCGCCAGACCGAGCCCACAAGGACGTCAGGCTACAGTTTAAAAGGAACAAGATTTGCTGGAAAGGTGAGATTTGCCAATACATATTAAGCTAGATGCCTTAAAGCAGACAAACAGGAACTGCTTAAAGATCAGGGTATTAATGGACTGAAGATCAGGGTATAAATCTAAAGAAAAGTTTTATTAGAAAAAAATCCATGCGGACCAGGCAGCGGACGGGACTCGAACCCGCACCCTTCACAATCCGGGCGAATGCACTGACCAATTGTGCTACCACGGCCCTCATGGCCGCGTCGAAATTTTCCTAGCCTTAAGCTGCAAGGCAGCGCCATCTCTTCGCATTGTATTGAGCCTCCACTGTAGACCCATATTTAAAAACAATATTAGGTAAATCATTGTATTTAAATATGGGTCTGCAGTCGAGGCTCTGTTAGAAAATCGATTTGGACAAGAGACGGGACTCGAACCCGCAACCTTAGCTATCCGGGCGATGCACTGACCATTATGCTACCGCGGTCCTATTATGGTCAGTGCATTCGCCAGGATAGCGAAGGGTGCGGGTTCGAGTCCCGCCTGCTGCCTGGTCCGCGTGAATTTTTTTCTAGTAAAATTTTCTTTAGATTTAAACATCTAGCAGTTAAGTGCTTAAAAATAAATAAAAACATAATCAGGTTATTAGTTTAGTTATAGTTTAGTTTTTCATGGCGGTTTCCGCACTTAGTCCTAATCATTGGACCATTGTGCGTGTCTCGAAACATTCCCGTTTACTCCAGCCAGCTTAAGTTAGTCCAGAAGGAAAGCAGCCTTGGCAGACTGCTGCAAGCTTACGGAAGTGATGCTGGCGACTGGAGAAGTCGTGCCCGTTGGTCCGCCACACTCCTGCATTCCATGATGACATGCTGTGGCCTTTTTTCTACCTCCATACATCCTCTGCATAGGGGGCTGTCTATTACTCCTATTTATATAGGTGTTTGTTTAGGGGTCTATGATCAGTTAGGATTCCCATAATTCATTCAAAGATCAGGGTATGTCAGGAGGATGGCTGCTTCAAAATGCGGCTGCGTAATGGACTACAGCCTTCTTATAACATACTATACATGGAACCGATCGGCAGTTGCTGTGAAATGGCAGCTCCAAGCTGTTGACTCCGACTGCTCGAGCGGTCCATGTATGTTGATTACTAGCAAAATGTTCGAGCAGTCCATGTATGGCTGCTCTTGCATTAACCTTGGATGTATTGAAAATGTTTCCCTTACTTCATACCAGTATGGACAACTCGGTATGGATAAACGAAACTGGCGGTTTGGACAGGGTCACAATGACTGTTGGGGTAGGTATATTGCAGTTCAATTTTAATTTTATAAGCATTTAACTGCTAGATGTTTAAATCTAAAGAAAAATGTATTGGAAAAAAATCCACGCATACCAGGCAGCAGGCGGGACTCGAACCCGCACCCTTCGCTATCCTGGCGAATGCACTGACCATTATAGGACCGCAGTAACATAATGGTCAATGCATTGGCCCGGATAGCGAAGGGTGCGGGTTCGAGTCCCGTTTCTTGTCCAAATGCATCTTCTAACAGAGCCTCGACTGCAGACCCGTATTTATATACAATGATTTACCTAATATTGTATTTAAATATGGTTCTACAGTCGAGGCTCTGTCAAAAGATCCATTTGGACATTTTAGCGGCTTTTGATTATATGTCATGTCAAGGATTTATATTCTATTCCTATCTTCAATCGTGAAAGAACAGAAATTTATCCCGCGTTGTTACAATTGATCTTCCAACAGACTGGGTAGTTAACGATGACTTTTATTTTCTGATACAATCTTAGATCCCCTAATCCAATTTGTAGTTAGCAAGTAGATTTGGGGTGTAACATGCGTTGTACTGATCAAAATCTGGCATTAAGAATATTTCTTTGAACTAGAAAATATATTTAATCTGCATTAACAGAGAAATCGTGTCATGCGTATATGTACATAAAACTTCCATGGAAACCATCATTGTACCTGCGGCAGTCATTAAGCCCTAATCTGTGCCAGGTATGTTGTGTACATAAATCACGTGTTACCTGATTTTTAATCAATCAAGGTTCGACAGGTACAACCACGCTACAGTTTATAATCTGATGCCATACGAATTTAAATTCCAACCTTATGTCGTTGTCATAAAAATCTTTTTCATTCGTTCCAAATTCAACCAATACTGTGCTCGTCTTGTTGTCATTTGTACTACCCTTTTCAATATTCATGGTGAATTATGAATCATCGCTATCATAATTCTATGCACGAACATGTGTAAGAGACATAGCGTTCACTTCACTTTTGTCAAAATTCAAATCAACGCAAATTACTATTACAATAACTAGAAATAGAACAATGATATTATAACTTACGTTCATAATCTTCAAACTTAGACGGATTACATGAAATGGAATATTGTAATAACTTCCATGGATTTCTAAACCAAGAATTAAACTGTGATTCCAAAGAGCAAGCATTTAATGGTCTTCGCATAAACCTTAATATATACCTTTCTAAAACACTACTCAAAGTGCTTTTTGTGAACGACTTGGTATTTCTTGTTTGATAGCAGTGAATGATATAACTATGAAAATATTTGGCACAATCTACAATGTCGCGAGGAACGTGAGGTTGCTTTTAGTACTTATCATAGTGAATATCTTAAACCTCCACAATTCCTGTTTTAAGTGACTAAGCAGTTTCAATACGCTTTGGCTTGTAGCCAAGCAATGTTTATCTTTTCCTGTGTGGAGGCAAATAGCGAACAATTTGGTCGCAAATGACTTCTTAGCGAAGAACGAAAATATTTATTAAGTAGAACAACCATGTTGGTACTGATCTTGTACAAACAAATTTTTTTGATCTTATGTTAAGCATTAAAAAGTAAGTAATATAAGATAAAAAGGTTTTTTTAGCTAGTCGTGAAACTCAATATATAGTATAAAATCTTTAACGTATAAAGGAACGTAGTTTGCTATTATATTGGAATCAATCGATTCAACTAATCATGAGTTGAATGGTTTATTGAAGTATGTACTGTTTAAATTGCTCAAATAACCAATGTTTTCAACGTTATTAATTTGAAAGAAAAAAAACACGTGTGAATTGTTGTTTTATAACTCTAAATCTCAGACAAAATATGACATTATTAATAAAATATAACATCGATTACCTATTCGATTTTTAAACGGCGATGTAACTAACGTCACATGACAACTTATAATGACAGTGTCTGTCAGTGGTATGGTATTATGACAGGCAATTGCAATTGTCATTTCGCTTGCGATGCGAATGCTTTTTTTCTGTTTTATCAATTCTTTCTTTGATTTTGTGATTTTTTTATTTTCTGATGATTTTCGTTACTGACGACTAGATTTTCGATAAAAAAAACTCACTATCCATCTGGTCAACCTTATGTTGATTGTAGTGCTTGCTACTATAGAATATTTTTGAATGCTATGTCTTTGTAGTAGACATTTATTTGATCCAAATTAGTTACCAAATGTTTTTTATTATGTAGATTACATATTTTTTTTTTTATATTTATTTTATTTATTTATTTATTTTCATTAAAATACAGATATACAAAAAACAACTTATTTCGCCAAACTGAAATGTCAGTTTGTTGACGAATATTACGCTCTTTACATTTTTTTGTTTTTTGTTTCTATATGCATATATATATATACCCACCACCAATATACAAATACTTTACAATTTTTTACAAAATTTCGCACACAGATAAACCATTATCTGGTCAAAAGTAAGCATCCTATGCGCTGGTTCGCACATAGGATACTTACTCTTAACCAAAGTCCTCTTGATCAAACTTTTCCAAAATATCTTTTTTTAATTTTCTTTTAAATATATGTTTACTTCTACATTTTTCTATTGTTAGGCTTATGTTGTTAAATATTCTTGGTATTATATATTTCCGAGTTCTTTGGCCAAAATAGTTATTAGCAATATGCTCAACATATCTTTTTTGTGTCGTTTCCCTGAGTTGACGAGTTGGTATTTGACATTTTTTCAGAAAACCCCTTTTTATATTTTTATTTTTAATTTAATTCAAATTGAAATTTCTCATTAACCCAACAAGCTATGAAATTCAATTCAAAACTGACAGTATACATTAACAATAAGCTTTACAATGGTATATATTTTGCTCATATACAAAGAACTTTGTATCTGTACTAACTCCCCATAAAACGTGATGGTTCTCCTTTAGAAACTTAGGTAAATAACAAAAATATCATTTTCTGTGTTATTACTATTGTAACAATGCCAAATAAAACCGGTGTCAATCAAACAATAATAATAATAAATAAAATAATTCAAGTATTGATTCATAGATAAGTTTTAATAAGAAAACGCTCGGAATAAATAAGTAATATCGTTATACTTGAAAAATGGTGAAAGTTGCCACAATCCCCATCGACAAATCATTTCACAACCAACTCAGGGTATTCTAAAACCATATAAAGCTATAAAAGCGTCGCCCTAACACTTTCCGAGTCTACTACAATAATAATAACAATAAATTTTGAGTACTCCTACTGAATTGGCGGGATTCACTTCGCTAGTTCGTAGATAGTATTTTATTATGTGTAGCGTCAGCTATGAAATACCGGTCTCGTATTTTATTAAAAACGTGATCATTGTTTAAATGTTTTTTCTGATATGGGCACCTTACTATATTTTCTTACTTAAGCTTTTGATGAGCTCAACACATTTATTGCTTTGAATATTACCACCTTAAATTTTGTTGTTTCATTATTTTATTTAAGACAGCATCTATATCATTAACTGTAAAAAATAAATATAATGATGTTTTACTAATCCTAAATTGTATGTTAAAATCCGTTTGATGTTTTTTAAACTTGAGGAACGGAACCTTAATCACATGGCTAGTCAAAGTTGAGTCACTCCACAAATCACTCCCCCAATCTTTATTAGCATGTAGACACAGTTTTGTAGACGCAACAGGATATTTTGCGAGGCATAAAGACGTAAGGGGTGCCTCAGGGAGGCACTCTCGCCCCTCATCTTAATGTGTTTACAAGGAAATATCGATTGTGCTATTGTTCTTTTATTTGACTTGGAAATTTTGTTTCCCTTTTGAGCTTTAAGTGCGTTTTATTGTTGCATACCTTTTTTGTGTAAGCTGTGTTTGATGACAGTTGACTAATCACCATATATTTTTATCTAAATTTTTCTTTATACTTTTAATTAGGAGCAGGTTATCATCCATTAAAAAGACCAGCACCTTAGCAGTGCGGACAATATGGATGAAATTAAAACAGAAAAAAACTCAATTTTACTATTAGTTTTATTTAGTAGGTAAAAAATAAATCGCTAAAATTTAAACAGTTTTAAAATTAGAAAATAATCCACGCGGACCAGGCAGCAGACGGGACTCGAACCCGCACTCTTCGCAATCCGGGCGAATGCACTGACCAATTATGGTACCGCGGCCCCCACGGTCCGCGTCGATATTCCTCTAGCTATTCTTAAGCTGCAAGGCAGCGCCATCTCATCGCATTATAGGTAACCCTCAATGTCAAATGAATACTTTTACAAGTATAAAACATTTGAAAGAAGAAATAGCAATTATAGTTATAATTTTTATTTTTTTAAAGCATGTAGCTGCTTGATGTTTAAATCTAAAGAAAATATAACTAGGAAAAATTCCACGCGGACCAGGCAGCTAGTTTTTTTCTAGTTATATTTTCTTTAGATTTAAAGATCAAGCAGTTACATGCTTCAAAAAAATAAAAATTATAGTTTTAAAATTTCCAAGTAATTTACAGAACCTATGGATTTTTACTCAAATCAAGAAATCAATTGTACCATTTATGGACAGTTTAAAAACAAACCTGAAAAAAATATAAAAAAGGGGTTCTGAATCGCACAAATTTCATATCGAAAATTCACTGAATCTTAATCGGAACTTTTTCATTTTAATATTTTCTTACGCTAATCTTTGAAATATCTTCAGATATTATTTAAAAGGGGGACATAGGGGGTATTTAATAAAAGGTTCAGCCGAGTACCTGAGCGTATTATATCGATATTATCCACCTTCCCTTCTCCCCTTCCTTTCTTGGGAAGTTTTTTCTTTCTATTACCCTTAATATTTCATTTAGTGGGTTTCATCCAATATCATTAAGCGCGAAAAAGGGATTTTATATCGAGCCAATGGCTTAAACTGTTCTTCGCGAGCGTGTCTCGGATGAATAAACTTACAAGTGCTCGCTTTAAATTGATTTTCAGTACTGTTTGAGTTATGCTGTAATTGCTTTGTTATTAATATTAAAAAACTTTTTAAGAGACTTATTATTATAACAAGTGCAATTAATGATAACAACTCTCGACTTTGATTTAAGTTTTGTAAGGGTTATGAAGATCCTGTTAAATATAATGATCATAAAACATTAGGATTTACATACTACCTTACTATAATAGTCAGCTTTGAAAAAGAAGACCATAGTGAACTTTTTCTAGCACACAGCGCTCAACCGAGTTTTACTGAAGTGAAAACTCTTTAGCGGCGTTGTACACTTTTTTTCGTATGGGTAAAAAATGATAAACTCGCGTCAGGTTAAACACGTGGGCTGATCGCATCATGACACACAATACAATCGGAAAGGTTGTTGACTTTCAATATATTGGACGAATCATAGTAATATATTATTTTATCGTATTATAATTATAATTCTGTATCTAGGACGTCCAGGTGGCAGCTTTATTGCGAAGAAAATGCATTTTTTTACAATAGATGTCGCTAGGTGCGCTTAAATGAGTAATTCTGAGAGATAAACTTTTTAATGTAATATAAATTGTCATGTTTGTGTACGATAGCGCAATAAATAAATATTGTATTCTACCACATAAATGATAGTACTTTTATACTGATAATTAAAGAAATTCGTGCAAAATTATTCCCTAACCATTCCAAATTTGTTTTTTGCAAATAATTGATTTGAAAGTAAACGCTTACCTTTGCCTATGGATAAAGATATACACCGTGAATTTAAAGTTACTTTAGAAACCTAAAAATTTAGTAAATAAAAATAGTGCGAACGGTTATCAACAGTAAAAGTACTACTCCCCCATACGAAAATATTGATTGATATCGGCTATAAAATATCCTAAAACGGCGCATGTTTGTAAATAAATTGCTATAATGGAAATGTCATTCATTTAAAGTACGTAGATTCTAAGAGTAGGTTTGTTGGAATAAAGGACAATGGGCAAAACGCACCCAGCTCCGCCAACAATGTAATTAGTATGAATCGATAGATCTATGAAAAACTAGCCTTTTTTATTATGGCACCAAAAAAAAATAACCTGGGGGTCAAAAGATATACACCTGGGTATGTTCTATATTAGGGGTTAAGGTTTCCGCACATAGTCCTTATAGACGACCTTTGTGTGTAAGTCATGGGGACCGGTTACACACGGGCATATTTAAATAGCTCCTTATAGAGAAGCTCGATGGCGCAGGTGGTTAGCGCGTTCGGTTGCGATCGTTGAAGTTAAGCAACTTCCGCAGTGGTCGGTCATTGGATGGGTGACCAAAAACATCTATCTCGAGTTCCTACGTGCTTCGGAAGGCACGTTAAGCCGTTGGTCCCGGCTGCATCTGCAGTCGTTAGCACCCGCCAATCCGCACTGGGCCCGCGTGGTGGGTCATGGCCCAATCTCCCTATTTCATCCATAGGGAAGGCCTGTGCCCCAGCAGTGGGGACATTAATGGGCTGATGATGATGATATTTAAATAGCTAAAGAAATTCATTCAGTATCAATAGTACTTTCGTTTTATAACATTAGCAATAATAAGTGAGTGAATCATATCTTACTGTACAACCAGATACAAAATACTAAACAACAAAGCCTACCGACTATCCTGCTTGCTTGCTGCTTGCACTTACTGATACTCCTCAAAACGTCTAACAGGGTATGGGGGTTGAAGGATGTGATATTGCAGTTGCCGTTGCAACTAGTCTACTCGTATGCAGTCCTATGTCTTACATTTTGTGCGCTCCCTGTTATTTCATTGATATTTAACTAACACGCTTTAGAAATAGGAACACGATTATCATCGCGTACGTCATTATAATCGTACGAGCTAATAAAAAATCTGTGGATCAATTTAAATGCTCGTACTCAGCACACAAACATCTGCCCCCACCAGGATTCGAACCCGGGACCTCTCGAGCCAGCGACACCATGAAACCCGGCGTACAAACCACTCGACTCAGATATATTAATTGACGACCTCCGTGGTCGTCAATTAATATATCCGTTCTATATACTCGTCCTTGTATCTTTAAATATTATGTTCGTTATAGTTACTTTTACCTATGGAATTGTACTTATTTAACTTAAAATAACTAAAGACTCCCGGGATGGAATTTGATGCGCTTTGGCACAAATGATCATGACTATGATACCTTTCAAACAAATGTAGTTTAAGCCGTGGCGGACGTGGGTGCAGTGTCCATGCAATTTTGCCCATTGTCCTTTATAACAATTAAAATTGTTACAATTTCACAATTGCAAAATTAGAGACTCAACATCATCAGCCTATTAATGTTCCCACTGCTGGGGCAAATGCCTTCCCTATGGATGGAATAGGGAGATTGGGCCATGACCCACCACGCGGGCCCACTGCGGATTGGTGGGTGCTAATGACTGCAGATGCAGCCGGGACCAACGGCTTAACGTGCCTCACGAAGCAGGGAGGAGCTCGAGATAGTAATTTTTGGTCACCCATCCAATGACCGACCACTGCGAAAGTTCAACAATCGCAGCCGAACGCGCTAACCACTTGCGCCATCGAACTACTCTAGACTTAACGTGGAGACATTTTTCGAATAAAATAATAAGAAAAGATTTTATTTTGTCGGAAATGTAACCTGTCTGAAATAGCTAGTAAAGTTTTTCAAGTAACTCAAAATTCATAGTGTATAGAGGTATTGCAGATTCTGAAGAAACTCCTTCACGCACCTGCTATGTTCCACAGGAAAACACACACAAAAAAGGAAGCTATAGCAGAAACGAAAACGTCAATAAATAAATAAAGTTTCGTGCATTAACCCGTTAAAAACTAGTTTTATTTAATGAGTGATGAGCGTGAAAACCTAAGAAACAAATAAGCTATAGTAATTCTGTGAAATAAAGTCTCACTTCCGATTTCGGTAATTGCCATTTAAGACATACGTTTGATATGCATTACGCCATGACATGGCAAAATGTCGCTCGCAAGAAGTATCCAGTATAAGATATTTGACAGTTGTCAAAAATCCGAATAAATGAGATCTTAAGTGAGATTGAATCTTACAGGACAGGAAATAAAGAGAGATAACGCATAGCGGATTTTGCGTCATGTATCTTGTTTTTAGCGATTCTCTGATATTTCGACACTGTAAACGCATATTAAAAAAACTTTTTTTGTTTTTTTTAAGCATATAACTGCTTAATGTTTAAATCTAAAAAAATGTAACTAGAAAAAATCCACGCGGACCAGGCAGCAGACGGGACTCGAATCCGCACCCTTCGCAATCCGGGCGAATACACTGACCAATTATGGGCCGCGGTAGCATAATTGGTCAGTGCATTCGCCCGGATTGCGAAGGATGCGGGTTCGAGTATTATGGGCCGCGGTAGCATAATTAGTCAGTGCATTCGCCCGGATTGCGAAGGGTGCGGGTTCGAGTCGCGTCTACTGCCTGGTCCGCGTGGATTTTTTTCTAGTTACATTTTCTTTAGATATTTTTTTTTTAAGTTAATATCCGTGCGAAACGGTGCGGGTCGCTAGTAATGATGTAAATCAACGTTTGTCACCAGGTCTTTCTTCGATAGTGACTCACAATGAGACCGCCCGGCTAGCTGGTGATGCTTCGCGGGGTTCCAGTGGCGTATTGTTCGTAGCTGGTGGTTGTGCGGCCGCCGCTCTAGCACTGCTGGCTGCTGCAGCTGCTGCCAACGTGCTTTATAAGCGGGGCAATAAGGCGAGACATCACGACTCTATACAGTAAGTACGAGATGAAGAAATAAATAATATTACGGTTGAACTGGTAGAACCCAGTGAAGTATTGCTTGTAGCTGGTATAAGCGGGATCAACGCATTAGCATTGCTGACTGCTGCGGCTGTGTAAGAGATGCAGCAAGGCGAGACATCACAACTCTATACAGTAAGTAGAAGACGAACAAAGAAATTAAATTACGGCTGAACTGGTAGAACCCAGTGGGGTATTGCTTGTAGCTGGTGTAAGCGGAATCACCGCATTAGCGCTGCTGGCTGCTGCGGCTGCTGACAACGTGTTGTGTAAGAGAGGAAGTATGGCAAGACATCGCGACCCTATACAGTAAGTATGAGACTAACAAATAACCAGTACGTTTGGACTGGTGGAACCCAGTGGGGTATTGCTTGTAGCTGGTATAAGCAGAATCAACGCATTAGCACTGCCGGCTGCTGGGGCTGCTGCCAGCGTGCTGTGTAAGACATATACAGTAAGTATGAGACTAACAAATAACCAATACGTTTGTACTGATTTAACCCAGTGGATTATTGCTTGTAGCTGATGTAAGCAGAATCAAGGCATTAGCTCTGCCGGCTGCTGGGGCTGCTGCCAACGTGCTGTATAAGAGGGAGAGACGACTCTATACAGTAAGTATGAGACTAACAATGAAACAAACAAACATTAGACGATGGAACTCAGTGGAGTATTGCTAATAGCTGGTTTAAGTGGAACCACAGCATTAGCACTGCTGGCTGCTGCTAATGTGTTGTACAAGAGGGGCAGTAAGGTGAGATACCATTACTATATACAGTATTTCGTGACTTACGATGAAACAGCAGATTATCGGGTATCCTGGCTGGAAGAATCCAGCGGAGTGTTTTTTGTAGTTAGTACTGCCGCCGGTGGCTGCTACAATCGCTTCCAGCTTATACAGTAAGTACGGAACTAATATGATTTATTTTATTTATTCATCATCATCATCATCGACCCATGCTCGTCCACTGCTGGACATAGGTCTCCCCTAATGCGCGCCACTGCTTCCGATTTTCTGCCACTCTCATCCAGCCCACTCCAGCCAGCCTACGAATGTCATCATCCCATCTTGTCTCAGGGCGTCCCACACTACGTTTACCGAGTCGCGGTCTCCACTCAAGAACTTTACGGCTCCATCGGCCGTCAGTTCTGCGGCTAATGTGACCAGCTCACCATTTATTATTGTAATATAACGGTAGTTTTGTGATAAACAAAGAAAGAAGAATCTTACTATAGTTTGGTAGTCTTGATACTTTTAGTAGCTAAGTGTGTTTACTTCTAAGAGTACATACACTTTTATTGGGATATGCCGTATCCATATATCCTGAGCTAATTAGCTGCAAATCTAAGCCATTTTAATAACTCTTAAGGCGAAAAATGAAATGAAATGAAATGAAATATATTTTATTGGAACAAAAACAGTGAATACAATAAATGTGTAAAGTAAGGTAATGGATTTTTTTACTTGAATATACCCATATTCATCTGAAAAATCTCACAAAAGTGCGAAATGGAAGATTTACGTGAAGAATCCATTCCCTTCCTATTTCGCTTTAAGAATTAGTAAAATGGCTTAGATTTGCAGCTAATTAACTCAGAATATATGGATAATCCCAATAAAAGTGCAACGCCAGGAGAAGTATCACAAAAGAGAGCGACCAAACCCAATGCTATTGGTAGTTTAAATGTTTTAAAACATGCAATTAATAATTCACGGAAAGGTTATGATAAACCAGAAATAAAACTTCAAAAAAGATTTAACTACACAAATATACACTGGAAACAACGAAAGGTTTGAGAGAAGTCTGTAAAATGTGTAACGTGTGTGTATTGTATAGATATTCGACACAAATTTTCTCGTAATGTGTTTTAATAAGCTCTAATTAAAATGTAAATTAGCTTAATAAATTGAGCCTCGCGGAGAATGGTAAATAAAATAACACGGCTGTTATTATTTTAAACGAATTAAATATTATTGTTGAGTTTCGTTTGTTTGTTAAGTAACAACGTAACTGTTTACGTAATTCTTCGATTATAATAATTAATAATTTGTTTATTTTCGCTTTTCGTCTTGAATTTTATAACTAAACGTACACCAGTGAAATACTAATTAATTTTCATTTATTAATTATTCACGAATGAATGCATTTTTGATCTCATATCGAAATTGGATTTATGAGAAAAATTAAGAAAAAATAATATTTTTAGGTAACTGGCCCCTCATCCTTTCCTTGTGGGTCCTTTAAGTGAACTGCAATCCCAAATCTGACCCCAGATTCGGATTTAGTAACCACAAAATACCATAAGTCCACCGTTTGCTTATTTGGCAAACGTTTGGCAATAAAGTCTAAATAAATGAATATTATTTCTCTATCCCGTGGGACTCGGGAAACGTTCTGACTCCATCTTACAGACAATTATTCAAATACTTCCTTGCCCAGACGGTTAAATTTGACGGGAAGATCTGCTCTTGAATGCTTGCTTGTAAGCATTCCTAGTGAATTCATATGAATTGTTCATATCATTTCTCTTTTATGTGGCTCTCAAAAGACCCAGACCGACAATGCGAGCACTAAACGAATCAATCATTACATTTAAAGGTGATGAACATAATAAATCTAAAGCGTTGAAGCCTTTGTGAAAAATGTTAGAATGCCTCAATTTCCGCACAATATGAAGCGCTTGCATTGACCTTATTCGTATGTTTGGTCCAAGTCACGAGTGGGCAATAATTGCTTTTATATTTGTAAGTTTTCTTTTGTATTGTTTAGTTGTTGCTTTGTAGGCAATATTAAACATTAAAGTTTAGAAGTTGTTAGAGGAAAAAATCAGAATGTGTCTGTATTTTTTTCTGTTAAAATTAAATAAACAGGTAATATGTTTTTACCTTTATAGATTTTATTAAACAGGTAGAAGTTGTAAGAATAATTATGAAACGGTATTGTTTGCCAAAATTTAATTATTTTCCGATTTCCTAAGTGTTGGTAATATAAATTATTAATATATTGTTTTTATACTTTCATGGTCACTAACATTATAGCTATTAACGAGATTGTTACCATGTACCTTGTTATTTATGAGTCTTCGATATTTCGGCACTGTTGAAAGCGCTATGATCACGGATTAACTAAAGTAATGTAGGCAGAAAGGTAGATGTTACTGGCATTCAGAAATATCGGAGACTAATAAATAACAAGGTACATGGTAACAATCCCGTTATTAATAATAATATATTTATTTAACAAGAATAAAGTGATACATTGGCTTTAGTTTTACAATGTGCATCTTACATTTAATATTTTCAACACAATGTGAGTGTCAAACTCCCAAACTAGGACATGTCCTGTGTGTGTCGTGTGTTTGTGTGTGTGTTCGTATGGGTGTGTGTGAATGCGCATGGGTGCGTGTACAATAAGAAGTAGGTTAACAGCTATAATAAATAATGTCCTTGAAAATTGTTATTTAAAATTTGCACCTATAACTTGCACCACACGCGTACGATAAAGGGGAACAACCCTTTCCTGTCACGTTTGATGGATGATCTGGTTCAAAGGTTTTATTGATAGACAAAGGAAATACGTTTTTAATTTCTTTGTTTTTCGGAATAGCTTATCTTTTTTAAATTATTGGGACTTGAGGCAGTTAGGTAGGCTGTTATTCTGATGAGTTATTGATTGATTTGAAGTTACTGTTTGTTTCTGAAGGTTATTTTGGTTTTGGTACATCATACTATTTGATATCTGGTATGCTTACCATTTACCTAAGATGATTATTTATTTATTTATCCAAAATACTAACAATATACATTATTACATATTATGCTGTAGCACGGAAACCTCGTATGACGGGATTTTAGTCTTTATTTAAAGCGTCTCCTATGTATTATGAAAGAATCATATTCTAAAATAGGATCCTTTGTAATTTAAGATCATGCATAAACTACTGTAATTTTCCGCCTCTCATTTTGTTTGTTACTTATTTTGTCCATATTACACCTGTTTCTGCTATTACTGGTAATTCTAACATTAGTTGTGGATGTTCTTAGAGTAGATTAATATATAATGTACAGCCTTATCGTTATATGAGCTGAGTATATTATCGTATCGTCATTAATGGTATTTTTTGTTATCCCCTAGCACTTCGTACACAACCGCAGCTTATGGCAGTCACCAGAATGTGCTTCTAAGATTGGACACTCTTGGAAGACCTCCCAGTTCAACGGGATCTTACGCCACTATAGCTAGTCTACACAAATTCCCGTTCGGTATGTGAAAAAGTAGTCTTAATGCCAATACATATTGCTGAAATATTGAAGTGCTAGTTTTTTGAAATTTGAAAGCAACGGCTTCTTCGCGAGATCCCCATACGCCTATTTGCGGCCGTTTCGTCAGTACTAGGGACTTGATACTTAAATTTACTCTATTGCGTGCTCAAGGATATTAAATACCCTAGATACACCACGAGCGCTCAAAATGTGTCCCAATCAAGAAGTGCTTGAACTCCACTGAAGCACTTCTTGGTTCACAGTCACGCGCGGACCGTTACAAAGTCAAGAGGCCACAGAGCTCCGCGAAAAAAATGCGAAAATAATACTTAGAGTACGAAAAGTGTCGTTTTTTCGACAGGTATCTAGTCAATGTTTGTTAATTTAACGCATTTGAAGTAAATTTTCATCTAATACTTACTATAAACTGATTTAATATAAAATATTTGTGATATTCAAATGCATGGTCGGTTATACGTCGCCATATAGCCGTCTCTTTTCCTTTCGGTCCGTGCCTGCTATATTGCCGTGCAGAATTGCGCGTAGAGTCAAAGAACTAAGGTCTAAATTCTTCCGCATATAGCAATAAGTCGTTAAATTTTACGAGCTTGCATTTCGAACTGTCAGAAGTCCTTGACGCATTCGTTTTATTTAAGAACTTATGCAGTATGTATTATAGGTTACTCTCAATATTTAAATAATGCCTTATATTGATTTTGACTACGTGATCATCTTACGGAGCTCCGTGGATCGGTCAATTTACGTTTGGACAGGTTTCGGGCACGATTTTGTTCGTGTTGGTGTATCTAGGCTGTTTAATATCGTTGTGCGTGCTCTATATTATTGTCCTTTAATAAATAATATACTTAAGGGTCTTTAGATCACTGCAAAATATATCTAGTAAGTTGCTTGATAATGATGTTGGTGATTCGGAATATTCAAACGTGATTTGTTTTCACAGGAAGCCGTAGGTCACCCTCGCCCTATGCTACTACACATATAGGAGAGCATATATATGCTAAGCCGGAGTCGAGAGTATCATATTATGCCGCATCAAATCTAACGCACGTCTCTCAAGTAAGTAAAACATAAATTATACAAAACTAGCGGCCCGCCCTCGCTACGCTCCGGTGTAGAGCTGAAGTGTAGACTACAGTTTTTGTTCTCAGGCTTGTATTATGCACAATGACATTCATCTATGATTTTTCTTATACCTGCATGTAAAGTCTCAGCCCGATCGGTTTAAAATTGACAAAGTTTCAAACAAACTTTCATTCCCTATTTTATCCCCTTGGGGGTAGAATTGATCAAAATCCTATCCCCAATCTTAGCGGATGCCTACGTCATAACATCTACCTGCATGCCAAATTTCAGCCCGATCCGTCCAGTGGTTTGGGCTGTGCGTTGATAGATCACTATGTCAGTCAGTCACTTTTGAGTTTTATATACATATAGATGATTCGAATTTTATGGATCTTCTTACGCCTGTTTTTTTCTTCAGCTAATAGAAATTTAACTAAATTCTTCTTATAAATAAAACAAGTTTCAACGGTTTAGATGCACTGATTTTATTTATTTATCTAATATATACGCGCAGTGTTTGTGGTTAAACTCCTCCGAAACGGCTCGACCGATTTTCGTGAAATTTTATATGCATATTCAGTAGGTCTAAGAATCGGATGTAATCTATTTTTCATCTCCCTAAATGTTAAGGGTAATCCATCCCTAAATTTTTTTTTTCTATTTTAGATATTTTTTTTTATTATTTTTTTTATGATACAGCATTAGTAAATACATACAACCCTAAATTTTCACTTTTCTACCACCAACCCCTATTTTTTTATGGCGGTACGAAGTTCGCTGGGACAGATCGGACATCTATTTTTCATCCTCCTAAATGTTAAGGGTAATCCACAACTAAATTTTTTTTTCAATTTTAGATAAAAAAAAATTATGATACAGCATTAGTAAATACATATAACCCTGAATTTTCAACCCTTTACAATCAACCCCTATTTTACCATCGCGATTTTTATTTTTAATAATTTCTTTTTTTTTCTCAATTCAATTTGATCTTCCGCCTTCACCGGTCGATAACCGATCAACGATCAATCGATCAATTATCCCCGCTAGATGTCTACATGGGTCACCTCTCATCCAGCAAACATCGCGGAGTAGGAATGAGAAGGAAGCCGGTCTCCTTTCTTCTTCAATATACAGTTTTCGGCCATTTTTTTTGGATTCATTTGTGTGTCGATCGTAGCAGTGACTTAACCGTATTATTTTAATTTTTCTGTGCATCTATTACGTTAATTTTACTCTCATCGTGAATTTATTATTAATTTTCAGTGCAATAATTATTTTTTCACATTTTATTAATAATAACTGATAAAGACAGTTTTAACTATTAGCCAAAACGGCTCGACCGATTTTCGTAAAATTTTATATGCATATCTAGTAGGTCTGAGAATCGGACAACATCTATTTTTCATCCCCCTAAATGTTAAGGGTGGTCCCTACTTAAACAATTTTTTTTGGACCATCATCATACAAAAATACATACAACCCTAAATTTTCACCCTTCTACCACCAACCCCTATTTTTTATGGCGGTACGAAGTTCGCTGGGACAGCTATATAGTAGGTATTTCTATAGATATTCAATATACGGATGGTGACATTGTAATGCTCCATACCTATATAAATAATTATAAAAAAAGTGGCTTCAGACTTTCTCATTTCAGAACCAATACAATATTAAAAAAAAAAAACAAGCGCAAGACACAATAGAACGGGACGTAAGCAGTATTCGAAAATTTAAAAAAATCGAAAATTGAATGCCGTAGAATGAAAACCGAGGTTCCCTAAGCGATGCGTTTCTTTGTATTCTAGATATAAATGCTGATTCATTATATTTACATAGTATTTAATACACCCGTGTGAAGCCGGGACGGGCCGCTAGTTCTTCTTATAAATAATTTATGCAAACACATTTACTAGTGACCCGTCCTGGCTTCGCTTCGGTGAAGACTATAGTTTTTGCTCTCTCTATTTCTTAAAACTGCATTAAATTTCGTTGCGTAGCTAAGAGTACAGACACCGCGAGCGACATTTTTTTATATATCTAGAGATTAAACTTAAGTTAGTATATGACAAATTTCTTTCGTTCTGTACACTTTTTATATATGAAGATATTTGCAAACATATTCGTACCCTTTCTTACTAAAACTGCTTTCAAGGATATTTGGAATTACCATGTAATTAAGTACCCGGCTATAATTAGTTTATGAGACCTGTTACTTCCCAAATCCCAAGCACTTAACCTACCTCACGACCTCTGAGGGCATTTGGCACCACACATGGGGGTATGGAATTAGTTGTCTAATAAATTAGTACGGAGTAGTAGTAAATTTTAGTTAGCTTGCCCGGAAAGTTGGTCGGGTCTAAGTTAAAAGATTTTACGAGTATCAAGATTAATAAGGAAAATTAAAATTTTGACCGTTTTTTCACATTGTAGGTGTAGCTAGCTATACATGATAGATAGAAGATAATGATTGCATTGCATTGTGGTTGCATTGTTTTGCTATTTAAATAAAGTTATAGTTAGTTATGTTTTTATTTATTTTTATAAAAATCTAAAGAAAAGTTTTACTAGAAAAAAACCACGCGGACCAGGCAGCGGACGGGACTCGAACCCGCACCCTTCGCAATCCGGGCGAATGCACTGACCAATTATGCTACCACGGCACTCACGGCCGCGTCGAAATTTTCCTAGCCTTAAGCTGCAAGGCAGCGCCATCTCTTCGCATTGTAGGTAAAGTCTTCTGGCAATGACGACCACCGTGGAAGAGTGGTTTGTAGACCGGGTTTAATGGTGCCGCCTACAAAAAGGGGTCCCGGGTTCGAATCCCAGTGGGGGCAGATGTTTTTGTGATGAATACTAGCATTTATACTCCAGTCATGGTTCCTTAATATGTATTTCTATAGAAACGTACCTATATATGTACAGTATATGTATTCTATCCGTCACCCTAGTATCCCATAATGCCTTACAGTGCTTACTTTAGGGCTAGGCTAATTGGTGTGAGTGTTGGAAATATTTAATGTCATTGTAGTCTCAAAATGCTGCTTAATTTTATATTAGGTATGTTTTAAAGAAAGTTGATTTCTAAGTGAAAAGTTTTTATTAGCAATGTGTACAAATATTTAAAAAAATGGATTTACATATGCTATCAATTATATTACATGCATTGCACTGCATTTTGTCATTTAATTTGATCGAAATATCTGTTTATGTAATTTGTTGATCTTTTTATGTAATTTGTCGTGAATAAATTAACAAAATAAATTACTTATAATGCAAAAGAACATCTGAACCTTCAGTGTTGTCAGAGCAAAAAAATAAATTAATCTAAAAAATAATTCATATATTTTTTTTTAATTTTCCTGCGTTTAAATCGTAAAAATGAATAAAGGATACCATTTTCTTAATTTATATGTAATCTTTCCAGTTTACTTTATATTTATACATTAACTTTCACTATCAGATTTTCAAATGTATGGAGAGTGGGCATTGTTCTTAGTGTTGATTGCCACAGTGAAACTTAAAACTGATAAACTTACACTATATGTGAGGGCAATGCTTGAAATAAAAAGATTTTTAACAAATTAAATTTTAATTTCGCTATTTGTCGTAACTTGAACCACAAAACTAAATACGTCGACCGCCAAAGACTGATTAACTAACGTACATACAGTGGTTTAACTGATCTTTGGTTAGTAGAACCCAACATGATAATTATTTATTTAAAGGGCTAAAATTATTTTTATTATTGTTTAGTAACATAAAAAATGGTTGCCTGTAAAGTCGGTTTTACGGGCGAAGATTTTACGTGACAACGTCTTTTTCTCGGTAGAATATTTATTGATATGAATATAATTAAATTGCACAATAGGAACAAGGAATTGAATGAAAATAAGAATTGCACAAATTTTAACTATAGAAATATATTTTGTTTACTAAAACATTGTACATGTAAACTTAAACTTAACACGAGAGACTCATCGTAACGTTACCGAGCGTTACACTTTTTCATAAGTGACTCCCAGCCGCAACCTAATTTAAGACGTTGTCACGTCAAAAACTTACTTTTTGTAACATGAAAATATTATTTTGGTCTTGGTATATTAAAATAATATTGTTTATCGTATTAACCCCATACTTGGCCCCCGCGTTTTTTGTTTATTTTAATTTTTTTGAGGTTTAATGTTTTAAGGTGATAACAAAGGACACAAGAAATATAAAACACAAATATCAGTAGATACAGGAGCAACTTAATCAAAAATAACTTGTACAAGTCTTGTTGCTGCACCATAAAATTGGCTAGAAAAACAAACAAATCTTTATAACGATTTTGATACATCGTAATATAATTTAAAGTCAATAATAATCCTGCCGATGATTCGCCTTTGTGTGTGTTACTGTAAAATCTGTGTTTCCATTGGTGAATCTATAATTCGTAACACAATCTGTATTATTGTGGCTAACGTTTTATTAAAAAAAACACGTGTTAAATAGTTTTTGGTTTCTCCCCCATATTTTGGTATTACATTGTAGGTATCTCTAAATGCACATTACCAAGAAAAGGGTTAAATAATAACTTTAAACATTTTCAATTATGATTATGTATTTGTTTATTTCATTGTTCCTGTATATGTTTTATTTACAACTGTGTTTCCAGACGTGACGTCAACTGCTTTTGTTTTCAAAATTAGATAGAATAGAACATACACTTATATGGATAAATATACAGGTGGAGTTAAAAAAAAAAAAAATAACGTCATAAATATTACTAATTAACTAGGTTATTCTTTTTTATGCAATATAGTCAACAAACAAAAATCATACAATAAATTTAAGGAGAACCTAAAAAATAAATAAATTTAAGGTGTCCTTATAGATTCAAAATTGGAAGTAATTGATTACATATCAGGCAACGTGCATTTCAAGATACATTCGGATAATCAGCATCGCATAGAGTAATATATACATTTTTGGAATGAAAAAACAGCAACTTTATCAAGAAAATATTCTTTACTATCCATATAACTACAAGCAATCACCATTATTACAACTGAAATCGATAAAAAATTAAATGCTGGTGCGTAAATGACTGGCCGATGTTTCGCCTTTTTGTGTGCTACTGTACGAGTAAAATCTGTGTTTACAGTGGTGAATTTATACTGCGTTGGAGTCTGTGCGGAAAGAGAATGGGCGTGGCGAAAAACGGAACTAGCATTATGATTTTTAATTGGCAATCAAACCCAGCAATCTGTAAAACGTCAAAGTTTTGTATTGATACGGATTTGTTTGTTGTTGTGATTTCTTGCGGTTTTTTGTATTTAATCATATTTAAAAGGGGTAAAACCTTACAAATACGGTAGAAAAGCACTACAGCGCCCTCCAATGTAAATCCCATTCTCTTTCCGCACAGACTCTACACAATCTGTAGTATTGTGGCTAACGTTTTATTAAAAAAAATGTTAAATAGTTTTAGGTTTCGCCCCCATATTTTGGTATTGCATTGTATCTCTAAATGCACATTACCAAGAAAAGGGTTAAATAATAACTTAAAAAAATTTCAGATATGATTATGTATTTGTAAAAGAACAGTTATATTTTCAATCAATTTAATTCGGCGTTTCTCTCGAAACAAATTAAAACTTTTTTAATGTTGTTAATTGAATTACTATACAAAAGGTACAATTAAACAAATTTGTATTCTTTTTTTTTAATAATGAATTCATAAAAAAGCCTTTGATCCAACTTAATGGGCGTTCGTTAAGATTCTCGGGATTGTCCGAGGCCGATTTGCACAAGTCTTTTTTCTCCGAAGAAAGACTGAATTGTGCATAAAATGAGTCCTTTGCCTCATCAAGGATCCAATTTGAAACGAGTTACGGACCCCCTTCAGGTGATACAAACGTAATGCAATTAGCGATCTTCTACGGTAGAGTATTGATCAAAGATCTTTAATCTTACTAGAAGAGACATGAAAAAAGGCATAATGATAAAAAATGGTAAGCGATGAAAACAATCAACTAGGTCAATCTAGTACAAGTTTAAAAAATAATATCAAGTAAAAAAAGGGTTTCTGTCATAAAAAAATCTGTAGTTACTTTTATTTGTCGCCAAGTACCTAACTCCTTATACAGGTTGTAAAAAATCCTTTAACGAAGCCGAAGGCCACGTATTTTCCACATCATGACGATCATTTTTTTCTTCTGGACCATACCTGGGAAATTTACGGTTATGCAGATATTGAAGGTCAAAGTCACATTTTTTTCAACATTAATATTTTAAAAACGTTATTTACAAACATTTCTATCCGCACACTTACACACAGGCCCATTCTTCGCGTAGTGTCACAGTACCGCGCCGCGCTATACATTGCGTACTGAAAAAGAAATCCTTTAACATAAAGATACAAATGATTCCCACGTATATTATCTTGTAATATTACTTGTTTGAGTGTACAGAATGCGTCGTTTTAGTCTTTGTCATAGGTTTTTTTTACACCCTGTATAGCCGTATTTTTAAATCTATCTGCAAATTTTTCGACGGAAAATCAATGTAGAATAAATTTTTAAATGCGTCAATTCTCTCCTGAGAAATGTGTATTACATTAATACGCTACATTAAAGCAACAAAGCAAGCCACATCCAGGTAATTTAATTCCTGAGCTAATTATTAAGCTTGGCGGGGAACATTTTTTTAATTTCGTACCCCCACAGTACATAAATTTGGCGGATCGTCGGAATTCTTCAGGCGAACTTATGAAATACACCTCGCTGCATAGAGGGGAGGTGTTAATGAACAGAGGCGTGTAAATGAAGCGTAAATTGCTCTAATAACATCTAATCGTCGTGTGCTTTGCTTACAAAATTCTGTTTTACCGTACCTACATGAATTTTGTGTTTCTATTCTCATTTTAAATGCAAATGGTGCAGCAAATAAATTTAACAGATATTTAGAGAATTTATTAACGGTTACTGGGCGATGGAAGATTGGAAATAAAATATTTCTATATCTCTTGGAACTTTGAAACTCATAGTCAAAATCAAACTTTCGCTTTTCAAATTGGATGTACAATATAAATAATTTATTTATTTATATTGTGCATCCAACTATTTATAAGGCTTGTGTTATGGGATACTAGGGTAACGGATAGAATACATATACCTTACATATATAAGTATATTTATGTAGAAATACATATTAAACATCCATGACTAGAGTACAAATATGCTCGTGTTCATTCGAACCCGGGACCTCTCGAGTCGGCGATGCCATGAAACCCGGCGATAATCACAAACCACTCGGCCACGGAGGTCGTCTCAAATATACAAAACTTTGATCCATTCCAAATTGTTTATAGCTACTAAAGTAAAATAAAATAAAATTGGACTGTAACACAGACTAAATAATATTATAATTCAGTGTACCTGTTTTTCATGATGGTGGATATATTTTTTGTTTGTTTAATTTGTCATTATAGTTTATTTGTATTTATGTGAATGCTGTTTCACCTATTAAAAAGCATATATTTAAGTATGGTATTTATATATTTTTTCAAATTCTAATGTAAAATTATAATGTTGTTGGTGAATATTTGTCAATAAAATAAAAAAAAAGCTACGTTAAAGATATTTTTCATCTGCCAAAAAAGAAATTTCTAGAACAACACTCCACAACATTCAATGAATAGCAACGAAGTTTACAAAAATATACTGCCTTTAGATAAATTTTCGTTATTAGCTAAGATAACTTAGCAGAAGAAATCGAACGATGTCTTTTTGTTCCAGCAAACTGCGACGAAAGATCGGGTGACAGACCCAGCAGAGCAGCTCCACCTGCTAACTACAGCCAGATCAAATATACGTCTGGAGATATTGGTCCATGAGGGAACCTTCGGGAGAGTATACAAAGGCATCTTCAAGAAGGGAGATACGTATGAAGAAGTCATTGTAAAGACTGTGTCAGGTAAAATAATTTCCTCTATAAATAGGTACCTAACATTAAGCTTGTAGGAAGGCCCAAGGGGAAGATCTTCCTCCGAGCTGGATGATGGTAGCTCGGGGGCCGCGGCCCGACTGATGGTGGTCGGGCATCGTATATATGGAGTGTTTGGCTCCGAATTCCTCTTGCGCGATGTAGGCATTTCTATACGTTGTGAACGCAGCGCCGGTAGCGCCATCTCTTAAGGAGGGGAGTGACTATTTCCTCTATGTTATATTATATGTGGGGCATGTTGATGTCGCGGCCACATGCTTTTTAAAAGTTACTCACATTTTTCGTTTACATAATACCTAATGCTACTGTACTATTATAAATATGACAGTAGGTACTGTAACGCCCATAGAGTTACGGCATCCTTGCTTGTGCTGTCTTTGCTTATGTAATGCCTACGGCTGGCAGTTAAATTAACAAGTTATCATCATCATCATCATCATCCTATTAATATCCCCACTGCTGGGGCACAGGCCTTCCCTATGGATGGAATGGGGAATTGGGCCATGACACACCACGCGGACCCAATGCGGATTGGCGGGTGCTAACGACTGCAAATGCAGCCGAGATCAACGGCTGAACATGCCTTCCGAAGCACGGAGGAGCTCAAGATAGTAATTTTTTTTGGTCACCCATCCAATGACCGACCACTGCGAAAGTTGCTTAACTTCAACGATCGCAGCCGAACGCACTAACCACTTGCGCTATCGAGCTCCTCGGTAAATATCATTATTTCAAAGAATTGGATATGAGAATCTTTTGTCTCATATCGAACATTCCAGCAGATAGAATTCAGACAGAAACGTTCGTTTGATGGAAAAACGATTATATTATTCTCTCAATTTAAATGCAAGAATTTGAGCATCCTAAGTTTTCTTATTGTAATAACTAGTGGCCCGCCTTCGCTTCGCTTCGGTGTAGAGCTGTAGTGTAAACTATACTTTTTGTTCTCAGGCTTGTGCTATAAAGAATCACTTTATTTATATAATTACACGTGTTTTTGTGAGTCAACCATAAAAGATAGACATATGTTGTTGCGGGATATTTTTTAGACAATTTTATGTAGTATATTTCCGTCATACATGATTTCTATGTAACTTTAACCATTAAGGCTGCACCCGCGACGGAAGCTTAAAAAATGGAGTAACTTCTCCCGTTTTCCCAACATTTCCCTTCACTATTCTGCTGCTATTGATTGTAGCGTGATGAAAAGTATACTATAACCTGCCCAAGAGTATGAAGAATAATTGTACCAAGTTTCGTTAAAATCCGTCGAGTAGTTTTTGTTTTTATAAGGAACATACACACAGACAGACAGACAGACAAAAATTTTACTGATTGCATTTTTGGCATCAGTATCGATCACTAATCACCCCCTGATAGTTATTTTGACAATATATTTCATGTACAGAATTGACCTCTCTACAGATTTATTATAAGTATAGATTGTGAGCTACGTTCCCTAGAGCTATCCCTATAGGATAAGCATTACAGTACCTATATCTAGTTTTAGGTACGTTTAAAAGTTATTTGGTGTAAACAAGGTTAACACTAAGTTAGGAGTTGCCAAGGGGATTTTGAAATACACTCAGTTATGACAGAAAAGATAAAAAGTTTCAGAACAGTTTCTAACCGACTTCAAGATGAAGAGTTTAAATTAATTAAATAGAAAATCACACTCGTATGTCACAACTGTATTTTGAGTTGATCTTGTACTTTTAAGGAAAATGCACAAACAAAATAAGCTTTGAAGTTGGACGAATTTTTGAAACAAATTCATTTCTTATATTCCTACAAAAATAAAGAAATTTGGTGAGTCATTTCTTTGTCGTACCATTCGCAAGTGGAATTCTTTATCCGCGAACGTGCTCCTACCTTTCTACAATCTGGGGTTCCTTAAAAGAGCCTTGAAGAAGCTGGCCGGCAAGTAGAGTAATTTGTCTATCTACCTAAAAAACATCACAAAGAGGTGAAAGTTACTAGATAAAATTCTTCTTCCTTCTTCTTCCTTCTGCATACTCCCGTCCATTCTTCTGGCTTCGTCTCCTACTCTTTCACTGTCACGCGGTACGACTCTGGAATGACTTGCCCCCCAATATACGTAAAGCTCCTAACAAACTTGCATTTAGGGGATTGGTTCATGAGCACTATCTCAATAGCTTTAAACAGAGTTCTCATATATGACTGACATAATCGTATACTTATGTATGTATTGTATATATGTATATGTGTGTATCTATGTATATATATATATATATATATATTATATGTGTGTATTCTGTTAAGAGTATTTGTAACCTTGGTTTATCTTACATTTGTCTTTATTGCGCCCCCATCATATTAGTTTTTTCTCACGCTCTTACTGGTCGACTGGTAGAGAATGCCTTATGGCATTATGGCCGCCATTTGCTGTGTTATGTTGCAATAAAGTTTAGACAATAGGAAATTGAGAAATATGGCGTATGGCCTTAATCAGAAACGCCCGTTAAAATAAACACCACAATTTATTTATTTATCTATGTTTTCTCTTATAAAGTAACGCTTGGAAGTGTATTGCACATTCATGTTTATAATTTTGAAGTTATAATTATTATTAAAGTGACAATAAATGAATAATACGTTTATGACAATATCGTTGCTAACTGTCTTTAAACCCAGCCCTTTCTTAAGGCCTCCAGTTTATATGTATACATTTCGCGGCAAGGACATACAGGCTTCGCGTGTGTTAAATTTACTAATACCTATAAATAAGATAATACTAAAACACTCGTTAAACCGAGGTTTTACCTCACCCTGACAGTTAAGAACACGAACTGTTTTTAGGGTTCTGTACCCAAAGGGTAAAAATAGAACCCTATTGGTGTCACTCTGTCGTCTGTTTGTCTGTACGTATGTCACGGGTCTCTAGATCATTAACGGAGTGAGTTACAGAACTGTAATTGTAGTATATATTTCAATTATAATGCTAGTAAAAAAATGTATTAAATTATTATTTTTCATGAAATGCAGACGATTTCTTTCATTTTTTACCCTAGCATGTGATACTTATATAGCATTTTTAGACCATTCCCTCCGGTCGTCCCTAAAAAGTGAATGGTCTAAAAATGCCAACTTTTATAGCCTCTCCATTTATTTGTAAGTGAAAATATATATTATATATATATATATATATATAAGTATCACATGCTAGGGTAAAAAATGAAAAAAATCGTCTGCATTTCATGAAAAATAATAATTTAATATAATTTTTTACTAGAATTCTAATTGAAATATAAACTAAAATTACAGTTCTGTAACTCATTCCGTTTATGATCAAGAGACCCGTGACATACGTACAGACAAACAGACGACAGAGTGACACCAATAAGATTCTATTTTTACCCTTTGGGTACAGAACCCTAAAAACAGTTCGTGTTCTTAACTGTCAGGGTGAGGTTAAACCTCGGTTTAACGAGTGTTTTAGTATTATCTTATTTATAGGTATTAGTAAATTTAACACACGCGAAGCCTGTTTGCCGCGAAATGTATACATATAAACTGGAGGCCTTAATAAAGGGCTGGGTTTAAAGACAGTTAGCAACGACATTGTCATAAATGTATTATTAATTTATTGTCACTTTAATAATAATGATAACTTCAAAATTTAGTAGAAAAAAAATCCACGCGGATCAGGCAGCGGACGGTACTCGAACCCGCATCCTTCGCTATTCGGGCGAATGCACTGACCATTATGCTACCAAATAAATAAATTGTGTTTAATTTAACTGACGTTTCTGATTAAGGCCGTACGCCAGATTTCTCAATTTGCTATTGTCACTTCGGACACATCTTGGCTACTTACTTTCTGTAGTGCATGACTCCTTTATCAAAACTCTAATTCTAAAGAAATATAACTAGAAAAAATTCCACGCGGACCAGGCAGCAGACGGGACTCGAACCCGCACCCTTCGCAATCCGGGCGAATGCACTGACCAATTATGCTACCGCGGCCCTCACGGACCGCGTCGAAATTCCTCTAGCCATTCTTAAGCTGCAAGGCAGCGCCATCTCTTCGCATTATAGGTAACCCACAATGTCAAAATGAATACTTTTACAAGTAATAAACATTTGAAAGAAGAAATAGCATTTAAGTTATAATTTTAGCAGTTACATGCTTTAAAAAAATAATAAAAATTAAAACTCTAATTGTTTACGATTTCTCACTGGGCTGATTCCACAGAACAGCTACTTTTTTAATGGTTGTGAAAATTCTTAATAAATGTTATTTAAAACTTTAATCTATGGGCTCCCATCTCTAGGCTTGTTGAAAATACATCGATGTATCGATATATCGATATTTTTTGTTCGATATTACGATACTTTTTGCCGATATATTTTGATTCGATATATCGATACATCGATACAAAATAACCAATATCGAAATTCGTATCAAAAACGATATTTTTTTAATTATTAGCGGCATATCACGATCTAACTAAATTCGTATCTGGAAAAATCGTAACTGGATCTCAGATTAATGATATACAACATAGATATGTTGTATTTAGTATTGTCTATTATTTGTAAATCTGTTTCGCTGGTGAATTGGTTGTGCTGATTTCCATTATATTCTGTGAAGTGTGTGACTGTCTAGTCTTGTTTACAAAAGACACTCTGCAATCATTTACCTGAGAGGTTCTGCAATCATTTTCATCATTCGAAAATAGGGTCTATGTTTAGGGAGATAATTTTCGTTCCATTATTATTCCGCGTGTCATATTTCGTGAGATACTGTACGATATTTTTGGGAAAACTGGTCCGATATATCGATATATCGATGTTTTTTTCGCGATATATCGAAGCCGATATTGATATTTTTTAAAAGATCGATGTATCGATATATCGATATTTTTTTCAACTTTCGACATCCCTACCCATCTCAACCATCAAATATTCAAAAGTTCTATTTGAATGTTTTGACTTACTACCCATATGTGAATAGGTCTATGTCGTAAAAGTGGCCAGTTATATTTTGAAGTAAGTTCAGGAGTTAAGGAGCTCAATGGCGCAATTGCTTAACGCGTTCGGCTGCAATCGCTGAAGTGAAGCAACTATCGCAGTGGTCGATCAATGGATGGGTGACCTAAAATTTAGTATCTCGAGCTCTTCCGTGCATCGGAAGGCACCCACCAATCCGCATTGGGACCGCGTAGTGGGTCAAGGCCCAATATTCCTATTCCAACTAACCATCCATAGGGAAAAAATTTATAGGCTGATGATGCTGATAATGATAAAGTTCCTTCTAATCAAACTTGGATGGGTGACCAAAAATTTACTATCTCGAGCTCCTCCGTGCTTCGGAAGGCACGTTAAGCCGTTGGTCCCGGCTGCATTTGCAGTCGTTAGCACCCACCAATCCGCACTGGGCCCGCGTGGTGGGTCATGGCCCAATCTCCCTATTCCATCCATAGGGAAGGACTGTGCCCCATCAGTGGGGAAATTAATAGGCTGATGATGATGATAATGACAAATTCCCTCTAATCAAATGTGCGTGCGTAAGGCCATGTCATAGCCTTCCATCAGATGGGACGTGGTCAAACGCGAGCCGATTTAATATAAAAAATATAATTATTACCCGTACAGAAGCCGCGTCAGCCATGCAAGCAGCTCTACTGGTGGCGGAAGGCTTACGATTGTACGGGCTTGCTCACGCTAACGTACTGTCACCGATGGCGGCGTGTGCGGAGGAAGCCAGGCGACCGCTCCTAGTCTACTGCTGTGCTTCTCATTCTTCTAATCTTAAGAGGTAAATATAGTTTGAGGTGAGAAAATTCTAGCAGTTTAATACCTACATAAAACTAAAAATAAGATTTTTTGTAACCTTGTAATAGTAGAAGGTATTCGCATAGCAGTCAGTACATTGTCCAGTTGACAAATGACGCTGATAAGATTCCAGCCTGAACTGCCTGTTTATCAATTTTTTAAATATGCATTAAAATAAATTACTCTTAATAAATTTGTACAGTTATGTAGGGTGTTCATGAGATATTTTCCATTTTTGAGGTTACAACTTCGCCATATATAAGTTACAATATCACACGTAATTATAATGATCAGGTATACATTAGCAGAGCAAGTACCAGTTTCACCCAAGCACTATTCTAAGTTTTTTACTATGGTGCATTCGTTTGCCCAGGTTCCTCACATCATGTAGGCTGGGGCACCAAGCGGCACCAGCGACGAGAGAACTAGTAGACCTGGGGGCGCAGGCAGCCTGCGGGCTCGCCTACCTCCACGTTCAGAGGCTAATCCACGCCGACGTGGCTGCGAGGAATTGTGTGTAAGTGTATTGGAAAGCAGTTATAGCAGGATCTCGCCATCATATAGACTTCCAGCCAGCGACGAAGGAACTAGTAGAGTTATAGGAAAATTGACTTGGCAGGAAGTTGACTCACATCATATAGACTGTCAGCCTGCTGGCTTGTCTATCTCCACATTCAGAGGTTGATCCATGCCAACGTGGGTGCGAGGAATTGTGTGTAAGTGTATTGGATAGCAGTATCTCGCCTCACATCATATAGACTGCCAGTGAGGAGGGAACTAGTAGACCTAGAGGAGCAGCCAGCTTTTCTACGCATTCCGAGGCTGATCTGCGTTGACGTGGCTTCCTATACGTTCAGTGGCTGATCCACGTCGACATGGCTGTGAGGAATTGTGTTTAAGTATATTGGGTAGCAGTTATAGCAGGATCTGGCCTTACATCATATAGACTGCCAGCCAGCGACAAAGGAACTATAAGAGTTATAGCAGGAAATAGACTCACATCATATAGACTGTTAGCCTACCTTCACGTTCAGAGGTGGATCCATGCCGACGTGGCTGCGAGGAATTGTGTGTAAGTGTATTGGGTAGCAGTTATAGCAGGATCTCGCCCCACATCAAATAGACTTTCAGCCAACGACGAAGGAACTAATAGAGTAATATCAGGATCTTGCCTCACATCATATAGACTGTCTGCCAGTGACGAGGCAACTAGTAGACCTAGGGGCGTAGGCAGCCTGATAGCGTTCAGAGACTGATCCACGCCAACGTGGCTGCGAGGAATTGCGTGTAAGTGTATTGTGTTGTGTCAATGTTATTGCAAGATCTCGCTAGTGCAGTGGTCAGTTTGCGATCTTCGTTTGACAAGACGTGGTAATCTTCTTTAAATACTCTTAAGCTTCAAGTTTAAACTTTTAAGGTTATCATAAGAAATAACTTTTGGTAAATTGTTTTTAAGTAATTTCATGGTCATTAACATTATAGCTAATAACGGGATTGTAACCATGTACCTTGATTTTCATGAGTCTCCGATATTTCAGCACTGTTGCAAGCGCCATGATCACGGAGTAACGGGTTACTGCATACATAACAACAACAACCTCGTTAATAGCTATAATATTTGTAAATTCTTTTGCATAAATTTAGATTTTCATTCTTTGACATAAGAAACTTTTCAGACGTATCACTGATATCAAAATTGACTTGATCCTCTGACAAAAGGTTATTGCTTTGTAACAAGACGCAAATAAGTATGTAGCAAAGAACATTCCGAAAATATCACATTCAATGCCGTCTTTGACCTATTGGAGGCCCTGGGCATATTAGAATAATGGGGCCCCTATGACTTCCGTTTGGTGATTTAACAGGAACTAGGGACTTTGTATTTGATCTGAGGGGAGCCCCTATCGATCGCGGGGCTCTGGGCACTTGCCCAAAGTGCCCACTGGGAAAGACGGGTCTGATCAGAAAAGAGCGTACTCCTTCCTTAAAGGCCGGCATCGCATTTGTGATACTCCTGGTGTTGTAAGTGTCCATGGGCGACGGTGATCACTTACCATCAGGTGAGCCGTCTGCTCGTATGCCCCCTAGAAATCACAGTAGAAACTCTACACTAAAACTTTTAATATAGCAACTCCTATTCCCTATAGGGTTGATGAGAAATTGAGACTGAAAGTGACGGACAACGGTCTGTCGCGCGACTTGTTCCCCGACGACTACCATTGTCTCGGGGACAACGAGAACAGGCCTGTCAAGTGGATGGCGCCAGAATCCCTGCTGCAGAACCAGTACAACACCGCCACGGATGTGGTGAGTGTTTAACACGGCGTTTTCTCTGTGTGCTCTTTTTAGGTGAAACTTAAATAAAAATAGTGTTTACGGGTTAATGCACATAACTTTATTTATTTATTGACGTTTCGTAGCCTTTACAGGCTTCGTCGTCAGAATAAAGCTTTTATTCAAATAAAAGTTTTATTCTAGCTAAGGTTCTAAGGTTCTAATTCTAACCTAACCTAACCTAACCTAACCCGTAAACACTAGTTTTATTTAATGAGTGATGTGCGTGAAAACCTAAGAAACAAATAGGTGAAACTTCTTTACGGACGGGGTGTAAATGGAAAAATCCTTTGAAGAAGATGACGCGGGAGTGCGTCACAAGCGTCACACGATTGTATGCTTGTGTGTGTGTGTGTGTGTGGGATGCGTGCGCAGCTCTTCCCGGCGAGCATAAAAATTGGAGGGTAACTCAGCGAAGGTTGAAATGCTACGAGCGTCACACGCGACAATATACAGGCTGTTACAAAAAGACAAAAGAGATTGATAATCTTGCTTAGAAGAGTAAGAGAACGTTTTAACTTTTAAGAGCGTGCGCTGCGTTAAGCGGGTCTCAATGGAATGACATAAAAACTGCACACCGTGCAGACGCCCGCTCCGCTCAGCTAAAGGCAGCGCAGGCTCTAAACATTGCGTGTGAGAGTGATCCAAAGCGTTTTCATTAAAACTTTTCACGATGAAAAATTGTAATAGGGATGATGACTAATTTTTTTTTCTTCGTTTATCAGGTAGATTATCAAAAAGTATTGGACTCGTATTTTTTCTTTTTTCACATAATATAAACATTGCAGAGATATATTGATTTGAAAAGTCGCATGACGTCACGTTTGAGTACACTTATAAGTGAAAATTCACTCAAAAGTGACGTCACGAGCCCCTACTCCCAAACTTTGACGCGCTATAACTTTGTCATTTTTTGGTTGATTGCCAATCCAAAGAAAAAATACGTGTCCAATATTTTTTGATCATCTAACTGACGGACTAAATAGAATTTCGTTTACTGTACCCCGTCATCACCCCTATTATAGACTTCATAGCAGGCAAGCATTATTGAATTTTGTGAATGTTTCGCAGTGGTCGTTAGGTATAACTCTATGGGAATTAGCAACGCTGGGGGCTTCCCCACTAGTGGAGCTGGACGCGGCTGACGTGGGCGCTTTCCTCAGCGGGGGCTACAGGCCGTCTCAACCGCACAACTGTCCCGATGAGCTGTGAGTCTTTTAAGTACAATGAGAAAGTTTAGATGAGCTGTGAGGCTGTTTGTCCACCGCTACCGTCACCGAGAACGAGATGACGGCGCCTTAGATTAAAACAAAAAGGGTAGATACGGCACTAGCCTCACAAAAGTGATCCGCATGAATTGTGGTCCACGACCCTAATCGCTTTAGTCACAACTTGGCATGCAAACGACGTACATGTGAACTATTGCTAATATTTTGTGTTTATATGATAAAACAATGCCTAGGTGTGTTTTTAAAAAGTGGTCAAATTGCTCAAGAACTAAAAATAAAACCCACGGCATCACTTTTCATTCGTAAGTACTATAAAATATATTTTTTCATAAAAATTGCTGTCTGTTTTGAATCTTAATCGGTAGTGACGTCGAGTACTGGTCGCGTGATTGGTCGGTAGTGCAGTGACGCGGATCTCGCCGTCTCGTTTGCGCTGTCGTTGAAACTTAACGTGCTGTTTCGTTCGGGTCAGTAATGCAGTGACGCGGATCTCGCCGTCCCGTTCGCGCTGCCGTGGGATCAGTTTTTGTTTGATGCAAGTTTGAGCGTACCGTATCTACCTTTTTTGTTTTAATTTAAGGACGGCGCCGAAGTAGCGGTACATACATTTACTTAAGCCGCGTGTCCATCGCACATCCGTCACCCGAGCGCTGTCATCCCGGCCGGCGAAATTGCGAGTAGATAGGCGTGCCCGCTAGAACGTGGCCCGAGATATTGACGAGCCGATGTGCCGGCAATATAAAACACGTATGAACTTGTCCACACACTGCCGTCGCCGTCGCACCGTACACGAGCTGAGTTCAGTTGTCTGTCATCAATTATCATAATATATCATTGTAATAAAAAATCTTTGCATCGCCTGCGCCTTCGAAGGTACAAAAGCAGGAGAAGAAGTTGGCGCCGGTTTAACCTAGCCATCACTTTATTTCTTCGAAAACGCAACTACCACGCATGACAGTTGGAACAAACTAAACCATCGGTCGCGGTGGACAAACGATCGCCGTCACGTCATATTAAACTCGGCCCGAAATAATCTCGTTCTCGGTGACGTGACGGTGACGGCGGCGGTGGACAAACGGCCTGAGTATCTTCATTACAATGAAGAAGTTTAAATAAATATATTTTCTGGTTATTTTTTTCATTAGAATTACAAATTGAACAGAACGATGCCGCGTATTCATTAGGCAGCATTTGTTGATAAACTGTTTATAAAGTAGATAAATATGCAGCAGCCGTGAGAGTTAAAAAATACCGAAATGATTTCTAATACTAATTTATTATAAAAATTACAATGCTAATTCTTAAACTAGTTGACCCGATCGAAATGTTAAACAAAACGAAGTGGCGAGGGTTCGGGCAGCATGAGGCATCGAAGAGGTGCCCCCGCACCGTGTGTGTCCGTGTGGTTCTCACATTTGTGCAATGGCGGCGTTATGGTCATATTACAACATGTACTGTGTGAATTGTAATACGGCGGTGTCAGCGTTCTTCGTTTTAATTTTAAATATATATACATATTTATTGTTTATTTTATGCATGTTTTTATTCATTTGGTTGATTGCAGATACAATGAATGTTTTTTAGACTCGTACCCAATCAGTGATTTTTTTCGGGTAATATCAAGTTTTCATTCCTTTCGCCCGGTTTGTTTCATCACCTAAGATTGAAGACTATTTCATCAATGTTTTTTTTCTTTATATGTTTTCTTTTTGGTAACTAAGGTTTACTTATGTTATTCAGCTGTGTACATTTTTGCTGGCCTATGGCTGTTTAATGTACCTTTACAAATAAAATTGAATAAAAAAAAATCTGGCAATCCGTAACTAAGTTCATCACCTTGTTTATAAACAAGTTTACCGTAAAAACTGTTTCTGAAACTTTGCCGTCCACACTAGTCAGTTTTTGCTAGAATATTGCCGGAGGAGGTAGTGTTTCTCTATGCTATTTCCGTAGTAATTAATGAGAGTACTACAGAAAAAAGGAAAAGTGGTGGCTCCGAAACTTCGTTTTAAATAGAAGTTATCTATTTGATGACCTTCGTGGATTTGATAGGTCTTTTTATAACTTTACTAGAATGACAAAAGCTTATGAAAAAAAACTAATGGAAAAGATAGGAAAAAAAATCGGAATTCTATTCATGTCCAGCGAAGATTAGCTATTACTTTAAGATTTCTTGGAACAGGTGATTCATATGTCTCACTGTCCCATACAAGTATCAGTATGGAAAATTGGTCACTGAACAACACTACGTCCATGCTTAAATAAACTATAAACTTTTCACAACACACGTCCACACCTGGGACCTTTTGTTTGTAAAATAAATATTTCGTGTTGAATTCAGATTCAGATTCATACCCATCCAATGACCGACGATTGCGAAAGTCGCTTAACTTCAACGATTGCAGCCGAACGCGTTAACTTCCTGCGCCTCTTATATATATGCGTATATATGAATAAGAATAAGGAATATTAGTTTAATGTTATATTTTAACTTTTACTTATTGAAACTCAGGATAATCCTGAACGAAATTTTACGTCTTTTCCTTGCAACGCAATTCTCTCAAAGAATCATGAGTACGACGCTGGTATCATTTAAATATATTTATCAGCATAAATGTAAAACATATCAGGCTGAACTTTGGCCAAGATTAATATTTCCAGTAAAATTTTACAATTAGGATAAAATAAGCGAACTATCCTAAATAAATGGATGAACTTACATCATCAGGTACGGCCTCATGTCGTGGTGCTGGTCGTCTTCTATCACCGCGAGACCGACTGCCCCTCAACTCCTCGCTGCTCTTCACGACTTCAGGCAAGCTCTCAGTACTTACATCTAGTCTAGATATAATAATAAATTTCAAAAACTTTACCGATGAAATCGTTACTTCATACTTATCGGAACAATTGTATTAAAAATTTTGTTAATTTGGGAACAATGCGACTAAAATACGAGTACATGAAACGGATTACGCTACATTCGATATCTGTAATTACTAAATTTACTCGTAAATTTTTCATGTTTAGCTTTGGGCCGTTTTGTTCAAAAATCAGTGCAGTTTTGCCTTCTTGTAACATTTTTAGGTTTTGTTTATATCGTAACAGGTATTATTTAGATTTGTCGTGTCTCAAATTAATGGCGACACAGAAAATTACGTATGTTAGTAATTTTTATGCTCGTGTCGCAGTCAAAAATAAAAGGCTTTCTTCCATCATAGTAGAATTTCTGGATTATCTTTCAGGTACAATGATTTATTTGTAATCAATGACTTTATTCTTTAACAGTAATAAATCGGGGTGAGGCAATGGGAAGTATCCATGTATAGATACGTTGTCCATTTTCAATAGTGTTTTATCAAGCTATGCTTTTACGGGTTATTCGTGCTTATCGCTGTTTTTGTTTTCAACATAATTAGTCTTACTTATTATTCCAAGTTGATGTAAAGTCATATTCAAATTAATCTCTGTTTTATATTTATCATCACTAATGAATATGATCTTTCTTCTTCGTGTTTATTTTTATACACATGTTTCATAATCTTAAACAACTATAGCTGTAGCTTTTGTATTACAATTAACTGATATTTCCATTACCTTGGCACTATTCTCTCCTTGAAATTTACTATACCAAAGTGCCTACCAAACAGTTGATTCAGTTTTAAACACTACTAAATTTTAAGTCCAAAAAATCTGAAATATTTTGATAATACTTAAACGCTGCGACCTATTTGGTCTAATGGTCAAGCTACTCATAAACTTTGCAATTAGTAATTGGAAAGCCATAAGAGGATATAAAATAAAATTATGAAAGTAATTGGTCTAAATAGTAAGGTGAATATTCGTATTTTATAAATCAAAAGTGATATTTATTCAATGTATAAGATTGTGTTGTTTTAAGTGTAAGATCGAAAGAAGAAAGCTAGACAAATTATTATAATAATCATACTTTTGAATTCTTAGAATTCTAGAACTTTTTTGGTGTTGTATTGATTAGTAATACAATTTGTGTCACAACTGTTTTCATAGCACAACCATGAAATTTGATAAAAATGAAATCATATAGTAAAGAAATGTAAATAATTATAATAAAGGTAAAAAGTAGAACCAAAGTAATTATAAGGAAACTGTACATTAACGAAATCGATGCGAAAGGAATTTAATTTTTGAGTGTAAAGCAAACGGCTTATATGATAATCTTAAATGTTAACTATAGTGAATATTTAATAATAATTTAGAATAGAGTTCCTGTGGACATAAAAGTCCGTCCAGGCCACCAAAAAGGATCAACACCAAAACAGTAGTTAGTCGCAGTGCAGCCGAGGAAATGACTTCAGTGAATCATATTCTAAGAGAATTAAGATCCAAAATGCCTTAATATTTTCTTTGTATTCGGCAAAAAAAAATGTCCAAAAGGCTTTTTATTCCTAGAATTTTGATTCCTTGAAGTCAAACATCGTGAGGCACCTGCGTACAAGAAATATATGTCTATTATACCACAATTATAAATAGAGAAATATTATTCATATATAACATTAGATAATATGAAACTGAGCAGTGTCGGAATAATCGCGATTAATGTTAAATTTTATTTACAAATAAATTATTGTTTCTAAATACTGTAATGTAAATATTATTGATACTTATATTCGCCGAGAAGTTATAGAAACATAGTCATATATTAAAAAGGAGAACGTGACGAAAATATTGTGTTTTTAATTTGGCAACATGATTTTAGGTTTTTTTAAATAATGTAATTTATATCTATGTGCAATATTATATGTTAATATTTTCGATGTAAACTGTGGTCACACTGGAAGATTAATGTTCCAAGTTTTCGTTTTTGATCGAATTTGCTAATGACCTGCGTATTCGGGTGATTAGGTGTATTATGATTGTTGAACTTGTGTTTAGGTCAAAGTTTATTAGTGATGATGAGTTTGTTTTATAGTATATGAACTTTTATATGTGCTTCATTCACAAGATCAATAGGTTATTTTATACATTTTTCAGAGAACTTACTAGCACAATCATGTTAACAAATGCAATTGTCACCAGTGCGACTTCAGCTCAATTTGTGGATTTCCTTTGATTGTAATTTTTGTTTTGTTGTTCTTCAAATATTGTTTTTATGCTAGCTTCGATACCTATATCTTCTCGTTCATTATGTTTCAGCATCTCAACTATTGAAACTCTAGTATAATACGCTATTTATAAAATTGTATTTATATCGCATTATGGATTTTACAGGGTGATTTGCTCTTAGGCATTATATGCGTCTTTATAATAATTGTGTGAAAATAGTTTGCAAGTTTGGAATTTTTGCATGAGTAATTTTATCGATCTTATGTTATGATTTATTTCATTAGCTTTTCTTTACATTATATTAGCTAAGCTTGAGTGAATGTTATTACTGTCAAATTTATTATAAGCATTTGGAAATATACATAAATATTTGACATTAAAATGTTCTTTACTTGTGGGACTAAAGTTATGTTAAGGTGTCTTTCTAGAAATATAATCTTGAAGAAAATGTTTGTCAAAATTAAATAGTTTCATCGTAATTAATATTAATGGATACAAAAATGCTCAAAAGCGTTTAAATATAGCGAGTAAATTATTCAATAATGTAAGTGGGTTCATAATATTATGGTGAATTCATAACAGTGTCACGAATGATAAGAGTTTCTACTATTATGAAATAATATGGGGTTTCAAATATTTATATAAAACGTCATCATGTTGGAAGTTATAGTTTTATATATTTTTGCATCTGACTTCTCTTATCTATATTTGTTATAATATTAATATTTGAGTTTGTGCAATATGTTGTCTAATTTTCATTTATTGTTTTTTTTATTACAAAATAACGGAATTTCTGGAATAGCTCTTGCTCGTCTTGAAGAGTCTACGAGATTAGAAGCAATTTGACATTTAATGCTCTAAGTATTTAACCTACTTCATTTGAAGCGTTTTTAATAAAAGTTATCTTATCAACGGGCAATTTATATTGAAATGCAGCAAACTTGTGTTTAATTTTTCAATAGATCTTCAATATTACTTTAAGTAAGTAGGTATCCAAAACTATAAAATTAGGATACCACCACGATGATGCTACAGATAAAGATTTCTTTAAAATTGTCTCTACGAAATCATACTTATACCTGCAAAAGTTTATTGTTAATAAAATATCTACCTATAGCACTATCTTAGGAAAACCAAATGTATTTCAAATGACTCCAAATGCTAACATCAAACACGCAATAACGCAATCGATCGACAGTAAAAGCAAAGATAAGCGTCTTAAGTCCAGTAAATTAGCAAATCAGTCGTAAATATTTTATGTTCGTTCATACTTTCACGCATTTCATAAATTTTAGGAAACACTTGAATTAAACAGAGTTTTATTTTAAAAAACGTGCTCCCAAAAATAAATATAGAAACATTTTATGACAACATATATATACATGTCGGAGTGGGCCGAGCGGTAATATAGGCGGTTGGCCACGTGGTTTTTCTTGATCCGCCATCTTGGTTATTCAATGATATTTCCCGAAAATAAAACTGTAGTCTAGTGACCAAGCTAACGTTTAATTTGAATCTTCTTATTACTTTACAAAATCAGTTATGATTGCCAAGGTACAAACGGATTGCTTTGTGAAGCGCGGAGAGTTCTGTGCTAACGTCCGTTCACTATCGCAGCTCACGTCTGAATGCCGAATGCCCCTTCCAATGACGCATAGCCCCTTAAATACTACCCTTAGCATAGACCACTCCCAAGTGATGACAGCTGTCACTGTCATTACTTGACGTTTCACAAGGCAATGGTACTTTTGACTGATGACGTTTGTTGTCGGTTTAACGTTTCGAAGGAGCGAGTGAGACGCCATCCGCCGACATACATATTTATATATGTTGTCAAAATCACACAATGTTTGGGCAGTTACTGAATAGTTTGAGTAATACGTATTAAATACATAATTGTGAGCAAATGTGTGAACTTCGTACAACTGCACTTGGATATTTGTGTTTGCTATATGTAAGTTTGGCCTCTGTTTTTAATTCCATAAGGAGCAGGATAAGTTACTACTTCCATTTTATTTAACCATTTAACTGCTAGATGTTTAAATCTAAAGAAAAATTTACTCATAATTTATATTTTTGAAGCATGAAACTGCTTGATGTTTCAATCTAAAGAAAATATAACTAGAAAAAATTCCACGCGGTCCAGGCAGCAGACGGGACTCGACCCGCGCCCTTCGCTATCCGGGCGAATGCACTGACCAAAAGAATGACTAGAGGAATTTCGACGCGGCCGTCAGGGTCGCGGTAGCATAATTGGTCCCGGATAGCGAAGGGTGCGGGTTCGAGTCCCGTCTGCTGCCATGTCCATGTGGAATATTTACTAGTTATATTTTCATTAAAATTTTACTCGATAAAATTCCACACGGACCAGGCAGCAGACGAGACTCGAACCCCGCATCCGCCCGGATAGCGGAGGGCGCTTCAAGGAATTTGTTTGTTCTAGTAAAATTTTCATTACTTTTTCTAGTTACCATTATTTCTTTTACCCAGTAACATTGACGTGGTAATAATAAAAAAAATACTTGGAATTTGTTCTAGTAAAATTTTCATTACTTTTTCTAGTTACCATTATTTCTTTTACCCAGTAACACTGACGTGGTAATATAATAAAAAAAATACTTTAAGACCTAAGTATAAGTCGCGGCACGAAACTCTAGCGTTGACAGTTAATGCGCAGAAGTAAAAATTAAGACGTGTTGGGGGGAAACGAGGTGCGCGGGGGGCGTGCGTTACGACGATTGGCTCTCCAGTCGTACCCATACGCAGCTATTCCCTCCGCGAAGTTTTTGGCGGGATTTCATCGAATGCGGTTGGCGTCTTATTTTAATTATTCTTAAATTCGTTCATAGTGGATATTGTGAAATAAAATTGGTGTGGTTTTGTGTAACAACTGTCTGCGTAACTGAAGAATTAGTGGAATCGTTAAAATATACGCTATTCCGGTCAAGTGGACGTGAGAATTTTATTGTAGTGTTGACTACCTCACAGAAGCTTATCGAAAAAGCCAACTCGATACATTTCGTGCCAAACACTCCAAGAAACATTAGAATGCGTCACACCGACATTGTAATGTAAAAACAAAAAGAAGATTAATTTAATTAAAGACCAGGCTGTATGGGCATTGTTCCCTTTGCCTTACCTAAAACGGGAGAACTTCAAAAAAAAAATGAGTGCGTGTCCTTATGTAGGCGCGTGAGAAGTTATCCTTCTTTGGCATCGTTAAAAAATAGTTTTTAATTGCATGCAAATAATTAATTACAATAAATTAATAAAAAGTCTGGAAAAGGACACAGTCAATAAAGTTCAGTTTTAATTTGAAAAAATAAATAAATAATCAAAATATTCAATTAAAATCGCTACTGAATATAATTTATTAGAACATATGTGATTTGCACTTGTATGAAACTCAAACACGTATTCCGAATATACAAACTAGAAACATGTGGATAAATATTATAAATATGAATACCTATAACTGTTACTTTATTACAAAAAATAAAGATGTGGTTTTTGGTTCTACTACACCAATGGTCAAGAGATGGCGCTGTAGTCTCCTGAATCGCGCTTTGGTTCCGTTGTTCCAGATTAATAAATACTTTTGATAGGCCTTCACAATGCAGTCGTTAGCACCCACTAAATAGAGATTCTATTTCTATTTTGTTGGTAGATTTTCTTAATGTGCGGTAAATACAAAAGTAACAGCATGACGTTGGTCGCTAAAGCAGCGACCAACTTCATGCTGTTAATTTTTGTGTTACAGTGATGCGCGCGCATCTTAAAATTTCACTCTCATCATTTTTTCATAACGCGCCTAAAGAAGTATAACTTCAAAAATATCCCCTCCGCATTTTGTTCAGCGCTAGAGTTAGGTGCCGCGACCTGTAAGTACGTGAATATGTAAAATAAGTCGTGCGAAGACTTTGAGTGCCAGATGAATGTGATTGTATGTTAAATGTTATACTGTGTTTAAGTGTTAACATTAAGTAACTGTTTATAGTCATAAGTCAGTGTACTAAAAATAATGTACTCGATATGGCTTCTATGATTATAAGGAACGAAATAAAACGTTATTTTACAATATACACGGAATTTTATTATTCATTATCATCATCAGCCTATTAATGTCTTCGCTGCTGGGGCACAGGTCTTCCCTATGAATGGAATAGGGAGATTGGGTCATGACCCACCACGTGGGCCCAGTGCGGATTGACGGGTGCTAACGCTGCAGATGCAGCTGGGACCAACGGCTTAACGTGGCTAAACTCTAGATAGAAGATTTTTGCTCCCCCATCCAATGACCGACCACTGCGGAAGTTGCTTAACTTCAACGATCGCAGCCGAACAGGCTAACCACCCGATCCGTCGAGCTTCTCGGAAAAAAATATAGCACGACGTGCTTAATATAGCCGAAAAATTATGATGTGGTGATGTTTAAAAGTTTCACTTTAAAATATACCAATAAAAAATTAGCTCGCATACTCGCGCATGTCTTATATCAATGGGTAGTAAGATTCCTTTTATTTCATACTAGCGGCCCGCCCTCGCTTCGCTTCGGTGTAGAGCTGAAGTGTAGACTACAGTTTTTGTTCTCAGGCTTGTATTATACACAATGACATTCATCTATGATTCTTCTTATACCTGCATGCAAAGTCTCAGCCCGATCGGTTTAAAATTGACGAAGTTTCATACAAACTTTCATTCCCTATTTTATCCCTTTGGGGGTAGAAATGATCAAAATCCTTTCTTAGCGGGTGCCTACGTCATAACATCTACCCGCATGCTAAATTTCAGCCCGATCCGTCCAGTGATTTGGGTTGTGCGTTGATAGATCATTATGTCAGTCACCTTTGAGTTTATTATAGATTCAAGTTGGTGAACTTAATTCACATGAATAAAGTTATCATTTGTACGGTAACTGTGGTGTATCCGAGTGGATCCCGCAATCGGTCGGAACTTCAAATTAACTGTTCTCACTCAGGAATAAGACTTTGGGGAGTAATGGAATACCTACGACCTGCTGAATGAGTACAACGTTTCGGCTGAATACACACTGAACGGAACTCGGGAATGTTGTTTAGATTTCTTGACTTTGCGCCATGCTTTACTCAAAGGTTATAAAGAGACTAGCTGACCCAGCGAACTTCGTACCGCCATAAAAATAGGGGCAGGTGGTAGAAGAGAAAAGGAGATTGCTCAGCTTCCATACATGTTTGGCCTAAAGACCAATAATCATGAAAAATTGTTTCCTAGATTCGAAATTATATATAAATTACTGTAGACACGAATATTATTGACGGACACCACTGAGAACTTCTATAAACCATATATACTGAATATATTAAAATAATAAAAAAATAATCAGTTATAAGTAAACTAGGGAAATCAAGCCAAGAACCGAAATTATGGATTAGATTCAGGTATATAGAGCATGTATATTAACAGATAGTTGCCTGTTTTTAAAGTTAATGCATAAGAGTAACTTTTAAAATCAGGTGTCATTTCCGGTTATAATAAGGTACTCTGTGACAGAAACTGTGTGATGATTGTGAATGAGACACAGATTAGAGAGAATTTTTAAACTCTCGTTAACCAAAGAAAGCTAAGAGATTTAGGTTCTATAGCCATATATTCAGTAGCTTCATTATTTTTGTTATACCACCATATTGATATACCAGATAACCATATTTGAGACTTTTAGTGTATTACACCTTATAATTTTATAGTCAGGGAACGTAGGCCCATAGATAGATACCTTAAAGTGTAATATATAATAAATAATATATACAGATTATAATGTGTTTATGGAGGTGTTTGGCGAAAAATGTATGGCAATAGACTTTATGATGTCGCCTACTATCTATAATATTTGTCTGAGCACATTTGCATCTAGTGAAAATGATAATATAGTTGTGGATATTAATACCACAGTGTAATAAAAAATATTATTTATTTTATCGATCTTTACAAAATAGATTTGTTTTTATGTTATATAAACAACTTCGATCAGTCTTTGGCTGAATGTTACTACACCCATAGCCATTAAAAATGATTCGTATGTTTTCCAAACCGATAAAATTAAAAGTCCTGTTTAAAGAAAATATATTATACAAAGGTGTCCGTTGAAATCTAATGACTGTAAATTAAATTATAAATTACGCCAAGAATTACCGTGTATGTCAATATTTTTTTGTGCATTTAGGCCAATTTGAGCAATCTCCTTTAGGGTAGTTAAAAATACATGAATATTTTTTAATAGCACATTATAAAAAAAATAGTGTAGTGTTTTATCAATTTCCTGGGATAACATTCCTCCTAACCCATATGAGAACACTACGTTATAATACCCAATAGTTTGAATTTTGGCGCAAAGGCGCATTGTAGGTTTCAGAACACTACGTTACAGGTGGACAACCATTATCACTTAAGGATATGAAAAATAGATAGTAGCCGATTCTCAGACCCTCGGAATATGCATATAAAATTTCATAAAAATCGGTCAGGCCGTTTCGGAGGAGTATGGTAACTAACATTGTGACACGAGAATTTTATATATAAGACTAGCTATCCCAGCGAACTTCGTACCGCCATAAAAAAATAGGGGTCGGTGGTAGAAGGGTGAAAATTCAGGGTTATATGTAATTACTAATGCTGTATCATAAAAAAAATAAAAAAAAAAATTAGGGGTGGATTACCCTTAACATTTAGGGGGATCAAAAAGAGATGTTGTCCGATTCTCAGTCCTACCCAATATGCTCACAAAATTTCATGAGAATCAGGAAAGCCGTTTCGGAGGAGTATAACCACAATCACCGCGACACGAGAATTTTATATATTAGATAGATTATCATCACCGTCATTTAGAGAGGTGAGTACAGAATTCGAGCGCCCGTTTTGGGAAGTAATCTCTATCCATAGAAGAATGATTGGTCTCGCTTCAGACGAGTTGAGGGAGACCAATCATTTATCTATGCCTCTATCTTACAGGAAACTACAGTAAAATAACAATACCTATTGGTGGTGTTGTATTTCTACTGGTGAGTAGGGTTCCTGGGCTCCAAGAGGGGGGGGGGGTCCACGCGTGGGCCTACGTGCGCACGGTAACTGCTTGGTGTTTAAATCTAAAGATTATGTAACTAGGAAAAATTCCACGCGGATCAGGCAGCGGACGGGGCTCGAAATCGCACCCTTTTCTATCTGGGCGAATGCACTGACCATTATGCTACCGCGGCCCTAATGTGGCCGTGTCGAATTTTCTCTAGCCTTTCTTAGGCTGCAAGGCAGCGCCATTTTTTCGCATTGTTGGTAACCCACATTGTCAAATGAACACTTTTACAAGTATTAAACATTTGATTGAAGAAAATAGCAATTATAGTTATAATTTGTATTTTTAAGCATGTAACTGCTAGATGTTTAAATCTAAAGAAAATATAACTAGGAAAAAATCCACGCGGACCAGGCAGCAGACGGGACTCGAACCCGCACCCTTCGCTATCCGGGCGAATGCAATGACCAATTAAGCTACCGCGGCTCTGACGGCCGCGTCGAAATTCTTGTGAAGGTCAAGAAGCTACGCCATCGGTTCGTAAATCTACGGCGGGAGACCTTGTACTAAGAAGAACCGGCAAGAAACTCAGCAAGGGCTGCTTTTCCTGTATTGATATATACAGAGTCGTCAAGTTGAAAAATGACTTCAGAGATACTTCTGAGGTCACCTTCCATTACATTATTTAGGATATAGATTTATAGTAACAATAAATTATATATTTAGTATATAGGAAGCGGCATTAGATAGGTACCATATTACTGTAACAAAAACTGACTAATACACATCAAATAACAAATTACAAGAAACACTATGTCCATGCATTACGATCATTCAGATAATCATTAACTTTATAATAGCCCTTATTCATAGACGTATTCTTGATCTGAATACTCTTATGAATAAAGTTATATAATACAATACAAGCCTGAGAACAATAACTACAGCTCTATACTGACGCGAAGCGAGGGCTGCTCAAATAAAGTGATCTCAAACGCTTCCAAGTCTATCTATTAATAAAAAACTTCAAAAAAGTTCACATCACCTACCTTCAATAATAACAGTGCCACTCGAAAACAATGTAGGTTAAGACAAAATGGCGGTTTGACAACGAAAACTCGAACGAATGTCACTGGCTATAAATCAGCTCAGTTAATGGGCGCGCGGGGCTTGCGCGACGGTATTTATCAGTTCAACTTTATACTTTAACTGCGAATTTTATGCCTGGTGGATTTCACGTGAGCTTTTTGAGGTCAAGGTGAATTGGAGTTCGGCAAAAGTTTGGGTGACTTGTGATTGTCAAGAGAGACAAGTCTTTTCACTTCGTTCCATCTCTTTGTCCCTAGTAGACTTTAGATTAAAACAAAAAGGGTAGATACGGCACTCGCGACTCAAATGTGATCCACTTAAATTGTGGTGCATGACCACAATTTGCTTTAGTCGCAATTGGACATTCAAACTCTGCATGTGCACTCAATAACAATCCCACTTTCCATACATTTGAAAACCTGATAATGAAAGTTAACGTATAAATATAAAGTATACTGGAAAGATAACGTATAAATTAATAAATAATATCCTCTAGTAAATTTTACTATTTAAACGCAGAAAAATTAAAAAAATGAGTTTTTTTTTTAGATTATATAATTTTTTTGCAGTGTTGCCAACACTGAAGTGTTCAGATGTTCTTTTGCATCATCTGCAATTTAATTTGTTGATTTATTCACAAAATATTACATAAAAAGAGACTATATTTCGATCAAGTAAAATGACAGAGCAGTGCAGTTAATTGTGAATTGATTTATGTTTACAAGAACATTGGAGACAGTGTTCTTATCTGCCAAACGGATATAAATAACCAAAGCAACAATTGTGAAGAATAATTTGTCCCAAGTGTGAAATAAGCAATTTATTTTGAGCAACAGTAAGTGGATTGTATGAAAACTCATCTTACAGCGATCCTACATCATTTTATTTAATATTAAACAAAACACCAAAGCATTTTAAATAGCGTTCTCTGTGCAGAGCGGGTTGTCAACCACCTGTCATATGTCAAAGAAATCCGTTTTGCAAACACTGGATAGTTGAAGTGCGTTCGGAAATTGTAACTTACGCATACAATAAACATATTGAACCGACCACCGTGGTCGAGTGGTTTGTACGCCGGGTTTCATGGTGTCGCCGACTCGAGAGGTCCCGGGTTCGAATCCCGGTGGGGGCAGATGTTTGTGTGATGAATACGAGCATTTGTACTCCAGTCATGGATGTTTAATATGTATTTCTATATAAATATACTTATATGTGTACGGTATATGTATTCTATCCGTTACCCCTAGCATCCCATAACACAAGCCTTACAGTGCTTACTTTGGGGCTAGGCTAATTGTTGTGAGTGTTGGAAATATTTATTTATTTATTTATTGAAATAATAAATAATCTTTTTGTCCTGCGTTTCTTGAACCACGTTGATTATTGTAATAAACTTATAATTAAATAAGTTTTATTTTAACTTATATATCATCTCTATACATGATTAGGTCAAAAATGGGCATTGTTCTTTCACGGCAACACTTTTCATATCTAAAACTATGAAAAAAATTGATTTTCTCAAAAATCACGATTTTTCATGAATTAGTTATTTACTTTTTCGCCATTTGTTATCAACAATACAGCTCAGCCGTTTGTATAGAGGGAAAAGAAATGCAGTCGCCAAGGCAAGCGGCGCGGACTCGCCATTTCGCTTGCGCTGCGTTGAAGCTTATAGTTCTGTCTCGCTCGCTCGATTGAATGTTTATTTACAGAAGTGTGAGTGCGTGAGAGTTGCTTTTGTAGTTGAGTCGGAGTATATTTTTTGAAGTTATACTTCTTTAGCCGCGTTATGAAAAAATTATGAGAGTGAAATTTTAAGATGCGCGCGCATCACTGTAACACAAAAGTAACATAATGAAGTTAGCCGCGGGCGCGTTATGAAAAAATGATGAGAGTGAAATTTTAAGATGCGCGCGCAACACTGTAACAGAAAAGTAACACCATGAAGTCGGCCGCTAAACCGCACATTACTCGTAAGTCTCGAAAAAAAGCTTCCAACAAAATAGTAATAGGATCTCTTAGTCGCACATGTTGGGACGCTCGTCGCCTCTGATCACTGTTTTCATATTTATAATATTTATCCACATGTTTCTAGTTTCTATATTCTTAACACGTGTTATAATGTTATACAAATGCGAAATTTATATGTGCTAATAAATTTTATTCAGTTGTGATTTAAATTGAATATTTCGATTATTTATTAAATTTTTCAAATTAAAACTGAACTTATCGTCTGAGACGTGCTGGGCGAAGAAAAAAGTCATGGCTCCGGAATATCCGGGAGTGGACCGGTATTGCCTCCGTCGAACAGCTGTTCCGGCTGGCTGCTGACAGAACTACATACAGGAAGCTAACGGCCAACCTGCAGGATTGAAGAGGCACTGGAAGAAGAAGAAGATTGTTGTTGGGAACACCGAAGGCAAACGATCGCGGGGTCTTTCACCAACTAGATGGACGGATCAAATAAAAGAAACGTCGTCGTCCAAATTTTATACGGTTGTGAGAGACGCGCTGGACAGAAACCGGTGGAGGCAAATCATCCATTCCAGATGCAACTAGCATGCTGACCACGATCCTCAGTCATGAGGGACCGACCAGAGAGAGAGAAAAGAATGTAGCCTTCCTATTGTTAATAGGATATTTAACAAGTTTTAGAAAACGATCTCACGTTATTGACCAATGTTTATGGAATCCGCAAAAAGTGGATATTTATCATTCTGTTGTGTATATTTCAGCAAAAATAACCAAATGAAAAACTCCATTTTCAAGTTGCCGCGAAAACGTTTTCTGGACAAAATGGCGTCTTACTAGTGTGTGACATCACACGACTGTTATTAAAACGTCAAACGATACAATGCAATGTCACCTTAACCGGAAGTTTACTTGCGTGTGACGTCATTTTAGGCCCCGCCAATGCCAAGCGTTTTGGGCCACGTGACAATAGATAAGAAAACTATTTTTTTTTAAAAAATAGTAAAAACCCCTGCCAATATTCATTCTAAACACAGATGCTAACAATTGGCACTTTATTTTTAATACTGTCAAATACCCTATTGTGTGTGGAGTCCATTCGGTCAAGAAGCATGCTGCATCAACCATGAAACTGGGGGGTAGCTCCACAGGAGCTTGTTGTAACAGCCTACGCTGAATAAATGAGTTTGAGTTTTAGTTGAGTATGGACCCAATGAGGAGCTCGCTGGCGCAAGTGGTTAGCGCGTTCGGCTGCGATCGTTGAAGTTAAGCAACTTTCGCAATGGTCGGTCATTGGATGGGTGACCAAAAATTAACTATTTCGAGCTCCTCCGTGCTTCAGAAGGCCCGTTAAGCCGTTGGTCCCGGCTGCATCTGCAGTCGTTAGCACCCACCAATCCGCACTGGGCCCGCGCGGTGGGTCATGGCCCAATCTCCCTATTCCATCCATAGGGAAGGCCTGTGCCCCAGCAGTGGGGACATTAATAGGCTGATGATGATGATGATGATGATGGACCCAATGCTGATTGGTTGTTGCTAACGATTGCAGATGCAGCCGCGAAGAACTGCTTACGCTAAGCCTTCCGAAGCATGAGGCATTACTATATTCGAGGGAAAGATTCCTATTTATAATTTTTATTATTTTTAAAGCATGTAACTGCTTGATGTTTAAATCTAAAGAAAATATAACTAGAATAAATTCCACACGGACCAGGCAGCAGACAGGACTCGAACCCGCACCCTTCGCAATCCGGGCGAATGCACTCGCCCATTCGCCCGGATTGCGAAGGGTGCGGTTTGGAATCCCGTCTGCTGCCTGGTCCGTGTGGAATTTTTTCAGGATTTCTATTTTTCACAGAAGAGTGAGTGATGCAATTTAATGCTATAAACAAAGAGCCAATAAGAGTCTTAAGTAAAGGACGCGTGCTGTAATCAAGTAAGTAGGTATTAACCATGATCTCCCTTAGCGGAGACGCAGTGGGATTCACTCATAGGTCACAGCAATCTGTAAACAATGGAACGCGTAGATTTTATATAAGCTCTTAGAAACGTGATTTTTTTAAAGCATTTAACATTTATGTTTAAATCTAAAGACAAGTTTACTAGAAAAAAATCCACGCGGACCAGGCAGCGGACGGGACTCGAACCCGCATCCTTCGCTATCCGGGCGAATGCACTGACCATTATGCTACCACGGCCCTATTAGACGCGTCGAAATTTTCCTAGCCTTAAGCTGCAAGGCAGCGCCATCTCTTCGCATTGTAGGTACCCCACAATGTCAAACAAATACTTTTTCAAGTATTAAACATTTGAAAGAAGAAATAGCAATTAATGTTAGAATCATATTTGTGTTGTCGCAACAAATTCGTAGATAGATGAGAGAAGCTATATATTTATATTCGATTCAATTTGAAATTGACATGGCCACGGTTGATTGGTCAATCTATTTTTTTTTTCTCTTTATTGGATCACCAACAGTTACTACATCAATACATCTTATTTAATACAATTTTACATTCAGTGATATAATGTGTAACCACTTATAGGCGAACTCAGCATGCATTACATTAAGCTTAAGCAGATATTGGTGTCAATTCTGGCGTGATTCTCTAATAAGGTCAGTCTCATCTTTTCATTCTGTATAGAGAAGGACAAGGATGCACTGTTGTCAAATTTAAGTTTAACTTTAGAGAATCATGCTAGAATCGACATCATTATATAATTAAAATTAAGTGTGTGTTTCTTTAAATATGTTTCAAAATATTTTTAATTTTTTTTTCATGAATTCGGAGAGAATATGTGATCATACAATTTGTTTCGTAATAAGATCACAGTGTCATGATATAGGATAATCTCGCAATGGGGAAGTTGGACCCAAGTACCGTTTTTCTCAAGGGTGCTCAAAGTGGTTTGCGCGGTATTTTAGATGGTGCTCGGAATTTCAACAGAGCTAGTACTTAGCTGCGAAGAGTCCGTGGTGTTTTTACCAATTTAGAAAGAAATATAATATCCAGTATTTCCGGCCTATCTGTCAAGGACAACATTCCAAAATATCTTAGCCTTTCAAGACCTAAGTTCCTTAGCTTTGCCAATGGAAAATTCCAAAATTCGCACAAATCGTTTTTGAAGCCTTTCTACAGGATGTTACAAAAATACAAATAAAGCTTGAAGGGCGTTGAAGTACATCATGTAAGGAGTTTTCTCTAATTTTCTTAAAATATTTGCATGAAGTTTTAACTTTTTATAAAAACAGTTATTTTTGATAATTAATAAAAATATCGATCATTTTAAGACACGGCTCTAGTTCGTGGATCATTAAAAATAACTGTTTTTATAAAAAGTTAAAACTTCATGCAAATATTTTAAGAAAATTAGAGAATACTCCTTATATGATGTACTTCAACGCCCTTCTAGCTTTATTTGTATTTTTGTAACACCCTGTATACGGAGGGAATGGGTGGCAAAGTGAGGTCTCCAGACTACACTACAGTTTTCCAAGATAGATCTGATAAGACTGTAACATAGTTATATGCCTAATTACGTGAGATACATAAATTCCAGTCTGATAAGTTCAAATTATAATATTTTCTTTATTAGTTGCCAGCCAGATCTAGAAGGCGAGAAAAATGCTTACATACAATAAGTAATTTGACGACCTCCGTGGCCGAGTGGATTGTACGCCGGGTTTCATGGTGTCGCCGACTCGAGAGGTCCCGGGTTCGAATCCCGGTGGGGGCAGATGGTTGTGTGATGAATACGAGCATTTCTACTCCAGTCATGGATGTTTAATATGTATTTCTATATGAATATTCTTATATAATGTACAGTATATGTATTTTATCCGTTACCCTAGTATCCCATAACACAAACCTTTTTGCCAACTTTGGGGCTAGGCTAATTGGTGTGTTCAAAAAAAATGCTATACTTACTTATTAATTTGAGAATAGAGGTTTAAATCTAAAGAAAAGTTTACTAGAAAAAAAAATCCACGCGGACCAGGCAGCGGACGGGACCTGGTCCCGTCCGCTGCCTGGTCCGCGTGGATTTTTTTCTAGTAAACTTTTCTTTAGATTTAAACATCTAGCAGTTAAATGCTTAAAAATAAATAAAATCATAATAGAGGTTTACTTCAAAATGAACAAAACACATATAAAATACAACATACAAAATTAATCCTTGTCAGATGATAAAACGAAACGACCGGTAACATATTGCCGTTTTAAACGAAAAGAGAACTCTTTGCGTCCAATAAAAAAAAATGTTTGTCTCGCGTCAGTAACATCTTAATTTTTCCAAGTTCCAAGATAACATTGGCGAGTTACTTTTAAGAGGAGACCCCCGAAGCGTTGAGGTGAAAGTAATCACCGTATCAAAGCGAAATTTGTCAAAAACACGCCGCGGCGTGCACTTCCGTCAATTCTCTCCAATTAATAACTTGCTTCTGTCTCCCTCTATCTTAACGGTGACCGCGTATACCTCTCTCTGTCGTGTCCCCTTGTTTGAGAAACCCCGTCGAGATGGAATATTGCCACTTTGTCGCGCCGACTCCCGCTGGCTGTTTATATACAACGAGCATTTGCAATATTTCCTCTGTTTTCTTGTAGGAAACATTGGGCATTTTTAAATCTACTGAGAGAGGGTTTTCGGTACGTTGATTCTTCAAAAGGTTGTTAAATAAATACTAATGAAAATTTTTAAACAACGTAAAATATTACAGAAGCTTAGAGGAACTCGTTTCACTTTATTTCGTTTGAGGATTAACTTTCTTTTGGCCTTCTGGGGTGGGTAATATACTATTTTTTTTCTTACAGGACTTGGTACGTTAAAGGATATTATAATCTGCTTTTTAAATAGTCTTGCATAGGTTTTGGATATCCATCATCACCATTGTTAGCGACGCGCTCATTACATTTTTTTATTTGTAATTTTTATATTATTATTTTAAGGTATTTTGATATGGAATAAAACTAGTTTATTTATTTATTGACGTTACGCAGCCTTTTCAGGTCTGCATCGTCAGAATAATGTTATTTTTTTATTTAATTTGTCGAGCTACCTTCGCAAGACTTTAATTAAGCGATCGGAGGTTTCATTGGACGATTTTTAAAACTTTATTGTCTATGTATGAATTTATTAGTTAATTTAGTTAATAAAGTAATTTATTTAAAATTATTTTTTGTAATTTTAAGTTTATTTATTTGACCCTAACTACCGTAAACTACCACTGGTTCCAAAATTGGGAGACCTTTCTGAGAAGAACCGGTGAAACAAACTCAGAGAGGCTTTCTATCTCCTTCTTATGTTAAATTATGCAAACAAAGTAATAGTATCTACTGGTCTTGCAGTGTGTGCAAGGGGTTGGGATTTTATCTCTTGTATAATGGGTTCCCAAGCTGGTGGTATATTCCAATCATCTTCCCTATTGAAATTTGGATATTTTTTAATCTCAATAGCCTCGCGTATCATTCTAGGAATAAATCGTTGCTCAGCTGCACGGATCTGTGGTTTATCAAATCTAATGTAATAGTTTGGTCCCCCTAATACATGTTCAAATCTAGTTTTATTAACATAAAAAACTAGTTTTATTTAATGAGTGATGTACGTGAAAACCTAAGAAAGAAATATTTTGATATTTTACTATAACGGTGCCTAAGAGCACTACGGAGCAGTTTCCCACCGCCATTCCGCGATCTATGTTCGACGACACCTCACGTCACCTTGTGCTAAATAATTTCCACGTGCTTTGCAATAACCTCGTCGGTCTGTAACCCGGATTTGTACCAATCACAGACAAAATGACGGAAAATCGCCTTAGATGGTATGGTCACATCATGAGACGGGACGAAGACCATGAAGTGAAAATCGCATTAAGCTTGCCAGAACAAAAGAGAGGTAGAGGCCGCCCGCCATCGACCTGGTGGTCAAACATTGAAAGATACCTTAAGAAAGCCCAATTGCCAAAACTGACAACCCAGGACAGATCAACCTGGCGCCGTAGAGTGAGGAGACCCGACCCCAGATAACGGGAACAGGGATGAAAGAAGAGAAGATTTGAGTGTGTACCTTGGCACTGCTACAACCATCACCAGGTGCGGATCAGTCAGATCAGATCAGTGCGGATTGGTGAGTGCTAACGACTGCAGATACAGCTGAGACCAACGGCTTAGCGTGCCTTCCAAAGTACGGAGGAGCTCGAGATACTAAGTTTTTGGTCACCCATCCAATTGACCATTGTGAAAGTTGCTTAACTTCCATGATCGCAGGCCGAACGCGCTATCCAACTGCTCCAAAAAAAATATCAAGTAAAATATTTGTTATTTTTTAAGCATGTAACTACTAGATGTTTAAATCTAAAGAAAATTATTGTATATTTTTCTAATAAAATTTTCTTTAGATTTAAACATCAGTTACATGCTTTAAAAATAACAAATATAATAGCTCTAGCTCTTTCTTTTTTTCAAATATACTTGTAAAATTATTAATATGATATTGTGAGTTACCTACAATGTAAAGAGAAGGCGCTGCCTTACAGCTTAAGAAAGTCTAGAGAAAATTCGACACGGCCGTCAGGGTCGCGGTAGCATACTGGTCAGTGCATATGCCCGGATAGCGAAGGATGAAAGTTCAAGTCCCATCTGCTGCCTGGTCACACTAAGTGGGCCAAGAGATGTGTCTGGATGTGTATATGTTACCGGCCAAACCCGATTTTAGGACAAACTAGTTTTGCCTAGACTAAAATAGTCTTCCTATACGCGATAGGATTAACTAGTATAGCCTAGTCCAAACTAATTTGTCCTAAGCCCGATAGGATAAACCAGTTTAGCCTAGGCCAAACTAGTTGATCCTGATATAAATACTCACACTAGGATAAACTAGTACGACCTAGTCTTAACCAATTTAGCAGAGTCGAAAGTAATTGAACAAACATGTCAGGATTTGTACAGGTCGCGTCATGTAAAAAGAACACTGGAAGAAAGTGGAGGGAGTGTGTATGCGCATGGGTACACTCGCACACATAAGTAATAGGCCTTTTATTTTGTGAGATGCAGCTGCAACAAAAACTGTTCCACAAACAGATGCCAATGATGGCAATGATGCTCTGCAATTCAAGAACGCAAGAAGGCAATGAAACTCTGCAATTCTAAATGCCACCAAAGTACACCATGTAAAAATAAATAACAATTTTAATAATTGATATATGATTATCGCTTCTATATCATTCTATTAAAAAACACATATTATATCTTAAATTATAATTGTTTGTATTACTAATTGTCCATAACTTTTAACGATGAATCATTATCGTTTTAATAAAAAATATTATTTTCCAATTACGGAGTATTTTATTCAGTTTATCTATTTATTTTGACTTTCTAGATATACTATAATGTTTAGACTATGCCATACGAGTTTATCCTAGAGTATGCGTATTTATATCAGGATCAACTAGTTTGGCCTAGGCTAAACTGGTTTATCCTACCGGGCTTAGGACAAATTAGTTTGCACTAGGCTCTACTAGTTAATCCTATCGCGTATAGGAAGAAGTAGTTTAGCCTAGGCAAAACTAGTTTGTCCTGAAATCGGGTTTGGCCGGTAACATATATATATTATTTATATAACAAAAATCTAAAATGTACGAAGAGGTAGAATAGAGGACAAAAAATATTCAAGTGCATTACACACTGTGAAGGGGTATTACGTGAAACCTCCAGTAGTTCATTTTGGAAAGACTAATGATCTGGAAGCGACCTGAAGTCAAGGCTGTTTATTGAAATTTTTTTTGCTGCCCTAGACGTTCCGCCCTACGTAAATTGCTCAGGAGGCCTACTCTATTTTAACGAAAAACTAAATTTCGATAGAAATTTCGTACGTTTCCTACTCTATTTCCTTTTCATTTCGAAAATTCGTTCGTCCGAAAATAGTTTGACAATTAATATCTCCAAGCCTACTCTAATTCACAAAACTTTCAAATGAAAAGTTAATTTGACATATAATTGTTCGAAATTTTAACCTCAAATTGACGAAAAAAAAGTGTTGCCTTTTCATTTTCGTGTTGGAACTTTTGTTTAAATTAAGCCTAAAATGACTGATAGAGTATTTTTAATCAAGGCTGCTTAGCGTGAGGAACATTTTTTAGCATGTCAAATTAACAAATAGACCAAATTTTAATTAATTATTATATTTCCAATACTTCAAAGTATTTAACGACAAATTTAGGTTGACATACAATGAAGTGCATCAACTTTACAAATTAGTCGGCTAACACTGTCAAAGAAGGTTCTTTTAATGTCTCAAAAATTTTGTAGTAAAGTAATATTGTTTCCAAGTCAACCAGGTAATCTAAAAAGTGGAGATAAAAGAACTCACAAACATGACTCATTCCATTCGTTCACGAAAATTGTTTGTGATTCCGAACATTATGTGCGTCTTCGAAAATGAAATAGAGTAGAGTCATTGGCGAAATTTTGTTTAAAATTCGTTCGTTACCGAAATTTCGTTTCGGAGAAAGAGGGTAGAGCTCCAGGTATGGTGGAAGTACTTCACAAGGTGCAAGATAGGCTTTCATATGAGGAGCTGGGGAAACAAACGGTATAATTACACATCTAGTCAAATTACTTTTGTTTTACAGTCCAGAGGTCGGGTCCCTTAAAGAATCTCAAATAATTTTCAATCAAAGCCGCCTAAAACAGTGTTAAAATTACTAAATTTATAAATTAAAAACCATGCCAAAAGCTCACTGTAGGTATGCCATTCAGTTTTATATAGATCCTGTAAAATTAAATTTTATGTAATTACAAGCTGACCCAGCGAACTTCGTACCGCCATAAAAAAATAGGGGTTGGTGGTAGAAAGTTGAAAATTTAGGGATGTATGTATTTTTGTATGATATCTATCATAAAAAAAAATAACAAAAAAAATTATCTAAAATTGAAAGAAAAAAATTTAGGGGTGGATTACCCTTAACATTTAGGGGGATGAAAAATAGATGTTGTCCGATACTCAGACCTACCCAACATGCACACAAAATTTCATGAGAATCGGGAAAGCCGTTTCGGAGGAGTTTAACCACAAACACCGCGACACGAGAATTTTATATATTAGATACCGTTTTGTTTGCCAGTTTCTCATATGTTATCCCGCCGGTCGAGTAAATCTGTTTTTTTTAATTGATTTAGGACAACCAACAAATCATAATACAGCGTCAGTGTTAGTAGTTACAGAATCAGTTTAAAGCTAGGATTAGTGTCGCTTTAATTAAAGGTTGCCACGGCATGCGCAATAGGAAGCAACTAAAATTAACAAATTCTATCTTTCAGCAACTATGATCTAGTTTTGGCCACAAGGCGGCACCCCAGACCAAACTCCGTTTTTTTTAATTTTTTTTTTAGTTTGTGGCGGCGACATCTATATGCCCCACATATATACAACGGATGGAGGAAATCACTACTCACCATCCTCAAGAGATGGCGTTACCTGCACTGCGATCATAATAGTATGGAAGCCTACATCGCGCAAATGAAATTCGGAGGCTAACTCTTCATATATACGATGCCCGACCAACATCAGTCGGGCCGCGGCCTCCGAGCTACCATCATCCAGCTCGGAGGAAGATCTTCCCCTTTGGCCTTCCTACAAGTTCGTTAGTTATTCAACATTGTCTATATCTATTTATAAGGTTCGTATTATACTAAAGTACTGTAACGTCCGTGACGTTACAGCCTCCTTGTTTAGGTAAACTCTTTGCTTTTGCAATGCCTACGGTTGGCAGTTATATTAAAAAGTTAATGTCATGATTTTAAGATTTGAAATAAGGAATCGTCTGTCTTTTGATAGAAGGTTCCATTCAAGAGTAGATCTTCAGGCACCAAGCAAACTTCTCGTAGTTAGATAAAAATAATTATACTCGCCTGAAATCTAATATAAAATAATAACCATCGTTAAGTTGTTTTAATGAAGAGCCACGTCCCCAGGTTCTATCTATTCTGGCTAGAGCTCCATAGTACTTAATCAATATTACTTACTACTAAGTACATCATACAATTCTCTTTTAAATTGAGACAAGGTTATTCCTTCATTAATCCGCTTGGGCACCCCTTCTATTACGATTTTTATCTATCTAGAGATTTCAGTTGTTTGAGGACTGCTAAAGGCACTGTAGATTTCGCATACAAAGCGGTTACCCTGTCACTGGTGAAAATGGTCTTTGCAAACTCATGAAACTCAGTTTCAGACTCCAAAATTCAAGAGGTTCATTTCTGGGTTGTAGTATTGCATTGTTTAACAAAGTTCCCCAAGATCTGATTGAGCTTCCACTAACCAAATTTAAATCTCAGATCAAGAATTCTCTTATGAATAAGGGCTATTATAAAGTTAATGGTTATCTAAATGATGGTAATGCATGGACATAGTGTTTCTTGTAATTTGTTATTTGATGGGTATTAGTTAGTTTTTGTAACAGTAATATGGTACCTATCTACTGCCGCTTCCTATATACTAAATATAAAATTATTATTGTAACTGAATATATCTATATCCTAAATGATGTAATGGAAGGTGAGTTCAGAAGTATCTCTGAAGTCATTTTTCAACTTGACGACTCTGTATATATCAATACAGGGAGAAAAAAGCAGCCCTTGTTGAGTTTCTTGCCGGTTCTTCTCAGTACAAGGTCTCCCGCCGTAGTTTTGCGAACTGATGGCGTAGTTTCGGACCTTCACAAGTGCTTGTAACAGCCTAGACTGAATAAATGACTTTTCATTTCATTTCATTTCATGACAGAGTGAGAGCTACTGCGCTCCTGTGTGTACTTTCACCTAGACCCGGCCGTCACCCGTTTTGATCGGAATTAATTGAATTGCTACAGACAAAGGTAGCCGCGCTCGTGACGTCGGCGAGGCGTTACGGTAATCTGATTATTTCGTTTGTTATTGAATACTTCAATTAATTGAATTCCACGTAGTTTAAATGGGTGGGTGACCTTTTTTTGCTCGACAATTTTAAAAGAAATTGCGCGATTTTAAAAGTGACAGCATTTACTGTTGTTGCGTGTAAGAAACTAACTTTTAGATGGTATGTTATGAGAACATCGATGTGCCTATTTTAGGTTTTTTCACTTTCTGAGCGCTTCTGATCGTTCTTCTTCAACTGAGTTGCCATAATTTGATAATCAACACTGTATCATACCCGACCTGATAGAAAATACAATATTAAAAAACACTTTTGTCAGTTGAGTACAATGAATAAATACAAATATAATCTTATATATAAAATTCTCGTGTCACAATGTTAGTTACCATACTCCTCCGAAACGGGCTGACCGATATTCCGTGGGTCTGAGAATCGGCTACTATCTATTTTTTATATACTTAAGTGATAATGGTTGTCCACCTGTACGTAGTGTTCTGAAACCTACAACGCGCCTTCGAGCTTCGACACAAAATTCAAACTATTGGGTATTGTAACATAGTGTTCACATATATCTTGGGTTCTACTATAATAAGAAGTAAGCGCTGAAAACTGAAACAGAAATAAATTTTTAGATACTCGTTCAGAAAACTCAAATTCATTCGTCGTGTTAATGTAACAATGGCATGTGCTAACGTTTTCGAATTGGGCACTTACAAGGATCAAGGATTTGTGATCTGAGCAATGAAATTAATCTCCAAAAACCCAAACAGTTAATTTATTATTCATTTAGTTTACATAGTATAATCTATACTTATAATAAATCTGTAGAGAGGTCAATTCTGTACATGAAATATATTTTCAAAATAACTATCAGGGGATGATTAGTGATCGATACTGATGCCAAAAATGCAATCAGTAAAATTTTTGTCTGTCTGTCTGTCTGTATGTTCCTTATAGAAATAAAAACTACTCGACAGATTTTAACGAAACTTGGTTCAATTATTTTTCATACTCCTGGGCAGGTTATAGTATACTTTTCACCACGCTACAATCAATAGGAGCAGAGTAGTGAAGGGAAATATTGGAAAAACGGGAGAAGTTACTCCATTTTTTAAGCTTCCGTCGCGTGTACAGCTTTAATGGTTAAAGTTACATAGAAATTATGTATGACGGAACTATTCTACATAAAATTGTCTAAAAAATATCCCGCAACAGCATATGTCTATCTTTTATGGTTGACTCACAATAACACGTGTAATTATATAAATAAAGTTATTGTTTATAACACAAGCCTGAGAACATAAACTATAGTTTACACTACAGCTCTACACCGAAGCGAAGCGAGGGCGGGCCACTAGTTAAGAATATAAAAGATAAGCAACACAGCACGTTTCCAGATTGAAGTCTACTTTGATTATTTACCGTTGTTATTTCATGCACAAAGTCCAGCAAGCGTTAAAGTTAAAGGAATTCAGTTGCTAAGATAGCCGTTGCGATTGGATAACATGCTGCTCTAGTCATTGTCTCCTTGCTGGCCTGAATTTTTAATTGAAGTGAAACTTCTTTATCGGCGTTGGAAAAAAATTTACCGTCACATTTTTCGGTTACGCGTCACATTTTTCCGTTACGCGCCATCTTTTTTTTTATATTAATAGTTGATAGCTGAATGATCACACTGTCGCCGGCGAGAACTCTCTCTACTCGTTTGTAGCTGAGTGACAATAGTTATTAAAGATAAGACTCGCTCAGCCAAACTCGCATAGCGATACTCGCTCAGCGATACTCGCTCAGCGATACTCGCTCAGCGATACTCGCTCAGCGATACTCGCTCAGCGGTACTCGCTCAGCGATACACGCTCAGCGATTCTCGCTCAATGATTCTCGCTCAGCGATACTCGCTCAGCGATACTCGCGCAGCTATACTCGCTCGGTTAAACTGGCTTGGCTGTCAAAAGCCGTGCGCGTGCATAGTACACGCACACATTTTTTTTTACTACCCTACAGAGCTTTAACAATCTTACTACAGGAACCAAAATATTGTGTAATTTTGGTTTCATCGAAAGAATTTTCACGACTTTCCCAAAGGAAGAAGAAGAAGTGTTAATGGAGTGAGTATTAACTTATTGCCGCAGTCACCATAGACCAGAATAGTTTACTACGTTACACACCCCTAATTTTTTTTTGACTATTTTTTTTTTATAATGTGGTATTAAAAATACATACAGCCCTAAATTTTCTCTTCTACTACCTGCCCCTATTTTTATGACGGAATGAAGTTCGCTGGGTCAGCTAGTACCTATATAATAATAGCTAAAAATACAAGATTTCTGTATATTCTATTACCATGAAATTTTGACTTACAGAGAGATACGGCAGAGTGGATTTGTCCGCTGAAATTGGAGCGCCATCTCGGGATGTAACTCCTCTAATTTTCCTTTACTTTTTCCATTGTGAAACTATATACTCGGATAATTTATTTATATCAAATACTTATATCCATTATTACAGGTATATACCCAAGGCAATAGATACATCCGTTTAAGAAATACATTAAAGTACACATTTACAAACATATTGGAAAAAATAATTAATTGCAACCGATAATAATCCACTCAGGTAGTTTTGTAAATTCGCTCAGAGCACAAACGAATAAGTCCATCTTTTCATTAATTTTGTTGATTGTGCGCAATGCACGCGTCAGTGGAGCCTCACTCAATAATTTAGTGCGTCCAGTAGGAATTACCAACAGGCCCGGCCGCCGCCGACTACTATAATATTATGTTGCTGTCGGTGAGTAAGGTTCCAGTGCCCCAAGGGATTGGGAATGGGGTCTGGGTATCGCAAACGTCTATAGGCTATGGTGAGCGCTTCCCATTACGCTTGCCCCCCTCAGGTTCGAATGGTCTAGAGGCTCCAGACGGAGAGGAGACTCCCCCCGTGAGGAGATGCCGTCCAACTGGAATACCTTCAGAGGCACTCGCCAATTCTCCGCTTGAGGTCCCCTTAGAATCTCGCCGTCCCCAAACACGGTGACGCTGTAAAGGTCATCTGCGACCAACAGCATACACACTAAAAAAAATGCTTGTTTGTCATCCCTTCACATACAATCATATATATATAGTGGACGAGCTTGGGTTGATGATGATATATATCTATTTAAATAAAACTCAAAGGATTTTGATCAATTCTACCCCCAAGGGGATAAAATAGGGAATGAAAGTATGTATGAAACTATGTCAATTTTAAACCGATCGGGCTGAGACTTTGCATGCAGGTATAAGAAGAATCATAGATGAATGTCATTGTGTATAATACAAGCCTGAGAACAAAAACTGTAGTCTACACTTCAGCTCTACACCGAAGCGAAGCGAGGGCGGGCCACTAGTATATATATAAATATCATCATCAACCCAAGCTCGTCCACTGCTGGACATAGGTCTCCCCTAATGCACGCCACTGCTCCCGACTTTCTGCCACTCTCATCCAGCCCACTCCAGCCAGCCTACGAATGTCATCATCCCATCTTTATCATCACAAAAAATACTAAAGATGAATTTACGCTTATCGTCATTACTTTAACGCTCACTGCTGGGTCTGAAGGTCATCATCATTGCCCTATTAATGTTCCCACTGGATATAGGTAGGGCTGCCATCCGTCCGGGTTTCCCCGGATTTGTCCTAGTGTATGGGGCGTCCGGGGAGCGTCCGGGCGGGGTTTTATTTGTAGTCCGGGTTTAAAAATTTACGGCAACGCATGAGTGGCTCTAGGTGCTGCAAGTGTCCATGGGCAGCAGTGACCACTTATTATGAGGTAGACCGATAGCTCTTTTGCCTAGATCAACATAAAAAAGTTGATTTGTGACATTTTTAACTGTTTTTTTATTGGTCTGTCCGGGTTCTGGGCTTCAAAATCCGGGGTTATCACGCGTCTTATCCTGGTTGCTACATTTTAGAGATGGCAGCCCTAGATATAGGCCTTCTTCGTAAATGGCATACGGAGAATATGACAATTCAATTCAATTCAATTTATTGCACTCATGTGGTTACATAGATGGTTACAAAATGCTTATAGTACCTAACATGAACCCTATCAGGGTATCGCAATAAACAGTCTTAAAGATAAAAATTACAAAAGAATTTAATTAATAAACAATTATGTATATGAGTAACCTAATTTGTAATTAACCACTGTATATCTCAAATTATGCATAAATGTCATCTGATTCCATTAGTTTAACAATATAACTTACTCAATTGATCTTATTAACAGTTGAAATATAATAGAAATGGAAATTCATTTATAAAATTAAATTAAATTTGTCAGTAATTAAAATTACTAAATATGTCAATAAAAATAAAATAATATGACAACTAACATGATTATTATATACTAGGTTTGTATTTAAAAAAATCGCCTCAATAATATTATTTTGTTGTAAAGTATTCATTTATGGTATATTTAAATGCTTTTAAATGCTTTTAAATATACCATAAATGACCCACCATGCCAGCCCAGTGTGGATTGCTAGGTACTAGCGAATACAGATGTAATGGTAAACCAAAGATTTAACGTGCCTTCCAAGCCTGTGATAATAAGATTTTACCCACCCATCCAATGAACGGGCATTCCGAAAGTTGCTTAACTTCTATGATCGCAGACCGAACTAGTTAACCACTTGCGCTCTCGAGATCTTAGGTCAACTATAAATAATATAAAACTTCTGAGGCTATCTTAATAATCTTACCACTCCCGAGTCATAAAATGGCTGCATAAGCGACCCCTGCGGTGGCAACTCCCGTCAGTTCGACCGAACGGCCACAATGGCTCTTATATGAGTCGTAAAGTTGACTGAGTCCACAATTGGAGCCAATGACTCGTATATTTGTCTTCGCAACGGAGACTTTTTATGTGATCTCTCTCTGTTAAGTTGATTATTGCAGATGTCTGTCCGTCTGCCGTATACGTCTGCAAATTTTGCCTTCTGAATGGATTAAATTTTAATGTAATTGTACGTCGTAATCCATTTTTCCTTTAGATGAATGTATCTGTCTAAAATTTTGTTCCATACTACAAATATATTGATAAGTTCTTATTACACTATAAAGTATGCTTTTTATTATATCATATATGCTTTTATTTACTAGCGGCCCGCCCTCGCTTCGCTTCAGTGTAAAGCTGAAGTGTAGACTACAGTTTTAGTTCACAGGCTTGTATTATACACAATGCCATTCATTTATGATTCTTCTTATACCTGCATGCAAAGTCTCAGCCCGATCGGTTTAAAATTGACAAACTTTCATTCCCTATTTTATCCTCTTGGGGGTAGAATTGATCAAAATCCTTTCTTAGCGGATGCCTACGTCATAACATCTACCTGCATGCTAAATTTCAGTCCGATCCGTCCAGTGGTTTGGGTTTGAGTTTTGTATACTATATAGACTATATAGACTAGCTGTGCCCCACAGTATTAGCCGCGGTTTATAAGGGATGTTTTCCCGCAGTTAAACGTAACCTGTGTGTTAATCCAGGGTCAGCTAACTTCACACCAAATTTTATTAAAATCGCGCCATCCGTTTAGACGTGAAGAAGTAACAACAAAACACACACACACACACACAAAATTACTGTTACTTTGGAACAAATATAATAATAATATTGGATTTATATGTATGATTGTTCCTAAATTAATATTTTACATTATTTTATCATTCCATTGGATTTTTTCTCATTTATTTAAATTTTTGACAACATACAGTCATGTACATCAATGTTTATGATCATCTTAGAGAAATTCATAGGTTAAGATATTAAATGGAAGTGATCAAATCGGGCGTTTACCACAGAGCATAGTTGAGTCAGCGTCCTATTGGCCTTACACGGCACGCACCTAGTAATTAACTAGGTTTCTTACACGGCACGCACCATTTAATTTCTTGACAATACAATTGTAGGCACTCAAGGTCTTAAACCTATGTATATCTTTAAGATGATTGAAAACATTGATTATCATAACTGCATGTTGCCAAATGTCCTATTGGCCTTACAAAGCACGCACCTAGTAATTAACTAGGTACCTTACACGGCACGCACCATTTCATTTCTTAACAACACAATTGTAGGCACTAAAGGTCTAAAACCTATCTATTTGTTTAAGATGATTGAAAACATTGATAATCATGACTGCATGTTGCCAAATGTCCTATTGGCCTTACACGGCACGCACCATTTAATTTCTTAACAATACAACTGTAGGCACTCAAGGTCTAAAACCTATGTTTTTCTTTAAGATGATTGAAAACATTGATTATCATGACTGGATGTTGCCAAATGTCCTATTGGCCTTACACGGCATGCACCTAGTAATTAACTAGGTGCCTTACACGGCACGCACCATTTAATTTCTTAACAATACAATTGTAGGCACTCAAGGTCTAAAACCTATGTATTTCTTGAAGATGATTGAAAACATTGATTATCATGACTGGATGTTGCCAAATGTCCTATTGGCCTTACACGGCACGCACCTAGTAATTTGTTCCCATGTTTTTTTTTAATGTCTATGTTTTATTATTATAACCATTTTGTTTTTCTAAATTCACACTATGAAGGCCGATAAAATGTTTTTCTTTCATCTCATCTCGCAGTAAACTTATGGATTTATTTATAATATCTGTAAATCGATCGAGTATGCAGGTGAAGCTGTCGTCCGGCGGTTTCCATTTTTTACACTTGAGGTACGAATTGTCATCATCTTGACATAGAGTAGATATAAAAAAGGCTTTCGAAGGTAGCTCGACAAAATTAAATAAAAAATCATTCTGACGAAGCAGACCTGAAAAGGCTGCGAAACTTCAATAAATAAATAAAGTTTCGTGCATTAACCCGTTAAAACTAGTTTTATTTAATGAGTGATGATCGTGAAAACCTAAGAAACAAATATAGCGTAGATAAGTTGGGAATAGATAAGGCATCTTCTTGTTTCTTGCTGTTTTATGTTTTTATTTTCAGTGTTCTTTATTTTCAAGATTCAGATTGTTTTTCTAAGAATCAATTTTCTGTTACGTTAGTATATGAAAGTCACCGGTACGGTATGAATATTAAAAATCACGATATCACAAATTCCATATAACCATTATCAAAACTTCCGTCAACTTATTGATTCTGCGAAATGACATTACCCTCCTTCCGTCATTTACTTCTGGGAATTAATTTCGCTTATTTGACTTTTATAGAAAAGAACTTTTGATACGGATTTTTGTGAGTTCTAACATTGTTATCAGTTCGTTTATTGCATTCATATATCACCCCCGCCCCTCGCCCCCCACTTGCACAACTTGCAGATTTATAACCACTCATTATTGACCATAAGACCTTTTGCCATAAAGCAGTTGTGAAACAGTAACTCAGTAAAGTGTAAGTAATATGAGGACCTGCGTGGCCGAGTGGTTTGTACGCCGGGTTTCAAGGTGTCACCGACTCGAGAGGTCCCGGGTTCGAATCCCGGTGGGGGCAGATGTTTGTGTGCTGAATACCTGCTGGTATTCACTTACCTTTGTACTCCAGTCATGGATGTTTAATATGTATTTCTATATAAATATACTTATTTATGTATTCTATCCGTTACCCTAGTATCCCATAACACAAGCCTATAGTGCTTACTTGGGGGCTATGCTAATTGGTATGAGCGTTGTATTTACTATTTTTCACTTAACAGCTTGGATAGCTGTAAGCGTGTAAGTTACTTTTATTATTATGAATGTCTCCAAGAGCCTCAATAAGGAATAGTTTATTGATTTCTAACATTCTCAAAAGTTGAACTAAGCAGAGCAATGAATTTGCGTAATATGATAATAATATGAGGATATCGATGGCGCGCGTGGTCAGCGCGTTCGACTGCAATAGTAGAAGTTAAGCAACTATCGCAGTGGTCGGTCATTGGATGGGTGACCAAAAATTTTCTATTTCGAGTTCCTCCGTTCTTAGGCACGTTTAGCCGTTGGTCCCGGCTGCATCTTCTGTCGTTAGCACCCGCCAATCTCCCTATTCCATCCATAGGGAAGGCCTGTACCCCAGCAGTGGGGACATTAATAGGCTGATGATGACGATGTCTTCTTCAATGATGCCACTTTTAGCTTCCGCCGAAATTATGAAACTATTCGGAAACAATAGTCACCATAGTCTAAAGATTTTCACCCACTCACTGCCGACCCAAATCGTAAACCTTGGAGTCCTGTAACTTTACTCACCAATAGAAACACACCCACAATCTTCTTCTTCTTTGCCGATTCACTGTTGACAGAGCGGTCGTGGTCATCAGGTAGCGGTCAGGTTCCGGGCAGCCATAATCCTCTTCACGATGCGAGGCCATCCTTCCCTGTCCGTTGTGCTACGTGTGCACTCGTGCAAGGGGCCGCCTACTGCCGATTTGATCTGGTCGGTCCAGCGCATGGGCCACCTGCCACGTGCCCCCGTGCCTTCGACCTTCCCCTGTACCACAAGACGCTCTATGGACGTGTTGTCCCGTCGTGAAACGTGCCCAAAGAACTGTAGTATTCGAGTCTGGACTACGTTTGTTAGACGCTGTTTGACACTGAGTTCTTGGAGAATAGATGCATTGGTGCGAAACTCTGTCCACTTCACTCCAAGCATCTTTCTCCAGCACCACATCTCTAGTCTCCATCTGACCCACAATAGCTCTGTTATTTTACTGTATTATTTTCTGAAGTGGACGTTACTTTACCTGGGGGCCATTCGCCTAACGGAAATGCTTTGGAAAACGCTAACGCTTACGATTTCATTTTGTTATTTCTAGCCGCCTGAGGTTTTCAAATGCCTTGCACACTTTTTTTTCGTTTGCATTGGTAATAACAATATAAAAAAAAGCGTGAAGTGTTTGAAAACCTTCGGCGACCATAAATAACATAATAAAATCAAAAGCGTTTGCGTTTTCCAAAGCATTTCCGTTAGGCGAATGGCCCTCAGATGGAGACTTCACTTCTTGGAGACATCAAAACTAAAAATCCAGTTTTTTATATAGATATGTCCGTCAAATGACTCTGCCCCACCTGATGTTAAGTGACGGTGAAGTCCAGACGCGCAGATAGCTGATACAGCATATTTGTTTCTTAGGTTTTCATGCACATCACTCATTAAATAAAACTAGTTTTTCACGGGTTAATGCACGAAACTTTATTTATTTATTGACGTCTCGCAGCCTTTACAGGATCAGGATGACAGCATCGTCGGAATAAATTATTTATTTCATTTTGTCGAGCTACCTTCGAAAGACTTTTATTGAGCGTTCGGTTATTTCATTGTTCGATTTTTAAAGTTTTATTGTCTATGTATGGATTTATTACTTAATTTAGTTAATAAAGTACTATATTTAAAATTCTTTTTTGTGATTTTGAGTTTATTTTTTTGACCCTAACTACTGTAAACTACCACCGGTTCCAAAATTGGGAGACCTTTCTGAGAAGAACCGGCGAAACAAACTCAAGAGAGGCTTTCTATCTCCTTCTTATGTTAAATTATGCAAACAAAAATAACTATAGTATCTGTATAATACTTAAAAAGCATATTATAGTATTAAGGAATTCTTAGAGGACAAATCTGTGTAAATGGGTGTACACTATGTGTTTATTTTAATTTGCATGCCTTGTGGTGAAATATGGAATAAGCGTACGTATTATAATTTAACACCTTTGTATCACCTGTATTTGCAAATAAATAATTGATTGATTGATTGATTGTTGGTCTTGCAGTGTGTGCTCGGGGTTGGGATTTTATCTCCTGTATAATGGGTTCCCAAGCTGGTGGTATATACCAACCATCTTCCTTATTGAAATTTGGATATTTTTTAATCTCAATAGCCTCGCGTATCATTCTGGGAATGAATGGTTGCTCAGTTGCAAGGATCTGTGGTTTATCAAATCTAATGTAATGGTTTGGTCTTCCTAATGCATGATATAGCAGTTCTACCTGCCACACTTACCTCCTTTAAATGACGTCATAGTCTGTGCAAGAATCTTCTTAAATACTACCGAATTTAATGTGAACTGTGGCTTCACCCAGTAACCACTTTTATCTCGAGAGCAATCTCCGCATTCTTTCTCTCACCTTTGTTGTAACATGTGTCCTAAATGTTTCACATTAAGGGGTTCTTGGAAGGACAAAAGGTAGCAAGAAGCAGAGGAAGATTTATTGAATAATCGTTATTAAGTTGTGTGTCCTTAGGGTTCAATTTCGACGGTGCGGCGTGTGTAAGAGCTGGGTACGAAAATAAAAGTTTTTGTTAACTTTTGTCAAGTCATCTATTTAGGAAAGACCGGATACCATTGTTCCCTTAATATAAGTAAGCTTTTACTAAAATGCAAGCGCAATTTTTAAAATAAACTGCGATCTTCTTTTTTTGTGTATTTTGTATTTCATTGGTGTTGTTTTCACTGAAATACCTATTGTATTTTTTTTTTAATTAACGATCATAATAGAAAATACTCACAAGCTAAAAGTAATTTTGTATTTGCTTACTTGTTTTGATTTGATTATTTTGGTTACATCAACAAAATATCAACAGAGTTCATAAATATCTTAATATGATAAAATTAAAGAAATAAAAAAAATTTTGACGACCTCCGTGGCCTAGTGGTTTGTACGCCGGGTTTCATGGTGTCGCCGACTCGAGAGGTCCCGGGTTCGAATCCCGGTGGGGGCAGATGTTTGTGTGATGAATACGAGCATTTGTACTCCAGTCATGGATGTTTAATATGTATTTCAATATAAATATTCTTATATATGTACAGTGTATGTATTCTATCCGTTACCCTAGCATCCCATAACACAAGCCTTACAGTGCTTACTGCTTATTTATTTATTTATTATTTAAACTATTTTCTTAAGAATATAATTCATATGTCATTTTTCAGCTTGTGTATGACTTTCATACTCATATTCTTTCGTATTAAAACTATTCTCATGGATCTCACGTAGTAAATACTCCGTAACGACAGCTACGATAAATTACGTAGCAGCAATAAACATTGCTACGAGATCTCCGTAGTCGCCGAGTCGAGAGAAGACACTGAACGAATGTGGTACAGAATTAATCATTTCAAGAAAATATTACTGGAAAGGAGGAGCTCTATGGCGCAAGTGAATTTAAGCAACTTTCGCAGTGGTCGGTCATTGGATGGGTGACCGAAAATTTACTATCTTGAGTTCCTCCGTGCTTCGGAAGGCACGTTAAGCCGTTGGTCCCGGCTGCATCTGCAGTCGTTAGCACCTACCAACCCGCACTGAGCCCGCGTGATGGGTTATGGCCCAATCTCCCTATTCCATCCATAGGGAAGGCCTGTGCCCCAGCAGTGGGGACATTAATGATGATTACTGGAAAAATTCCACGCGGACCAGGCAGCAGACGGGACGCGAACCCGCACCCTTCGCTATCCGTGCGAATGCACTGACCAATTATGCTAACGCGGCCCTGATGGCCGTGTCGAATTCTTTCTAGTCTTTTTTAAGCTGCAAGGCAGCGCCATCTCTTCGCAGTATAGGTAACCCACAACGTCATGGGTTCGAGTCCCGTCTGCTGCCTGGTCTGCGTGGATTTTTATCTAGTCATATTTTCTTTAGATTTAAACATCGAGCAGTTACATGCTTAAAAATTTATATCTATATATATAAAACTCAAAGGTGACTGACTGACTGACATAGTGATCTATCAACGCACAGCCCAAACCACTGGACGGATCGGGCTGAAATTTGGCATGCAGGTAGATGTTATGACGTAGGCATCCGCTAAGAAAGGATTTTGATCAATTGTACCCCAAGGGGATAAAATAGGGAATGAAAGTTTGCATGAAACTTTGTCAATTTTAAACCGATCGGGCTGAGACTTTGCATGCAGGTATAAGAAGAATCATAGATGAATGTCATTGTGTATAATACAAGCCTGAGAACAAAAACTGTAGTCTACACTTCAGCTCTACACCGAAGCGAAGCGAGGGGGGGCCGCTAGTATATATATACAGGGCGTCCCACGGCTACCTCACACGGAGGGAAAGTATATTAAATATTAAAGATAGAATATTTTACTGAAAGGAGACATCGTTTTTTTTTATAGTAACTATGACTGCATTCGCAGATATTTTTAAAATCGCCTACTGCAACTGGGAATCAAACTCGTGAAATTTCGAAAAAATAAACACAACATATTTTATGATAATCATCGAAAGGGTTAATCATAAGGATTATTTTTTGCTAAATAACATAGCATTTTAAATGAAAGGAATGTCTTATTACGTGATAAAAAAAATAAAGTGATACACAAACTATCTGTACTGTACTGTAACTGTGTTTTTCTTTTTGAACTCACAGTTACAATGCGATTGGCTGAAATTTGTAAAAAATATAATTTAAAAATGGAACATAAATTTTCAAGCGTCTGTTCTTTTGTTTTTTGTATGTTTAATTTTTGTTTTTTTCCAATTTTTTGTTAATTTACTTACCATGGGGTATCAGAATAAAATGGATTTAATGGAAGCTTACTTAATGTACCACAATGACATATTAGCTTTGCGGTGGTACCGCGAATGATACCCTGATAGAGGTGCGTGTGTGTTTACGATAATTGTGTTTAAAAGGTTAGTGGATAGTTTAAGAAATTTATGACGTTTTGATATGCGCTTACAGAACCACAGCAGCGGATGATAAACGTCAATGATGATGAACTCAACATTTCAACTTACTTCGAGGCGTATGCGATTTTATATTAGTTTGTCTTCAATAATTTTAAATAAAATGTTTAATTAAATTACTTTTCTTTCGTTTAAAATGCTATGTTATTGACCAAAAATTAATCTTTATGATTAACACTTGCGATGGTTATCACAAAATATGTTGTATTTTTGTTTTGAAATTTCACGAGTTTGATTCCCAGTTGTAGCAGGCGATTTTTTAAAAAACTGTGAATGCTGTTCTCGTTATTATTAAAAATAAAATGATGTCTTCTTTCAGTAAAATATCCTAACTTCAATATTTAATATACTTTCCCTCCGTGTGATGTAGCCGTGGGACGCCCTGTATAATAATTTCAATTTTCCTAGCCGCTTCTTTTCGCAGCTAGAAAAGTGATTAAACGAAAAGTTTGTACACTTCGTTACTGACTCGGAGTTTATTAATTGTGACGAAGTTCGCGAGTACGACTCGTTTCCGAGTAACAATTAAAGCGTTCGAGTCTCGCTGTCTGCCGTAGCTAGGTTTGTTTTTGTTTTGTCAAAAGTTTTTGATGGAAATATTGTATTGAGTCGACTTTGGGGAACTCACGGGTCCGTTTGTTCGTTTGCGAACATTATCTTAATTACGAGCGAGATGCTTTTGTGTATTAACGCGTTTGTTCCTGATTGGTGTAAAGATCTGTCGGTATGTAAAGTCTTATTACTCTTCGGTATTTTGTATGAGTTTTGTTGTACAAACGACAACGCGTCATTGAATACCGTGTTTATGATTGAAATAAAACTCATTTCCACCATTCTGGTTTCGTTTCCAAATCTTTCACCATTACAGCTATCATCATCATCATCATCATCATTATCAGCCTATTAATGTCCCCACTGCTGGGGCACAGGCCTTCCCTATGGATGGAATAGGGAGATTAGGCCATGACCCACCACGCGGGCCCAGTGCGGATTGGCGGGTGCTAACGACTGCAGATGCAGCCGGGACTAACGGCTTAACGTACCTTCCAAAGCACGGAGGAGCTCGAGATACTAAATTTTTTGGTCACCCATCCAATGACCGACCACTGCGAAAGTTGCTTAACTTCAACGATCGCAGCCGAACGCACTAACCACTTGCGCCATCGAGCTCCTCGCTATACGTCTTTGGAATGCTTTGCCATTGAATATTCGCAGTGCTCGTAGTAAATTGGAGTTCAAAAAACTAGTGCATGCACACTATCTGACCGTCTAATATTTCTCTAGTCATCTATACCATCTTATATAGTTATTTCTAACTAATTAAATCTACTATATAAAAATAAGTCGGGTTTTCCTTCCTGACGCTATTCAATTCAATTCAATTCAATTTATTTCAGGCATAGCCCATATAAGATGTTAGTAACAATATTCTTATAAAAACTAGAGTTAGTAAGAGTACAATCGAAAAAAAAAATATAACAATAAATAATATAAATCATATAAAAATTAACATAAAGTGTGGAGCTTCACCCATCTTTGTATAAGTGGCATATCCCACCTATCAACAAACACCCTGAGAATACTGTTGGAGCTGCTCCGTAAGCGAGTTAGCGCCGAGGCACACCTTTTCCTCATCACCGCAGCAAAGCCATCTATTCGCGCTTCCACAAACATATTTGACGCGCTGCACCTCCAAGGCATCCCCAACATCACTCTCAAGGCATTGTTATACTGCACTCGAAGGTCGCTGTAAGCCCGCCGCGTGAAACTCACCCACAGGCAGCACGTGTAGAACGACTGGCAGTAGGCTTTAAAAAGCGTTAATTTGACTGCCCTACTACAACGTGAGAACCTGCGAGCCAGCATATTGCAGCGAACCGCCAACGACCTACGCTCCCTCTCGATATCATCATTATCGTGCAAATCCTCCGTGACCCAATGGCCCAAGTATTTAAATTTCTGAACACGTTTCAGTGGATTCTTAAAGAGTGTTATTTCAGGTAGATTCGTGTAGTTTATTGAACCTGACTTAAAAAGAATCCACTCACTTTTGCTAGTGTTATACCTGAGCCCATGGGCAAGTCCATAACACTCACAGATAGCAATTAGTCGCCTTATCCCACTAATAGATGGGCTCAACAGCACCATATCATCAGCGTAACTGATGTTATTTATACAAACACCGTCTACGTAACAGCCAACGTTTGCGCTGTTGAGCTCACCTATCAGCTGGTTCACATAAAGATTGAACAAGCGAGGAGAGCTCAACCCCCCTTGCCTCACTCCACAACGTAGCCCATACATATCGGAATAAGTTCCTGCCCATTTTACAGTATTCATCTGGTTACTGTATCAAAATTTAAACAAACATAAAACTTCTTTAGGTACCTTAGTCTCACAGTAAAGCTTCTGCCATAACTTATCGTAATTTACAAGGTCAAAAGCCCTAGACAGATCCAAAAAACAAGCAATTATTGGTGTTTTTCTGGTCGTATAATAATTAACAGTTTGTTTAAGACATAGCACAGCACTTTCGGTTGATAAACCGGGCCTAAAACCAAATTGGTTATCATGCAACTCTATGTTATCAGCCAATATATTGTCCAATAGACCGTCCAGAACTTTCGCGATAATTGTAGCAAGCGATATTGGTCTATAATTAGAAATATCTGAAATATCCCCTGATTTGGTTTTTATGATAGGTACTACAACTGTTCTAATGAGATCTGCCGGTAAATAACTATGACTCAAACATAATGTATAAAACATTGCAAGTACACGCGGCAAATGAACTCCAGCATACTTTAGGTGTTCAATAGTCAGACAATCAAAACCGGGAGACTTTCCTCTCGTCATTTCTTTTATTACACTCGCCACTTTCTTAGCGGAAAATGTAATTGGCGCTGATACGGCACACTTAGGCTGGTAGTTTATTAATTCTAATTCTTTAATTACAGAAGGCTCAATCTTAAAATGGCTACTGAATGCATTGGCAATGTCCGCTGACCCATGCACACCCGCCACGCTCACTGGTAGACCCGATTTACAGCCGAGTGATTTTGTAGTTTTCCAGAATTTACTAAAATTTTTATCTGAGTGGCACTGAGCTATGTTATCCATTTTTAATTGCTGTTGCTTATCCTGTAAAAGCTTTAATTTATATTTAAAGTAACTTCTAGACGTACACATTTTGTCATATATATAGCCAGAACACGGTTTGCCATATAATATCCAGTTCTTGTAATGTAAACGCGCCTCACAGTGAGCATCGCGAACGTACTTGTTCCAACCTGGGATATATTTCCTACGTTTACAATTGTTTTTCTTATTAACATATGATTTTTCCGAGGCTTCTTTAAGAACGCATACAATATCTCTATACATAGAGTCTAACAATAAAAAGTGTTCCGTTTTCTTATACATACTGTCAGCACAATTACAAAATTCGGAAGGAAAATCAATTTTACGCAAGTTTAAGTTACAATAATCAAAATATTGTTGCATTTGTTGGGAGTTTCTATCACCCCACAACACCCTATTACTCCCGCTAACAGATGGAGGCATAGCCCTAGGTTTTATTAAATTAATATTGCACTCCAGTAACAAAGGCATATGATCAGACCAGTAAACGTCATACAGCACAGCGGCATTGACAACTAAGGGTCTAGCCGCACTAGTCACTACACAGTGATCTAACCATCTACGAGAACCATTAGCCGAACTTGTAAACGTATATGTATCCTCCGGTAACAGTTCTTTATCAACCCAACACCATAACTGTTCAGTACAAACTGTAAGTAACTCACTCGCAAATCTGGTATCAGGATGAGTATTGAAATCCCCTAATATAAAAACGCTTTCTACACCACTGCTCTCAATTATTGAGATAATTTCACTTAGACACTCCGTATATTCCATGAGATTATCTGCACTGTCAGTAGGCATATACACGTTAAAAATTAACAATGAGCGATTCTCTTGTTCTATCTTCACACACGTTACACGATCGCTGTGGCAAGAGATAACAGAAACCGAACGAAACACCGATTTTCTCCACAATAACGCAACACCGCCGTATGGTCTCCCTTTGAGAACGCCTGCAGAAATATCAACGGCAGATTTTCCCGTGTACGCAAAGTCCTTATCGATGCTTCCAAGGTACGGCACGTCGTGGGGTAGAAGCCAAGTCTCCTGCAAAGCGACAACGTCAGAAACACCACATATCTTCCTTACGCAGTCCAAAGAACGAACAACGTTTTTGCAATTGAAGGATGAAAAAGTTACATTCGTGTAGCTATTATCCATTAGTGTTAGGATTTTCTTCACTTCTTACCTGGGAATTTTCCCTTTCTTTATTCGTTTTGAAATAAACGAAGCGACGAAAACGTATGCCTTCCGGCCACAGCTTGTCATCTAAGAACGCACTAATTTTATGTTTTGTCACAAACAATTTAAAAGCATTGTAGGGCCTTTCTGATTTCATATTAATTTTCTCGAGTTGAACTGTTTCATTTGTCATTTTAAGAATATAATTGCAAATGTCTTCCTTAGTAGTATCTTTATTTACATTTGATATAAAAAGCGGTATTTTTGTATCCGCCGCTTTAAAATTTCCCGTACTGGAAGTGATAGCTGTTCCCGTTTTTCCGTCCAAGCGATTCTTGTACCTTATTCTTTGAACCAGTGTCCAATCATCATCAGCCTTATTTTTCACTTTTGGCCATTCGCCTTGTTTTAGTACTGCGGCCATTGATATTTTTGGTAATTGCTTTACTGGTGAACAATCAGCTGATTTAACTTTGTTTTCCAACACAGTTGTGTTGACAGGTGCAGTCGTATCGCCTGTTTCCACAGCTAGGTCACACGTGCTGGTGCGAACGAGAGAGCGATATTTCGGTGCGCTGTCGCCGCCACTGTGTGACACTGTGTCGCTCAGTGCCTCAACCTCCGTAGACAACGGTGACAAACCGAACGGCCCGCTGTCCATGTTTGCGTACCCTCCTCCCCTTATTTTATTCACATTAAGATTAAATAACGGATTTGGTAAATTTTGCACGGATGAATTTAGATATTCTTTGGTCACATAATCCTTCTTTATACTCTCTATTTCATTCCGTAAAACCAGTATATCCCTCAGCAATTTTGTAACATCTACGTGATCGAAACTTATAGGCGGTAATTTGTGTAAATGATACGCAACAAATACAGGCAGCTGATCAGGATCAGTTGTTTTAAATACCGTTATCACGTCTTCCAAGTCTTTCTGTTTTTTGTCTTTTCTTCTGGATATCATTTTGCGATTCGTCTTTACCGACGTAAACAACAAATTCTTGGCTTCGTTGATCTCTTCCTCAGAAAATGCAGAAACACATATACTGATTAAACTTTCATTATCCATAACGTCATGTCTACTACGAATAAATGAGAGCACTTCCGATATCACAACATTGCAATTAGCACACTTAATCGTATTATTTACGGACATTGTCGCACGGTGACTATTCGCTAGGCGCGCGCGCACGAGACTCTAGCTATAACTCCAGAACGCACGAACCGATTTCCACGGTTTTGCATTCGTTGGAAAGGTCTCGGGCTCCGTGAGGTTTATAGCAAAGAAAATTCAGGAAAAATTTCAAAAAAAAAAAACTTTTAATCACCAAACGAAATGTTACATAAAACGAAGCCATCTGATGGCGAAACGAAGTTCGCCTGGTTTGCTAGTGTATGTATATAATTACATGCGTATGTTTATTAATTTATATATGTGTATTTGTATTTATATTTATATATATAGGGATATTTTATTGATGTATAATATATATTTATCGTTTATAGTATAGTATAGTTCTGTAGGATATTATTATTATTTATTTCTCTAACTTTAGTAGCTCGCACTCTATCGCCAAAACATCTGTCTCATACACCTATACTGGTTGACTGGTAGAGAATGCCTATGGCATTAAGTCCGCCATTTACTGTTTTTGGTAATAAAGAATAAATAAATAAATAGAATGAAGCAATATTTAGACTGGAATATGGGCTTGAAGATGGTGTCGGGTAACCAAAACGTAAACTACCCGAATATGTTGACGATCTCCGTGGGCGATTGGTTTGTACGCCGGGTTTCATGGCTGTCGCCGACTCGAGAGGTCCCGGGTTCGAATCCCGGTGGGGGCAGATGTTTGTGTGATGAATACGAGCATTTGTTCTCCAGTCATGGATGTTTAATATGTATTTCATATATAAGTATATGTACTGTATATGTATTCTATCCGTTACCCTAGCATCCCATAACACAAGCCTTACAGTGCTTACTTTGGGGCTAGGCTAATTGGTGTGAGTGTTGGAAATATTTATTTTATTTTTATTTATGTGCGTACTCGATTCCGTTCATTTATAGTTAGTCGTTTACCCGAATTCCATTGAGAATCATATTCAGGCAACGACCAAGTGTCATTAAACCATCAATGACAAATGAATTAATTTCTAGTAGCATACCCATACCACGGTAATATTATCTATACAGAATTGTGACTCGGCCCTGTCCTTGAAATAACTGCCTACGACCGAGCGGGGCGTTAACACGCGGTAGGGCTGCGCGCCTACAGTATTCTAATTTCATCTACACAATTGAGTTCTTTTTAGTTTTGTGATTGTAAATATTTTATTACATATGTAAAAAAAAAAGTTGTGAATGAATTATGTGTTCCATAAAATACATGTTATTTTAAGTGTAATTTTTATTAAAAAGATATAGATTTGAGACAGAAAAATATTTACGCGTCGAATGAGACGTACGAAAAGCTTTATTATTAAATTTAATAGTATAAATAAGCATTCGTATAAAATGATTAATTATTGAAGAGTTCAAGCAACCAAAAACAGCACAATATCGACTAGTGCTCTTTGCCATATTTAAATTATGTAGGTATCTACTTAATTCAATCAAACATTCACAATACAAACGTTTAAGCACGGCTAACTGCTTAAAAAACAATTCACACCGTTCGGTCGTCGCTGCGGCGCATTCGCGACTGGATGCCCACCGGGTGCCGCGCGAACTCGAGTGGCGTAGGTATGACACGCTTTCTGACCGTTTGTAAGAAGATAGAATACTGTGTAGATAATATTACTGAGCCCATACAGTTGACATCAATTCTATACAATAATGAATCACATTAATATATAATAAGTTTGTGAGAGTGTGAGTGTGTATGTTTGTTACTTCTTCACATCTAAACGGCTGGAGCGACTTTAATAAAATTTGGTATGGAGTTAGCTGACACCCTGGATAAACACATAGGCTACGTTTTACTGCGGGCAAATATCTCTAAGAAACCGCGGGTAAAACCGCCGGGCACAGCTAGTAATCAATATTTGTAATAATAAATATATTGAAACTACAAACGAAATAGAGTTTTGGTGTACATTTTCCGAAAATTTTACTATACAACAAAACATGACTACAAAAGTTTTTTTTGTCATAATATTATGATGTCAACATAAACACCTGACGACCTCCGTGGCCGAGTGGTTTGTACGCCGGGTTTCATGGCTGTCACCGACTCGAGAGGTCCCGGATTCGAATCCCGGTGGGGGCAGATGTTTGTGTGATGAATACGAGCATTTGTACTCCAGTCATGGATGTTTAATATGTATTTATATAAATATACTTGTATATGTACAGTATATGTATTCTATCCGTTACCCTAGTATCCCATAACACAAGCCTTATAGTGCTTACTTTGGGGCTAGGCTAATTGGTGTGAGTGTCGGAAATATTTATTTATTTTTATTTTATTTTACATTTGCATCTGAACCGAACGCATTCTCAACTTATACCTAAAGCAAAATATTTTAAACCAACTTTTGCACAATTCCGTCTTCGCGCGAGAAAAATATTCACAGAATCTCAATTTAGTGAGAAGGATGCGTTCTGAAATCACGATAGCATTATTTCGGGCTGAAAGCCACCGGATATGAAAGAGAGCGGCGCGCAGCATCCGGCCGGCGGCGCGTCTCAAAGGCAACACGTGGAACTCTCGGTATCTTTGTTCCCTTCAATTTTGAAACAGTTTTTGCTTTATTCCCGTTCCGGCGGGACGTGTGTCATTAATTTGTTACCATGTGTTTCTTTTGCTTGTTTGTTTGTTTCGTCTTTCGTCATGTGCTATTAGGAGTTTCAATAGTTTCGTTACGAAACTTGACCGTATCATCATCATCAGCCTATTAACTCCCCACTGCTGGGGCACAGGACTTGTGTCTAATCAAATCTATTCGTCATTTTGATAATTTTTTTACTAAAGTCACTTACTTCTTTTAAACATCATCATCATCATCAGCCTATTAATGTCCCCACTGCTGGGGCACAGGCCTTCCCATTTTGTGCCATGACCCACCACGCGGGCCATGTGTGGATTGGTGGGTGCTAACGACCGCAGGTGCAGCCGGGACCAACGGCTTAACGTGCCTTCCGAAGCACGGAGGAACTTCGATATAGTAAATTTTTGGTCACCCATCCAATGACCGGCCACTGCGAAAGTTGCTGAACTTCAATGACCGCAGCCGAACGCGCTAACCTCTGGCGCCATCGAGCTCCTCTGCTATTAAACTTTTATATTATTAAAATAAATATCAAAGAGACTTATATGCTTAAAAGGTTTTTATGATTGGATTGCATTCGCCTGGGGTAATGTAGGTGCTTTGGATTTCACTCGACTGTTGACAAATAATATTGTTTCCAGTAAACAGCAACAACATTATGAAAATAATGAAGCATATTTTACTGTCGACAACTCTTTGAATATTAACAAACAAAATTTTTTTAATAAACATCGAAAAGTGATGTATCTTTTAGGGTTCTGTACCTCAAAAGGAAAAAAGGGAACCCTTATAGGATCACTTTGTTGTCCGTCCGTCCGTCCGTCTGTCAAGACCGTTTTTCTCAGGAACGCGTGAAGGTATCAAACTGAAATTCATATCTTATACTCATGTCTACTGTCCCTTGGAGCTGTGAAAAAATCAAACTTCTAAGCCAAAGCAATCAAAAGATACAGCCGTTTATGACGCAAATTTTCGAAACTCGCACGGGAATCAAAACCTACAGGGTACTTCCCGTGAACTTAAATCTTGAAATTTGGTACGAAGTAACGTCTTATAGTACAGATAAAGGAAAACTTACGAAAACCGTACATTTTTAGTTACATCATATAATAAAAAAAATGGGTGCGTGTACTTATGTAGGCGCGTGAGAAGTTATCCTTCTTTGGCATCGTTTAAAATTAGTTTTTAATTGCATGCAAATAATTAATTACAATAAATTAATAAAAAGTCTGGAAAAGGACACAGTCAATAAAGTTCAGTTTTAATTTGAAAAAATAAATAAATAATCAAAATATTCAATTAAAATCGCTACTGAATATATATAATTTATTAGAACATATGTGATTTGCACTTGTATGAAACCCAAACACGTATTCCGAATATACAAACTAGAAACATGTGGATAAATATTATAAATATGAATACCTATAACTGTTACTTTATTACAAAAAATAAAGATGTGGTTTTTGGTTCTACTACACCAATGGTCAAGAGATGGCGCTGTAGTCTCCTGAATCGCGCTTTGGTTCCGTTGTTCCAGATTAATAAATACTTTTGATATTATAAATATCATCATCATCATCATCAGCCTATTAATGTCCCCACTGCTGGGGCACAAGCCTTCCCTATGGATGGAATAGGGAGATTGGGCCATGACCCACCACGCGGGCCCAGTGCGGATTGGTGGGTGCTAACGACTGCAAATGCAGCCGGGACCAACGGCTTAACGTACCTTCCGAAGCACGGAGGAGCTCGAGATAGTAAATTTTTGATCACCCATCTAATGACCGACCACTGCGAAAGTTGCTTAACTTCAACGATCGCAGGCGAACGAAGTAAATATGAATACCTATAACTGTTACTTTATTACAAAAAATAAAGATGTGGTTTTTGGTTCTACTACACCAATGGTCAAGAGATGGCGCTGTAGTCTCCTGAATCGCGCTTTGGTTCCGTTGTTCCAGATTAATAAATACTTTTGATAGGCCTTCACAATGCAGTCGTTAGCACCCACTAAATAGATATTCTATTTCTATTTTGTTGGTAGATTTTCTTAATGTGCGGTAAACACAAAAGTAACAGCATGAAGTTGGTCGCTAAAGCGACCAACTTCATGCTGTTAATATTTTGTGTTACAGTGATGCGCGCGCATCTTAAAATTTCACTCTCATCATTTTTTCATAACGCGCCTAAAGAAGTATGACTACAAAAATATTTATGAAAATTTTCAAATTACTACCTCTTTTCTCGATCGGAGCTCGATGGCGCAAGTGGTTAGCGCGTAACTTAAGCAACTTTCGCAGTGGTCGGTCATTGGATGGATGACCAAAAATTACTATCTCAAGCTCCTCCGTGCTTCGGAAGGCACGTTAAGCCGTTGATCCCGGCTGCATCTGCAGTCGTTAGCACCCACCAACCCGCATTGGGCCCGCGTGGTGGGTCATGGTCCTATCTCCCTATTCCATCCATAGGGAAGGCCTGTGCCCCAGCAGTAGGGACATTAATAGGCTGAAGATGATGATGATGATGACTCATGTCTACTGTCCCTTGGAGCTGTGAAAAAATCAAACTTCTAAGCAAAGGAAACAAAAGATACAGCCATTAATGCCTCAAATTTCCGCAAATTTTCGACACTCGCACGGGAATCAAAACCTACAGGGTGCTTCCCGTGAACTTAGAATCTTGAAATTTGGTACGAAGTAACGTCTTATAGTACAGATAAAGGAAAATTTGCGAAAACCGTAAATTTTTAGTTACATCATATAATAAAAAATATTATTGCAAATTTTCAAGTAACTACCTTTATTCTCATGAACGCGTAGAGGTATTAAATTGAGTTTGTACGGAACCCTGGGTGCACGAACCGACTAGCACTTCTCCGGTTTTTTTTAGTTGTGATATCTATTTCATTAGAACTAACTAAAATGCAATAAAAAAGTTACACAAGCGCAATAAGTAATTTCAATTGAAATCTTACACAAAGTCACACTTCTATAGAAACAAACGCGCAGAGGTCAGTAACCTCGAGCTCATAGCGAAATTTATGAGGGTACCCGGTCACCATACCATCAATCCCATTTACCATTTAATAGTCGATAGTTCACACTCTACAACGAAACTGAACCTTATTACGTAAGTCGTAAGAACTTTCAAGGTTGTGTGGGGGGAAGATGCATTTGTCACCGAGAATGTTATTAGTACTGAAGAGCTTGGTGACAAGGTGTTTTGCGGAGAGTGCTTTGAGAAATTTGTCATGATGCAACTGATTAATCGCATTTTAAGTTTTCTTGCACCATGATGGTACTCTTATGTTTTTTCATCTAAATAAATAAAAATGAATAGCTGGATTGTATGGTACGCGCAGAACTTTCGAAAGACTGAATCAATTCGGTTTTTTTATAACTTACTAAGGAGAACTTTTCGTGTATGAATTTGTATGAAAGAATATTTTTGGAAAGTCCTCTGGGAATCACCAGAAAGCTTAAAAGTCGATATGGTGTTTTTGTATTCAAATCTCAAAAGTGCAATAGGGTATTTGACAGTATTAAAATTAATATTCAAGTTTTCACTTCTGCCGGCACTCCCGGAGTGCAACCCGTCGTATTTTTTTTGAAGGTATCGGCTTCGAATCCCTGTGGGGGCAGATGTTTGTGTGATGAATACATAAATATAACTCATATATTTATCAGTATATTTATGCATTCTATCCGTTACCCTAGTATCCCATAACATAAGCCTACAGTGCTTACTTTGGAGCTAGGCTAATTGGGTATTTGACAGTATTAAAAATTAAGTGCCAATTGTTAGCATCTGCGTTTAGAATGAATATTGGCAGGGGTTTTTACTATTATTACAAAAAAAAAAATATTCATAATTCTCCTAAAAACCCACGAAAAAGATAATAGTTTTCTTATCTATCGTTACGTGACCCAAAACGCCTAGGGATTGGCGGAGCCTAAAATGACGTCACACGCAAGTAAACTTCCGGTAAAAGTGACATTACATTGTATCGTTTGACGTTTAAATAACAGTCGTGTGACGTCACAGACTAGTAAGACGCCATATTGTCCAGAGAAACGTTTACGCGGCAACTTGAAAAATGAGTTTTTAATTTGGTTATTTTTACTGAAATACACAACAGAATGATGAATATCCACTTGTTACGGACTCCATAAACATTACTCAATAGCGTTAGATCATTTTGTAAAACTTCTCAAATACCCTATTACTCCTATAATGCAGAATGGGAAGACGTGAGCATTGGAAGTACGCAATTTTGGAATTATATAAAATTACTAGCTGACCCAGCGAACTTCGTACCGCCATAAAAAAATAGGGGTTGGTGGTAGAAAGATGAAAATTTAGGGTTGCATGTATATTTGTATGATGTATCATAAAAAAATTAAAAAAAAAACAAATTATCTAAAATTGCAAAAAAAAAGAAAAATAGATGTTGTCCAATTCTCAGACCTACCCAATATGCACACAAAATTCCATGAGCATCGGGAAAGCCATTTCGGAGGAGTTTAACCACAAACACCGCGACACGAGAATTTTATATATTAAATATCACGCTTATTTAAAGAAAACAGAGGAGATTCTCAATTTAACTTTATCTATTTTCTATACACAATATAATATGTTCCATACAAGCTGATAGAATTCAGAGGTTATTGTGGAATGGCATAATTTGATTTCTCCCTCTCTCTCTCTCCGACCATTCCCGACGCGCAGAACTTTCGAAATACTGCATCAAATTCGATAATTCTTTATTTATTTTGTTCAGGACAAGTTCTTTGTATGAAAGAATATTTTTGGAAAGTCCACTGGTGATTACCAGCTTTCTGGTGATTACCAGAAAGCTTAAAAATCGAGATGGTGTCACTATATTGAAATTTCTCATATAATGAAGAAATAAGAAGCCGATTGGTAGTTACATGTAATTTGGGAATTACACAATATAATATGTTTCAAGAGCTTGATGGCGCAGGTGGTTAGCGCGTTGAACTTAAGCAACTATTGCAGTGGTCAGTCATTGGATGGGTGACCAAAAGTATTCTATCTCGAATTCCTCCATGCTTCAGAAGGTACGTTAAGCCGTTGGTCCCGGCTACATCTGCAGTCGTTATCACCCGCCAATCCGCACTGGGTTCGCGTGGTGGGTCATGGCCCAATCTCTTTACTCCATCCATAGGGAAGGCCTGTGCCCCAGCAGTGGGGACATAAATAGTCTGATGATGGTGATGAATATTTATTTATATATTTATTTATTTAAATTTTATTGCAAAATTACAAAGCAAATGGCGGACATAATGCCATAAGGCATTCTCTACCAGTCGACCAGTAAGAGCGTGAGAAAAAACTAATATGACGGGGGCGCAATAAAGACAAATGTAAGATAAACCAATGCATATATAAAGGCAATACTCTTAACAGAATACATACATATTATACACATAATATATATATATAAATATAAATATATATATAATATATATATATATAAATATAAATATATATATATATATTATGTGTATAATATGTATGTATTCTGTTAAGAGTATTGCCTTTATACTGCAAATGGCGGACTTAATGCCAGTATGGTATTCTCTACCAGTCAACCGGAAAGAACATACAGAGCTATAAAAAACGGCAGAATCAAAGAAGAGACATTAAAATCAAACAATGAGCAAATATACTGACACTTAACTATACATACAACCATACTTATATAAATATACACACAGACACTATAAACAAATATATATATCGAAGATGTAAATATATATATATATCCACGCGGTCCAGACAGCAGATGGGACTCGAACCCGCACCCTTCGCAATCCGGGCGAATGCACTGACCAATAATTATGCTATATACCCTGATTATAACGAAGCTTATTACTTTTTTACAGTACATAAATTACATCGAACTCTACAATTAACTACCTTCTGAAATGAGAAATTCCACTATTGTCTCAGTATTCCAAATACGTTTGAAGGAACATTACAATATTTGTTCTCGTGTCTTTCCATTGTTTCATTGCTCTCTACTAGTGCGGCACTACTGAAAGAAATTCCAGTTTTAAATTACTATTCCCTTGTACAAGTATCATGAATAAGTCAAGCCTATCCTTTATTTCTCTGTATGTAATAGAAAAGACAATATAAAATAAAAAAAAAAACAAAATTCAATATCGTTTATTCAGTCTAGGCTGTTACAAGCACTTGTGAATATCAAAAAGCTACGCCATCGGTTCGCAAATCTACGGCGGGAGACCTTGTACTGAGAAGAAACGGCAAGAAACTCAGCAAGGGCTGATTTTTTCTCCCTGTTTTATTTCATACAGTGTCGTCCAATTGAAAGTTGACATCAAACTTGCAAACATGTGTTGAGGGCAACTTCCATCACATAATGTCAAATATGTAACAATATATGTAATATATCAATACAGGGAGAAAAAAGCAGCCCTTGCTGAGTTTCTTGCCGGTTCTTCTCAGTACAAGGTCTCCCGCCGTAGTTTTGCGAACCGATGGCGTAGCTTCTTGACTTTCACAAGTGCTTGTAACAGCCTAGACTGAATAAATGACTTTTCATTTCATTTCGTTTCATTCATTTCATTTCATTTCATAGACAATCAACGAGTTTACTAACAATAAGTGCAAAGAAAAATCTCAAAATACCAAGAAACAATTTTCAAATCAAAATGAACAAGTATGTGAATATTAATAAATTCACCTTCTGATAATATTTTCTTCAAACTGTTTGTTTACTTCTATATTAGTAGCGATATTTCTTATTAGAAATAATTTTCTAAAAAAAATCTATTGAGTCCGTCAGGTTATCGAAAAATAGTGGATACTTTACTTTTGTCAATCAGCCAAAAATACAAAAATATGCGTATCAAATTTTGGAAGAGGGGGCTAGTGACTTCAGACTTTTATGTGAAAATTATACAAAGATGTGACGTCATGCGACATTTCAAATTAACTCCGTAAAAATACCTGCCAAATACTTTTGTTAATCTACTTAAAGGATGAAAAAAATAAAGTTAGTCACATACCTATTTACCTTTGCTTTAGACATATATTTTCATTTTCTAAGCATTTAACTGCTAGATGTTTAAATCTGAAAAAACTCCACGGGGCCAATCCCGTCTGCTGCCTGGGAGCCATTCGCCTAACGGAAATGCTATGGAAAACGCTAACGCTTTCGATTTCATTTTGTTATTTCTAGCCGCCTGAGGTTTTCAAATGCTTCGCGCTTTTTTTTCTTTTGCATTGGTAACAACAATATTTAAAAAAAATGAGCGTGAGGTATTTAAAAACCTTCGGCGGTCAGAAATAACAAAGTAAAATCGAAAGCGTTAGCGTTTTTTTTCTAGAAGACTTTTGTCAAAACTAAGAGATGAAAAATATTTTCCGGAAAGCTTATATTCATGTACTTTTGGCCACTCTTTACGCCCTACTAATATTTATTGAGGAGCTCGATGGCGCAAGTGGTTAGTGCGTTCGGCTGCGATCGTTGTAGTTAAGCAACTATCGCAATGGTCGGTCATTGGATGGGTGACCAAAAATTTAGTATCTCGAGCTCCTCCGTGCTTCGGAAGGCACGTTAAGTCGTTGGTCCCGGCTGCATCTGCAGTCGTTAGTACCCAGCAATCCGCACTGAGCCCGCGTGGTGGGTCATGGCCCAATCTCCCTATTCCATCCATTGGGAAGGCCTGTGCCCCAGCAGTGGGGGCATTAATAGGCTGATGAAGAAGATGAAGAATATTTAAAAATGCACACAGCTAAAAGTCACTTCGACCAAAAGCGGTCTTTATGAATTCAGATTGGCTCGCAACACTCGACATGGGAGCCACAGTCCATTTATAAGCTTCCCAGGACCGATACAAAAATTTATGATACGACTGTTGGAAAAAACCGAGCTGGACCAAACGTAAACAAAGCTTTTTTCCGCGCTATAAACTTAATGTGGGAGCTTTAGTTGGGACAGCAACAACGCAGCCAGCTTCGATCAGTTTTGCGTACAAAATGAACACAAAACGCTCACAGGTGAACAAAAAAATGGGTGCGTGTACTTATGTAGGCGCGTGAGAAGTTATCCTTCTTTGGCATCGTTTAAAATTAGTTTTTAATTGCATGCAAATAATTAATTACAATAAATTAATAAAAAGTCTGGAAAAGGACACAGTCAATAAAGTTCAGTTTTAATTTGAAAAAATAAATAAATAATCAAAATATTCAATTAAAATCGCTACTGAATATATATAATTTATTAGAACATATGTGATTTGCACTTGTATGAAACTCAAACACGTATTCCGAATATACAAACTTGAAATATGTGGATAAATATTATAAATATGAATACCTATAACTGTTACTTTATTACAAAAAATAAAGATGTGGTTTTTGATTCTACTACACCAATGGTCAAGAGATAGCGCTGTAGTCTCCTGAATCGCGCTTTGGTTCCGTTGTTCCAGATTAATAAATACATTTGATATTATAAATATGAATACCTATAACTGTTACTTTATTACAAAAAATAAAGATGTGGTTTTTGGTTCTACTACACCAATGGTCAAGAGATGGCGCTGTAGTCTCCTGAATCGCGCTTTGGTTCCGTTATTCCAGATTAATAAATACTTTTGATAGGCCTTCACAATGCAGTCGTTAGCACTCACTAAATAGTGATTCTATTGCTATTTTGTTGGTAGATTTTCTTAATGTGCGGTAAACACAAAAGTAACAGTATGAAGTTCATGCGACCAACTTCATGCTGTTAAAATTTTGTGTTACAGTGATGCGCACGCATCTTAAAATTTCACTCTCATCATTTTTTCATAACGCGCCTAAAGAAGTATAACTTCAAAAGTATAACTTCAAAAAAGAATTTTGTATAATGCGATTCAACTAAGAATAGGACCGACTGGGCGCCAGATTTTGACGTCATAGCTGTCAATTCAAACCAAATAGCCCAAATAGGTAGAGTGAGCAAAAAAAAATTGCTATTTAATAAAACTTATTTACTAAGATTAAGTGAGACAAAAATCAGATTATTTAATCAAATTAATTTACTAAGGTTGAGAAAGAACACAACCGATCTTTTTATAGTATTTCTTTATTAAGACTGTGTGGAAAATAACATTAATCAGAATCTAGCTCTTCAATTCCGCTCATCTCTGCATTACCGCCGGAGAAATTATGAATAATCATGCAGGTCACATACGTATATGCATCCTATATGTAAACGAAAGTTTTTAATCGAGTTTCTGAACGCAACATAAAGTGACATTTGGTTGACGATTTAGGTTATCAACCATTCATAGCCTATACTCAATAAGTGAAAAAAAAAAAATATTAATTATCAACATTTGTTATTGTTTGATTACAAATGTTTGGTTTTTATTCTAGAATCAGCTGAGTGCTAAAAAAAGTGTTTCGTGATTTTTTTGCAAACCGTACTTTTCAAGCGACATTTGACAGATGGAGATCATTGGCTTTCCTATTCTTATTTGAATCGACATTCGATATGCGTATGTTTTTTGACTGATGTTGTAAAGGAGGAACTCGATGGCGCAGGTTGTTACCGCGTTCGGCTGCGATCGTTGAAGTTAAGCAACTTTCGCAGTGGTCGGTCATTGGATGGGTGACCAGAAATCTTCTATCTCGAGTTCCTCCGTGCTTCGGAAGGCACGTTAAGCCGTTGGTCCCGGCTGCATCTGCAGTCGTTAACACCCGCTAATCCGCACCGGGCCCGCGTGGTGGGTCATGGCCCAATTTCCCTATTCCATCCTTAAGGAAGGCGTATGCCCCAGCAGTGGGGACATTAATAGGCTGATGATGATGATGATGATGTTTAAAAGGACTAAGTGACTTTAGTAAAAAAAATGATCAAAATGACGAATAGATTTAATTAGACACAAGTTCTTGAAAAATTCTTTTATACTGGATGTACGAAAAAATTCTAGTGTACGTGGTTCTTGGTAACTTTTCCAAGCATAAAAATAAGGATATTGAATGAAACAATTTTAAGGCTAAATACCAAGTTATTGTAACTTGCATAATTGCTTTTATTATGCGCAATGGAATCTAGCAGCATGTGCTTTCTATGTTTTGGTTTCAGTTAAAGACAGAGAAGAAATCTTGCTATGAAAAGCAATATGTTAGCAAGGCGTTTTTCACATTGTTCTGAACAAGTTAAAGTAACATTATTCAAGTCATACTACCAGGCATTTTATACTGCTGGCCTCTTAGATTAAAACAAAAAGGGTAGATACGGCACTAGCTTCACAAAAGTGATCCGCATGAATTGTGGTCTACGACCATAATCGCTTTAGTCACAACTTGACACGCAAACGACGCACATGTGAACGTCAAAAAGAAATATTGCTAATATTTTGTGTTTATATGATAAAACAATGCCTAAGTGTGTTTGTAAAAAGTGCTCAAATTGCTTAAGAGCTAAATATAAAATCCACGGCATCACTTTTCATGAGTAAGTACTATAAAATATATTTTTTCATAAAAATTGCTGTTGGTTTTGAATCTTATTCGGTAGTGACGTCGAGTACTGGTCGCGTGATTGGTCGGTAGTGCAGTGACGCGGATCTCGCCGTCTCGTTCGCGCTGCCGTTGAAACTTAACGTGCTGTTTCGTTCGGGTCGGTAATGCAGTGACGCGGATCTCGCCGCCCTGTTCGCGCTGCCATGGGATCAGTTTTTGTTTGATGCAAGTATGAGCGTACCGTTTCCACCCTTTTTGTTTTAATCTAAGGCTGGCCTTTGGTATAAGTTTAACAAACAAAACTTTAACACACTACGAGTGCAATACAACAATGCGTTTCGTGCAATGTTAGAGTTGCCATGGAGATGTAGCGCAATGAGCATGTTTAATATTTATAACTAGCAAACCAGTGGACCAAATGTTCACCAAAAACCTGATTTCTCGAAAACCGGAAGTGCTACGTTACTCAAATCCGATTTGTAGTCTTATCAGACTATTCTTAACTTATAACTTAAACATTCTCTTTATCTATCTCTTACGGTTTGGCCGCTGGAACAGCACCACGGACGGACGGACTTGTCTATTAGATAAGAGATGTGAAAAACTTTCATGAACTTATGATTGGATTCAAAGTCTCATTCCACAATAGACTAATAAAATGTACCAACAGCATTTTTTCGGCTGTTTTCGAACTTTGTATATTATGTACGATTTAAATTTTTCTAATCAGAAAACTTAACAGAAGCTTAACAATGTTTAATACAATATGGAATAATGATTGACAGTTAAATGACTTAGAATAATGTATGTAATTAATAATTTTTAATTTAAATTTTGACGAAACGTAAGTGGATTTAATTGTAATTATAATCTATGGGACATGTATTTGAATGCATACCAGTGCCTGAAATAAAAATGATTTATTTATTATTATTTAAACACGAGATACGATAAACATACAATGTATTAAATAAATCGCCCGTGTTATATCTACTATATAAAAATAAGTCGGGTTTTCCTTCCTGACGCTATAACTCCAGAACGCACGAACCGATTTCCACGGTTTTGCATTCGTTGGAAAGGTCTCGGGCTCCGTGAGGTTTATAGCAAAGAAAATTCAGGAAAAATTTAAAAAAAAAATCTTCTTTTAATCACCAAACGAAATGTTACATAAAACGAAGCCATCTGGTGGCGAAACGGAGTTCGCCGGGTTTGCTAGTTTTCTCATAATAATGAAAACCATTACATTGATGATTGTCACAAAATCGATGTTCGCCCCCCTCTAGTTGTTTCTTGCTCTCTGTAAACTGTTTTGAACAATCGCGAGTTGGTAATTAACAAATTCTTGATTTATCAAGTTCGGCACAAAGGTCATTGAGCAAACAAGTTCGCCGGCTGCCGTAATCTCCGTTGCCAAGGTGGCTGAGCGGGGCGGACAATAACGGAACGTGTTGGGCCACGAGACTAGCGACATAAAGTAACTAGTGAGCTATTAAAAGATTTATAACGATTAAAATGCTCATTTTATATATTGGAACGAAGTTCTTTACGGCAGGCTTGGAGGAGATAGGGATTTTGCTGCGCGACCGAACTGAAAAAAATGTGATAGTAAAACCGTAAGAAAAAATCCGTGGAAAAAAGTGCGTGGAATAAAACCGTTAAATGAGACGTGCGCAGGCGCGACAGTCGCATACACAAGCAAGTTCCTTACGGCAGGCTTGGAGGGGATAGGGATTTAGCTGCGCGACCGAACTGAAAAAAATGTGATAGTAAAACCGTAAGAAAAAATCCGTGGAAAAAAGTGCGTGGAATAAAACCGTTAAATGAGACGTGCGCAGGCGCGACAGTCGCATACACAAGCAAGTTCCTTACGGTGGCTTGGAGGGGATAGGGATTTAGCTGCGCGACCGAACTGAAAAAAATGTGATAGTAAAACCGTAAGAAAAAATCCGTGGAAAAAAGTGCGTGGAATAAAACCGTTAAATGAGACGTGCGCAGGCGCGACAGTCGCATACACAAGCAAGTTCCTTACGGTGGCTTGGAGGGGATAGGGATTTAGCTGCGCAACCGAACTGAAAAAAATGTGATAGTAAAACCGTAAGAAAAAATCCGTGGAAAAAAGTGCGTGGAATAAAACCGTTAAATGAGACTTGCGCAGGCGCGACAGTCGCATACGAGTTTGCAATTTGTGTCGATTCTACATTAGCCGAAGAAACTTCGTTCCTACCTGGAGTCATACGACACCACATCATTTCTTTTTTTTATTTATTTATTGCTTCATGTTTTGTACCCTTTTCAGGTTTCGTGAAGTCTACAATCGTAACGTCTACAATCTGTAGTGCTCGAAATCGAAGCTTTATAGGCCGTGAACTTCGCGAGTGTTTTAAGAGATTTCTTCGTAGTTCTTTACAATTTGCTTGTTTGGAATTCATTTTGACGGCAAAAGTTTGTATTTTGAGACGATAAAATTTAAGTTATGAGCATTTTGACAAATATTAATAAAAATGTTACTTATGAATTAGATTAAAACATTTATTTAGGCTGTGTGATATTAAATGTCTTCTTGAAATAACTTGTGAACTAGTTGCCGTCTCAAAGCGCGCGTTTGTCTAGGAAAGTACCACAGTAAAATAACACTTATTATTTGTGGTGTTGTGTTTCTGCTGATGAGTCGAGTTCCAGGGCTCCGAGGGGTAGAGGATAGAAGGTGAGGATGGCTGGAACGCTCCCCTTCTGCACACCTTCTGCTGCAGGATGAGCAATCAAGCAAGTTTAGTTTTGACACTATATGTATGGCCTATATCTTGCCTGTATTAGAGCAATTTAACTTTCTACTGGGATATGATTTAACTAATATAAGGTATACTTTGTATTGTGTATATCACGGGTATTACTTTTATCCTGTGATTCCTGCTATGTCCTAATATATTTTGTGTTGTATCGTTTTTTTTTTTCTAGAAACGGTTTCGGTCCTTATCCCAGGCTGAATACAAAGATGGCGATCTAGCTGACTAACCCCGTACGCATTGATGGGTGCTGACGATTGCAGATTCAGCCATGACCAACTGCTTGACATAACTGCACTGGGAAGTCTTAGATGTTAAATGCACATATCTTATAAAGTCCTATTTCTTCTCAGCAAAATTTCCATTTTAGCACGAGTTCGTCTCCCGGAGCGCTCCTCATGTAAATTGCAATTTTTTGTTCGCCGTTACGCAAAAACTATACACGTAATTCTTATATGACGTTTATAACAAAGAGTTCTCCGATTTGGATCTTTGTAATATATCTGAATACAAAGATGGCGCTTTAGCTGACTAACCCCATACGCATTTTATCTATCAATAGTTCAAAAAGAAAACTAAATTATATATTGATGGAAAACCCAAAAAAATAGTGTTTATGAAAATTCATATTTGTGTTATACGTTGTTAATATTTAATGTCAATAAATTGTTAGCATTAGATGAATACGCGTGCAAATCTGACTATGTAAAGACTCTATTTGCTGCTATAAATGTAATAAACTTTGGGCACTGTTTGGTCTATTAATATTTACATATATGCATGTACCTCAATATTATGAAATGACTGTTTGTTGCCAAAATAAATAAAAAAAAAAAAGAAAAAAAAAGTTTTTTTACGCTTTACCACTTTTCCTTTTCGTGCTTGTACAAAATTTTCTATTAATTAATAATTTTTTTTTTCTATGTTTATGCAAATCGTTTGTAAGCTACAAGTTAAAATATTTACAAAGTATTACAGTGGAGCCCCGGTAATCCGGCCCTGGCTAATGCGGCACCCCCCATAATCCGACATCGTCTATTACATACAAGTATTCGCTAATTCACGATTGAACAAGTTACAACTTGTACGCACCATCACTATTGTGCTCGACGCGTAGGGTATTGTATTTTTATATTTTTTTGTAAACTCTATAGCAATAATGACGTTACTTTTATAATAAAACGTAATCTTTCTATTGTGTTGTTTAATTTACTAAATTTGACATACATAACCAAGTATGGTTTGTAATCTTATCATTGGATCTGTAATTTGTCGGATTACAAGATACTCTTTTGTAAAAAAAATATTATTATTATATTATTATTATTATTAAAAAAAAACGGACTATAGGGGGTCTTAGGCAGTACTCTATAATCCGACAAATTCGATAGTTCGACACTGCCCTGCAAAATGTTTGTCGGACTACCGGGGATCCACTGTATCTAAATATAAATCGGATAGAAACAAAATCTCCTGTTTCGTGGCCACCGGTTCTCATCTTATGAACACCCTCCAATTGAAGATCAAACGTTGCTACGTCTTCAAACGTACGCCGCGCCCGCTCCAGTGTTCTCCCATTTCAAGGAACGATCACAGTTTATTGGTAATTTGATAGACGTCAGGTACCTACGTACCTTCAGTTATAGGTACACCTGTTAGACGTACAGTCATATATGTTGAGTACTGTGATTACTGAAATACCTACTCAAATAGATGCTGGAGATAATTTAGTTCCGTTTATCTATATTTATAATAAATCTGTAGAGAGGTCAATCTGTACATGAAATATATTGTCAAAATAACTATCAGGGGGTGATTAGTGATCGATACTGATGCCAAAAATGCAATCAGTAAAATTTTTGTCTGTCTGTGTGTATGTTCCTTATAGAAACAAAAACTACTCGACGGATTTTAACGAAACTTGGTACAATTATTCTTCATACTCCTGGGCAGGTTATAGTATACTTTTCATCACCCTACAATCAATAGCAGCAGAGTAGTGAAGGGAAATGTTGGGAAAACGGGAGAAGTTACTCCATTTTTTAAGCTTCCGTTGCGTGTGCAGCCTTAATGGTTAAAGTTACATAGAAATCATGTATAACGGAAATATTTTACATAAAATTGTCTAAAAAATATCCCGCAACAGCATATGTCTATCTTTTATGGTTGACTCACAATAACACGTGTAATTATATAAATAAAGTCATTGTTTATAGCACAAGCCTGAGAACAAAAACTATAGTTTACGCTACAGCTCTACACCGAAGCGAAGCGAGGGCGGGCCACTAGTAAGTAATAAGGTTAATATCATTTAGTTAAATTAGCCAGACAATTGGCCACGAACTTAGGCAGTTCGTTAAACGCGCCGGTAATGAAATGGCTGAGGGACAATCAGCCAGGTTATTGAGTACATCGTTTGACCCATGGGCTGAAAGTTATGTAGTGATTTACAATTTTTTCAGCGCATAAGTCTCGCCATTCATCGTGGAAATGCCGCCAGCGTCCTGGGAACCTTTGCCGACGGGGAAGACTTAGGGCAGCTATTTTTGTAATATTTTTAATATTTGTCTAGTTTTAGTGTAGTTTTAGTTTAATATTTGCCATGTTACTTATTTATACTATCCCTATATATAAGATAACTCATTTTTAAATGATTTTTTTTTGCTAAATTGGATATTTCTGAATGTTCTGCTTTCTACTTGCGGAGAAAGAAATTGTTATTCTAAACTTTCATTTCTATTTTTAGAATGCATTGCTACCCCAACATTTCAGAACTGTTACAATCACCAACAAGACAACTTTATTTGGCTCCAATAGCGTAAACAAAACTATTTCATTTATTTTCCTATTTTATTTTCTTGCATAGAAGAATACATCTAATCATATTTGTGAAATTACTTCGGGGTCAAAATAATAGAATACACTGATGATTCCCATCAAGTTCCTACTCACCACGAAATAAATCTAACCGTTTTCTTAATAAAGATCAATTCAGAATGTCTCCGAGATAATTGTGTTGTTTACGAGAAGTTGGTTAAAGTTTAATTGAATCGGGGTGTATAAGAGTAGGGGTAGGGTTGTTAGTAGTGAAACGATAGATATTTTACAAATATACTATTCGTAAGTTGAATTCTTTACCCGCGCAAGTGTTCCCTCCTTCCTATAATCTGGGGTCCTTTAAGAGAGGCGTGAAGAAGCATTTTTGCTGGCCGGCAAGGTGAGGATGATTGGTGTAGCAGTTTATAACTGCTGTACCAGCTATCTTCGCGTTTGGACTTTATTACCACTTAACATCAGGTGGGGTGGAGTCATTTGCCTACCTCTATATAAAAAAAAATGTACTCACCAATAGAGTCTATGCAACGTGAACCTTTTTGAACTTATGACGGAGTTTTAATTTTTATAATAATTGTTTTCGCTTTGTTTAATAATAACCAATTTGATTTTCTTAGTAACTAAAGCAAAAAACCTTTGAAAACATCATACATTTGATAACTATAAACGATAATGTTGATACTATAAAAATCAACGGACAAAACTTGCAGTATTCGTAAATGATGCATGTTGCTTAGACTTATTTTACAAGAAAATCATTTTTTTAACGTCTATACTTAGTATTTTTCAGACACGAATATAAATATTCGTCTCGTAACGCTAGTAGCGTTTCAGTCTTCGCCGAGTTACCCTCCAACTTTCATGCTCGTCGGGAAAAGCTGCGCACGCATCCCATACACACACACAGATACATATAAATATACAGGGTGTTACAAAAATACAAATAAAGCTTGAAGGGCGTTGTACATCATTTAAGGAGTCTTCTCTAATTTTCTTAAAATTTTTGCATGAAGTTTAACATTTTTTGGAAACAGTTATATTTAATGATTAATATAAATATCGATCATTTGTAGACACGTCACTAGTTCGAGGATCATTAAAAATAACTGTTTTGAAGACTCCTTTTAAGATGTTGTACTTCAACGCCCTTCAAGCTTTATTTGTATTTTTTGTAACACCCTGTATTTTTATATATATAGTCGTGTGACGCTCGTGACGCTTTTTTGTTTCATCGTTTCCATATGGTTTTTCCATTTATGCCCCTTACGCAAAGAAGTTTCATTACCTAAAAATCTGAATTACCATATGATAAGACACTAGAAATATTTCTACCGGTTCCATTGTCAGACGGGCGAATAGAAGCAGGGACTTGATGGTGATTTAACAACCCGCCGTGGGACTTGTTGTTTACACGTCCGCATCACTTGATTATCACTTTCTTTCTTATTTGACAGGGAAAGTTGGAACGGTAATACCTATTTTACGATGCCATAGCCCCAATACAATTACACTTCCTGAAAATAAATAAATAAATATTTCCAACACTCACACCAATTAGCCTAGCCCCAAAGTAAGCACTAGAAGGCTTGTGTTATGGGATACTAGGGTAACGGATAAAATACATAGACTCTACATATATATATATAAGTATATTTATATAGAAATACATACTAAACATCCATGACTGGAGTACAAATGCTCGTATGCATCACACAAACATCTGCCCCCACCGGGAGTCGAACCTGGGACCTCTCGAGTCGGCGACACCATGAAACCCGGCGTTCAAACCACTCGGTCACGGAGGAAAATTGGGGAATTGGTTTGAAAATTTTCATGAACGGCATTTTTTAGACTTAATTCATTACAAAGATTACACATTTTAGTCGAATCAGTTATTTTTGCAACTGAATTTTGCTCATGCTTAAGCAGATTGAGTGAGGTAATTTGCTGCAGCTTGTTTGAAATAAATATTTCATTATCATCATCAGCCCATTAATGTCCCCACTGCCGGGGCACAGGCCTTCCCTATGGATGGAATAAAGAGACTAGGCCACGATCCACCACGCGGGCCCAGTGCGTATTGGTGGGTGCTAACGACTGCAGATGCAGCCGGGACCAACGGCTTAACGTGCCTTCCGAAGCACGGAGGAGCTTGAGATAGTAAATTTTTGGTCACCCATCCAATGACCGACCACTGCGAAAGTTGCTTAACTTCAACGATCGCAGCCGAACGCGCTAACCACCTGCGCCATCGAGCTCCTCAAAAATATTTACTGAAGTTAATCAAGAAATAAAAAGTGCCTTTTCTCTATTTGAAATAATTATAATAAGTGAAGGTGAGCTCAATAGCGCGCTCCTGGTAGCTAAGGAGCTTTCGAGATGGCCGGCTGGATTTTACATTTATACTGATAAATATATTTTAATAATACCACAGCGTCGTACACATGTACGTTTGAGAGAATTACGTAGCAAGGAAAAAGAAGTTAAATTTCATTCAGGATTATCCTGAGTCTCATTTAGTAATCGTATAACATTTAACTTATATACTGTTTTAAACTTTCATGGTCACTAACATTATCTACATATATATATATATATATATATATAAAACTCAAAGGTGACTGACTGACATAGTGATCTATCAACGCACAGCCCAAACCACTGGACGGATCGGGCTGAAATTTGGCATGCAGGTAGATGTTATAACGTAGGCATCCACTAAGAAAGGATTTTGACCAATTCTACCCCCAAGAGGATAAAATAGGATGAAAGTTTGTATGAAACTTTGTCAATTTTAAACCGATCGGGCTGAGACTTTGCATGCAGGTATAAGAAGAATCATAGATGAATGTCATTGTGTATAATACAAGCCTGAGAACAAAAACTGTAGACTACACTTCAGCTCTACACCGAAGCCAAGCGAGGGCGGGCCGCTAGTAGTAATATAAGTTATTTACGGGATTGTTAGCATGTACCTTGTTTTGAGTGAGTTTCACGTACACGGCGTAACTGTTACTTCGTGATCATGGCGCTTGCAACAGTGCCGAAATATCGGAAACTCGTTTAAAACAAGGTACATGGTAACAATCCCGTAAATAACTTATATTACTATTTAACTAATATTCCTTATACTTATAAGAGGAGCTCGATGGCGCAGGTAGTTAGCGCGTTCGGGTGCAATCGTTGATGTTAAGCAACTTTCGCAGTCGTCGGTCATTGGATGGGTGACCGAAAATTAACTACCTCGAGCTCCTCCGTGCTTCGGAAGGCTCATCAAGCCTCCCTCCGATTCCGTCGGCCTAGGCACGTCTTAGACTACCCCGACGACGAAATCACCCGCACCAACGCGCCTCCGATTCCTCCCACACAGGCAACAAACACCAACACTACACAGCCAGCAAACGTGCACACTAGCTTAGCATTAGGCAGATACCGCACCCGTAGGATAAGAGTGCGAAGACCCGGTCTAAACACAACACGCTACACCAGGTACAGGTACGTACCTGGGCGTTTTTCCCCGCCCCCCACGACAACGGCTAACTGGAGCCGAGGTCCGAGTCTCAGAGACGCCCTCTTGTTGAGCCGACCCCCTCAGGTTCGAGTGGTCTAGAGGCTCCAGACGGAGAGGAGGCCTCGTGGAGAGACGCCATCCGCCTAGAATACCTCTAGAGGCACTCGCCAATTCTCGGCTTGAGGTTCCCTTAGGATCTCGCTGTCCCCAAACCCGGTGACGCTGTAAAGGTCATCTGCGACCAACAGCATACACCACCAAAAAAAAATCAGCCAGCCGTTGATGGGCAGGTGCTAACAACTGCAGATGCAGCCTGGCATCTGCAGTAGTAGATGGATGTTGAGATGAGTTCTACGTGGTACATCCCGATTAATATGCCTAAATAAATGTTCTAATCTACTTCTTAAGTAACATTTTTATTAATATTGGTCAACACTGCTCATAGCTTAAAGTTTCTCGTCTCAAAATACAAACCTTTGCCGTCAAAATGAATTCCAAACAAGTAAATTGTAAAGAACTTCCAAGAAATCTCTTAAAGCACTCGCGAAGTGCACTATAACGCTTCGATTTCGAGCACTTAGAATTGTAGATCTTATGTCAACTGTTTATGGATCAAATTTCTTTGCTTTAAGGGTGTTTCTTATGTTCTCTCAACAGCTTGGAGACAAGATTGGGTAAATATCATTATTGGGAGTCCACAACAGCACTTTGGACGTATAGGTTTAGATGGCCACTTATTTCTGTCCGTACTAGAACAACAATACATTCAATATTTATGGTTATAGAGTAGACAAGTAAATATGTTTCTTTAAAGGTTTCCATTTTACGATTTGGTTGACTGAAATGATTCTATTTCGATTTTGTATTGTTATTTATCTTTAGTTTTCTGTAAATTGGAATCTGTCGCACGTGAGGACACTTTAAAGCTTTTGACTGTTGGCTAATGTTTGTATTTGTGAATGATTTTAATTATTTTATTTATTTATTTTATTTATTTATTTATTAAGGATCACCAGTGAATGATACAAAGAATAATTAACATCTAACACAATTTCACAAAACAAGAAAAAGTGTACATTGTATTTAAGGCGACCACAACATGCAATATATGAGTAGACATGTTTTTTAAAAATTACATTATTCATCTTAATTAATAAAAACATAGTAAAAATTAAATTTAAATTGAATTTACACAAATATACTAAACATAAGAATACATAACAAAGATTAAATTAAATTTAAAGACATCACATTTATTGAATTAATATTCTTCTTCATACTTTATTACAAATTTTAAATTTTTTATGTTAGTTACTCAATCACATAATAACTAAAGAATGGATTTGGATGAAATTTAGTAGGCATATAGTTTATGACCTGGATTGAGACATAGGACTTCTTATCGCGGAAAAGTGACAGGTTCCTATGAGATTCTAAATAAAGTTAAGCTAATGCGGACGAAGCCACGGGTGGCTGCTAGTGGCTTAATATAGTGGTTTAAGTCTCATAATTATACTGTACTAGCAAACCAGTGAACCAAATGTTCACAAAAAAGAAAAAAAATAAATAAAAAAAAATGTATTTAATTAATTGAGAACTTCGGAGATTTTGTGTGGTTTCGTTTGAAATAGAAATCACGTGATTTCTCGAAAACCGGAAGTGCTACGTTACTCACATCCGGTTTGTAGTCTTATCAGACTATTCTCAACTTTTAACTTAAACATTCTCTTTATCTATCTCTTACGGTTTGGCCGCTGAAACAGCACCACGGACGGACGGACGGACTTGTCTAATAGATAAGAGATGTACACACTTTTGGTAAAAAATTCGAATCCTTTTTTAGGGGTAGTGGGGTTAGGGGGGCTTGTGGGGGAGGGGGTTGATAGTCACTCCCCATAAATTTCGGGTGCCGGAATTGAGTAGTTTAAAAAAAAAATAACCTCAAAATGTATGAAAAAAATGCTAATATTATATTTTAATCTTTATTTTAATTTGTAAACATATTTAATAGCTTTAATTGTTTCAAGAAACACATCTTTTTTGTATTTTCTCACATTTCTTCTTCACAAATATTGTATAATCATATCTTTTTTTTTAAATCTCTTGACTGCTCTCCATTGGGACTCAATTCTTTGTGTATGAGTCCCGTCTAGAGCTTCCTTGAGCCCCCTACATATTCAGTTTCCCCAAATTCAGGCGACTTGATTCGAAGTCCAACCAATCAGTGCATTCGCCCTGATAGTGAAGAGTGCAAGTTCGAGTCTAGTAATATGTTCGCACTATATTTAATTACACGATTGTTAAGTTTCTCTGGTAACTAAAACGTCACGGTGTATAAGTATACTGATTTTATATCACTGATTTCAGGCAACGGTGGATGTGCAGATGAAGTCAAGCGGCGCATGGCAATCACGAGGTCAGCTATGGACAAACTTCAAAAAATATGGAGAAACAGGAACATCACAAAAACCACGAAAACACGACTCGTCGGGGCATTAGTGTTTCCCATATTCCTCTATGGTGCTGAGACGTGGACCTTGCGAGAGAGTGAGAAAAAGAAGATAGACGCTCTAGAAATGTGGTGCTGGAGGAAAATGCTTGGCATACAGTGGACACAATTCCGAACCAATGCATCCATCCTCCAGGAACTGTCCATCAAACAACGTCTGTCTTCCATCGTACAAGGTCGTATTCTAACTTTCTTTGGCCACATCTCACGCCGAGAAGATGTGTCAGTGGAACGACTGGTGGTGCAGGGCAAATTCCAGGGCGTAAGGGCGCGCGGCAGATCACCAATGCGCTGGACTGACCAGATAAAAGCGGCACTGAACGGTCCACTTCACGAGTGCACTAGAAAGGCCGCAGTGCGGGACGAATGGCGGCGTATTGTGAAGCGCGCCACCAATCCTGATGTGACGACCACGACCACTCTGTCAAGAGTGTAGCGCCGAAGAAAAAGTATAAGTATACCAACTATATACCGGAAACAGTCACCAACTCAAGTTGAAGGTAAGAGGGGTGCAGCTGATGAATCACCGACGCGCCCCGAGGCGAACCTCCCCGGCTGTTTGCATTGTCATTCGATACACCGACCGACGGACAAGTTAATGCAATAACTGTGTGCACTGATAGCGGTAACGCCCTCACACTACACAGATGCGTGTCAATTTTTAAAAGCTAATGAAGAAATATAATACCAACGAAAAAAGGTTTTTTTGCTAACTAAACATCAGTTACCCTAATACATAGCAATATAAAACTGACTTTGCAAACATCAGTAGCCCTTTTTTTATAACGACAACGACATAGTGGGAATAAGCATATGAAATGAAATGAAATGAAAAGTCATTTATTCAATCTAGGCTGTTACAAGCACTTGTGAAAGTCAAGAAGCTACGCCATCGGTTCGCAAAACTACGGCGGGAGACCTTGTACTGAGAAGAACCGGCAAGAAACTCAGCAAGGGCTGCTTTTTTCTCCCTGTATTGATATATACAGAGTCGTCAAGTTGAAAAATGACTTCAGACATACTTCTGAAGTCACCTTCCATTACATTATTTAGGGTATAGATATATAGTTACAACAAATTTTATATTTAGTATATATAGGAAGCGGCATTAGATAGGTACCATACTACTGTTACAAAACTGACTCATACCCATCAAATAAGAAATTACAAGAAACACTATGTACATGCATTACGATCATTTAGATAATCATTAACTTTATAATAGCCCTTATTCATAAGAGTATTCTTAATCTGAGATTTAAATTTGGTTAGTGGAAGCTCAATCAGATCTTGGGGAACTTTGTTAAACAATGCAATACTACAACCCAGAAATGAACCTCTTGATTTTTGGAGTCTGAAACATGGAACGGCAAGCTTGTTCTTAAATTTCGTGTTTAAGTTATGGGTTTGACTTTATTTTGCAAATGCGTCATAGTTTCTTCTTACATATATTATATTTTCATAGATGTATGGCCCGCCTGATGGTATAATAATAATAATAAAAGAGAGACATCTATAATGCGATTCAACTAAGAATAGGACCGACTGGGCGCCATATTTTGACGTCATAGCTGTCAATTCAAATCAAATAGAGTGAGCAAAAAAATATTGCTATTTAATAAAACTTATTTACTAAGATAAAGTGAGACAAAACATCTGATTTATTAATAAAATTAATTTACTAAGGTTGAGAAAGAACACAAACGATTTTTAATAGTATTTCTTTATTAAGACTGTGAAAAAAAAACATTAATCAGAATCTAGCTCTTCAATTTCGCTCATCTCTGCATTACCGCCGGAGAAGTTATGAATATTCATGCAGGTCACATACATGCATCCTATATGTAAACGAAAGTTTTAAATCGAGTTTTTGAACTCACCATAACGTGACATTTGGTTGACGATTTAGGTTATCAACCATTCATAGCCAAAGCTCAATAAATGAAAAAAAAAAACACAACTTGAAATTAAATTTAATATTAATTATCAACATTTGTTATTGTTTGTTTAAAAATGTTTGGTTTTTATTCTAGAATCAGCTGAGTGCTAAAAAAGTGTTCCGAGATTTTTTTGCAAATCGTACTTTTCAAGCGACATTTGTCAGATGGAGGTCATTGGCTTTCCTATTCTTATTTCAATCGTATTATAAAAAGTATCTTACTAGATGGTTGGGTCAAGGGGCAGATGCAAAAGGCAGTACTCCTGGACACAGCGCGCATCGTCAGGCGGTTTCTCTCTCTGCGGCCCTAACCACCGGTAGCTTGGGCCTCGCTCCGCTGCTGGTGGCCTTCTAGGTTAGGTTTTTCATACTGTATTTATTTTTTTATTTTTGTCTGGACTGGTCCACCAGTTTAAAGTCGCTCAGAGAACTATGGAAAGGGCTATGCTCGGAGTATCCCTGAAGGACCGCATCAGAAATGATGTAATCCGACAGAGAACTAGAGTCACCGACATAGCCCACCGAATTAGCAAACTGAAGTGGCAGTGGGCTGGTCACATTAGCCGCAGAACTGACGGCCGATGGAGCCGTAAAGTTCTTGAGTGGAGACCGCGACTCGGTAAACGTAGTGTGGGACGCCCTGAGACAAGATGGGATGATGACATTCGTAGGCTGGCTGGAGTGGGCTGGATGAGAGTGGCAGAAAATCGGAAGCAGTGGCGTGCATTAGGGGAGACCTATGTCCAGCAGTGGACGAGCATGGGTCGATGATGATGATGATGATGATTTATTTTTGTATTTACATTTTTGTATTTGACTTTTATATCTATGTATTTTATAAAAAACCTAACTGTTAAATAAAATAAATGAGAGATGATAATAATAATAATCTTTATTGTATAACACCACAATGAACATAAAAGTTAAATTACACTGACAGAGAGACTACACAATGTGCGGCCTTATTGCTTAATAGCAGTCTCTTCCAGGCAGCCTTAGGTATACTTACAGCCTAGCCGCCATAGTCTTTAGGCTTTTGGCTTCTACTGACAGGAGATGAGGATTCAAGCAGCAAGGGTGTCCAAAAAAATTGTTACTAGAAAATCATCCACGCGGACTAGGCAGCAGACGGGACTCGAACCTCGCACCCTTGTCTATCCGGACGGATGCACTGACAATTATACCACCGCCGCCCTCACGGCCGCGTCGACTTTGCTCTAGCATTTCTTAAGCTGCAAATTTCTTCTTTCAAATGTACTTGTAAAGTTATTTCATTTGACATTGTGGGTTACCTAAAATGCGAAGAGATGGTGCTGCCTTGTAGCCTAAGAAGAGGGTTCGAGTCCCGTCTGCTGCATGGCCCGCGTGGATTTTTTCCGCGTGGATCTGAAATCAATAATCATTATACAAATTGGATAAATAGTGAAATTCTTTTGTATCGTCCAATTTTTTTTCAATGCCCCTCTTTATTGGACATATTTCTAGCTGCGGAGAAAAATGAGCGAAAAAACTCCACAACGTAAAAAGTATAATGTAACAACATTTACAAATAATTATGTTGTTACAACGTCAATACAATTATGATTTATTTAATAAAGAAAACCTGTTGGAATGATTGGAACAGTTCAAACCCAAGCATTTTAGTCTGTAATTTAATCAGACACTTTGTAATAAACATTTAAAAAATGCTTTTTTTATACTATCTTTGAATTTATTTATGGTTAACTGTTGGATATTGCTTGGGACTTTATTGTATAAGCGAACACAGATACCTTTAACTGAATTATTGGTTTTGTGAAGCTTAACAGCAGGTAAAAATAGGCCTTTCTAATAGCCCTCCAGGAATAGCAACCTGTCGTTGTATAAGAACCAAAATCTACAACACTAGACGACAAATAACGCCCTGTACTCCGGTGTAAATCTCATCCCACATAATGAAGTATAGTGAAAACTTTGACGCACAACAAAAAATACTGAGAAAAGGCAAACTACACCTTTTATCTAACCTCTTAGAACACCCAGCGACTGATACCCACTCACGGCAAAGTAGGAACACGATATCGAATAGAAAGTATCGATACTGTACTCATGAGTAGTATCGGAAAATAAGTATCGTACTCGTAAAAGTATTGGAACAAAAGTATCGATACTTCGAAGTATCGAGTACATTTCATAGGGCCTTATGTGGTTCCAATTATATCAACGCAATGGAATGTTTTAAAAGGTTTGCTTTGATTCCACTAGATGGCGTTGCCATCAATATAAGGCGCTTATCCAAATTTTTAAAGGTATCGATACTTGCCAAAAAGTACTCATTTAGTTGAAGTATCGAAAACCAAGTATCGAGTACAAAAGCATCGGTATCGAAAGGAAAAGTACTCGATACCAAAAAGTATCGATACTTTTTTCGTGTCCCTACGGCAAAGTTGTTCAATCACTTCGATTAGAAAAACAGGGTAAAAGTAGTCTTGGGAACTGGGATAAACACTTTGGAGGGTGTATCCTGGGCATTAAATTGTCATTAAGTGAAAGCCCGGTTGGTTGGCCGAACGCAAGGAATTACTTAATTAGTGTACCTCTGTGGAGGGAAATTGAGATATATTGTGTTTACTGGGGGCATTCTTTAAATCTGGGATAAGACACCTGAGCAGTTTAAGATATTTGTTCGCTTTAGGACAGATTCTCCTTTGGAGAGTACGTATTATTTTTTTTGAAGTGAAAACTTCTTTAGCGGCGTTGTATACTTTTTTTAGTATGGGTAAAAATCTGATCGCGTCATCACACACAATAAAATTGGAGAGGTTGTTGACTTTCAATATATTGGACGAAACATTGTAATATTTTATTTTATCGTATTATAATAATAAGTCTCTATCTAGGACGTCCACGTGGCAGCTTTATTGCACACACATTCACGCTGCATATATACACAATATACGTATTGTGATATTCAAATAAATACAATATATAATATGATACAATTATGTGAAAAATAGTCGATAAATAAGAAGCAAAACTATAGTTTTTATTTTATTCATGATTCCTACCTAACCAAGTTTTTCCTAATAGTTGTTCTTTAAAACGCACCGAATAAAAATGAATTAGTTGTAATATTAATTCACTTCATACTGAGTTCATACTAAGTTCATAGGTTGACCTATGTTTCATTTAATATTAAACATAACCTCAAAAAAAAAAATAGTTTTCCAGATAATTTAAGTTCTCAGAAGTGTCCGTCAATAATCTTTGTTTTTACAGTCATTTACTTGCAATTTCGAACCTAGAAAATAATATTTCATGATTGTTGGTTCTTAAGCCAACAATGTATGGACGCAGAACAATGTCCAATATTTGTCGAATACAAGCCTCATACATTTCGAAAATTTTCTGGCACTCTGTTAAAATCTGATGCATTTTTTCATGGCCCAATTACCTTATTCCATCCACAGTGAAAGATAGCCCAGCCCCTTTTTTTTTTTTTTTTTTTTTTTTTTTTGTTTCCTCCCAGGCGGGGGAGAGGGTGAGAAATCCTCATGGATACCCTACAGCCGGCTGTAAGGTTATGTCAGACTCCTACTGACTAAAAAACACCCTTTATTCATGCTTATGGCCAGAAGGGCCTTACAAGCTTCATCTGAAGCGATCACCCCCCGAGAGGGGGATGATGCGGCGCTGCGTTAGTTTAAACTAGTGCATAGTTTAAAATAACGCAAAATGCGCTTAGAGGACAAGTGCACTCAGATGTGCACTTGAAACGGGAGGGGACTGAGAGGAATCGAACCTCTCTGTGTCGGGGGGGCGGGGGGACTCATCGCGGGTGTTGGATCCTCAGCGGCCAAGAGGGCCGCGAGATCGCGCGTGAGTTTATTGTGTGTGGCTGCGAGTGCGTGTTTGGGCCTGCGGGGCCTGAATCGAGATGGAGTGTGTGGAGCGTATCCCGACGCCGATCTAATGAGTGTGTTAGAGTGCTCTTCTGCAGCTTTGAAGAACCGTTCCGAGCACTCTGTGAGGTGTGTTTGAATTGTGTCGAGTTGTAGGTCCCTGTGGAGGTCCGCGTTGCGGACGTACCACGGGGCCCCTGTGGCTATGCGGCAGAAGCGATTTTGAAGCACTTGAAGTTTGTTCAAAATCGCTTCGTCCGCGTGTGCGAACACTGGTGACGCGTAAGTGAGGACCGGGCGTATGCAAACTTTGTAAAGCGTTCGCTTGTTACGAAGTGACATTTTGCTGTATTTACCGAGCATCGGGTGGAGGCGGCTCATATAAAAGCGCGCGTTCGCGACTGCGCGTGTGATGTGTGCACGGAAGGTGAGTTTTTTGTCTAGTGTGATCCCTAGGTATTTGACTGTGCGGTGCCACGGTATTGCTATGCCTTGCATTCGCAGAGACCGCGCACCGTGTTGTATGGTTTTGGTGCGGCGCTTGGGATCGAAGCAAATGGCCGAACTTTTGTCCGGATTTACGTCGATTCTCCAATCGCGGAACCAATTCCCAAGTGTTGTGATTGCCGGTTGGAGCTTGGCTATGATTTGATTGGTACTGGCTCCCCTAGAGTAGAGGGCCGTGTCGTCCGCGAAGAGAGCGAGCTCGACACCCTTGGTCTGAGGGATGTCATTGGTGTACGCTGTGTATAGCAGGGGGGAGAGAGCGGACCCCTGCGGTACACCGGCTCGTAGTGGGCGGGGTGTTGATAGTGAACCTTCGTATCTATAGCGGAAGGTGCGGTTTGATAGAAAAGAGGCTACTAACCTAACTAGGCGGTCAGGTAATTTTAATTGATATAATTTAAAGATTAATCCGTCGTGCCAAACCTTGTCGAAGGCTTTGGCGACGTCGAAGAAGACTGCAATAGTTTTATATTTATTAAGTTGGAAGCCGCTTAGGGCGTGCTCCACTATGCGATGGATCTGTTGGGGGCAGGAGTGTTTGGCTCTGAAGCCGAATTGGTGGTCAATGATAATAGGATCGGATGGTGATAGGAGGTGCTCTCTTAGTCTGGTCAGTATGGTTTTTTCGAAAAGTTTCGCCATTGCCTTGAGGAGGCTAATAGGGCGATGGCTACTGGGGAGGTGCGCGGGTTTTCCGGGTTTGGGGATGCCTATCACTATTGCTTCTTTCCAGGCGGCTGGGAAGTAGCACAGATCAAAATATGCGTTAAAGAGAATTGCAAGCAAGGTTAGCATTTGGATGGGAAAATGCTTGAGCGCCTTGTTAGAGATGCCGTCGGCGCCCGGGGCCTTGCGTTGCTTAAAATTTCTAATGGTCTGTCTGAGTTCGTCTGTCGTGACGGGGTCTAGGGGGTTGTCAATGAGTGGAAGGGCGGCCCGCCGGCGGACCTCCTCCTCCACTCCGCGAATATGTTGCGGGTTAGTTTCCTGCGTACTAGGCGTGCATTGCGCCGCTATGCTGTCTGCAAAACACTCAGATTTTTCGTCGTCTTCGAAGGCGACGGTGCCGTCGGGGCGAGTGAGCGGGGGGGTGTGAGTGGTGACGTCGCTACGGAGCGCTTTCGCGATTCTATAGTACGCAAGATGGGATGGGGTAATGTCCGCCATGAGTTCCTCCCAACGGGAGTGTCTCAGAGCGGCTAATTGGGACCTAACTTGTCGCTGAAGGCGATTAGCTGTAGCCCTATACTCGGGGGTGGGGTATAATTTGGCTCTCCGGAGAGCGGCGTTTTTGGCTTGGATTAGGTTCCGGATGGCCAGCGGGAGCTTGGGCTTTGGCAGCTCAACCTCCCGCGAGTTCTCCTTCGCCTTCTCGGTCACCAGTAAAGTTAAAGACTCTATAGTTTCGTCAATCTTGTCGGTGCTGTCGAGACTGTCCGGTGAGTTAGGGAACGGGGACTCGGGGGAGTCTAAAGCGGTCTCGAGAGCGGAGCGGTATCCGTCCCAGTTGGTGAATAGCCTCTTAGGGGGCGCGGGGGCGTCTAGTGGGTCTTGGGGACCTAGAACTAGAGACACCGGTCTGTGATCTGACCCCAGGTCGTCGAGTGTTTCGATCGAGCTGAGGCGAAGCGACACGTTTTTAAGGATCGCGAAGTCCAGGACGTCGGGTCGGTTTTGTACATTGTCTGGGTAGTGGGTGGGCGCGTAGGGACATATGACATCATAGCCAAGCTCCTCGGTGATGTGTAGTAATCTGCGGCCAGAGGTGGTGGTGGTCTCGCATGTCCAGTCGGTGTGTTTGGAGTTAAAGTCACCGAACATTATGACTGATGTACCTAGTGAAGTGAGTGTTTCGAAGTCTGCGCGGTGAGGGTGTGTACCTGATCTAATGTAGACTGAGGCGATGATTAAGGACTGGTGTCCTGTCATCGCCAGCCTACAGATGGTGGCTTCCATGTTTGTGAGCGCGGGAGTGGGTATAGGTGTGCAGTGTAAATTGCGTCTATAGTAAATTGCGGTGCCGCCGCGCGCGTTGGCACCGTCGTTCCGGATTAATTTATACTTAGGGATCGACAGCCCCTTCATTTGAGTTGGTTTGAGCCAAGTCTCCTGAAGGAGCAGAAAGTCGGGTTCCCTATCTTGCAAAAATAATTTAATTTCGTTAAGGTTGGAATTTAAGCTGCGCGTATTAAATGACACAAGCGAAGCGCCTTTCGGCTTGGTACGCCCGGGGTTTAGTTGAGTGATTGTTATGTTAGTGTTTTGCGCGGTCATAATTTAAACAACAGTGGTGTTTGTTTGAGTTATCACCGCGTGTTTTGTGTATAGTGTTTTTGTTTGTGTTCGGAGTCTGGTTATTTCCCAGTGTTATAATGATTAAAAAAATTAATCGAACGCGGCAACGAGTTCGGGGTGTTCGGCTATAGCTATAGCCTTTTCAAGGGGTGTCTTTGCTAGCCGGAGCTTCGCGGCGAGAGTGTGGATCTCGGCGATATTCACCCTCTTGAGCGAGGAGCGAATAAGCGCCATGTCCTCGGCCAGAGAGACGTCTTGGGCTGGCTTAGCTTGTGTTGTTGGTGTGGTGTGTTGTGGTGGGTGTGGTTTTGGGCGGGCCCTGGCTGGTCCCCAGGCTGTCGGGGGCGCCGGGCTGCGAGGGGCGGCCGCCTTGGGTAGCCCCGGGAAGTTTGTGGTGGTGTTATTAGGTGGTGGTGGGTGTGTTTTTGTCGCCGTGGTTGGCTTTGTGTGAGTGTGAGTGTTGGGCCTGGGGCGTGGGGCCCGCGGGCAACCCCTGTAATTGGCCGGGTGGCCTTCTTGGCCACAGAGCACGCATGCGGGTGCCCCGGGTGCGTCACGAGTGCGGGTGCACTCCTTGGTGAGGTGGGGTACGAGGCACTTGACGCACCTCGGGGCCGCCGAGCAGTTGGCTGCTGCGTGGCCATATAATTGGCACCTGTGGCATTGCCCAGGGGTGCCTCGCCGGTGTGGGGCCTCGACTTTGATATTGTCGAGGCCACAGACTGTAATGGGACCTTTAAAAATATCCCTAGCGGCCGGGACCGAGGTCAAAATGACAAGGGCCAACGGGTATTGTTTCCCAGTCCGGCTGTGCAATTTGTGCACTGCCTCGGCTGGGAAGCCTTGGTCGGTTAAGTCGCTCAGAATGAGCTCGTTGGAGAGCTCGAAGGGGACTCCTCTGAGTACCGCGCGGACTTTGCGCTCTTCGGGGAGAGCGTAAGTGTGATAGGGGAGTTTGTTTGTGGTCAGAAGCCTTGTGAGGCTCCTGAACGTGTCAATGGTGGGTGTAGTGATTTTGATGGCGTGACCTGTGTTCGACGCCTGTGTGTAGTGAATGTTGTGTGTTTTGCAAAGGTCCGCGACCTTCGCCCATTGCGCCTTATCGCGCAGGAAGACGGGCGGCGGCGGCTTTGCCTTAATAGGTGCGGCGGTGCACCTAGTGTGTGGTTTTGTGGTGTGTGTAGTGTGGGGTTGTGCGGTCGGTTGGGCGACCGTGAGAGGGGTGAGAGGGCTGAGAGGGACAGAGGGCGCCGTTGGAGACGCGGTGTCTGCGCGGCGCTTGGAGCGCCGCTTCTTCTTGCTCACCACAGTGGTAAACACGGAGTCGTCTGACGCCGACACAATGGTCGAGTCAGAGTCGCAGGTCGAGACCGGGCTCGAGGCGGGGCGCTTGCCCGCGCTCGAGGGCCCGGGGAGGCAGGGGGTGTCGGGGCGGGGGGGTTCGGGGGAGGGGCTGGCGGGCGAGTCGCGCATGGGGCGCGCTCTCGCGACGAGCTCCCTGATGGCGGCCTCATCCAGGGTGAGGCCGAGGGCGGAGAAGAGGGACAGTACTTGCTGTGTGATGTCCGTGTTAAGTTTAGTGTAGTGTGTCGAGTTGGTGTGTATGTGATGTGTGTATGTGAGTGCCCTGACTGTGGCGTGAAGCCGCAGGTCCTAACACCCTATACGACAGCGGTGGACTCCCCTGCCCGCGGCAGGGGGTCGGTTGAAGCTGTAAGAGATGTGTTCCGATATTCCTAGCGAATATGGGAACAACCGTCACCCTTGGGAAGGCCCAAGTGCAAATGGGATCGGGTCTTCCGGTTTCCGAGCTCAGGAGAGCTCGAGACGTACCGGGGCTACGCCGACCAGTTTCGTTAACACCGCTAGGTATCCACTGGTCCAATCTTGGATCTCACGTATGAGCGCAGGCGCGTCGAGTCGACTCGGAGCAGGCTGCTGTGCGGCGGGGCGCACGGAGCAAGGAGGCGGCGGTGCGACGTGGCGCACGGTCCGCGGTCGGAGCGAGAATGTGTCGCGAGCCCAGCCCCAGCCGTGGGGACATTAAATAGGCTAATGATGATGATAATGAATAAGAGAGCGAGAGAGAGAGGGAGAACCATTTTATTGGCCAATAAAAACACAAGCATATATTTACAAACGAAAGAGGTGATCTTTGCAACTTATCATGATTTCGATAGAAAATAAAGACTTAATCATTACTAGTGGCCCGCCCTCGCTTCGCTTCGGTGTAGAGCTGTAGTGTAAACTATAGTTTTTGTTCTCAGGCTTGTGTTATAAATAATAACTTTATTTATAAAATTACACGTGTTATTGTGAGTCAACCATAAAAGATAGACATATGCTGTTGCGGGATATTTTTTAGACAATTTTATGTAGAATATTTCCGTCATGCATAATTTCTATGTAACTTTAACCATTAAAGCTGCACACGCGACGGAAGCTTAAAAAATGGAGTAACTTCTCCCGTTTTTCCAATATTTCCCTTCACTACTCTGCTCCTATTGATTGTAGCGTGATGAAAAGTATACTATAACCTGCCCAGGAGTATGAAGAATAATTGTACCAAGTTTCGTTAAAATCTGTCGAGTAATTTTTATTTCTATAAGGAACATACACACAGACAGACAGACAGACAAAAATTTTACTGATTGCATTTTTGCCATCAGTATCGATCACTAATCATCCCCTGATAGTTATTTTGAAAATATATTTCATGTACAGAATTGACCTCTCTACAGATTTATTATAAGTATAGATTAAATGGCAAGTGTTAAATGTATGGTGAGTTGGATGCCAATGAAAGTGGTAAATTGTATCGGAGGGCCAAAGAGCGGTCCCGATCGGCGCTTCCCAAAGATAAATAGTTTCATTATAGCCGCATTTTGGCCTTCCTTCACGAAACATAGTATACGTTAGATTTTAAGATAAAAGGCTTTTGTGGAATAATAAAAAATAATTTTCACAATTTCTCCTCGAATATTAAAATATATAAGAACTTACGTTAACTACAAGAGCGCAATTATATATGAAAAATAAAATATGAAATATATAGTAATGTGAGAAAATAAAAGAACTTAAAGTGGGATTGTTTTATTGCTTTGTTGGGCAATTGGAATTAATAAATAAAAATCGTCATGACATGATCTGCAATACAATAATTTTTGATTAGTATAAATACACTTTATTTGATGATAAGTATCATTACAAAAGTCAGATGCTACTATAGTGCAAATCAAACTTAAATTGCGGCTGTGAAGTTGGAGCGAGTCGCACCGACTTGCGCTAAACAAAATGTAGTAGTTGTGGGTACGCGCGGGGTTTCAATAAACTGAAACCTGCTCATAGTTGCGCTCGCTGCTAACTTCACAACATCCATAAAGTTTGATTCGCACTATACACTAACCAATCTCTGCATGCGAACGTGTAAGTTGTATCAGTATTAATTTGAAAGAAACCGGAATGCGTATTATGATAATTGAGCGCTTATTATGATATTTTTAGTCATAATTATTTTTATTAAGTTTAATATTTTTATTTAATCCATTCATCCATCCATCAGCCTTTCTCCGCCCACTGCTGGATATAGGCCTCCCCCATAGAATGCCACAATGCGCGGTCATGCGCTATCCGCATCCAGCGCATATTTTTATTTAATAAACCTTTGCTAAAATCAAAAGAAAAGTTTACTAGAAAAAAATCCACGCGGACCAGGCAGCGGACGGGACTCGAACCTGCATCCTTCGCAATCCGGGCGAATGCACTGACCATTATGCTACCACGGCCCTATTTACCGCGTCGAAATTTTCCTAGCCTTAAGCTGCAAGGCAGCGCCATCTCTTCGCGTTGTAGGTAACCCACATTGCAAATGAATACTTTTTCAAGTATTAAACATTTGAAAGAAGAAATAGCAATTACAGTTATGTTTTTATTTATTTTGTGGGTTACCTACAATGCGAAGAGATGGCGCTGCCTTGCAGCTTAAGGCTAGGAAAATTTCGACGCGGCGAATAGGGCCGTGGTAGCATAATGGTCAGTGCATTCGCCCGGATTGCGAAGGATGCGGGTTCGAGTCCCGTCCGCTGCCTGGTCCGCGTGGATTTTTTTCTAGTAAACTTTTCTTTAGATTTAAACATCTAGCAGTTCAATGCTTAAAAAATAAATAAAAACAAAACCTGTGCTATTTGTGCTTTACGAAAGAACATCATCCTCACATTCGTAATTCAAGCATAGGTGATAAATTAACTTCTGAATATTTTGAAATTATCTGTAGTGAGTGGGCTAGAAAACTTCACATATACTATTATTGAACAAGAGCGAAGCATACCAGACGGAGTCATTATTTTGCCAACAGATGGCAGCACAATCGATTACGAGCGAGCCGCGCCCGCCGAGAGCAGCGAGCGACGCAATTTGCGAGCCCCTCACCCGTAAAATCTACTGAAATGAATAAAACTATCTTAGAATCGAGCACCTAGTCGAACGATTCGATTTGTACGCGACACGACCGATACGGCAATCGTTAGGCGGGTAGGCCCATATCTCTCTATCTATTAGACAAGTCCGTCCGTCCGTCCGTCTGTGGTGCTGTTTCAGCGGCCAAACCGTAAGAGATAGATAAAGAGAATATTTAAGTTATAAGTTAAGAATAGTCTGATAGGACTACAAACCGGATTTGAGTAACGTAGCACTTCCGGTTTTCGAGAAATCACGGATTTCAAACGAAACCACACAAAATCTCCGAAGTTCTCAATTAATTAAATACATTTTTGAAGTTATACTTCTTTAGGCGCGTTATGAAAAAATGATGAGAGTGAAATTTTAAGATGCGCGCGCATCACTGTAACACAAAATTTTAACAGCATGAAGTTGGTCGCTTTAGCGACCAATTTCATGCGTTACTTTTGTGTTTACCGCACATTAAGAAAATCTACCAACAAAATAGAAATAGAATCTCTATTTAGTGGGTGCTAACGACTGCATTGTGAAGGCCTATCAAAAGTATTTATTAATCTGGAACAACGGAACCAAAGCGCGATTCAGGAGACTACAGCGCCATCTCTTGACCATTGGTGTAGTAGAACCAAAAGCCACATCTTTATTTTTTGTAATAAAGTAACAGTTATAGGTATTCATATTTATAATATCAAAAGTATTTATTAATCTGGAACAACGGAACCAAAGCGCGATTCAGGAGACTACAGCGCCATCTCTTGACCATTGGTGTAATAGAACCAAAAACCACATCTTTATTTTTTGTAATAAAGTAACAGTTATAGGTATTCATATTATAATATTTATCCACATGTTTCTAGTTTGTATATTCGGAATACGTGTTTGAGTTTCATACAAGTGCAAATCACATTTGTTCTAATAAATTATATTCAGTAGCGATTTTAATTGAATATTTTGATTATTTATTTATTTTTTCAAATTAAAACTGAACTTTATTGACTGTGTCCTTTTCCAGACTTTTTATTAATTTATTGTAATTAATTATTTGCATGCAATTAAAAACTAATTTTAAACGATGCCAAAGAAGGATAACTTCTCACGTGCCTACATAAGTAGACGCACCCATTTTTTTTTAAAAAATCAGGTATTGGTGAACATTTGGTTCACTGGTTTGCTAGTTTTTCATATTCGATAAAAAAATCTGTGTGGAATATATTCTTAAGTGCGCTATTTAATACGGGAGATGTGGTGTCTAAAATAAAACATCATAATTTCTTATAAAAATTATAATCATAATTTCTTGTTAACGCAAAGTGACAATTAAATCATGTAAACAATAAAAAGGTATAATGTAAATAATATCAAAGCCTACTTTCACCAAAGATCATAATAGGGTATTTGACAGTATTAAAAATAAAGTGCCAATTGTTAGCATCTGTGTTTAGAATGAATATTGGCAGGGGTTTTTACTATTTGTTAAAGTGACATTGCATTGTATCGTTTGATGTTTTAATAACAGTCGTGTGACGTCACACATTAGTAAGACGCCATATTGCCCAGAGAAACGTTTTCACGGCAACTTGAAAATGGAGTTTTTGATTTGGTTCTTTTTACTGAAATACAAAACAGAATGATGAATATCCACTTTTTACGGACTCCATAAACATTAATTAGGTAGTCAATAGCGTGAGATCGTTTTCTAAAACTTGTCAAATACCCTATTCAAATTTAAAACTTAATCACGTCAAAACCTCATGCCGTACCTATTTGACTTAAAACAATGATAAAGATGGAATGATGATGGAAGACACGATTAAGCCTTAATTAGAATTAAGAACTTTAGTACAATTTTGGTTTCTAAGAGAATCAGAGAAGGTCCAGTATTAAAATAAAACATGTTAAAATCCAATCAAGAATAAAATGAGGCTTCATCCTTAGATTAAAACAAAAAGGGTAGATACGGCACTAGCCTCACAAAAGCGATCCGCATGAATTGTGGTCCACGACCCTAATCGCTTTAGTCACAATTTGACATGCAAACGACGTACATGTGAACGCCAAAAAGAAATATTGCTAATATTTTGTGTTTATATGATAAAACTATGCCTAAGTGTGTTTTTAAAAAGTGCTCAAATTGCTCAAGAACTAAAAATAAAACCCACGGCATCACTTTTCATTCGTAAGGACTTCAAAATATATTTTTTCATAAAATTTCTTGTTTGTTTTGAATCTTATTCGGTAGTGACGTCGAGTACTGGTCGCGTGATTGGTCGGTAGTGTAGTGACGCGGATATCGCCGTCTCGTTCGCGCTGCCGTTGAAACTTAACGTGCTGCTTCGTTCGGGTCGGTAATGCAGTGACGCGGATCTCGCCGTCCCGTTCGCGCTGCCGTGGGATCAGTTTTTGTTAGATGCAAGTATGATCGTACCGTATCTACCCTTTTTGTTTTAATCTAAGGCTTCATCCTGATTACTCCCACGCACTAAAACTCTAATAGGGCTTTCCTAATTGTTATAAATTGCATCCAACCTTTCAATTAACTTAGTTTCGTGATTCCATCAAGAGAGGTCGCTTAATCGTTCTGTCACACAACTCTACAAGTCCATTAAACCGAAGTTTAAAGTTCTCTGTTGACATGAAAGCGTGATCAGAGGGCTCAGTCCAAGTGTGCGTCCTCGAACACGGCGACTAGCGGGCCAACGATTTCATTTCAAGCGACGATTTCCGCAATGGCAAATGAAAAGAAAGTTTTAATGCAACAATACATTTATATTTATCCGTTATCTAACTAAAGTTATCAATGTGAAAGCTTATCTTTATATATATAATTCTTCTGTGAGTGTGTATGTCACTGAACTTCTCTTAAACGACTGGACCGATTTTGATGAATTTTTTTGTGTGTGTTCAAGGGGATCTGAGAATGGTTTAGATTCACAATTTTGTCCGCTGGACAACCCCTATTTTTTTAGGGCGGTACGAAGTTCGCTGGGTCAGCTAGTATGTTTATATATTTGTTGCTCAATCTAATCTGTATTAAGGAACAAACTCTCGGAGGAGCTCGATGGCGCAAGTGATTAGCACGTTCGGCTGCGGTCGTTGAAGTTAAGCAACTTTCGCAGTGGTCGGTCATTGGATGGGTGACCAAAAATTTACTATCTCGAGCTCCTCCGTGCTTCGGAAGGCACGTTAAGCCTTTGGTCCCGGCTGCATCTGCAGTCGTTAGCACCCACCAATCCTCACTGGGCCCGCGTGGTGAGTCATGGCCCAATCTCCCTATTCCATTCATAGGGAAAGCCTGTGCCCCAGCAGTGGGGACATTAATAGGCTGATGATGAAGGAACAAACATCCAAACTTTCACATTTATAAAATTAATAGGAAGTAGGAATATACCCTAACAGTGAAAGTACCGAATAAACAACACAAAAATGCTACAGAATAATATGTAGCTAAAAAAATACTACCTTGTCTGCGCCCGCTGGCTACGTCAAGGAGGTAGGATATGGGAATACCGCCGTCGCCTTCCCCCTAACCGTCTGCGTCTGAGTTGATCCGCCAGGATATCGTTCTCGCGGATCCGCTCCATGGTCTCTTTCTGCGAAATAACTTCTTCGCAAAAGGAGGCCACAGCCTTCCAAGACCTGTCACTGCCCAGCTAATAGATTTCTTTGGGAACAGTTATTCATGAAATGTCAGGTTACAATAGAGCTACACGGACCTCCGTGCATCGAAAAGCAAAAACTTAAAGTCCGACAAGCTGACTATGTCTGATGTGGTAGGAAAACCTGTTGCCCCAGTTATTTTTTTAGGCTGAATTGCACCGTTACTTAATATCAGACGAGGATGAGTCATTTGTTCGAACCTACATATATTAAAATGATTATATTTTAAAGGGAGACCACAGAACATAAGATAACAGAAGCCTCCGCTTTCCGTTCGCTCATCAGTCACGTCTGTGACTTGTACTATCTGCTCAGAAATTTTTATTTGGCTACCAGTTCAGCATAGTACTGGTATTTATTTTATTTATATATCATCAACAAGTTTCAACAGCGTTTTACACAATATAATCTAATATAAAATATTTTAAACAGTACTTTAGCCAATTACAGAAACTCACTTTGAGTATTCAATTTAAAAATTAAAATGATTGCGTAGGGTAGAAATTACAAATTAACAATAATATAAAAGAAATACCAACAAAGATTTCATTTAATTCAACGTATGCTAAAACTCAAACTATATAGATCCTATAAACAGATATAAAATGATACTATTTTTCCGCTACTCGCTGCAATCACGAATGAGCCCTAAATGGTTTCTGTATGGTTCGAATCTAATTTACTTTTGTGGCCCGCTGTGACGGTGACAACATGTCTAGTTGGTTCAAACTTTAATTATAAACTAGTGACACTTAATGAATATGTTGTATTAAGTCTCATTATGTAGGAACGGAAAACTGAGGGAATCAGAGGCTTACTTTGGCTTTTGTTAGACTTGTTAATATCAAATATTTAGTTATAATTTTAAAGCATGCAACTGCTTGATGTTTAAATCTAAAGAAAATATAACTAGAAAAAATTCCCCGCGGACCAGGCAGCAGACGGGACTCGAACCCGCACCCTTCGCAATCCGGGCGAATGCACTGACCAATTATGCTACCGCGGCCCTCACGTGTCTTGTGGGTTACCTATAATGCGAAGAGATGGCACTGCCTTGCAGCTTAAGTATGGCTAGAAGAATTTCGACGCGGTTGGTCAGTGCATTCGCCCGGATTGCGAAGGGTTCGAGTCCCGTCTGCTGCCTGGTCCGCGTGGATTTTTTCTAGTTATATTTTCTTCTTTAGACCAAATATTTAGTTCAAAACAAAATGTTGAATTTGCATTTATGTTGGGTTTTTTTACAAGACGCGGCAATTTACCCCACCTGATGTTAAGTGTAAACGAAGATTAAGATCAGTCACGAAGACACCGTACGTGGCAAATAAGTGACCGGCTTCAGCCATCCTCACCTCTTTTTTTATATAGGTAGGCAAATGACTCTACCCCACCTGATATTAAGTGGTGAAAAAGTCCAAACTCAAAGATAACGCGAAGAACGTTCGTACATCAGTTATAAACTGCTATACCAACCATCCTCACCTTGCCGGCCTGCAAAAATGCTTCTTCACGCCTCTCGTAAAGGACCCCACCAGATTGTAGGAAGGAGGGAACATGTGCGCGGGCAAAGAATTCCACTTACGAATGGTACGACAAAGAAATGAGTCACCAAATTTCCATGTTCGTGTAGGAATAGTGGTATGTAATATACTTTGACGGCCTTTACGCAGTCGTCTACCCCGTGGAGCACTAGAAGCTCATTCACCGAGAGAAACACATTATGTTCAATGAGGGCTACCGTTTTCTGTCTCACCAGATGGCGCCACTGTTGAGTGAGGTCCTAAATTGTAACTTTTAAAGTTTATTAATACGCACATGAAATCAAAGGTTACATTTAGATCGTATTTTAACACAAAAGAACCATATCCTAAACATAATAGGCCATGCCACAGTGACGCCCAGTTCCGTTTTATTCGGAAAAAATGGGCACATAATCATTTTTCTAAGCTCAAATTTTTAATAATTGACATTCATTGCCACATAACTCATATTTGCCATAATAAAGCCGAATTATTACCAATTATTCACAACATTATTTTAATAAGAAATAAACCCGCGTAGTCAACCAACTAGCAATAACATTTGACATTTCGGAGACCTCACGCTACACTAGCGCCTCGAGCGGCGGATTCATACGCGATAGCCCTCATTTAATCGTGATCTTGTCACAGATGTTGTATTGTTTTATTCGGCAGGTATCACAAAGAAATTGGTTGCGTCAATTTTATTCTTATTTAAAATATTATATTGACGCAGATGTCGGAAATGTAGAGACTAGTCTCAAATTGGCTATTGCAACTGGACTATGACGCTACAGAAAAAACATTAACAACTGCTTTTTAATTTGTGAAACAGGTATGTATACCATTTAAACTATGTATGTAATATAATGATCGTAATCATCACATACACACACGCACACACACAAACACACACACGCACACACTTGTTAGTATTTAAAATATACAGACATTTAAGCGTTATCGTGTGTACCCGCATTTACTGATAAATGGCGGTAACTTTCTTTTGCTTTGTTATTAAATTCACTATGGTTCTGTAACATTTACTTATATGTACTCTCGCCCATAATCTAGGGTAGAACACGAAAAAAAAAAGTATTCATGTAATGCATAAGAATCTCTAGCAAACGGGCTTTAAGAGGATTTGAGCCTGGGGGTCTTAACACAGGTTTTGTAACCTAGTATAATCTCCAGTTCTCTCAAAGAACTGCATTGTTTTTACTGTTTTTGCCATTCAATGTCCTTTTAATTAATTATAATGTTGCTTTGTGACAGAATAAATCATTCATTCATTCATTCATCCATCATTTACCACGAAAATAGCAGAAGTTAATTATCAAAGTGATGGAAAACGTTAAAAAAACTCTTTATTTACACACACCATATCAAACCTCGATCGATTGAGTCGGTAACGTTAACTTTTTCGCCCAACCAAAACCTCAAATTTAACGGCCGAGCCGTTTGTCAAAGGAAATTCCCATGGGATTTAATTTGTCGTGTATTTACATAATAAATGAGTGCCTTCGCCTCGACGGCGTAATCCGGTTAAGCTCCTTAAACCGCTTTTATCCATCATTGAGAGAGACTTGATTCCCGATTGGAGATTTGCATGTTATTCCGCGCTTATCCAGCTATAGTTCAGCTCACGGCAATTTGTGAGTCGTTTAGTTGTATAATAGTCTTGCGCTAATCTCAATCACTAAAACTGCTTTTGCTAGACACCAGTATAAAATGCAATCATCATCTTCTAATATATAAAATTCTCGTGTCGCGGTGTTTGTGGTTAAACTCCTCCGAAACGGCTTTCCCGATTCTCATGAAATTTTGTGTGCATATTGGGTAGGTCTGAGTATCGGACAACATCTATGTTACATCCCCCTAAATGTTAAGGGTAATCCACCCCTATTTTTTTTTTCAATTTTAGTTTTTTATTTTATTTTTGAAGTTATACTTCTTTAGCCGCGTTATGAAAAAATTATGAGAGTGAAATTTTCATCACTGTAACACAAAATTTTAACATAATGAAGTTAGCCGCGGGCGCGTTATTTGTAATATTTGATTTTCCAAGTGACCGTGGGGCAGATTTGAACAAAGCAAACAGGGCAGATTTGAACGGGACATTGAAATGAAATGAAATGAAATGAAATGAAATGAAATGAAACGAAACGAAACGAAACGTAACGAAACGAAACGAAACGAAACGAAACGAAACGAAACGAAACGAAACGAAACGAAACGAAACGAAACGAAACGAAACGAAACGAAATGAAATGAAATTATTATTAATTTATTGTAATTAATTATTTGCATGCAATTAAAAACTAATTTTAAACGATGCCAAAGAAGGATAACTTCTCACGCGCCTACATAAGTACACGCACCCATTTTTTTATGATACAACATTAGTAAATACATACTACCCTAAATTTTCACCCTTCTACCACCAACCCCTATTTTTTTATGGCGGTACGAAGTTTGCTGGGTCAGCTAGTTGATATATAAAAAGGCTAATAGACTGATAAACATTTTTTTTTCTTTTTTTGACACTCACACCAATTAGCCTAGCCCCAAAGTAAGCACTATAAGGGTTGTGTTATGGGATGCTAGGGTAACGGATAGAATACATATATTGTACATATATAAGTATATTTATATAAATACATATTAAACATCCATGACTGGAGTACAAATGCTCGTATTCATCACACAAACATCTGTCCCCACCGGGATTCGAACCCGGGACCTCTCGAGTCGACAGCCATGAAACCCGGCGTACAAACCACTCGGCCACGGAGGTCGTCATTTATTCATTAACATCATGTGAGCTAAAGAAACGAGTACCTGAATGGCTTTTGAATCTCATATATGACGAGGTGGAAAAACTTATGCAAATTGACGTATGAGATTAGGCTTAACAGTGAGTTTTTACATGATTTTTGTTATTTATTATTTAGTTTGAGATATGTATGCCTCGGAGTTACATAACTTAATTCCACCTTCACCTTTTTACCACAGAACCACCAGAGAGACGGCAAAACGCCACAGATATGCCGTAGAGGTTCCACAAACTCGTACTAAACGGTTTGCTTCCATCTATATAGTTAGAACAGCTAGGTTGTGGAACTCTTTGTCGGAATCTCTGTTTCCAGTCACCTATAATCTGGGGCTCTTCAAGTCGCGAGTCAATCGGTTTCTTCTAGGCAAGCGCGTCCCACCTTAGGCTGCTACGTCGCTTTTCATCAGTCGCGTGGCCGACAAGCGTAAGTCTATTTAATGTAAAAAAAAAATGTATATTTTTTGTAAACAAGTTATGATGTACGAGAGAGCGAGGCATTCTAATATAGGTATATGTTTACCTCAAAGAGTGCTTCAATAACTTTTATGTTAATTTAATTTGGTCACAGATTTTTTTTTTTTAATCTTATAGGAGGAGCTAGATGCCGCAGGTGGTTAGCGCGTTCGGCTGCGATCGTTGAACTTAAACAGCTTTCGCAGTGGTCGGTCATTGAATGGGTGACCAAAAATCTTCTATTTCGACTTCGAAGGCATGGTAAGCCGTTAGTCCTGGCTGCATCTGCAGTCGTTAGCACCCCCCAATCCGCACTGGGCCCGCGTGGTGGGTCATGGCCGTATCCGTGTATTTACGAAGCATATTCAGAAGATGAGGCCAGAAAAAGAAACTGGGTAAACCCACTGAATAGTCAGAGGCTGATATGTGGACAGTTCCATACTTTATATGAACGTTTATGTGCAAATCCAGATATGTTTGAAAAGTACTATCATATGCCATTACGTGTTTTTCAAGAATTATTACACCACGCAACTTGTAACAAACTGTTGCTTCCCCATTCCCCTTCCTTGCCCTACCCTCGCCCCGACCGAAATTCGGACGAGCTTATGCGCATTCAGTCGGCAGACAACTCATTTTGCGTTGTCGTGTGGCACCAACTGCCTTTTTGTATGAAAGCGAATGCAGCAGAATTTCTGCAACCGAAATTCTGCGACTCACCACTCACAAAATTACGCTCGTTTGGCCTCACCCTAAGGCACAATTCGCGTTTAGTCACTTGTGGAACATCATCATCCTCTGAAACTTCAACATTTTAATATTCATGGCTGTCGTCTTGGAGAAACAATTTAAAAGCTATTTTAAATATAACGGCAATTTAATAACAGCATTTAAGGAAGGAGTTTGCTTTTCTGGATTTTGCATTCATTATGCTGTTTGTAAGTAGTAAAAGTATTGTTTTGAGGAGCTCGATGGCGCAGGTGGCTAGCGCGTTCGGCTGCGATCGTTGAAGTTAAGCAACTTTCGCAGTGGTCGGTCATTGGATGGGTGACCAAAAATTTACTATCTCGAGCTCCTCCGTACTTCGGAAGGCACGTTAAGCCGTTGGTCCCTGCTGCATTTGCAGTCGTTAGCACCCACCAATCCGCACTGGGCCCGCGTGGTGGGTCATGGCCTAATCTCCCTATTCCATCCATAGGGAAGGCCTGTACCCCAGCAGTGGTGACAATGATCCTCGAACTAGTGACGTGTATAAAATAACTATTTTTATAAAAAGTTAAAACTTCATGCAAATATCTCTTATCTATTAGACAAGTCCGTCCATCCGTCTGTCTGTGGTGCTGTTTCAGCAGCCAAACCGTAAGAGATAGATAAAGAGAATATTTAAGTTATAAGTTAAGAATAGTCTGATAAGACTACAAACCGGATTTGAGTAACGTAGCACTTCCGGTTTTCGAGAAATCACGAATTTCAAACGAAACCACACAAAATCTCCGAAGTTCTCAATTAATTAAATACATTTTTTTTTAAATCAGGTTTTGGTGAACATTTGGTTCACTGGTTTGCTAGTTTTAAGATAATTAGAAAAGACTCCTTGATGTACTTCAACGCTCTTCAAGCTTTATTTGTATTTTTGTAACAACCTGTATATATATCCTATCCATTACCCTAGTATCACATAACACAAGCCTTAAAGTTAAGGCTAAGTTGTAAGAGTGTGGAAATATTTATTACTAGCTTTTGCACGCGACTTCGTCCGCGTTTTTGTCGTTTTTCGTAAAAAAGTAGCATATGTCCTTCCTCAGGGTTCCGTGGTTTTGATGTGACAGACAGATTAACTTTCGTATTTTAGTAGGGAAATATAATTTGTCAATCCACAATACTGTTAAAAATATCGCAATAAGGAACCGCAGAATATTATTATTATCACTGTGCCCCGAGACCATCAGCGTGTAACTCCTTGTATGCTATTATGTTAATGTATTGGTAATATTGTTTAAATCACTTTCAAATGAGGCTTAAGTACATATAGAATGAAAATACTTCAGCGCAAAGCTTCCGGGTAAACTACGTTGAAAGTTGACCCGTCCGGCACGTGAACATAAAGATTTCTAGTTATTGATTTATATTTATTACTGTTTGATATTTATTCCAAGTATCAAGTTTTGACACCACATATCAGTACCCCTAGCATGAACCAATATCGAATTCGTATCGTTTGCGAGTCCGAAATGTCATTGTCAAATGTGTACTGATCTTTAGTTCTCGTTACGTACTTTGTGCCGCTGCTGTTCAAGTTTCCATACAAAATTTGACATTGACATTTCGGTTTTCAAACTATTCGAATTCGATAATAGTTCGGGCTAGGGGTACTGTGTACCATAGCAAACTAAACACAAACCCCGCCTATGAAACTAACAGAACATTCTTCATGTAATGGGGTCGTTATAATATAGCCATTAAATGACAATTACAAAGCCTGTGACAACAGTAATGACTTACGAACATGCGAAATGGCATTTCCAGTCCTTGTTTAGTGTTAGATGAACAATGAAATATTTCTAGTCGGGTTTTTGTAGAATTACAATCCTTAAGGGAGGAATATAGTTTAAAGAAAAGTTTACTAAAAAAAATCCACGCGGACCAGGCAGCGGACGGGACACGAACCCGCATCCTTCGCTATCCGGGTGAATGCACTGACCATTATGCTACCACGGCCCTATTAGCCGCATCGAAATTTTCCTAGCCTTAAGCTGCAAGGCAGCGCCATCTCTTCGCATTGTAGGTAACCCACAATGTCAAATGAATACTTTTTCAAGTATTAAACATTTGAAAGAAGAAATAGCAATTATAGTTATGATTTTATTTATTTTTAAGCATTTAACTGTTAGATGTTTAAATCTAAAGAAAAGTTTACTAGAAAAAAATCCACGTCCCGTCCGCTGCCTTGTCCGCGTGGATTTTTTTTCTAGTAAACTTTTCTTTAGATTTAACCATCTAGCAGTTAAATGCTTAAAAAATAATAAAATCATAGGAAAATAGTTTCCCTAATGTTTCCTCATAGAAATAATTGAATTGATTGTGAAACTTAAGGTATTGAAAATAACGTTCAACTCATGCCTCTAGCACAAAATATACAATAGTGAATTCTTTTATTAATTTCACACCTTCTATAAGGTAGGATACCTACTCTTAAAACCCTACCCCAACTACCCCTGGGTTACAACCTTGTAACCCAACTAAAATTTCCAATAAAATTTTAGTTTCCAATATATATTTTTTGGTTGCAAAATGTCATCATCATCAGCCTTTTAATGTCCCCACTGCTGGGGCACAGGCCTCCCCTATGGATGGAATAGGGAGATTGGGCCATGACCCACCACGCGGGCCCAGTGCGGATTTGTGAGTGCTAACGACTGCAGAAGCAGCCGGGACCAACGGCATAACGTGCCTTTCGAAGCACGGAGGAGCTCGAGACAGTAAATTTTTGGTCACCCATCCAATAACCGACCACTGCGAAAGTTGCTTAACTTCAACGATCGTAGCCGAATGCGCCAACCACTTGAGCCATCGAGCTGCTCAAGCAAAATCTGCAAAATGTAGTTACAACAAATTATTATACGGTATTATTAACTAATTTAATGCTTAAACAAACTTGACAATTAAGGGTGAAGCCAAACGAGCGTAATTTTGTGAGTTGTGAGCCGCTTATTTTCGGTCACTTATTTTACGTTCAACTGAATTTCTGTTGAGCTGCCACACGAACGTAATTTATTCAGTTACTATTGAGCGTTAGTACGGGGTGTTCCTGTCGTCGAGTGCAATGGATCTATTAAAAATATTGTGTATTTACGAAGCATATTCAGAAGATGAGGCCAGAAAAAGAAACTGGGTAAACCCACTGAATAGTCAGAGGCTGATATGTGGACAGTTCCATACTTTATATGAACGTTTATGTGCAAATCCAGATATGTTTGAAAAGTACTATCATATGCCATTACGTGTTTTTCAAGAATTATTACACCACGCAACTTGTAACAAACTGTTGCTTCCCCATTCCCCTTCCTTGCCCTACCCTCGCCCCGACCGAAATTCGGACGAGCTTATGCGCATTCAGTCGGCAGACAACTCATTTTGCGTTGTCGTGTGGCACCAACTGCCTTTTTGTATGAAACCGAATGCAGCAGAATTTCTGCAACCGAAATTCTGCGACTCACCACTCACAAAATTACGCTCGTTTGGCCTCACCCTAAGGCACAATTCGCGTTTAGTCACTTGTGGAACATCATCATCCTCTAAAACTTCAACATTTTAATATTCATGGCTGTCGTCTTGGAGAAACAATTTAAAAGCTATTTTAAATATAACGGCAATTTAATAACAGCATTTAAGGAAGGAGTTTGCTTTTCTGGATTTTGCATTCATTATGCTGTTTGTAAGTAGTAAAAGTATTGTTTTGAGGAGCTCGATGGCGCAGGTGGCTAGCGCGTTCGGCTGCGATCGTTGAAGTTAAGCAACTTTCGCAGTGGTCGGTCATTGGATGGGTGACCAAAAATTTACTATCTCGAGCTCCTCCGTACTTCGGAAGGCACGTTAAGCCGTTGGTCCCTGCTGCATTTGCAGTCGTTAGCACCCACCAATCCGCACTGGGCCCGCGTGGTGGGTCATGGCCTAATCTCCCTATTCCATCCATAGGGAAGGCCTGTGCCCCAGCAGTGGATACATTAATAGGCTGATGATGATGATGATGATTGTTTTGCATAAGTAAAATATTTTGTCATTTGGTCGATGGCATAACGAATATTATATTAAGAGATTTTGATGATTAATCTAAAATCACAAATATACTAACCAATTATGCTACCGTGTCCCTCACGGACCGCGACGAAATTCTCCTATCCATTCTTAAGCTGCACGGTAACCCACAATGCGAAGAATCCAAATGCTTAATACTTATAAAAGTATTCATTTGACATTGTGGGTTACCTATAATGCGAAGAGATGGCGCTGCCTAGCAGCTTAAGAATGGCTAGAAGAATTACTACGCGGTCCGTGAGGGCCGCGGTAGCATAACTGGTCAGTGCATTCGCCCGGATTGCGAAGGGTGCGGGTTCGAGTCCCGTCTGCTGCCTGGTCCGCGTGGAATTTTTTCTAGTTATATTTTCTTTAGATTTAAACATCAAGCAGTTACATGCTTTAAAATAATAGAAATTATATCACAATTATAGTGAAATTGTCAGCTAAAATATTGTGAAGAGTTCAGTGAGTCATTTCGGAAAAAGGAAGGAACTCCTCAATCAAAGTCAGTACCTTAACAAATTTTAAATGGTTTGATTATTTGTAGGAAGTGTAAAAAACCGGCCAAGTGGGTGTCGTGCCACGCGCAGTGTATGGTTCCGTAGTTACCACAATATTTTTGAGAAGGTGGCTTCATTTTCTAAATCGAAAAACCAATTAATACCAATAGGGGTGATGACGGGGTACAGTAAACGAAATTCTATTTAGTCCGTTAGTTAGATGATCAAAAAATAATGGACACGTATTTTTTCTTTGGGCAATCAACCATAAAATAACAAAGTCATAGCGCGTCAAAGTTTGGGAGTAGGGGCTCGTGACGTCACTTTTAAGTGAAAGTTGTATCAAAACGTGACGTCATGCGAATTTTCAAATCAATATATCCCTGCAATATTTATATTATGTGAAAAAAGAAAAAATATGTGTACAATACTTTTTGATAATCTACCTGATAAAGGAAGAAAAAAAATAGTAATCATCTCTATTAATATCTCAACTAAAATACCTAAATCAAAGTCAAACTGCATCTCAAACACAAAATAAATTCGATATTATTATTTCTTTAAATACGAATGCATAAGGCAGGGAAGCGGCTGTGAAATCTTTATGAATACCCTACAGCCGGCTGCAAGGTTATGTCAGACTCTTACTGACTAAAAGCTTCATCTGAACCGATCATCCCCTTTTTTTTGGTACGCTGGGGAAATGCCTTAAATTGCATACCACATGGTGGTTATGTGGGGCTCTCCTCCCCAGAAGGGGGAGGCCTACCCACTAAAACCCCAGCGATGGCCGCCATTAGGCATTGTACGGGGCCTCAGGATCGAGTATCGCATCTGAGGACCCGCAGCCTTTGTTCCCCTGCTTCCTCCAGGGGAGCCCTTCTCGGGGGAGTGTTCGCAACCTCCCCCATCCACCCTCCTACGACGACACCCCCCGGCCATGCGGGGGTGTCGTCCCTCCCAGGTCGTTTTCAGGAGCACAAGCGTCGTCGTGCTCACCAGCGGCCAAGCGATCATCCCCTGACAAGGGGATGATGCGGTATAACCGCCGATCTTTATACTTTTTCATAAAAACGTAACGTTAGCGCGATTCAGAAGCCGTTGTCGTTAGTAGTCGCGGTAGCGATGTGAAACTAAAGATATTTTATTGTAGTTTTTCAATAGTTTTTTTTAGGTTTGATGCATTGCAATAATAATGACATAGATGTAGATTCATCTATGTCACTTTTAATGTTTTCTTCTAAGGAATTTTCCATAATTCAGAAATTTTCTCTAACTAAAGTTGAACGACTGTTACTCTTAAACCAACAAATCTATTTTTACCGTTATAGTTTTCCTTGAATAATGAATAATAATTTTCATCAAAATGGTCCAGAATGTTTTAGCTTATTAAAAAAAGTTTGAAATTTTCAAATTAAAGATGTGTAGACAGGACAACGTCTGTCGGGTCCGCTAGTGTAATTATAAGTACACTTCAGGAAAAATATGGCGACAAGAATAATGTGCTTGTGCTAGTAAAATTGTCATTTAATTATAATTTGAAGAAATTTAAATTTATTCATTGAAGAAAGCCACCAAACAAGTTAAAGGGAAAGTAAATAATCAGCGATCACACTATCAAATCACAAAACGCTGCTGTTGCCATACGACGCTTCGAACCCGCCGTCGGCGCCGAGCGAACATCATCATCAAAAATATTTTAACAAAAAGCCTATCAAGAAGTGATGGTAAAGTTCAAAAAAAAAAATCTAAAGAAAAAAAAAAAAAAAAAAAGTCTAGGCTGTTACAAGCACTTGTGAATGTCGAAAAGCTACGCCATCGGTTCGCAAATCTACGGCGGGAGACCTTGTACTGAGAAGAACCAGCAAGGAACTCAGCAAGGGCTGTTTTTTTCTCCCTGTATTATATACAGAGTCGTCAAATTGAAAAATAACTTCAATATGAGATAACTCATGAAGTCACTTTCCATTACAAATGTAAATGATAAAAAAATTATGACTATAAAATAAAAAATATAAAAAACAGATTTAAAAATGAAAAAAGTTTAGGAATGCCGTGTCCTACTGTTTAGGCATAAAAGCAAATGTACCATTAAAGTTAAATGCAACGATTAATAGTACCCAATGTAGCAAGAGCAGACTCATCTCTACTGGCAGCACCCGTTCACGAGCATGACGCATGAACCAGCCATCGCTTCGCTCAACCATTTTTTAGGGAACGTAACGACCCGCCTCACACGACACCGCCGAAGAGATTTTTAAGAGAGCATGACTACATAAGTAAGTAAGTAAGTATCTGTACAGATACGGTACAGAATCGAAAACGAAAAGCAAGCCCGCACCGAGTGAGAAAGACGCCTAAGACTGGCATTACACCAACCCAGAGTAGAATCCATTTCCTTAAGAGCCCTTTCACATTTTTTGCAAAGAATCGTAATTTTTGAGCGCCTCGTTTACCCCCTTAGAAAAGATTTTAACTATTTTCAAAAGAAGTAAACAGTAGATTTGTACTTCCTTTTGTAAGTTAATGTAGAACTAGCAAACCAGTGAACCAAATGTTCACCAAAACCTGATTTAAAAAAAAATAAAAATGTATTTAATTAATTGAGAACTTCGGAGATTTTGTGTGGTTTCGTTTGAAATTCGTGATTTCTCGAAAATCGGAAGTGCTACGTTACTCAAATCCGGTTTGTAGTCTTATCAGACTATTCTTAACTTATAACTTAAATATTCTCTTTATCTATCTCTTTCGGTTTGGCGCTGAAACAGCACCACAGACAGACGGACGGACGGACTTGTCTAATAGATAAGAGATATTGGCAAATACTATTTTCATTTTTTTGTACTGATCGTTCTACCGCAGCTAGTTTACGGAAAAAACGATAATATGCACAACTTCAAACGCCTGAATCTCTAACTAATGTTCAATAAATTAGATCAAATTAATTACTACGAAATCAGAAATATGTTTTTGTTGTAACATCATGTATTTAAATTTTGATTTTCCATCTCATTAAAAAACATCTAACCTCCGTGAGCCGTCCCAAAAAATAATGCAGGTTTACCTCGTATTTTGATATTGAATTAAATAGAATGACTATCAAAAACTTTCATAAAACTAATCCACCATCATTGAACTACTGAAATATGTATATATTTTTAAAATTAGTTCATTAATAAGTCTCGAAACATCACCCGTAAAATGCAATATATACTAGTGCAAATCTACCTACGCGCCGATCAATACGGCAGCGGCGCAATTTGTAAAAGGGCTCTTAAAAATCGAATAAAATAATCTACTCCAAGCCTCTAAGTACTGTGTTATTCGGCTGAGCGCAAACACTACCAGGAAAACGAGTATTTGATCGAAATAACTTCGGTAATATGATATAAAAGGCGTCGCCGCCTGTTTCTTCCCACTTCCGAATGCTAATGTCGGGATAAGCCCCCGAGTTCCAAGTTTCGGTTGTTCCCGCCGCGTGGAAACTATTGTTCTTCTACTTTTTGGGGTAAAAAGGGATGATTTTTCCCTTTTATTGTTTCCCTCAAAGGATTATGCCGGGTTAGTTACATACAATATTTGGCGAACGCCTTATCTAAAAGATATATTTTTATTGTAATGCGCAAATAATACTTTTTTTTCTGTTATTGTCGAGCTTTGTGTGGGATATACGAGCGTTTGGTTTTCCATATCATCTCTTAGCTATTAGACAAGTCCGTCCGTCCGTCCGTCTGTGGTGCTGTTTCAGCGGCCAAACCGTAAGAGATAGATAAAGAGAATGTTTAAGTTATAAGTTAAGAATAGTCTGATAAGACTACAAACCGGATTTGAGTAACGTAGCACTTCCGGTTTTCGAGAAATCACGAATTTCAAACGAAACCACACAAAATCTCCGAAGTTCTCAATTAATTAAATACATTTTTTTTTAAATCAGGTTTTGGTGAACATTTGGTTCACTGGTTTGCTAGTATGTGAATAATATGCAATAGACATTATCCCTTTAATCGAATTTAAACATAGAAGGAGGAGGTTTTACATTCGGCGCGTTCATTTAAGAGCCCTTTCGCATATTTTGCAAAAAATCGTAAATTTTGAGCGCCTCGTTTACCCCCTTAGAAAAGATTTTGACTATTTCCAATATAAGTACACAGTAGATTTATTCTTCCTTTTGTAAGTTAATTTAGCATATTTGCAAATACTATTTTCCTTTTTTTGTACTGATCGTTCTACCGCAGCTAGTTTACGGAAAAAACGATAATATGCACAACTTCAAACGCCTGAATCTCTAAATAATGTTCAATAAATTAGATCAAATTAATTACTACGACATCAGAAATACGTTTTTGTTGTAACGTAATGTATTAGAATTTTGATTTTCCATCTCATTAATTATCAAAAAAACATCTAACCTCCGTGACTTTTCCCAAAAAATAATGCAGGTTTACCTCGTATTTTGATATTGAATTAAATAGAATTACTATCAAACACTTTCATGAAACTAATCTACGATCAGTGAACTACTAAAATATGTATATATTTTTATAATTAGTTCATTAATAATTATTTTATAAGACTCGAAACATCACACGTTAAATGCAATATATACTAGTGCAAATCTACCTACGCGCCGATCAGTACGGCAGCGGCGCATTTTTGTAAAAGGGCTCTTAAGTTCGTTTACAATTTTACCATTTTTTTCAGGTAAGTACGCATTTGAATAAAATTTTAAAGGACATCGACGAAATCGGCCCTAGCATGCCCAAAAGAATGTCCTTCACTATTATTTTTCTATTATTTTTTTAACTTATTAACAATTAATCATAGTAAACGGACAATCTGTTTAAAAAATAAAAGTTCTGTTACTAGATACTACAGTCTGTTCATCCAACTTGGCACTCCTTTTTATTGAAAATACAGCATTAAAAATCAACTGATAACTGAATTCAATAGGTTTCAGTCTATAATAACGATTTATTTTAATAGTTTATTGGCTTCGTTAATATTTTATTATTAAATGGGTGATTCTGTTAAAAAGTTGTGCCAATATTGTTTACCTTAGTAATGCAATATAGGCGACCATAGGTATTTATCACCATAAAAATAGTACCTTAGTTAATAATACTTATTACTAGTATTTATGTTATATTTATAAAAAGATTATTTCTGAAATTATGTAAATATAGTTTATACTCCCATCCCATGTAATATCTGTTTATTTTTATGAAAATCATATTGATAACCAGGTACATACCTAATTACCGATAGTAAAACAGTTAAATGGAAAGACTGAACATTTCATTTGAAAATAAATCTATTATTACCTACTACAGGTAGGTATAGGTATCATAGGTGCCAACTGACAACACTCATAAATCAATATGAATATAAGCATTTATTATTTTTATTATTAATTGCATTTTATGTTTATTTAATGCATATTATTTGAGTGCTTACATAGAGGTAAACACTTAATCTATTCAGAATATATAAAGTGTACATCTTTTATGATTAAGTATAATAATTATAACCTCAAAATCTAATACATTCTGTAGTAGGCCACGGTTCCTCAAGTTGTCCGTATCTCAACAAATGCTTATTTAGAGTTTATGAAAGATTCCGAACACAACTAGCATTTTCTAATTGCTGGGCGTTCTAGGGCATTCAATGTATGGGGAACGAGCAATGTCCTTTCAATATCGCAAAAAAAAACATTTATTTATAAATTAACTGGACATTTATATATTTTATAGTGCTGTGTTCGCAGAATCCGACTATGAAATCGGAACATTTTCTTCGCGCTCAATTTTCAATATTCACTCGATTCGTTTTTTCAAATTATTCCGAGTGTGAAATTCGATTTCACTTCATTTACTCATCGCTTAATGAAATTTTGAATGCGGCCTTTTTGCGCGAGGAGTGTTCGCGTTAAGCGATATTAAAAAAAAATATTAAAAAGTTTGATTTATTCAATTGAAGAATCGTATAATATCGTTCGGTTCTCGATTAATCGGGCTTAATGAAATTTTTGAGAAAGAACCACTCCACTTTATATTATAATAAAGTAATAATTTAACAGTTCAAAATTGAAAAAATAAAACGGTGGACTGGGAGTTTTTAATTACAAACAGATCGATTTATTATTGTGATTAAAAATAGCTATAGATGTGTACCGCAAGTGTCCAATTATCTGAAATAGTAGATTGTTTACTCTCGAGGAGCTCGATGGCGCAGGTGGTTAGCGCGTTCGGCTGCGATCGTTGAAGTTAAGCAACTTTCGCAGTGGTCGGTCATTGGATGGGTGACCAAAAAACTTCTATCTCGAATTCCTCCGTGCTTCGGAAGGCACGTAAAGCCGTTGGTCCCGGCTGCATCTGCAGTCGTTAGCATCCACCAATCCGCACTGGGCCCCTGTGGGTCATGGCCATATCTCTCTACTCCATCCATAGGGAAGGCCTGTGCCCCAGTGGCAGAGACATTAATAGGCTGATGATGATGATGACATTATTTACTAAGGAAACGAAGAACTGTTTAAGGCGAGATTATTTTTTTAATACAAAGCGAAGGGAAAGATTCTATATACGTCGCTCGAGCTTTATAATAGTATTGCTTCCGAAGTGGACACACTACTTTTTATCACCATCTATGGGAAAATAAGTCAATACGAATATGTAACAAAAGTATGTTTATTTATTTTCATACAAGAACAACAAGACAATCTTGGGAATAGCCCAAAAACAAATTGTATAAAAACATATTTTTTTTACCCGTGAACTTTTCCCAAAATATCTTGGAAGTGATCAAAAAACTTTGCGAATGCTTTCATCAGTATTTATTAAGAATAATAAATAAATATTTCCAACACTCACACCAATTAGCCTAGCCCCAAAGTAAGCACTGTAAAGCTTGTGTTATGGGATACTAGGGTAACGGATAGAATACATATTTATTTATTTATTTTCATTTGGGAAACATACAGTTTTACACAAATCAATTAAGTAACACTTATCACTATTTCATAAACCAGTTAAGTTTCCACAGACTGAAACATGCATACACTTACATAATTTACTTAATATTACGTACAATATTTAGAATTGTGTGACTAAAAGAAAATAATTACTAAGTGTTAGGGTAAAACGACCTTATAGGATTCATTTCTAAATTGGTTGTAAGAAAGGCAAAATATATCCAATCCCCTGAAGTATTTATTATAGCTGGGACATGCTCTAGAAATGAAACTATTTGCAGCAAACTTGGTCCTGCTGAATTCTATTACAAACGTGATGTCAGACCTAGTTCTATTTGGACAACGGAAACCAATCCTCTGCAAACATATCTATACATATATAAGTATATATATTCAGAAAAACATATCTATACTTATAATAAATCTGTAGAGATGTCAATTCTGTACATAAAATATATTTTTAAAATAACTATCAGGGGGTGATTAGTGATCGATACTGATGCCAAAAATGCAATCAGTAAAATTTTTGTCTGTCTGTCTGTCTGTGTGTATGTTCCTTATAGAAACAAAAACTACTCAACGGATTTTAACGAAACTTGGTACAATTATTCCTCATACTCCTAGGCAGGTTATAGTATACTTATTATCACGCTACAATCAATAGCAGCAGAGTAGTGAAGGGAAATGTTGGGAAAACGGGAGAAGTTACTCCATTTTATAAGCTTCCGTCGCGGGTGCAGCTTAATGGTTAAAGTTACATAGAAATCATGTATGACGGAAATATTCTACATAAAATTGTCTAAAAAATATCCCGCAACAGCATATGTCTATCTTTTATGGTTGACTCACAATAACACGTGTAATTATATAAATAAAGTCATTGTTTATAGCACAAGCCTGAGAACAAAAACTGTAGTTTACACTACAGCTCTACACCAAAGCGAAGCGAGGGCGGGCCACTAGTTGATCATAAATGAGTAAAGGACAAATGCTTGTATTCATCACACTAACATCTGCCCCCACCGGGCATTCAATGTATATACTGGAACTAGCAATGTTTGCAAGACGCCATTCACAACTCTTTCAGAAAACAACAGTGTCGAACCCAAGACTGTGACCCAGGGACAATCACCGTCTCCAATGGCTAAGTTGTAACAGCGCCCTATATCAAAAAAACTGCTACATTAAGGCTTACGCAGACCGGAACGGCATGGCAAAGGATTTTGCCGTGAGTCAGCGCACACTGGCCGCTTAGATACCGCGGCATTCCAGCACTATGCCTCGGCATGCCACGGCGTGCCGCGGCACAACAAAGCACGCTTCAGCGATTTGGTGTTGATATCGATTATTGCAGATGAAGAAGTAGGTGCATAGGCTGATAATAGGAATAGAAGAAGATTTTGGGTTGGTAATCTATGGAAAGAAAGGGAATCAAAGGGTGAATTCCCCGCTTCTCTATCCCCGCCGCCGCACCCCGAAGTATATCAATACGAGCGCCGGAGTCCGTGGCATGCCGTTGCCTACCGCAGTATGCCATGGTATCCCGCCACGGGAGCCTGTAGCACGTCTTTTAATGCCGTGCGATGAAATCCCTTTCAATGCCACGGCATCACGGCATTTTAAAGCATAGCAATTTATGTTGTATTTCTGTAACAGTACGGTTGAATGTCCATTAGTAAAAATTTAAATCCCTTGCCATGCCGTCCCGGTCTGCGTAGGCTTTTATGGCTATCCAGGTGTATAATAATATTCCCGTTGAAATAAGATTGTTTATTTATTCATTTAACCTGTTTGCCTCCAAATTGCGCAACTGGTTGACTGACATTTGTCCATATAAACCTAATGAAAATTTTTATTTTAAGTAAAATGATCCGAACCTAGGACCTCTCGAGTCGGCGACACTACGAAACCTGGCGTACAAACCATTCGGCCACGGAGGTCGTCACCGGTCACCGCCGGAAGTCTCTTGTACGTTTCACTTATTAAAAACGGTGGCGATAGTAATCTCAGCGGAGCCGGGGGCGTCGATTCCCCCTCAATATGAACGAAGAACAATAAGACATCGCGAGTCTCGCCCCCCCCAAGTGTTTTGTTTATACACCCGATAAAACCTGTTCCTGTTCCTGTTAACTTTTTTGTTTCTCAAATTTCTAAGGTTTTCCTCGGCAAACACGATTTTGCAGGAAAGCCTCTATTGACAGACGGAAATTAGGTTTTTTTTTTAATAAAGAAATCGACCTCGAGACCTTCTTTTGAGCACGAACTTTGTCCGACGTAATTAGCTTTTTATTTTTGGAGAAATTAAAATGGAAAAATTAATTAGAGATTATCGAACAGTCTACTTAGGAAGTAATTAACATCCTAATCGGAAGTCAAAATATTATAAAAAAGATGTGGTTTTTGGTTCTACTACACCAATGGTCAAGAGATGGCGCTGTAGTCTCCTGAATCGCGCTTTGGTTCCGTTGTTCCAGATTAATAAATACTTTTGATAGGCCTTCACAATGCAGTCGTTAGCACCCACTAAATAGAGATTCTATTTCTATTTTGTTGGTAGATTTTCTTAATGTGTGGTAAACACAAAAGTAACAGCATTAAGTTGGTCGCTCCAACTTCATGCTGTTAATTTTTGTGTTACAGTTGATGCGCGCGTATCTTAAAATTTCACTCTCATCATTTTTTCATAACGCGCCTAAAGAAGTATAACTTCAAAAATATTTATAAAAGTACACTTGCTGTCTGAGAAAATAGCAATCAATTAAGACATGTCTGGACTGGACATGCATTTGAAAGAAGAAATAGCAATTAACTAGCAAACCAGTGAACCAAATGTTCACCAAAACCTGATTTAAAAAAAAAAGTATTTAATTAAATAAAACTAGTTTTTACGGGTTAATGCACGAAACTTTATTTATTTATTGACGTTTCGTAGCCTTTACAGGCTTCGTCGTCAGAAGACGAAGTCAGTTTCTGTGTGCGTGAAAACCTAAGAAACAAATATGTATTTAATTAATTGAGAACTTCGGAGATTTTGTGTGGTTTCGTTTGAAATTCGTGATTTCTCGAAAACCGGAAGTGCTACGTTACTCAAATCCGGTTTGTAGTCTTATCAGACTATTCTTAACTTATAACTTAAATATTCCCTTTATCTATCTCTTACGGTTTGGCCGCTGAAACAGCACCACAGACAGACGGACGGACGGATGGACTTGTCTAATAGATAAGAGATAGTGAGGGCCGCGGTAGCATAATTGGTCAGTGTATTCACCCGGATTGCGAAGGGTGCGGGTTCGAGTCCCATCTGCTACCTTGTCCGCGTGGAATTTTTTCTAGTTATATTTTCTTTAGATTTAAACATCAAGTAGTTACATGCTTTAAAATAATAAATACTATAACTATAATTGCTATTTCTTCTTTCAAATGTTGAATACTTGTAAAAGTCTTCATTTGACATTGTGGGTTACCTATAATGCGAAGAGATGGCGCTGCCTTGCAGCTTAAGAATGGCTAGAAGAATTTCGACGCGGTCCCTGAGGGCCGTGGTAGCGTAATTGGTCAGTGCATTCGCCCGGATTGCGAAGGGTGCGGGTTCGAGTCCCGTCTGCTGCCTGGTCCGCGTCGAATTTTTCTAGTTATATTTTCTTTAGATTTAAACATCAAGCAGTTACATGCTTTAAAATAATAAAAATTATAACATATTATTACTGTCACACATATTTCATAATAGCACTTGGAGTAAAGAATTTATTTCAGCAAAAAAATTCTAACTGTGTACCTATATTTCATACCATTTATTCCGTTTTGAGAATGGAACATTCCTATAATGCACGCTTCAGAACAACGCTGAGCTAGCAAACATTTGATTGCTCCGTAAATGGAAACAGCAGAGCGAGCGAACGAGTTCTTTCAACGATGTTTGACTGGACTCTGAGAACGAATGCTCTCTCGCTCAATTATCAATGGAAACAACGCTATGCCGATCGAACACTGGCTCTGAGCATTCCATTTACCAAGAGAACAAATGTTTGGTCGTTCAGAACCACAGAATACAAAAAAAATATGTGTGTCAGCTCCGACGCACGACTGGAGTTTACTCCTTAAGTTCGATAGTCTAACCAGACGCAAAAAGAGTTTATTTAACTTAAAAAAGATTAATGTCAATCCGTCATCTTTGTTTGTCAAAGTTGCGCGACATTTTTCATCGATAAACTTTACTCCTCACATTTTTCTCTTACCGGGCCCCTTATATATGCAAATCGATTCTTAAGGAGTAAACTCCAAAAAGAGCTAAGAAGGTTGATCATAAACCGTTTGTACGGGAACCGATATCGCCGGCTCGCCCCCACTACACTTACACCTAAAAGAAAGACGGTGCAATCAGAACCAATTTTTGTTCAAGTTATGAGCATTTGCTTAAACATTACTGTGTCCTTGTAACCCCTTTCTTTGTCCTGTTCTGAACTGTTCTGAGCTTAATAGAAAATGCAGCAAGTTCACATTCCGTTTACCTCATGTTGAGTTTTCATCATAAATCAGCCTATTACACGGCATTCCTAAACTTTGTTAAACCAGTTTTTTATATAGTCATAATTTTTATATTATTTTCATTTGTAATGGAAAGTGACTTTATAAGTTACCTCATATTGAAGTCGTTTTTCAATTTGACGACTCTATATATAATACAGGGAGAAAAAACAGCCCTTGCTGAGTTTCTTGCCGGTTCTTCTCAGTACAAGGTCTCCCGCCGTAGATTTGCGAACCGATGGCGTAGCTTTTCGACATTCACAAGTGCTTGTAACAGCCTAGCCTGAATAAACGATATTGAATTTTGATTTTTTTGAATTTTATTAATATCCTCACTGCTGGGGCACAGGCCTTCCCTGTAGATGGAAAAGGTAGAAAGGCCGATGACCCACCACACCGGTCCAGTGTGGGTTAGTAGGTCCTACAACTGGATATGCAGCCGGGACCAACGGCTTCACGAGCCTTCCGATACACGGAGGAGCTCGTCATAGTAAATTTTTGGTCATCCATCCAATGACCGACCACTGCGTAAGTTTGCTTAACTACAACGATCTCAGCCGATCGCGCAAACCACTTGCGCCATTAAACTCCTCAGTTTTTGGAGTTTACTCCTTAAGAATCGATTTGCATATATAAGGGGCCCGGTATGAGAAAAATGTGAGGAGTAAAATCTATCGATGAATGACATTAATGACCTCGTTACGTTTTTGTGCGCAACCTCATCTGACCTTTCACTTTTAGCCATGGCAACGGATAAAAAACATTAAGTTGTCACAAATGTCAATAAAATAAATAAACTAAAAATAGATAAAATCGGAGCAAAATTAATGAAAACAAATTAATAACAGAATATAGAGAAATGCCGGTAAGTGTCCAGCACTCTGGAATAGTGATTTTCAGTACAGATGGAATTATAATACATATTTACAAAATGATGACTAGTATGTGATATTTTTGAAATTGTGTGTTTCCAGAAATACATAATAAAATATATGATGAATATCGACGATGTTAGATGATAAAATGTGTGACATGGAACTTATGATAGTCGGAACCATGGGACGATTCCTGAGGTATCTCTACTTGTAACCGACTTCTTCGGACTTGATTTTGTTTTGTGTCTGTTCAAAGACAATCGTTTTTAAAGTGTAAACTCCGGTCGTGCGTCGGAGCTGACACACAAATTTTTTTTAATTAGTTGTTGAGTTTTGTTTTCCCATTAATTCAGTATTAAAAGTGTAACGTGTCTGTGTATAACTCACCCAACGTCTTGCATGACGTTCACGTGTAAGTGTGTCATTGCGACTCGAATCGCGTACGCCCAATTACGTGTCGCGAAATGAGCGCGGGCGGCTAAACAGCGGAACCAATTCCGAGCTCATCCGTGTTTGTCAAAGTGCTTCCTGGGCCCTACTACGGAATCTCGATTTCTATTATTTATATATTTTGAAGTTATACTTCTTTAGGCGCGTTATGAAAAAATTATGAGAGTGAAATTTTAAGATGCGCGCGCATCACTGTAACACAAAATTTTAATACCATGAAGTTGGTCGCTTTAGCGACCATCTTCATGCGTTACTTTTGTGTTTACCCCACATTAAGAAAATCTACCAACAAAATAGAAATAGGATCTCTATTTAGTGGGTGCTAACGACTGCATTGTGAAGGCCTATCAAAAGTATTTATTAATCTGGAACAACGGAACCAAAGCGCGATTCAGGAGACTACAGCGCCATCTCTTGACCATTGGTGTAGTAGAACCAAAAACCACATCTTTATTTTTTGTAATAAAGTAACAGTTATAGGTATTCATATTTATAATATTTATCCACATATTTCTAGTTTGTATATTCGGAATACGTGTTTGAGTTTCATACAAGTGCAAATCACATATGTTCTAATAAATTATATTCAGTAGCGATTTTAATTGAATATTTTGATTATTTATTTATTTTTTCAAATTAAAACTAAACTTTATTGACTGTGTCCTTTTCCAGAGTTTTTATTAATTTATTGTAATTAATTATTTGCGTGCAATTAAAAACTAATTTTAAACGATGCCAAAGAAGGATAACTTCTCACGCGCCTACATAAGTACACGCACCCATGTTTTTCTTTTTCCAGGTACATTTTTTCATTACTTATTCTTTTACTAGTGTATGTATGATACTTCGTCTGAGTGACAATAAATTTTTCTGTAAAATAAAATCATCTATATTTTTACCCTACATATTATTACATTATTGCAACAAAAAGAAGAAGTTATTCTCTCTTATCCCACCTTCTCCTTTCCTTCAGAGGACCACGCGCGCTGGCCTACGTTGTCACCGTCTAACTGTGGCCACAATTCCAACGCGTACAAAGAAATTTGGTGACTCATTTCTTTGTCGCACTATCCGTAAATGGAATGCTCTGCCCGCTCACGAGTTCCCTCTCTCTTACAACCTGGGATCCTTTAAAAGAGGCGTGAAGAAGCAACATGCAGCCCGGCAGGGTGAGGATGTCTGGTGTGGCAGATAGAACTGCTGTATCAGCTATCTTCGCGTCTGGATTTCACCTTCACTTAACATCAGGTGGGGTGGAGTCATTTGTCGGACCTATCTATAAAAAAAAGGAGCCTATGTCATTTCACAATATCATATTTATCTCCATTCGAAAATTAATCAAATTTGCTTTAAGGTTTAGGCGTAAAAAGACATGTCTGTCTTGTAATCTGTCTATTACATTCAACAACAACCTCATTGTTATAGATTGTTAGTTACAAAAATATGTCGCTCTTGCTTCGCTTATTCCATTATTTCAAAGTGACCTCAATTTATCGAACTCACATGGTTTTATAATAAATAATAATAAAAATAACAGAGAACTCTTTCTGATTATTTTTGTTCCGAAAATAACTTGAGCTTGGGTTTATGTGTTATTAAAAGTATATTAAATAATAAATAAATTTTAACGAATAATAATTACTTAAATTTGAAGAGCTGATATGACAACATAGCAATTTATTTTAATACAACTAATTTTTGAAGAATAGACAGAATCCTTTATTCATGACCACATAACTTTAGGGCTCTTAAACAACCTTTGAGTTCATCCCACAAAACGCTTCTATCGATACTCGACCTTCTCATTTCAATTATTATTTGCAGAAATAATTTCTCGATTAATAAAAAAATACCTCCCACAATTTATTCGTAGTAATGGTTTCACGTCGAGGTACCGGAAGCAAGCGCCCCGCCACGAGCCTCTTTGAAACTAAAAACCGGAAATTGCGTCGCGTCGTGTTGTCTTCCCTCAATGCCTAGACCCGTCTTCATTAGTGGCACAAATTAAAACGCCTCTAAGTACAACATAATGAGAAATTACCGGTCCAACCATAATAAAAGACCATTAATTACCTACCTTCCTTCAATCTCAGGTTATTGCAAGTTACGGCAAATGGAAGATTTCAAAACTAATTTTAAACACTTACAAATAACGACTACTATACTAATAAATATTAAAAAAGCTGAAGGGTTTGTTTGTTTGGTTGAACGCGCTTATCTCAAGAACTACTGATTCAAATTGAAATAATAGATTGAATGACAAGGGAGCAAAATAGTATTTTTATGGCGACTTTTTTGACGACCTCCTTAGCCGAGTGGTTTATACGCCGGGTTTCATGGTGTCGCCGACTCGATAGGTCCCGGGTTCGAATCCCGGTGGGGGCAGATGTTTTGTGTGATGAATACGAGCATTTGTACTCCAGTCATGGATGTTTAATATGTATTTCTATATAAATATACTAATATATGTACTGTATATGTATTCTATCCGTTACCCTAGTATCCCATAACACAAGCCTTACAGTGCTTACTTTGGGGCTAGGCTAATTGGTGTGTGTGTTGGAAATATTTATTTATTATTTATTTATTATGGCGAGAGCGCTACTTTAAAGCACGAGCGAAGCAAGGATTCTAACGTAGAATCCTGAGCGCAGCGAGGGATTCAAAGACGTCGCCCGAGGGAAAAATAATTTGCTCACCAGTCGTACATATACTCATATACTCTACTTTTCATCCCCTTTCCATGAGAAAATAAATAAGAGACGGTGTTATATAATAATGAATATATTTAATTAAAAGAAGACATGTGAAATGAAGTAAAAATAATTACAAATTTATATTGGATACGCTAGCGCAATTATTAAAAGTTATTGTTACTGTTTTATTTGGGATCACAATATTTGTCGAAACATTTACATTTTGAGTATTTGTTATATTAGTATCTGAGTAATGCTCAAGAAAAGGTACAGAATCCTTTGATGTAGAAGGACGTGGCGACAATGGCATGGGTGAAGTGTCCTTAGGAATTAATTTAATGTTTTCTGCAATGCGGGTACTAGTTTTTTCCTTATTTTGTATAGAATCTTCGATGTAACCTTCTGCTACAGAGCTGTATTTCCACCCTCCGTGCCGCTTTAAAACAGTAAGGTCCGCTTCAGAATCTGCCAAGAGTGTAGCAGGAGTTCGGCGAAAACAATGTCCTGTGTATAGCTTGCAATCGGGTAATTTCAAATACATAGCGATTTCTAGGAGATATTCCATTTTTTCCCAAAACCTGTTTGAAGCACTTGCCATTTTGATGTCTAATAAAAAATCTATAAGTTTAAATCTAAAGAAAAGTTTACTAGAAAAAAATCCACGCGGACCAGGCAGCGGACGGGACTCGAACCCGCACCCTTCGCAATCCGGGCGAATGCACCGACCATTATGCTACCACGGCCCTATTGGTCGCGTCGAAATTTTCCTAGCCTTAAGCTGCGAGGCAGCACCATCTCTTCGCATTATAGGTAACCCACAATGTTAAATGAATACTTTTTCAAGTATTAACCATTTGAAAGAAGAAATAGCAATTATCGTTATGTTTTTATTTATTTTTAAGCATTTAACTGCTAGATGTTAAATGTAAAGAAAAGTTTACTAGAAAAAAAATTGTGTGCGTGGCTTTTTTTCTAGTAAACTTTTCTTAAGATTTAAACATCTAGCAGTTAAATGCTTAAAAATAAATAAAAACATAATCTATAATTTGTTATATCAGAAGGAGGCTCTGATATTTTTCTACTATTCCTTTGTAGCCACAAATGACGAAAGACCGATCAATTTTTGTTTTTGTGTCAGTTAAATTATCTAAAACTAATTCATCTGAGTGTTTTTTGATATCTTCGATTGTTATTTTTATAAGCTCGTAACTACGATAAGCTCCATGTATGCCGAATATTAAAGTCACCTATAACAAAACAGAATGAAAATCAGACAAGTAGGTACAATAATACGTACACGTTTTAAAACACTCTGTTTGTAGATTACAATGGAAAAATAAAAGATACATACTTTTGTTGCGAGAAATTCCTTATCAGGCGCGTCATTCAAAAAAGTCTCCACGTTTTGGTGAGAAAATACTTTTGATTTCTTTGGTTTGTGTCCTTCGGATAGTCTCTTCAGATAAGCTAGTAATTTTGAGTAGCTATCAATTTTAATATTTTTATGTTTTTATTTATTTTTAAGCATTTGAATGTTTAAATCTAAAGAAAAGTTTACTAGAAAAAAATCCACGCGGACCAGGCAGCGGACGGGACTCGAACCCGCACCCTTCGCAATCCGGGCGAATGCACTGACCATTATGCTACCACGGCCCTATTCGCCGCGTCGAAATTTTCCTAGGCTAGGATTTTTTTCCCGGGTTGCGAAGGGTGCGGGTTCGAGTCCTGTCCGCTGCCTGGTCCGCGTGGATATTTTTTCTAGTAAACTTTTCTTTAGATTTAAACATCTAGCAGTTAAATGCTTAAAAATAAATAAAAACATAACTATAATTGCTATTTCTTCTTTCAAATGTTTAATACTTGAAAAAGTATTCATTTGACATTGTGGGTTACCTCCAATGCGAAGAGATGGCGCTGCCTTGCAGCTTAAGGCTAGGAAAATTTCGACGCGGCGAATAGGGCCGTAGTAGCATAATGGTCAGTGCATTCGCCCGGATTGCGAAAGGTGCGGGTTCGAGTCCTGTCCGCTGCCTGGTCCGCGTGGATTTTTTTTTCTAGTAAACTTTTCTTTAGATTTAATATTTTCATTGATATTTACTGTAGATTTAAGCATTGAGTATATACTATAAAGGGTAGAAGGTTGCTTAGTTTCGGCCAATTCTTGGAAATAGGCCAAAAACACATTTTCCGAAAACGTTTTCATCCTTTTCTGTTTTTCTATATGAATGAAATTGTCATAGGCCTTTAAATATTTCTCCCGGGATTTCGTGGGTGATAAGTTTTGTGCGACGTTGTTAGCTTCTATAGTTATTGTTTCAGGAGTTAATGCATTATCACTTTCATAACTTGAGGTAGTAGAACTCATTATTTTATTATTTACTAGTGGCCCGCCCTCGCTTCGCTTCGGTGTAGAGTTGTAGTGTAAACTATAGTTTTTGTTCTCAGGCTTGTGCTATAAATAATGACTTTATTTATATAATTACACGTGTTATTGTGAATCAACCATAAAAGATAGACATATGCTGTTGCGGGATATTTTTTAGACAATTTTATGTAGAATATTTCCGTCATACATGATTTCTATGTAACTTTAACCATTAAGGCTGCACCCGCGACGGAAGCTTAAAAAATGGAGTAACTTCTCCCGTTTTCCCAACATTTCCCTTCACTACTCAGCTGCTATTGATTGTAGCGTGATGAAAAGTATACTATAACCTACCCAGGAGTATGAAAAATAATTGTATCAAGTTTCGTTAAAATCCGTTGAGTAGTTTTTGTTTCTATAAGGAACATACACACAGACAGACAGACAGACAAAAAATTTACTGATTGCATTTTTGGCATCAGTATCGATCACTAATCACCCCCTGATAGTTATTTTAAAAATATATTTCATGTACAGAATTGACATCTCTACAGATTTATTATAAGTATAGATTTATTATGAGGTAACAAGAACAGAAAAGTAATTCGCGCACTTTTGTTTTTGTTTTTTTAGTTAGCGTGGGTCCGTGCCGTCTAGCCAACACATATCAGCCAGTAATTCATACAATTTGAGTTCGATTTCTATGAATGATATATTATTATGTTCTAAATTCAAATCTCTTTTACGCCCGCTAAAAAGTTGTTAACGGAAAAGAGCTATTTTGTTCTCACTTATAGAGGAACGAAGCGCCACTTTTCGAATAGAAGGAATGAAAAAATTTACACTCTCACAAAAAAAAATATGAGGTTATGTAGGGAGCTCGACTGTGCAAGCAATTAACGCGTCCACTCTGCGATCGTGGAAGTTAAGCTACTTTCGCAATGGTCAGTCATCGGATGGGTGACCAAAAATTTACTATCTTGAGCACCTTCGTACTTCGGAAGGCATGTTAAGCCGTTGATAGTGGCTGCATCTGTAGTCGTTGGCACCCACCAATCCACACCCAGTACGCGAGGTGGGTCATGGCACAATCTCCATATTACATCCTTAAGAAAGGCCTGTGTCCCAATAGACACACACTGCAAGACCAACAGATACTATTAGTTCTTTTTGTTTGCATGATTTAACATAAGAAGGAGACGGAAAGCCTCTCTGAGTTTGTTTCGCCAGTTCTTCTCAGAAAGGTCCCTAATTTTTGAAACTGGTGGTAGTTTACAGTAGTTAGGGTCAAAGAAATAAACTCAAAATTACAAAAAAGAATTCAATAACGTACTTTATTAATTAAATTACCTAATAAATTTATATATAGACAACCAAATTTTAAAAATCTTCCAATGACATATCCGAACGCTCAATAAGTCTTTCAAAGGCAGTATCGACAAAGTAAATAAAATCATAATTTTTACGACGCAGCCCGAAAAGGATGCGAAACGCCGAAAAACAAATAAATTCGTGCATCTATACCGTTGAAACTTGCTTTATTCAAATAGTACTAGTAATAGTACTCGTCTGTACCACGGCGAGTGTTCTGAGGAGTTATTCTCTCTTATCCCACCTTCTCCTTTCCTTCAGAGGACCACGCGCGCTGGCCTACGATGTCATCGTCTAACTGTGGCCACAATTCCAACGCGTACAAAGAAATTTGGTGACTCATTTATTTGTCGCACTATCCGTAAATGGAATGCTCTGCCCGCTCACGTGTTCCCTCCTTCTTACAACCTGGGATCCTTTAAAAGAGGCGTGAAGAAGCAACATGCAGGCCGGCAGGGTGAGGATGGCTGGTGTGGCAGGTAGAACTGCTGTATCAGCTATATTCACGTCTGGACCTTCACTTAACATCAGGTGGGGTGGAGTCATTTGTCGGACCTGTCTTTAAAAAAAAAATTAGTGATGAAAACCTAAGAAATAAATACAAAATTTATAAAGTACTAGCTGACCCAGCGAACTTCGTATCGCCCTAAAAATATGGGTGGTAGAAAGGTGAAAATTTAGAGCTGTATGTATTTTTAATGCCACATTATAAAAAAATATATAAAAAAAACCAAAATCTAAAAAAATATTAGGGGTGGACAACCCTTAACACTAAGGGGTATGAACAATAGATAGTAGCAGATTCTCAGACCTAGTGAATACGCATATAAAGTTTCATAAAAATCGGTCAAGCCGTTTCGGAGGAGTATGGTAACTAACATTGTGACATGAGAATTTTATACATAAGACTAGCTGTCCCAACGAACTTCATACCGCCATAAAAAAATAGGGGTTGATTGTGAAGGGTTGAAAATTCAAGGTTATATGTATTTACTAATGCTGTATCATAAAAAAAAATAAAAAAAAAATATCTAAAATTGAATAAAAAAATTTAGGGGCGGATTACCCTTAGGTGGATGAAAAATAGATGTTGTCCGATTCTCAGACCTACCCAATATGTACACAACATGAGAATCGGGAAAGCCGATTCGGAGGAGTTTAACCACAAACACCGCGACACGAGAATTTTATATATTAGATATTAATTGGTCGCCTTATTGAATAAATAAAGAAAGAAAGCTTTAAATGGCGTATATGAAATATGCTAACCACTTATATATCACGAAACTTTGTACCAACTTCTACGCTAGTAGAAAACCATTTATCCAAACTCCAGTTTTGAAAGAAAATAGTGGTGAACGTTTCCCAGGAATTCTCGAAAAAATAATATATGTTAATGCAGTATTTGCCGGTGGCATGTTGGCTTAAGTCTGTTTCAGTCATTGCTGCATTATTTCACGGTGAAGTGAACTAACGAGACATTCAGAGTCATAAAACTCGACATCTTCAAGAATACATTTGAGAAAATGAAGCGTTCTTGTTGCTCATAAAACTTAGCTGAAAGTTAAACTGCTTTTTTAAGACAATTTGAACTGCTTTTTTGAGACAATTTTAAGTGACATGTAAACTGATTATAGAATACTAAGTATGTTCTCATCATCTACATTATACTGAAACGGGGAAAGAAAACTATAGAAATCATAAAATGCTGACTTTCATGCTCAGAAGAATATTTTAGGTGATAAACAATAGGATCACACTTTGTGTTATATTTAGACAAGACTTGATATTGTCACCAACGCTCTCGAGACGGAACCGCGAAAGTGCTAGAGATCGAATTTACCAGATAACCGCGGGTCGCGTTAGAGGTCGAGTAATGTGGCTCATTCTAAAATGAGCCTTATGCAGTGCGGCGTAAGGAAGAAAGTACAACGACATCTGCACTTGTTTACAAATTATGCGCGTTACCTGCGTAGGTATAAGTAGGTACTTTGTAGTCGCCGGTGCTAGCTAATTCTCAATTTAATAGGTACTTTCTAGAATGCGTCGATCAGCGTATATAAGCGCGATTGGCGCCGCACAGAGACAGTTGAGTTTCAACAGCGATTTCGGAGCGAATCCAAAGGCGATCAAAGTGCAATAAAAGTGTTAAAGTGCGATTGTTTAGAGACTTGTATAGTGAAATACAGTGTTTAGTGAGTGTTTTGTAATTAACATTGTGTGTTAATTGTGTGAACTGAGTGGTGAATAAAGAACTGTCAAGCGTGAACTGGCATATAATCTCGAACTCCATCCCGACACGTAACAATATTTAGACGAGTCAGATTTGAACATTTACACACAATAATAATCGAACCATTTACTGGACATTGTTATTCAGATATTCTGTTCTTTTTCCTCCCTGGCGGGTGTGAAATCTTCATGGATACCCTACTGCCGGCTGCAGGGCTATGTCAGAATTTTACTGACTAAAACACCCGAAGGGAGGTGCCTATGGGACTTACAGGCTTCGACTGATGCCATCATCCCGTGCGAAGGGAATGATGCAGCGCTGTCTTCATCCATCCATCCATCAGCCTTTCTCCGTCCACTGCTGGACATAGGCCTCCCCCATAGAATGCCACAATGCGCGGTCCTGCGCTATCCGCATCCAGCGGCTCCCAGCACATTTGACGATGTTTGAACTAATGCATAATGCGCTAGACGATGCTCTCTCTTGTGAAGATGCTCTTTGTTGTGCGTGCACCCGTATCGAATTGAGCTGAATCCCTTCTCAGGATCTTGGAGATATCAGAGTTAATCAAAGACATTTTTATACTGTACTTGTTATTCTTGTGTCTCTAAGCCGGCAGAGTAGAGGGGAAAAGACCGCGTGGACGCAGCCCAATACGTTGGTCTGACCAGATTCGCACCGCACTAAACTCGACAGTCCACAATGCCCTCCACACCGCTAAAGACAGGAACAGATGGAAGACCATCATACGGAAGAAAGTGATACAGAAGGGAGATCACGACCCTCAGTAATGAGGAATGCGACTCAAGGAGGAGGAAGCCGCTCAGTTACGGTCTACGCCGGTCTACGTCGAAACAAAGAGAGTAAAACCAGTATTTCTTGTATTGTACCTTACTTGCAGCCTTCTCTACCGCATTAAGAATGTTAAAGCACATCAATGAATACACACGTGTGGTGTCGTGTGAGGCGGGTCGTTACGTTCCCTAAAATGTGGTAGAGCGAAGCGATGGCTGGTTCATGCGTCATGCTCGTGAACGGGTGCTGCCAGCGGAGATGAGTCTGCCCTAACTGCTTTGATATTTAAGATTTAAATGTTTAATTACACTTATTATAAATAACTCTATTTGTATTTATACTGTGTGACACAGCAATCAAAATGTAGGTGAACAATTAATGTATAATTTCACATTATGTAATGAAAGGTGACTTCATGAATCATCTCTGAAGTCATTTTTCAACTTGACGAATCTGTAAATGATAAAACAGGGAGAAAGAAACAGCCCTTGCTGAGTTTCTTGCCGGTTCTTCTCAGTACAAGGTCTCCCGCCGTAGATTTACGAACCGATGGCGTAGCTTCTAGACATTCATATGTGCTTGTAACAGCCTAGACTGAATAAATGATTTTGATTATGATTAAAAATACGACAGTAAAATTGATTGAGGAATACGTTTTAGTAAAATTTTCTTTATATTGTTACGTGTCGGGATGGGGTTCGAAATTATATGCCAGTTCACGCTTGACAGTTCTTTATTCACCGCACAGTTCACACAATTAACACACAATGTTAATTAAAAAACACTCACTAAACACTGTATTTCACTATACAAGTCTCTAAACAATCTCACTTGAACACTTTGGTTGCACTTTGATCGCCTTTGGATTCGTTCCGAAATCGCTGTTGAAACTCAACTGTCTCTGCGCGGCGCCAATCGCGCTTATATACGCCGATCGACGCATTCTAGAAAGTACCTGTTCAATTGAGAATTAGCTAGCACCCGCGAGTACAAAGTACCTACTTATACCTACGCAGGTAACGCGCATAACTTGTAAACAAGTGCAGATGTCGTTGCACTTTCTCCCTTACGCCGCACTGCATAAGGCTCATTTTAGAATGAGCAGCATTACTCGGCCCCTATCGTGACCCGCGGTGATCTGGCAAATTCGATCTCTAGCACTTTCGCGGTTAAGTTTCGAGAGCGTTTGTGACAATATTTAAACATCTAGCAGTAAAATGCTTAAAAAGTAAACTTTACGATGGTCAGCCGTCCGCTGAGCGCTGACCAGCATTTATGAAATCTTCAACGCGTCCGCACCCGAAGCTCTATAGAGCATTCTAAAATAAGCGAATTCAATTTTCTCGGTACCTAGTAGTTATTTGTACACAAACAAGTTTCCATGATGGAAATTTTAATTCCATTTCTCGCTTAGCGGTGTTTGTTTTGTGAATAATTTGAATGTTATTTAATTCACGAATATAAACGTAGCTCTCTCTCTGTGTCTTTTATTTCATGTTGCCAGTTGTTATTCAGGCGGCAAAGCCTTTTTTCAATTGAATAAACATAAATGGGTATAAATAAAATGTATCCCGATAAATTTGTTATTTACATTGAAACTTAAGAAGTAGTTAAACATAAAGGTTCTTATTTTACAAAAAACAATTTGTTTGAAGAAAAGTTTACTAGAAAAAAATCCACGCGGACCAGGAAGCGGACGGGACTCGAACCCGCACCCTTCGCAATCCGGGCGAATGCACTGACCATTATGCTACCACGGCCGCGTCGAAATTTTCCCAACCTTAAGCTGCAAGGTAGCGCCATCTCTTAGCATTGTAGGTAACCCACAATGTCAATGGTCAGTGCATTCGCCCGGATTGCGAAGGGTGCGGGTTCGAGTCCCGTCCGCTGCCTGGTCCGCGTGGATTTTTTTCTAGTAAACTTTTCTTTAGTTTTAAACATCTAGCAGTTAAATGCTTAAAAATAAATAAAAAAACAATTTGTTTGAGTTTGTTTTTAGAAGACAACTAAACTCTATTACCTAGCCTCCGTAGTTAGTTTTTCCGTCAGTCTGTCAACGACGTATTATAAGAACAGTAACAGATACACATGGTTTCGACAGATGTATTCTTAATGCTATCTTAAAAGAATTCAGGAAACAAATGGCTCTATACTGTAACAGTCATCGTCATCATTAGCCTATTATTGTCTCCACTGCTGGGGCAAAGGCCTTCCCTATAAATGGAATAGGGAGATTGGGCCATGAGCCATCACGCGGAACCAGTGCGGATTGGTGGGTGCTAACGACTGCAGATACAGCCGGGACCAACGTCTTAATATGCTTTCCGAAGCACGAAGGAACTCGAAATAGAAGATTTTTGGTCACCAATCCAATGATCGACCACTGCGGAAGTTGCTTAACTTCAACGATCGCAACCGAACGCGCTAACCACGCACCATCGAGCTTCTCCTATAACAGTAACAGTGCTTATTAATAATTATTCTTTATGCAGACACAGTGACATAAATTGGGACATCTCTCATTTTTGAGGGTAAATAGTGTCTCAGATGGGGGTTACCTATTCTGTCCTGCAGAAATAAGCTAAGGGTTCAATTATACTTGGTCGTTAGCCCGTATTTGTTTTTGCACGAAAGGCATTACTCGAATTCGGACACCCGAAACAATATTTACACTGGAATATGGGACTGGAAGACGGAGACGGATAACTATAACAAAAACTACCCGAATAAGGGCGTACTCCACTCCGTTTGTTTATACTCAACCGTTTACCCGAATTCCATTGGTATTCGGGCAACCCAATTTAATCGCGCCATAAGAGATGTGTTGCCGACCTTTTTTGACAGATTTAGTTTTTATAGTTTTTTTGAGGTGTTTTTTTTAGTATTGACATATTTATGATTTTTGCTATCAAAATTGTTATTGTGTTCTCGTAGTCTTTGTCTGTCACCTGCTTTAATATTATTTTCTGTATTGCTATAAAATAGTGTAAATAAACCCATAGCGTCCAAAATCCCAGCCTTCATTTTACATTCCACTAGCTCTTATACTTAGTCGTTTATACGAATTCCATTGGCACTCGTATTGGGGCTAGCGACCAAATGTAATCGGGCTTTAAGAGAGGTAAGTCATGGGCGGTGTTGTGCTCATATTGAAGCGCTCATCTGTAAAGGTACCCTTTTTTGTGTCTGGAAAATGCCTTACGCATCCTTCAACCACTGGGGGAGCGAGAAGAAGGTATGTGGGACTCTTCCCTGTCCCCTTCAGCCAGCCCTGGAGCTCGCTGATGTGAACAGGGCCCTACCTACGCCCTGAACAGGGCTACTAAAAACCAGACAATACTCCTGCATCGTCACCCGACACGCACTATGAGGACCGCGGTCCCCCTAGTGCGTACGCATTCTAGAAAGTACCTGTAAAGTAGAGGGCGGGTGTGATCGCGGAACCCGTCTCCGAATGGCCGCGCACCCGTCAGGTGTGTAAAAGTACCCTGGAAGATATGGTAAAACTTATCAAACCAATAGACCATCGCATCAGCTATCTAAGAAATGAGTACTGAGTAAAGTGTAGTTACTCATTGAATACTCAACTTAAGGTTTGCGTGGAATAATTTCCTAGGTCTTAAAAAAAAAGGTCATCTAAATTTGTTCTCGACGTCCCATGACTTTTAACAAGAACAGCAAAGGAAGATGTTTTTAAATGAAAACCGTTGTACCGCAAGCGAGCGGACCGCCTCTAACACTGGTACCGGACGAGGAATAATAACTCCATTACTTTTGTTTTCCCAAGCTAGCAAAGTTTGCGCCGTGGATTCGTCCACGGGCTTTGCTGGCCGGGATAGATTTCATTTTCTCCGCGATTGTTATTAAAATTCTCCTAGCTTGCGAAAGTTTTTTCGCTAAAAGGATTGGACGCGAGTGTGGTGACCACCGTTTATAAATTTTAAAGACTGTGCTTTTGAGCTGTTAAGCTAAACGGTAAAACTTAATTTTACGTGTCAAGATAGGGTTCGAATTTATATGCCAGTCTATGGGTAGAGCTTACAGAACGGGCTTTGATCAAGGTCCAGTGCAGTACCCCTAGCACGAACCATTATCGAATTCGAATAGTTTGCAAACCGAAATGTCAATGTCAAATTTTGTATGGAAACTTGAACAGCAGAGACGACCACAAAGTACGTAACGAGAACTAAAAATCCGTACACATTTGACAATGACATTTCGGCCTCGCAAACGATACGAATTCGATATTGGTTCATGCTAGGGATACAGATGAGTAGATGCGAGCGACTGCTGGTGTGGCGGGACCAATGGTTGAAGCGCCTTCCTTAAAATCCATCTAATATCTCTTTTTTTGATCATCCATTCTGTGATTGATCACTGCATAATTTTCTGAATTTTCACCATTGTTAACAGAACGTGCTTATCACTGCGCCATTGAGCTCCGCAAAATAAATTTATCTTCAATATTACTTTTCATTGGTTACCCTAGGAAAGCTTGAGCTTTAACGTTTGTGGGTACGAATTCGTCTACGTAATTGAAACCCGAATATGCATTTTTTACGAGATTCATAAACGCTTCGATGATTCCTGAATACCTATTGTGGATTTATGATGAACTTTTCTAAAGAAAATACTGGAATAAATTTTATTTAATGCACTGCTGCACGTAAGCAAAAATATGATTTAAAGATTTGAACTATCTTATTGTAAAATGCTATTTCATTCCCATTTTTGATGAGTTGTTACCAATGTTTTTTCATGTTTTTTTGGACAGTCATTATTACAGGATCAGGTAACTAAATATCTAAATACTACAAAGTATCCATTTCATCTCCCCACCACGACGAGTAAAAACAACAAATTAATCAGGCTTGAACCACCGCAAAATTAATTCAACCCCAGCATCACTAAAAACAAGTTACTATTTTTCTAGCACCGCCCGCTGCGACCATAATTCCGTTTGCCTCAATAAAATAAAAAAAAACAGCGAGCGACAAATCTGGAAATCCCAGCAACAGCCAACTAGGCACGCCCTCACAATTATTAAGCCTTTGAAACTTGTATCCGAGCTAGGATAGACTTTACGCCCTTCGCTATAAGATTAAAATATGATTACCCAACATTTTGATTGTTTTAGTGATCTCTTTACGCTAAAACATTTCACGGGTGTACAAACACAACACGTGTCATCTCTTTCTGCAGTCGGATTAGCGGCTTTTTTGTATTTCATTGTAATTTTTACACAAGCAACCAAAAAACAAAACTACCCGAATACGGGCGTATTCCACTCCGTTCATTTACCCTGAGTCGTTTACCCGAATCTTCGGGCTCATATTCGGGCTAGCGACCAAGTATAAACGCGCCATAATATTTCTCGGGTTAAAAGGATGGCACCGCGATCTTTTTAAAGTGTGCATTTTAACCCTTAACATATCGGCCTATTCATAGAATAAAGCTACTTCTGCATAATCACAACTTTACAGTAGAGCGATTTTAAGTTTGTAAAATGTAAAATATGCTGTAACTTGTATTGGTATTTTTCTATCATTTGATTTTTTTTACTAATCATATAAAGCATTAAGAAGCAAATTATGACGCATTTATTGTTTAAAAAAACTGCATTTACGGCTTATATTTCGTTATTTAAGAGTTTCTTTTGTGATTATGTGACAGTTTACTACGGACATCTTTATGTTACATATGCATATCAGACCTTATGCTTGGGAAACGTTTCAAATTATGTGTAGATATAACTTTGTTTTACGTAATTTATATTTTCTGTCGCGTCACATTATGATAATATGGCAAAGAATGGGCAAAATCGATCAAACAACAAAAATAGAATCAAACATTTAGTAAAAATTCTCAGTTTATAACAAAATTGAAGCCGTGCAGGCTGCATTCTTGCCTATCCAAAAGGTTCTTGTGCTCTTGGCTCTATATTCTTCGGAAACAAAAAATCACATGTACCTTTATTCAATTGCTATCTTCAAAGTTATAAAAGTTTTAGAATAAATGTTTTTACCAGTAAAACATATGCGTCCGTTTCGCCTAAAAGTACAATAAAAGCAATGTGGTAACATTTTCATATGTAACTTTATTCTATGCATAGGTCGATATTGTCACAAACGCTCTCGAAACGGAACCTCGAAAGTGCTAGAGACCGAATTTGCCAGAGCACCGCGGGTCACGATAGAGGTCGAGAAATGCGGCTCATTCTAAAATGAGCCTTATGCAGTGCGACGCAAGGAAGAAAGTGCAACGACATCTGCACTTGTTTACAAGTTATGCGCGTTACCTGCGTAGGTATAAGTAGGTACTACGTACTCGCGGGTGCTAGATGATTCTCAATTTAACAGGTTACGTACTCGCGATAGCTAATTCTCAATTTAACAGGTACTTTCTAGAATGCGTCGATTGGCCTACATAAGCGCCATCGGCGCCGCGCAGAGACAGTTGAGTTTCAACAGCGATTTCAGAGCGAATCCAAAGGCGATCAAAGTGCAACAAAAGTATTCAAGTGTTAGTTTAGAGACTTTTATAGTGAAATAGTGTTTAGTGAGCGTTTTGTAATTAACATTGTGTGTTAATTGTGTGAACTGTGTAGTGAATAAAGAACTGTCAAGCGTGAACTGGCATATAATTTCGAACCCCATCCCGACACGTAACAATATTTTTCCAAAAAATCTTGTTACTAAACTTTTGTTTTTTCTAAAATATTGTTGTTCAATAGTAGCTCGGAGTTCGGCTACGATCGTTGAAGTTAAGAAACTTTCGCAGTGGTCGCTCATTGGATGGGTGACCTAAAATTTACTATCTCGAGCTCCTCCGTGCTTCGGAAGGCTCGTTAAGCCGTTGGTCCCGGCTGCATCTGCAGTCGTTAGCACCCACCAATCCGCACTGGGCCCGTGTGGGCCAAATCTCTCTACTCCATCCATAGGGAAGGCCTGTGCCCCAGCAGTGGGGACATTAATTGGCTGATGATGATGATGATTTTGTTATATCATTAACGCAACATTTATGCGTTCTATGCTAATTGCTCGTTCAATATAACTACCTACTAAGGTATTATTGGGAGGTGCTCTTATAAACTTCCTAATGCCACTGTTTCGGTGGACACTACAGTAATCCCATCAATGGTTGTCGTACCATGCCGGGATTACAGAGCGCGTGACGGTGCCGTGTGGTGCAAGGCATAACATCACAAAAGTTATACTAGCCGCCGACCATCATGGCATAACTATTCAAAATATTATCATATTTATTTCTTAGGTTTTCACGTACATCACTGATTTAATAAAACACGTTTCAACCATAGAGGTAGTCTTAGGCCCGTGTTACAGAATGCCAACTAAGTGTTGATCTTTACTTGAGTACAGTTAGCAAAGGATATCGCTATGCGCTATATATAGCGATATCCTGATCTTTACTTGAGTACAGTTAGAAAGGGATTTTTTTCCTCCCAGGCGGGGGAGAGGGTGAGAAATCCTCATGGATACCCTACAGCCGGCTGTAAGGTAATGTCAGACTCTTACTGACTAAAAAACACCCTTTATTCATGCTTAAGGCCAGAAGGGACTTACAAGCTTCATCTGAAGCGGTCAACCCCCGAGAGGGGGAAGATGCGGTAGAAAGGGATATCGCTATGCGCTATATATAGCGATATCCTGATCTTTACTTGAGTACAGTTAGAAAGGGATATCGCTATGCGCTATATATAGCGATATCCTGATCTTTACTTGAGTACAGTTAGAAAGGGATATCGCTATGCGCTTTATATAGCGATATCCTGATCTTTACTTGAGTACAGTTAGAAAGGGATATCGCTATGCGCTATATATAGCGATATCCTGATCTTTACTTGAGTACAGTTAGAAAGGGATATCGCTATGCGCTATATATAGCGATATCCTGATCTTTACTTGAGTACAGTTAGAAAGGGATATCGCTATGCGCTTTATATAGCGATATCCTGATCTTTACTTGAGTACAGTTAGAAAGGGATATCGCTATGCGCTATATATAGCGATATCCTGATCTTTACTTGAGTACAGTTAGAAAAGGATATCGCTATGCGCTATATATAGCGATATCCTGATCTTTACTTGAGTACAGTTAGAAAGGGATGTCGCTATCTGCTTTATATAGCGACATCCCTTTTTAACTATGTTCATGATTAGATCAATCACTGAGAATCTTTCTATAATAAGGGCCTTAGTAGTACGGCGGGCTGTTTCCGCAACTCGACGGCCAGTGCCTATTTAACTATAGTGTCGCCGCACACGGGCCACACGCCACAGCCACAAACGCCGCTACGAGACGCTAGAAGCGGCTACTAAAGTGGCAGAAGCGCGCGACAGCGGCCGACTAAGGTAAGGGAGAGAACGGTGGGGAATCGCGCGAATGACGTGTGGCGGCGTTTTGTATCGGCGCATTAAGTGGCGCGTGCGTGCCACAAGAAGCGAGCAACGACAATTTGTAGCGTGTGGCGGCCACCGGTGTACCGTGTGTGGCGAGTCCATATAAAATGTATGAAAACTACAAGAAATATGCCGGTGGCGGCGTTTTATGTTTGTGGTCGGTGGCTCGTGTGCGGCGACACATAGAGGTATAAGAGTGGGGAAGGCGGCTCTAAAAGTGTCCGTCTAGTAGAAAGAGAAAGAAAATGAGAGACCGCTAGCTTTCTCTCTCTCTCTTGTGACGCATGGCATCCAATGGCATCAGTAAGATGTTTACGGTTGCCAATGCGCATGCGCGATTAGAGAGAGAAAGCTAGCGGTCTCTCATCTTCTTTCTCTTTCTATTAGAGGGACACTTTCACTTGTAGTAGAGTCTATATCTCCCCTACTCTATTCTTATACCTCTATGGTTTCAACGGGTTAGATGCACTGATTTTATTTATTTCTTGACATAAGAAGGAGATAGAAAGCCCCTCTGAGTTTGTTTCTCCGGTGCTTCTCAGAAAGGTCTCCCAATTTTAAATGTCTCCAAATAAATAAACTCAAAATTATAAAAAGGAATTAAATAAAGCTATTTATTATTTAATTTGACTGATAAATTCATACATACATAGACAATAAAGTTTTAGACATCTTTCAATGAAATATACGAACGGTCAAAAAGAGTCTTTCGAAGGTAGTTCAACAAAGTTTAAGATGTCTGAAATTCAGTTGTTCAGTTTCGATACAGTATAACGACAGCAAACTAGTTTTGTCATTGTCATTATACTTTGATAAGGCATTATTGATTTATTACGAGGGTTCTATTTTTCTTTTCTTTTAGAACTATTAGTCCGGTCAAATAAGCTTCAAAAATAGGGGTAAGGTTACATTAATTCGCACCTAGCTGAAAATTGGCATGAATGTTGGGAACCCTGTTACACACAATTTGTCAATTATCCACATGAATCCAAAGTGTGGAAAAAAAAATATTCAAGGTCAAATGTTGCAAAAATCGGTTTTTTTAGTTTTCAGCTTTATTCATCATGCAATTATCTATAAAAATTGTTCATACACTTTTTTTCCTAACAATCGCCATTTCGGAGATATAGCGATGCAAAATGTTGAAAAAGTTGTATTCGTCATAAAATGTATGTCAATTACCATTATATACGTTACAGAACGATAATATAAGTTAAAAATATTAGTTTTCGTGGCGTATACATGCATACTAAACAATTGTAAGAATATAAACTCCAATAAAACTCAGTCCCTCATTTTATATGACCGTAAGGCCTTGAGCAACATCTGGCTGTTCAATTGTGTTCAAACCTGGGAAGGCTCAACAACAATCAAAAATATATTCATACAAAAGTTTATCTGCTTTTTCAAAATCATATCTTATTTCTACATGCAGTAACTGCTTGCGACACGACATCAGCATTTTTCAAGAGAGGAAAAAGAAGAGTTTTGAAATTGTTTGAGAGACAAGATTTAGTTCATTGTGCTGACGTTTTCAAAGAAAGTACCTCTACTCCACAAGCTGTAATCGCCAACGGAATTCGCTTTCTTCTTTCCGTTTACGGAGCTCCAAAAACAATTATGTGCTTAGATAAGTTTCGATATTTATCTTTTGCTAAAAATACGCATAAAAAAACAAGTACAATTAGCTTGTCTTCCTCGAACCTCTGCTTCTGCTCAGCAACATCTATGTCGGGTATATTAACAAGTTCAAGTATGGCTCGGTAATAAACTAAACCCAGAAGACTGGGGTTGGAAGTTAATTGACTGGTTCCAATACCAGTTAAGACTTTACTCCCTGCACCGGAAAAGCTCCTCAATTCAATGGTTGTTTTGTTCATTAGCATGTATCAGTTGTCGCGGCCAATTGTGCTCCAATGTTAAATCGCCAGTAGAAGAGGATTCTTACGATATATGCGAGGAGGATAATTTATTTGTACCCAGCAGAAAGAAGGAGAAGAAGAACAAGACAGAGTGGATTATGTTCCATTAGAAGAGTATCAATCTGATGAATAATTTTCTCAAATTACTCATTACTTACACCGCTCTTGTCATTACAATAGTACTATTTTCAATTTAATACAATAGCTTTTAACTCAATAGAACCACAATAGATCGTGGAATAGGTCTACCGGGGGTCACCTCACAGGTGGCGCGGAAACGTGTGCATATATGAGTAACTCAACTTTTTCAAGTTTTTACATCGCTATATCTCCGAAATGGTGATTCTTAGGAAAAAAGTGTATAAACAATTTTTATAGATAATTGCATGATGAATAATTTTTGTCTCACCTTTTTTTATGATAAAACTTACCGTTTAGCTGGAAAACTCAAAAAACCGTTTTTTGCAATATTTGACCTTGAATATTTTTTTTCCACACGTTGGATTCATGTGGATAATTGAGACATTGTGTGTAATAGGGTTCCCAACATTCATGCCAATTTTTAGCTGGGTGCGAATTAATGTAACCTTGAATGTCTATTTTGACCGGACTATATATATTAAACGCAAGAAGAGACTATATTGTGCTGTCAAAGTAATAGGGTATTTGACAGTATTAAAAATAAAGTGCCAATTGTTAGCATCTGTATTTAGGATGAATATTGGCAGGAGTTTTTACTATTTTTACAGAAATAAATATTCATAATTTTACTAAAAACCCACGATAAAGATAATAGTTTTCTTGTCTATTGTCACGTGACCCAAAACGCTTGGGATTGGTGGAGCCTAAAATGACGTCACACGCAAGTAAACTTCCGGTTAAAGTGACATTTGATTGTATGGTTTGACGTTTCAATGACAGTCGTGTGACGTCACACACCAGTGAGACGCCATATTGTCCAGAGATACGTTTATCGCGGCAACTTGAAAATAGAGTTTTTGATTTGGTTTTTCTACCGAAATACACAGCATAATGATGAATATCCACTTTTTAAAACTTGTCAAATACCCTATTGACATACTTATAGTCTTCCCCTCATACAACAAAAACTTTATATCTTATTAATTTGTTATTAGAAGGACAAATTGTAGTCCCTAAACAGGAAAAGAGTGCAGTGCAGTTGCAGATATTGCTGAATTTATGTGATGAAGTAAGGTTAAGTTAGGTTATAATCTTGACTGACGACCTCCGTGGCTGAATGATTTGTACGCCGGATTTTAAGGTGTCGCTTAGTCGAGAGGTCTGGGGTTCGAGTCCCGTTAGGGGCAGGTGTTTGTGTAATGAATACGAGCATTTGTACTCCAGTCATGGATCTTTAATATGTATCTATATATATAAAACTCATAGGTGAATGACTGACTGACATAAGGATCTATCAACGCACAGCTTAAACCACTAAACGGATCAGGCTGAAATTTGGCATGCATGTAGATGTTATGACGTAGGCATCCGCTACGAAACGATTTTGATCAATTCTACCCCCAAGGGGATAAAACAGGGAATGAAAGTTTGTATGAAACTTTGTCAATTTTAAACCGATCGGGCTGAGACTTTGCATGCAGGTATAAGAATAATCATAGATGAATGTCATTGTGTATAATACAAGCCTGAGAACAAAAACTGTAGTCTACACTTCAGCTCTATACCGAAGTGAAGCGAGGGCGGGCCACTAGTAGTTATTAAAGTGTCGCTATATTTATTCTATCCGTTACCCTATTATCCTATAACACGAGCCTACAGTGCCTAATTTGGGGGCTAGGCTAATTGCTGTGTTGGAAATATTTATTTATTATTATTTATTTATTTTAATCTTAACCCCGCAGAACAATGTGTTTCCATTAACAAAAGCTTGGATGAATGTTATTAGCTAATTCCATGAGGCGAAGTGTCGACATCCTTTGACTTGGACCAACTGATTACAGTGTCCAATGCGTGTTTGATTGATTTACTACCCTGTTTGTTATTCAGGAAGCGACGGACAAGGTATATTGTTTCATCAATCGGGATCACCAGATAATTAGCCGATTGTCTATAACCAACACTAATTTCAATATAATTTTGTGATCAAATAGACATTCGATGATTGTACGTTGGTGTGTATAGTATAGTTTCATGAAGTTAATAAAATAATGTATATTACGGCTACTTCTCCAAACGAAAAAAAAAGTTATCCTTCTTTGGCATCGTTTAAAATTAGTTTTTAATTGCATGCAAACAATTAATTACAATAAATTAATACAAAGTCTGGAAAAGGACACAGTCAATAAAGTTCAGTTTTAATTTGAAAAAATAAATAAATAATCAAAATATTCAATTAAAATCGCTACTGAATATAATTTATTAGAACATATGTGATTTGCACTTGTATGAAACTCAAACACGTATTCCGAATATACAAACTAGAAACATGTGGATAAATATTATAAATATGAATACCTTTAACTGTTACTTTATTACAAAAAATAAAGATGTGGTTTTTGGTTCTACTACACCAATGGTCAAGAGATGGCGCTGTAGTCTCCTGAATCGCGCTTTGGTTCCGTTGTTCCAGATTAAAAATACTTTTGATATTATAAATATGAATACCTATAACTGTTACTTTATTACAAAAAATAAAGATGTGGTTTTTGGTTCTACTACACCAATGGTCAAGAGATGGCGCTGTATTCTCCTGAATCGCGTTTTGGTTCCGTTGTTCCAGATTAATAAATACTTTTGATAGGCCTTCACAATGCAGTCGTTAGCACCCACTAAATAGGGATTCTAGTTCTATTTTGTTGGTAGATTTTCTTTATGTGCGGTAAACACAAAAGTAACAGCATGAAGTTGGTCGCTAAAGCGACCAACTTCATGCTGTTAAAATTTTGTGTTACAGTGATGCGCGCGCATCTTAAAATTTCACTCTCATCATTTTTTCATAACGCGCCTAAAGAAGTATAACTTCAAAAATTGCATCTGCTTGGAGAAACTAGGTTTCTTAAAAATAATTTGCTATTTAAAATATTGTTTATTGTAGTTTGGCATGCAGCATACATTGGACATGTACATGTGGTGGCTACATCTACATGCCCCACATATAATATAACATAGAGGAAATAGTCACTCGCCTCCTTAAGAGATGGCGCTACCGGCGCTGCGTTCACAACGTAAGGAAGCCTACAACGCGCAAGAGAAATTCGGAGCCTAACACTACATATATACGATGCCCGACCAATATCAGTCGGGCCGCGGCCCCCCAGACTACAAAAAATAAACCACTCTAGTGTGTCCTGACACCCATGTTCATATAGTACCCATATTGAATTACGATTACTACAATATCTTTAGTCGCACTTCCACGATTAAGACGAATCAATTGACGTTTGAATCATCAAAATCGGTGCAGGCCTCTAGTGTGCCACAAAGGAATATACATACATACTACCTGACCCAGCGAACTTTGTACCGCCATAAAAAATAGGGGTTGGTGGTAGAAGAGTGAAAATTTAGGGTTGTATGTATTTTTGTATGATGTATCATAAAAAAAAATATATCTAAAATTAAAAAAAAAAATTTAGGGGTGATTTACCCTTAACATTTAGGGGGATGAAAAATAGATGTTGTCCGATTCTCAGACCTACCCAATATGCACATAAAATTTCATGAGAATCGGGAAAGCCGTTTCGGAGGAGTTTAACCACAAACACCGCGACACGAGAATTTTATATATTAGAATATAGACTGTTAAACACTATACCCTGTCTGCGTGTCGCGCTTGGCGCTCTTGCATCTCTCACTTATTGAGTAATATGATGGAGAAATAGAGGAGAAGAGACAGTGAAATAACGAATAAGACCTTGTATACATGTTAGTACATCAATAGAGGATATCTACTACAAATAAAAAATGGGTGCGTGTACTTATGTAGGCGCGTGAGAAGTTATCCTTCTTTGGCATCGTTTAAAATTAGTTTTTAATTGCATGCAAGTTATTAATTACAATAAATTAATAAAAAGTCTGGAAAAGGACACAGTCAATAAAGTTCAGTTTTAATTTGAAAAAATAAATAAATAATCAAAATATTCAATTAAAATCGCTACTGAACATAATTTATTAGAACATATGTGATTTGCACTTGTATGAAACTCAAACACGTATTCCGAATATACAAACTAGAAACAACTGGATAAATATTATAAATATGAATACCTATAACTGTTACTTTATTACAAAAAATAAAGATGTGGTTTTTGGTTCTACTACACCAATGGTCAAGAGATGGCGCTGTAGTCTCCTGAATCGCGCTTTGGTTCCGTTGTTCCAGATTAATAAATACTTTTGATAGGCCTTCACAATGCAGTCGTTAGCACCCACTAAATAGAGATTCTATTTCTATTTTGTTGGTAGATTTTCTTAATGTGCGGTAAACACAAAAGTAACAGCATGAAGTTGGTCGCTTTAGCGCCAATTTTTTGTGTTACAGTGATGCGCGCGCATCTTAAAATTTCACTCTCATCATTTTTTAATAACGCGCCTAAAGAAGTATAACTTCAAAAAAACCGAATCCTGATAACTCAAAGCCTTATTTAGTTAACGACGACGATAAGAAACTATTAAAAAGTGTATATCACTCATAGTCAATCCTTACAGGATAGGCGACATCATCATCAGCCTATTAAGAACAGGCTTGCCGTTCCATGTTTCAGACTCCAAAAATCAAGAGGTTCATTTCTGGGTTGTAGTATTTCATTGTTTAACAAAGTTCCCCAAGATCTGATTGAGCTTCCACTAACCAAATTTAAATTTCAGATCAAGAATACTCTTATGAATAAAGGCTATTATAAAGTTAATGATTATCTAAATGATCGTAATGCATGGACATAGTGTTTCTTGTAATTTGTTATTTGATGGGTATGAGTCAGTTTTTGTGACAGTAATATGGTACCTAGCTAATGCCGCTTCCTATCTTTATATATATAATTCTTCTGTGAGTGTGTATGTCACTGAACTTCTCTTAAACGACTGGACCGATTTTGATGAAATTTTTTATGTGTGTTCAAGGGGATCTGAGAATGGTTTAGATTCACAATTTTGTCCGCTGGACAACCCCTATTTTTTTAAGGCGGTACGAAGTTGTATTTTTTGTTCTCAAAATCTTGTATCTGCTGTCTCGTTGTTTGTGTCAAAATAAATGTATTTTCTTTCTTTCTTTCTTTCTTTCTTTCTTTCTTTCTTTCTTTCTTTCAAAGTTCGCTGGGTCAGCTAGTATACTAAATATAAAATTTATTGTAACTATATATCTATATCCTAAATTATGTAATGGAAGGTGACTTCAGAAGTATCTCTGAAGTCATTTTTCAACTTGACGACTCTGAATATAACAATACAGGGAGAAAAAAGCAGCCCTTGCTGAGTTTCTTGCCTGTTCTTCTCAGTACAAGGTCTCCCGCCGTAGTTTAGCTCCTTGACCTTCACAAGTGCTTGTAACAGCCTAGACTGAATAAATGACTTTTCATTTCATTTCTTATTAATTTCCCCACTGCTGGGGCACAGGCCTTCCCTATGGATAGAGTAGAGAGATTGGGCTGCTAACGACTGCAGATGCAGCAGATTTACTTAATATGGTTTTAAAAAAGGTATGTACCTAATTGCGCCAGCACATTAGTAAAGTATATAAATTTTAGTCAATATCAAAAACAACGCTTGGACATTTTCCAAATTAACTCTTGTGCAGATATGCGCTATTATACTCGTATGCAATGTTGCCGCATGCATATAATTGCGGTAATCTGTTGTCTCTGACACAATAACCACGCTAGTTAATTCCATACGGGGACCAAGCTTTCATGTGTGTAGTGATAGCGAATTTTAATGCTAATCGAACCTAAAGTACTAACTTACCACGGCGAGTGTTCTGAGGAGTTATTCTCTCTTATCCCACCTTCCCCTTTCCTACTGAGGACCACGCGCGCTGGCCTACGTTGTCATCGTCTCACTGTGGCTACAATTCCAACGCGTACAAAGTAATTTGGTGACTCATTTCTTTGTCGCACTATCCGTAAATGGAATGCTCTGCCCGCTCACGTGTTCCCTCCCTCTTACAACCTGGGATCCTTTAAAAGAGGCGTGAAGAAGCAACATGCAGGCCGGCAGGGTGAGGATGGCTGGTGTGGCAGGTAGAACTGCTGTTTCAGCTATCTTCGTGACTGGACTTCACCTTCACTTAACATCAGGTGGGGTGGAGTCATTTGTCGGACCTATCTATAAAAAAATAAAAAAACTTATATTACTGTCACTAAAACTGCATTTGCTAGTAGGCAATTTAACTCGCGTTCGGCCATCTTATATAAAAAAAATGGATGCGTGTAACTTATGTACGCGCGTGAGAAGTTATACTTCTTTAGCATCATTTAAAATATTTTTTAATTGCATGCAAATAATTAATAATTACAATAAAATAATAAAAGGACTGGAAAAGGATAGTTTAATTTGAAAAATTAAATAAATATTCAAAATATTCAATTAAAATCACTACTGAATTTAAGTTATTAGTCCATATGTAATTAGCACTTGTAAGTAACTAAAACACGTTGTGTCTATATAGAAACTAGAAACATGTGGATAATAAATATGAAAACAGTGATCAGAGGCGACGAGCGTGCCGACATTGTTTTTGACAACGCGATCATCTGATGGAGCTCCGTGGATCGTTCAAAGTACCTTTCGAACAGATGTCTAATAATGGTGGATTATTAACCACTAAGTGGTTAATAATCCACCATTATTAGACACTAACATTCATAACGCGCCCGCGGCCAACTTCATGGTGTTACTATTGTGTTACAGTGATGCGCGCGCATCTCGAAATTTCACTCACATGATTTTTTCATAACGCGCCTAAAGAAGTATAACTTCAATAAAATAAATAAAGAAATAAACATATATGACAAAAATCATCATGAGTGTAAGAGACTTTTAATTAAATGGAATCAGCCTCGAACGTATGAGGAAACTGAATCTCTACTGTACCGTATTTCATAAATGACAAAACAAAGTATAAAATTAATCACACACACACATATACACATAAAGACACATACGCACACATGGCACACAACATCTGCATTGCCTTTCTTAATTGCAAATACTTTTGCTTGGCTTTAAATCCTATTAATGGGATTTAATGATTCTAAGATTATTTTCAGCGTAGATCGTCTGTTTATTGTTTTGTTTTATTTTATTTTAGTTCATTCTTTCTTTTTGTTTTTTGCATGTTCATTAGTTCATTCACTGTAACCATATTGGAGTTTGTAAATCACATTATTAGTTAAGGAAGAGCGGAGCCTCCAAACACAGGCAATATTTGCTTAAATGGAGACTCCAATCGACCATTTTGTTAAGAGCCTTCTTAATTGTAAAAGAATATAAATTATAATAATAAAAAAATTTTAGACACTAGTGGCCCGCCCGCGCTTCGCTTCGGTGTAGAGCTGTAGTGTAGACTATAGTTTTTGTTCTCAGGCTTGTATTATACACAATGACATTCTTCTAATACCTAATTACAATAGGCACGCGCCGCCAACCCCCCCGTCCGGTAGCGTCGGAACCGCTATGTCCCTGCATTTTAAATCTGTAATATCTTCGAAAATATTCATTTAAATTACATGCGTTAAAGGGCCAAATTGGTCTATATTAAATGCACAATGTATTTCAGGTACTTAATTGGATACGGATGAATGTTATATTGCTGAAAATCGCTTCGTAAATAATCTATTATTTCTCATAAAAAGTATAGGATTGCAATGTAAGCGCAAAAATGTATTTATTTATTTACGACCTAACATTAAAAACCTCTAAAAAGATCAGTGTTTCTCTGCTATATTGTGCATGTATTATACATATGAACCTTCCCCTTGAATCACTCTATCTATTAAATATATCCGCATCAAAATCTGTTGCGTAGTTTTAAATATCTAAGCATACATAGGGACATAGGGACAGACAGCGGGAAGCGACTTTGCTTTATACTATATAGTGCTATGACAGTATCCGGACCATCTGGCATGCTTTCATACTTTAGATGCTGTGCTAATATCACTAATGCACATTCTCATCGAAATAAAATCTTCACCCCACTGCTGGGGCACAGTCAGGGCCGGATCTGCCATATGGCTTTTTGGGCTTAAGCCCAGGGCCCCGTGCATTCAAGGGCCCCCAGCTAAGTCATAAAGCAGTACATACAATGATTATAAGTAAATTCAATGTAGAAAAAATACATTGTTGAACATAATCCCATTTATATTACCCCTAGAATGTGAGGAGCAAATTAAAATATTGCCATTTCTGCACTTTGCAGAAAGGTTGCTTTGTAATTAGTACATTTATTAACGGTTGTATAACACTAGGGCATAATATATTATAATTTAAATTAAATAGTTTACTGTCTCATTTTTTCTATACTTTGAGTAATTATGTGGGCCCCTAAGTAGTATTAGCCCAGGGCCCCCTAAACTCACGGTCCAGCCCTGGGCACAGTACTTCCCTATGGATGGAATAGGGAGATTGGGCCATGACTAACCACGCGGGCCCACTGCGGAATGGCGGGTGCTAACGACTGCAGGTTCAGCCGGAACCAATGGCTTAACGTGCCTTCCGAAGCACTGAGGAACTCGAAATAGCAGATTTTTGGTCACACATCCAATGACCGACCACTGCGAAAGTTGCTTTACTTTAATGATCGCAGCCCAACGCGCTAACCATTTACGACATCAAGTTTCTCAAATAAGACATTGGAAAGGACAAAGGTTACTTTTTTTCATAAAAATCTATATAAATAAAAATGGATCGCTGAAATATGTACGCGTATTATTTCCGTGCGACTGACTGTGCAAAATTGGATAATTCTTTTTCTTTTGTGTTCGCTATTGTCAGGACAAGGTTTGTATAAAAAAATCGTCTAACGTTGCGAGTTAATACAGTCTTTAATAAACAATAAGTATGTGGTATTGGAAGTTGTAGGTTAAATATTCTTTGATATAAACGTAAACTGCGTCAAAGTTTAAATCTTAATTCTATATGTTAATCTAAGAACCTTAATTACATAAAAATTTTAGAAAACAAAAATAATCCAACACACACCAATTAGCATAGCCCCAAAGTAAGCACTGTAAGGCTTGTGTTATGGGATACTAGGGTAATGGATAGAATACATATACTGTACATATATAAGTATTTTTATATCGAAATACATATTAAACATCAATGACCGGAGTACAAATGCTCGTATTCATCACACAAACATCTGCCCCCACCGGGATTCGAACCCGGGGCCTCTCGAGTCGGCGACACCATGAAAACCGGCATACAAACCACTCGGCAACGGAGGTCGTCAAAATCAAAGTACGTTCCGCTGTACCTACAATGCGAAGAGATGGCGCTGCCTTGCAGCTTAAGTCTAGGAAAATTTCGACGCGGCGAATAGGGCCGTGGTAGCATAATGGTCAGTGCATTCGGATTGCGAAGGATGCGGATTCGAGTCCCGTCCGCTGCCTGGTCCGCGTGGATTTTTTTCTAGTAAACTTTTCTTTACATATTAAATTTTTATTTTATAATAAAGCGTTAACAAATGTCATGAAACCAAGTATGATGTATGATGATGTATGTATGTATAATGCTTACACTAGCAATCGAACAGAAAAAAAATCAGGTCGGCTAATATTACAATAAAGGGTACTTGAAGTAGGAGATGATACTTTGTATGAGAAACTGATAAAATGATACGCAGAAGAAGAGGCCATTTTGTTATCCAACTTAAAATTTCTGACATGTTACAAAACGTCTAGTGATAATGTAAAGGATGGCACGGTTCCCTAGATCAGGTTTATTTACCAAGATCCCTTATCCCGGGCGTCACAGGACGCTGCCCTTAAGCCCTTTTGACAAGGGTGTTATTATTTATAGGGTCCCATAACTTGAGCCACTTAATAATTAATCCCCGTGAGCGTGTACAATGAAAAGGCTTTGGTGCACTACGCGTGTACCACGAGGTGTCATGGCGGTCTTTATTTGCCGTTGTAAATTGTGTTACTGTTGAGAATTAATATCACAATGATGTCTTCATTTCTATATTTCTTATTAAAGATTTTTTATTTTAAATGGTGTGGCAAATAAGCTTATGGTCCGATTGTAAGAAATAAAGAAAGACAACAGAAAAATATTTTATTGACCTTCACAGCATGAATATCGAAAAATTATGGTTATAATAATAAAATAAAGATTGTTTTAAACTTTCATGGTCACTAACATTATATGAATAGGTATAAGTTATTTACGCGATTGTTACCTTGTTAGTCAGTTACTCCGTGATCATGGCGCTTGCAACAGTGCCGACATATCGGAAACTCGCTAAAAACAAGGTACATGGTAACAATCCCGTAAATAACTTATATTACTATAAAATGTAGACATAATAAAAATCATGCGAACTAATTACTATAATAGGTGTGTGCCGTGTAAGACCAACAGGACGCTGCCTCAGCTATCATCATCAGCCTATTAATGTCCCCACTGCTGGGGCTCAGGCCTTCCTTAAGGATGGAATAGGGAGATTGGGTAATGACCCACCACGCTGGCCCAGTACGGATTGGTGGGTGCTAACGACTGCAGATGCAACCGGGACCAACGGCTTAACGTGCCTTCCGAAGCACGGAGGAGCTCGAGATAGTAATTTTTGGTCACCCATCCAATGACCGACCACTGCGAAAGTTGCTTAAGTTCAACCATTGCAGTCGAACGCGCTAACCACTTGCGCCATCGAGCTCCTCTTCAACTGCATGTCGGCCTCAGCTATGCTCTGTGGTAAACGCTTTTGCGATACCATAGCAGCGTTGATATTCAGCCAGCGCCTTATGGCAAAGGTGATTGCGAATGCCAGAATACAGCCAAAAAAAAACAAAGAACATAGGTAGGTAATTATACAGATATCGGTATACATTTCTAATCAGTGACTCTAATACCATCCATCCATCAGCCTTTCTCCGTCCACTGCTGGACATAGGCCTCCCCCATAGAACGCCACAATGCGCGGTCCTGCGCTATCCGCATCCAGCGGCTCCCAGCACATTTGACGATGTCGTCAGTCCACCTTGTTGGGGGCCGCCCCACGCTGCGTCGTCCGGTACGTGGTCGCCACTCGAGGACCTTTCTTACCCAACGGTTGTCAGATCCTCGAGCGATGTGGCCTGCCCATTGCCACTTCAGCGTGTTAACTCTTCGGGCTATGTCGTACACACCGGTCTTTCTACGGATCCCCGTATTTCAGATCTTATCACGTAGGGAAACACCGAGCATAGCCCTCTCCATAGCACGCTGCGCGACTCTGAGTTTTGTTATGAGGCCGACATTCAGAGACCACGTCTCAGTCCCATAAGTCATCACTGGTAACACATCTTTTCAGGCACTGGGGAATTTTGGCCGTGAGGATGAACCTAAGGTTCCCGAAGTTTGATTCGTCGGTTGACCTCTTTCTCGAAGTTGGATCTGCCCATCTGGACTGTTTGTCCTAGGTAGACTCGAATACACTAAACTATAATGCTGCCATGCCGGTAAGCGGCCACCATAGCTTATAGACGCTTGTGATACCAAAAACATAGCTCCGTTTCCTACCCTAACCCAATCCTCTACCACGTGGACTGTTATTATGCTGTGATCTTCTGTAAGTTAGATGTTGTTACCACGGACCTGAAAAAAAGACGGACGTAACCTCGTCTTATCGCGAGTGAAGCAAGCAAATGGCCGCCCTCTTACCGCGTGTGTGTGATTTGAGGGTTGTCGAGTAAATCATCAATTTCCCTACTTTTTAAATCTCCAAAAACTAAAAGATTGTTAATATTATATGTAATCAAGTATATATTATAATAACGGGATATTTACCACGTGTTGTGAGTTCCCGATTTCTCAGCAATTTAAACGGTGGCACTTCAGAAATATGATGTAGATCTATCAAATTAATTTATATTAAGAACACAGAGATAGAAAAGGAAGAAATTGTTATGTATAAAGAACTTTATTGTTTACATATAAATATTAGTGTCTTAATATTAACTATGAGGTTAATAACATACATTAATATACATAAATCCAAAAATGCAATCAGCAAAATATTTGTCTGTCTGTCTGTCTGTCTGTGTGTATGTTCCTTATAGAAACAAAAACTACTCGACGGATTTTAACGAAACTTGGTACAATTATTCTTCATACTCCTGGGCAGGTTATAGTATACTTTTTATCACGCTACAATCAATAGCAGCAGAGTAGTGAAGGGAAATGTTGGAAAAACGGGAGAAGTTACTCCATTTTTTAAGCTTCCGTCGCGTGTGCAGCCTTAATGGTTAAAGTTACATAGAAATCATGTATGACGGAAATATTCCACCTAAAATTGTCTAAAAAATATCCCGCAACAGCATATGTCTATCTTTTACGGTTGACTCACAATAACACATGTAATTATATAAATAAATTCATTGTTTATAGCACAAGCCTGAGAACAAAAACTATAGTTTACACTACAGTTCTACACCGAAGCGAAGCGAGGGCGGGCCACTAGTAGACTAATATTGCTATTTCTTCTTTTAAATGTAAGTGTTTCATTCATAGATTTAGTGGGTACTTAAAGACTGACAGAGTGAGGAAAAGAGATATCATGCCAATTCTATAAGTTAGGAGACGCATCATGATGTCCTTTTTTTCAGGTCCATGGTTGTTACTTCTTCAGGCTGGCGCTCCAATTCAAAATCTGCTCCAAGCGCTACCCCTCTTTTTTGTTCTAGCAAATATAAAAAATAATCTTAACCCAGATTCGCAAATATTTTACAACAGTTCCAATATAACGACATCTCCTACGTATAGTATCGCAACCAAAAAATGAGTAAAATTACATTATTACAGTTTGCCATATAATTAATAGTATATTATCGCCTGAGCTGATAAAAAATATGTATCTGCAATAGAAATAAAATACTAAATAATCAGACCGCAAACTGTCGTATGTTCATCTCATCGCTGAGCCGCGCGACCGAATCGTAAGTAGTAGTTACCATTGAATACGTGGGGGTGACCGTCACTCTATTTCTTGACCGTTGATTGAGGGTAAGGGAATATATATATTTAATAATATTGAAATAAATACATAACTATTTAAATAACTAAAATATATTACTAAAAGGAGTCCCTTTAGGCAAGGTTCCCAAGATACTGGCAGCGTTCCCCCTTTGAATAGCTAGACTTATTCTTTGTCCGAGGTAGCTGCCAGCTCTTCGGTCTCCAGTAATGTCGACTAACCTTTTTGATATTTCCTTAAAAAACCTCATAGCACTAGGACCCCACGGACCAAGGGTCTCGACACTGAATGGGACGAAATCATATTCGGAGCCTAGACCCCTGTATTTACATGCTTTTGCCTTTTCAGCCGCTTCACAAGCCGCACCAGCTCTGTTGTTTGGTTCCATGTAGATGGGAAGGGGCCAGCGTGTCAGAACAGGTTGCATCCCATACCAGTACCCGGCCCATCTTCAATGGAATCAAACTCATACCGTCCGATCTCTTGCCATCATTTCTTGCAATACCAGTCGGCTCAAGTATATATAACTATTATATTATATATTATTATAGTAACTATTTAAATACTATACTATATTATACTTCGATATCAGATAATTTTCAACTATCTTAAGTTAATACTTACGATACTTTACGTTGAAATTTGAACTTAGTATTTGCAGAGTGGCAACTCCTGTTCTAAGAAATAAATGATAGCTTTGTTATCTATAATTAGAACAACAACATTTGAAGTAAATAGTTTCTCATTTGGAACGAAATAATAATAATAGAAATAAGAGTCAGACGCAGAAAGCAGTACTTCTGGAGGTATCATATATTTGTATATCTTATTAACATACGTTCAATTTATACACCATATTCGAATTTAGTAAACAAATTAAATTGTTGTATGATCATAAACAAGATTGTTGTTTCACCAACTAATGAGGTCGCCGAGTAAATTATAAACACAAACAACTATTAATTCGTACCTAATAGCACTCTACAATAATTAAATTCAGAGGAAATTAATGACAAATTACACGAATCGCTACAAACGGTTTTGACGAAATTGAGGCGTGGCTGCTGTGTCGGCGAACTGCCGCTTAAGCTTTTATCGAATGTTAGTAAAATAAATGAATTTGCTTAGATTTTAGGGTGGGATTTTATTCTATTAATGTCCTCAGTGCTGATTGGCTTATGATAGCGACTGTTCTATAACCAGGAATGGCATAATATGGCTTCCGAAGCATGGAGAGGGTTGATAAGGATATCATATATTTTTGGTGACCAATCATATGTAGAAAAATGCATGTTCCTTTTTCGTTTCTATTTATTTTAATTAATGGTTAGTGATATGGGAAACGTTTTGTATTATGGCTATTAACGGGATTGTTACCATGTACCTTGTTTTTATGAGTCTCTGATATTTCGGAACTGTTGCAAGTGCCATGATCACGGAGTAACTGAAGTAATTGCAGGTAGATGTTATTGGTAGACATATTATGAATTTCTTGTATGTTACTTATGATTCTGATAATCGAACGCGCCAAAGCTCTGGTTTCCTAGAAAAGCGATGTCGTCCCATAGCGGCCATAATATTACGGACGCAAAAAAAAATATCGTCTTTACGGTGGTGACATAAGGAAAGTTCCAGGGTCGTAATAACACACTACAGGTCATCTTTTTGGTTTACATACGAAATCTATTTTTCGAGTTCGAGTTTCGAGGTCGGTTTAATCCAACTTGAAAGATAGGATAACTTACATGGCAATTTATAGTCGCAATATGATTTTATAGCAAATTATTACTTTTGGCCGGTACGAAGTTTGGTGGGGCAGCTCATAACTAATAAATCTGTAGGTGACTTACACTTAATTTCTTTATTTATACATAATATAGTTACATAATTAATTCACATACTTAATTATATTTACATTACGCTTACATCTAAACTTATTCTAAACTTATATTTATTTAACAACACACAAATAATACACAATTTAATATTCACTAAAATTATCTTTATACAAAATTATTTTTATCTACATATTATATTATTTACATCATCCGAACATTTGCCGGATGATACGGTATGGCCCACTCGCCGTCGTGAAATGGAAACGTGCAACTCAATAGTCGCCGGACCGGTTTCCCTATACAAGCAGCGCGAGCGCACAACGCAGCCACGCATACCAGTCGAGATTGATACACCGCGCGAAGCCTATGTCACTCGTTACTATTTCTTAAGCTTTCGATAGCTCGTTAAGTGCTTTTGCTTAATAATATTATTGCAATATAATAGCCGTATTTATCTATGCTGTGTTTTGTGCTTTGCTTACTTTCCGAACTATCTATTCTTCTTGTATACTTTCTTCTGTACTTTAATATGTGTGTGTAATTGTGTGTTGGATTATAAACACTATACGTGAGTTAATCAGGACAATTATTATTGTGAGTAATCACGCCACCGTTTCTCTTACGTATTAACATCAACACCTCTGCACACTATAAATCTTTATGTTCAAAAATCGCTGTCACTAGCACCGTGCAACACAACTTCGTAGTTACGATTCCATGGCGACGACGGTACTTGCGGGTTATTTCATTAATCTTAATTATATGGTGAGTTTGGAGATTTCTATTAACAGCGTTTACCTGGGTCTGTTAATTAAAGGGGTCTCAGCCTTGCCCTTAAAATATATCGCACCTCCAGCGGAAAAAGCATCATATTACGTTCATTTATCGATTTTATCATATTTAAAATCTACTTGTTAAATTTGACCGTTTTAATAAATAAAAAAAATGGGTGCGTGTACTTATGTAGGCGCGTGTAAAGTTATCCTTCTTTGGCATCGTTTAAAATTAGTTTTTAATTGCATGCAAATAATTAATTACAATAAATTTATAAAAAGTCTGGAAAAGGACACAGTCAATAAAGTTCAGTTTTAATTTGAAAAATAAATAAATAATCAAAATATTCAATTAAAATCGCTACTGAATATAATTTATTAGAACATATGTGATTTGCAAACTAGAAACATGTGGATAAATATTATAAATATGAATACCTATAACTGTTACTTTATTACAAAAAATAAAGATGTGGTTTTTGGTTCTACTACACCAATGGTCAAGAGATGGCGCTGTAGTCTCCTGAATCGCGCTTTGGTTCCGTTGTTCCAGATTAATAAATACTTTTGATATTATAAATATGAATACCTATAACTGTTACTTTATTACAAAAAATAAAGATGTGGTTTTTGGTTCTACTACACCAATGGTCAAGAGATGGCGCTGTAGTCTCCTGAATCGCGCTTTGGTTCCGTTGTTCCAGATTAATAAATACTTTTGATATTATAAATATGAATACCTATAACTGTTACTTTATTACAAAAAATAAAGATGTGGTTTTTGGTTCTACTACACCAATGGTCAAGAGATGGCGCTGTAGTCTCCTGAATCACGCTTTGTTTCCGTTGTTCCAGATTAATAAATACTTTTGATAGGCCTTCACAATGCAGTCGTTAATACCCACTAAATAGAGATTCTATTTCTATTTTGTTGGTAGATTTTCTTTATGTGCGGTAAACACAAAAGTAACGCATGAAGTTGGTCGCTATGATGTTAAAATTTTGTGTTACAGTGATGCGCGCGCATCTTAAAATTTCACTCTCATCATTTTTTCATAACGCGCCTAAAGAAGTATAACTTCAATAAATATTTCCAACACTCACACCAATTAGCCTAGCCCCAAAGTAAGCACTGTAAGGCTTGTGTTTTGGGATACTAGGGTAACGGATAGAATACATACACTTTACATATATATTTGAATAGAAATAGATATTAAACATCCTTGACTGGAGTACAAATGCTCGTGTTCATCACACAAACATCTGCCCCCACCAGGATTCGAACCCGGGACCTCTCGAGTCGGCAACGCCATGAAACCCGGCGTACAATCCACTCGGCCACGGAGGTCGTCATTTAAAATATACTTGTTAAATTTGATGTTTTAATCCAAGAAATATTGTTTTATGAATTTAAATCTGTAAGGTCATCTGTACGGGACTTTCATTTTTCCTCAATTTTATCAGTTACCACCAATGTTGTTGCCATCCTTTTTTGCTATGTGGCCAAAATATTCCAGGACCCTTTGAAGACAATATATTGTTTTAAACTTTCTAACATTATAGTAATATAAGTTATTTACGAGATTGTTACCATGTACCTTGTTTTTAGCGAGTCTCCGATATTTCGGCACTGTTGCAAGCGCCATAATCACGGAGTAACTGAAGTAATTGCGGGTAGGCTGTTTATTGGCAGACATATCGGTTATTCCGTGATCATGGCGCTTGCAACAATGCCGAAATATCGGAAACTCGCTAAAAACAAGATACATGGTAACAATCCCTTTGAAGACAGATGGCGGAGTCTTGCTTTTTTTGTTGATTCAAAATCGAGCTGTTGGTTCGATGAGCAGTCCATGGAATATTCACCATCCTTCTCCAGCAAAACTCAAAGACATCAAAGCGGTCTCTATCGGCCTTTCACAGAGTTCATGACTCCATGTCTCTGCACCGTAGATAGAAATGAAGAACACGGAAGTTAATTAAAGCTTTGTGATTTCCGATGTGTTTCTTTTCTTGCAAATGTTATCCAGTTCTGACAAAGGACTTTTTGCCATTCCGATTCTATGTTGCACTTCAGCTTCGTAGGATCCATTGTTGTTTAGGCCAGAGACCAAGGTATATGAAATTGTCAGTTAGATTGAGTTATTCATTTCATATTTGTTTCTTAGGTTTTCACGCACATCACTCATTAAATAAAACTAGTTTTTTACGAGTTAATACAAGAATACAGGACTCGGGTAAAAGAACATATCGCAGATATGAAACATAGGCGCGAAAATAAGTCTGCAGTGTGTGAACATGCATTAAGGGGACCAAACCATTACATTAGATTTGATAAACCACAGATCCTTGCAACTGAGCAACGATTCATTCCTAGAATGATACGCGAGGCTATTGAGATTAAAAAATATCCAAATTTCAATAGGGAAGATGGTTGGTATGTACCACCAGCTTGGGAATCCATTATACAGGAGATAAAATCCCACCCCCGAGCACACACTGCAAGACCAACAGATACTATTAGTTCTTTTTGTTTGCATAATTTAACATAAGAAGGAGATAGAAAGCCTCTCTTGAGTTTGTTTCGCCGGTTCTTCTCAGAAAGGTCTCCCAATTTTGGAAACGGTGGTAGTTTACGGTAGTTAGGGTCAAATAAATAAACTCAAAATTACAAAAAATAATTTTAAATAAAATACTTTATTAACTAAATTAAGTAATAAATTCATACATAGACAATAAAACTTTAAAAATTGAACAATGAAATAACCGAACGCTCAATAAAAGTCTTTCGAAGGTAGCTCGACAAAATTAAATAAAAATTTGATAGCCTGTAAAGGCTACGAAAAGTCAATAAATAAATAAAGTTTCGTGCAATAACCCGTGGAAAACTAGTTTTATATAGTCATTTTAACTTTAAATTGTAGAATAAAATATTGAAAAATATTTTATTTTCAGTAGATCTTCTACATGTAACCTGTGGATGATTTTTTTTTTTATCTACTACCTACCCCATCAAGTGGGATATCGATTGAATAGGTCCTTTAAAATTCTTAGGGGTGCCTAAGACTATTTTTCGATTTGGTGATCCGTTTGCGAAATATTGAACTTTAAAGTGCTAATTTTTGTTTGAGGCGGTGAAGGCGTCCCCCCCCCCCCTTCCCCTCTAAAAAAAAAATGGGAAATCGATTGAATTGACGACCTCTGTGGCCGAGTGGTTTGTACGCCGGGTTTCATGGCTGTCGCCGACTCGAGAGGTCCCGGGTTCGAATCCCGGTGGGCGCAGATGTTTGTGTGATGAATACGAGCATTTGTACTCCAGTCATGGATGTTTAATATGTATTTATATAAATATACTTATATATGTACAGTATATGTATTCTATCCGTTACCCTAGCATCGCTGCTGGTGTGAGTGTCGAAAATATTTATTTATTATTTATTTATTTAATCACGCAGACGTAATCGCGTTACAACTATTTAAATACGAAATTGAGCACAAAAATACATTCCTTTTATTAATTTTTTAATGTAATGAGAAAATCGGAAGTTTCATAATTTATTTCCTTAGTTCCCAACAGTAGTTAGCGACTGTAATCCACAACTCAATTAAACTTGAGCCCTTGACAGCGGTTTCATGAAAACAAACTGCGAGTTGTTGAACGACTATGCCTCGAGTTGGTCGACGATAAAGTCCATAGTTCAATGCCGATGGGTTGGCTCAAAATTTCCTAGCAAATCAATGGGTACTTTGTCAATTTTAATAAACAAATCGATAGTTATGCCCCTGCGAGTAACAGTTGATAACTTGTGATTTGGGGGCTCCGCGCTATACATTCATCGAATACTCGTGTTCGGAACATATTGTTACGTGTCGGAATGGGGTTCGAATTTATATGCCATTTCACGCTTGACAGTACTTTATTCACCACACAATGTTAATCACAGAACACTCACTAAACACTGTATTTCACTATACAAGTCTCTAAACAATCGCACTTAAACACTTTTGTTGCACTTTGATCGCCTTTGGATTCGCTCCGAAATCGCTGTTGAAACTCAACTGTCTCTGCGCGGCGCCAATCGCGCTTCTATACGCCGATCGACGCATTCTAGAAAGCACCTGTTAAATTGAGAATTAGCTAGCACCCGCGAGTACGAAGTACCTACTTATACCTACGCAGTAACGCGCATAACTTGTAAACAAGTGCAGATGTCGTTACACTTTCTCCCTGAAGCCGCACTGCATAAGGCTCATTTTAGACTGAGCCGCCTTACTCGACCTCTATCGCGACCCGCGGTGATCTGGCAAATTCGATCTCCGGCACTTTCTCGGTTACGTTTCGAGAGCGTTTGTGACAATATTAACCAGCGTGTAAGTTATCAATTATTATTTTGTAGTGAAGAAAAACTTTAAAAACGTTTTAAATTACTGACGCAAAAACATTGGTTACCAGATTGACTTGTCTGTGTATCTGTCTATAGTATCGTATGTAGAATTTAAAATTTGATGCATTCTGACTAAGGTGGTATTTGCAAAGATATGGTAGCTTAAGGTGATAGTATTTCATCAAATAGTTTACCGGTTACTCATCATCATCAACCTATTAATGTTCCCACTGCTGGGGCACAGGCCTCCCCTATGGGTGGAATTGGATTGGGTCATGACTGACCACGCTGGCCCAGTGCGGATTGGCGGGTGCTAACGACTGCAGATGCAGCCGGGACCAACGGCTTAACGTGCCTTCCGAAGCACGGAGGAACTCGAGATAGAAGATTTTTGGTCACCCATCCAATGACCGACCAACGCGCTAACCACCTGCGCCATCGAGCTCTTCTTGTAAATATCTTTAATTGAATAAATTAAATACTGAACTGTGCTGCATGTTACGATATTATTGAATAATCGTTTTTTTATTACGAACATTATGAAATTATATTTATTAACATAATTTTATAATCGTTGTAAATCATCAGGAATATTGCTCTAAATCCAAAGGTCGATCGTAGACCTGTCAAACATAAAGATGTTAGTGATAAAAAAAAATATCGTTTGGCTATCATTTGCAGATAAAGAAGTCTAATTTGGATTATATTTACAAATTTTGAAAATATCTTTATTTTAAAATAACAGTTTAATAGTTTCTTGTTATAAAGTGAGATTATAACACATATAATTGAAGTGAAAACTTCTTTAGCGGCGTTGTACACTTTTTTTTGTATGGGTAAAAATGTTAAACTCGCATCATGTTAAACACGTGGGCTGATCGCATCATGACACAATAAAATTGGAAAGGTTGTTGACTTTCAATATATTGGACGAAACATAGTAATATTTTATTTTATCGTATTAAAATAATAAGTCTCTATCTAGGACGCCCTGGTGGCAGCTTTATTGCGAAGAAAATGCATTTTTTTACAATAAATGTCGCTAGGTGCGCTTAAACGTGATTCATGTAAGTTGATTTTTCTGAGAGATAAACTTTTTTATTGTAATATAAATTGTCATGTTTGTGTACGATAGCGCAATAAATTAATATTGTATTCTACCACACACAAGTCCTGAGGACACGTGGGCTGATCGCGTCATGACACGTGGCCTGATCGGGGATCTGACCGACTGAGTGACCGACCACTGAGAAAGTTGTTTAACTTCAACGGTCGCAGCCGAACGTGCTAACCATTTGCGCCGTCGAGCTCGTCAAAACCCAGCTACCTTCAAATTTTCCTACACGCCCCTTCATCGTCGTCTAATGACAAGCAAGCTGAGCTAATTAATAGATCCTACCCTCGTGACATCACTATTCACTACACGTCTATTCTCAAATCGTGAATGTCTTAAAGATAGTTTTGAGCGTGCGTCATCTTTTATAGATAAAATTTAATATGTTATAATAAAACCTGAAAGGTAATATTATTTATGATATTAGTGCGGTAATGAAATGAAAAGTCATTTATTCAGTCTAGGCTGTTACAAGCACTTGTGAAGGTCAAGAAGCTACGCCATCGGTTCGCAAAACTACGGCGGGAGACCTTGTACTGAGAAGAACCGGCAAAGAATAAGAGTATTCTTGATCTGAGATTTAAATTTGGTTAGTGGAAGCTCAATCAGATCTTAGGGAACTTTGTTAAACAATGCAATACTACATTCCAGTTAAGTAAGTTATTACAAACGAGTAGACAAATGTAAGCTCCCCATAGTCATGAGTTTGTAATACCAATCCGTACGAATGTGATACAAAGTTTTTCAACACATTTGCGAGAAAATATTATACATAATTTAAGTAATGAAGCAATTTTTTTTCTAATACGAAAATGGCGCGCATTTCCAAATGGCGCCACGTGCGGGTGGTGAAAATTAGAACAACATCTTTCGTCTCTTTTTCTTGTTAGTATTAAAGTGAGACACAGGTATAGACTAAAAGCGCTTCGAATGTCGAAAAGCTACGCCATCGGTTCGCAAATCTACGGCGGGAGACCTTGTACTGAGAAGAACCGGCAAGAAACTCAGCAAGGGCTGTTTTTTTCTCCCTGTATTATATACAGAGTCGTCAATTTGAAAAATGAGTTCAATATGGCATAACCCATGAAGTCACTTTCCATTACAAATGTAAATGACAAAACAGTTATGACTATAAAATAAAAAATATAAAAAACAGATTTAAAAATGAAAAAAGTTTAGGAATGCCGTGTCCCACTGTTTAGGCATAAAAACAAATGTACCATTAAAGTTCAATACAACGATTAATAGTACCCAATGTAGCAAGAGCAGACTCATCTCCGCTGGCAGCACCCGTTCACGAGCATGACGCATGAACCAGCCATCGCTTCGCTCAACCATTTTTTAGGGAACGTAACGACCCGCCTCACACGACACCGCCGAAGAGATTTTTAAGAGAGTATGACTACCCATAACCACATATGGATACTAGATAGCAAAATAGGGAAAAAAAATTAAGGATCAGTGTACATTATTATAAAAAACTATAAACACAACTGTAGGACACATGCATGTGGTTACCTAAACACTAGTGTCGACTCTGCCACTACCCACCAAACCCAAAATGTTGTTCCTATCACACAGTATTTGTCAAAGCGTGATAGCAATACTTTTAAAGAAAAGTTTACTAGAAAAATAATCCACGCGGACCAGGCAGCGGACGGGACTCGAACCCGCATCCTTCGCTATCCGGGCGAATGCACTGACCATTATGCTACCACGGCCCTATTAGCCGCGTCGAAATTTTCCTAGCCTTAAGCTGCAAGGCAGCGCCATCTCTTCGCATTGTGGGTAGTAACCGTGGTAGCATAATGGTCAGTGCATTCGCCCGGATAGCGAAGGATGCGGGTTCGAGTCCCGTCCGCTGCCTGGTCCGCGTGGATTATTTTTCTAGTAAACTTTTCTTAAGATTAAAATATCTAGTAGTTAAATGCTTAAAAAATAAATAAAATCATAGCAATACTTTTTTCAAATACCTATTTATCAAATGTCTCTCAGCTCGCGTTCGCTCTTAAGGATTGAACATTGGACAAATTACAAATATCGATATTTTAATTTTAAGATCAGCAACATGTCAATCTTGGTTTAAGCTCGTTAAGGAAATACGATAACGTTTCAGGGGGCCAATCGCCTAACGGAAATGCTTTGGGAAACGCTAAAGCTTACGATTTTATATTGTTATTTCTACCCGCCTGAGGTTTTCGAATACCTCACGCTCATTTTTTTTAATATTGTTATTACCAATGCAAAAGAAAAAGAAAGAGCGCGAGGCATTTGAATACCTCAGGCGGCTAGAAATAGCAAAATAAAATCGTAAGCGTTAGCGTTTTCCAAAGCATTTCCGTTAGGCGATTGGCCCCCAGGCCGTCGTGAAAATTTCTATTGAGAATAGAACCCCCGTATCACACCCAATTAAGTGAATACATTTGTATTCCACACAATTTGCATCTGGATTGTATTTAATTAGATTGGAGGATATTATGCTTTGTTGGTAATATCGACTAACTTGTTTCATCATAATGTTTATAGAACTGCCAATATCTTAGCCGGATAGATGGAGCAATCCAAATAAACTAAGCAAAGAAAACGGCTCATGTTAGTGTAATTTTTATTTTATTTTATTTTATTTTATTTATTAAGAGATAAATAACGGTTACAATATGTGTTTTATGACTAAAGACTATTATATGTGGTACCGTGGTACCGTAAAATCTAAGGTAATATTGTAACCCACAATATTATCCATAAATTATTTCAGTGAGAGTAAACTTAACACTGTTATAATCCTTATGCTTAACTATAATTTTAACAAACAAAAAGTAATTAAACATTTTTCATAAACAAATCGGTAATATTTTATATATATTTTATCACTTCATCAAAAATTAAAAATAACTACACTAAGCGAGTTTATTACATATAAATATAGATGCTATGTTGTAAAGGCTTAATTGCACTTCATCGTTATCGTAGTCGGGTGCAAGGACGAGATTACTTGAATTCGGACACCCGAAACAATATTTACATTGTAATAAGGGCTGGAACACGGTGTCGGGTAAACAAAGGAAATCTTCCCGAACGCGGGCGTAGGAGCTCGATGGCGCAAGTGGTTAGCGCGTTCGGCTGCAAACATTGAAGTTAAGCAACTTTCGCAGTGGTCGGTCATTGGATGGGTGACTAAAAATTTAGTATCTCAAGCTCCTCCGTGCTTCGGAAGGCACGTTAAGCCGTTGGTCCTGGCTGCATCTGCAGTCGTTAACAACCACCAATCCGCACAGGGCCCGCTTGGTGGGCCATGGCCCAATCTCCCTATTCCATCCATAGGGAAGGCCTGTGCCCCAGCAGTGGGGACATTAATAGGCTGACGATGATGATGATGATGATGATGATGATGACGGGCGTAGTCGACTCCGTTCATTTACACCCGTCGTATACCCGAATTTCATTGGCACTCGTATTCGGGCTAACGTTGAAGTGTAATCGCGCCATAATGCACAGAGGCCCAAGCAGCAATTTTGTATGTAATAAACTAGTTTGTTCTTAGGTCTGATAGGGGGCTCTGTTTAGTTTTCATAGAAACTTTGACGATACGATACTTTAAGGTCCGACTGTCGTCGGTCGCCGAGGCCGGTGACAGACGCGCGCGGCCGACGACTGTTGACTGATGACTGTATATAACTCAAAGGTGACTGACTGTAATACTGATATATCAACGCACAGCCCAAACCACTGGACGAATCGGGCTGAAATTTGGCATGCAGGTAGATGTTATGACGTAGGCATCCGCTAAGAAAGGATTTTGATCAATTCTACCCCCAAGGGGATAAAATAGGGAATGAAAGTTTGTATGAAACTTTGTCAATTTTAAACCGATCGAGCTGAGACTTTGCATGCAGGTATATGAAGAATCATAGATGAATGTCATTGTGTATAATACAAGCCTGAGAACAAAAACTGTAGTCTACACTTCAGCTCTACACCGAAGCGAAGCGAGGGCGGGCCGCTAGTAAACAATTAAATTTGAAAACATAAAATTTAGCTATAATGATGTAATGTAGCTATAAATTAATTTTATGAATTATAGGTTCGTGAGATACAGTCGAGTTATTCGGGCTCGACTAACTACGTAGGCCTCAAAATATGATTATTTCACTTATTCCCTTATTCATTTCACAGTAGTTCGCCAACGATCAACCGCACTCACACAAAATTCCCTAACTCAAATTTTTACTTGTGTCTACAAGCTAAGTTAAAGGAACTAATAAAAGTTGGACGTAACTTGGACGCGGTAGGCTTTAGTTAGCTTAATTTATAAGTTTCAGCTCCTAACTTTTTCTCTCATTTGCATAAGTTATTTTTAGGTTTCCGTATTGAAAGGGTAAAAGCGGGACTTTATTACTAAAACTCCACTGCCCGTCCGTCTGTATTTCGTGAACCGTGATAGCTAGACAGTTGAAATATAAATGATGTATTTATATTTTTTCTCGATTATGAACGGCAACAGGTAGACAATAGTGGTTTTGACAGGGTATAGTAAACGAAATTCTATTTAGTCCGTCAGTTAGATGATCAATAAATAATGGATGCGTATTTTGTCTTTGGGCAATCAACCAAAAAATGACAAAGTTATAGCGCGTCAAAGTTTGGGAGTAGGGGCGCGTGACGTCAGTTTTAAGTGAAAATTGTACCAAAACGTAACGTCATGCGACTTTTCAAATCAATATATCTCTGCATTGTTTATATTAAGTGAAAAAAGAAAAAATACATGTCCAATACTTTTTGATAATCTACCTGATAAACGAAGAAAAAAAATAGTCATCATATCTACTGAAATATTAACAGAATATTTAAATGTCCGAAAAAAATAAAAAACGATCACACGACAAGTGAAATTTCTTTAGCTCCATCTCTATGTATATATGTGTGTACAATATATACATGTATGAACATATACATATTTCATTTACTAGCTATAAGAGAAAGAGAGAAAGAAAATGTACGCGCGCACTGCTTTCTCTTGCTTATATCCCCCACTCAACTCCCGTCCTCGGCCGAACACACTTTTCATAACGCGTAACGCGTTCGCCATCTTACCCCCCAAGTTAAGCGTACGTAAAGAAGGTTCACTTCAAAAATAAATACAACAAAAGTGATATTTTTGCCGTTTTTTGCTTGATAGTAACAATATACAGTAAAACCCGTTTAAGACGATTTCACAGGAACTCAACCAAAAACGCGTCTTAAGCGGGAAAGCGTATTATACGAGATAGGGGAAAAAAACGTAAGACATATTAATATTTATAGTATGTCGAATGTAAGTATTGAGGTATTAAATATTTAAGAATTATGTAGTATATTATTACTACGTTATTCAAAATAATCACATATTTAGTTTGACAAAAAGATTTGAGGCACTACCAAATACAAAATTTTCAACATAATTAAACTTCTGCAGTGCGTCTTCGCTTTGATTCAGAGAAGTTACGCAGCGTCTTAAATCTTTAACTGCTGATAATGCCTGGGCGTGTGACAAAATCGGAGTTGACTTATCTTTTTCTTCATCATTATCACTTAGGGCATCTTCTTGTGTGTAATCAATAGGTGGCGATTTAGGAAGAAATGTACGAAAAGATGTCTCAAGTTACCCCTAACTGACGCAAAATAGCGTATTAGGCGAGAAATCGTATTAAGCGTGATCGTATTAAACGGGTTCTACTGTAGTGTCTGAAGTTCTAAAGATAATGTATACAGAATCCCTCGTGCGCGAGTGCAATACGCAATTGGCCGGTTTAACATAAATATAAAATACTCGGAAAACATTATTTTCCTGCAACTTTCTTGGAAAGTATACATAAAAAAATCTCTATTTCGCCATACGCAAATATCATTTTTAACCCAATCAAAATGACCTTTTACAAAACTTAATGTGAAATCATTGACGCCAAACACAATGGAAACAGCCTTTTGAACGCTACCCGAGCTTCTTGCGAACTGACACAAAAGGTGCTAACCTAAGTGCCCTCACCTCACTTACCAACGCTGAAAACATCACACACGTATGTTGAATGGCGAATTCTTCTGTACCTGAAAACGAATAATAGGCTACCCTGAATGGCGACCATGGCATCTGAGGTTATTAGAACCGATTCCGAGGGTGAATAATACGAGCTTAATTTGCTTACAGTGGGGAAATATGTACATATATTATGGAAATTGTGCGTGTAACAACCGGGTGCTTCATAATGTCATGGGTAGGTGTATTTTTTGTGTGAAAACGCTTTGTATACTCTTGGATTTTTATTGATTCTGTTTTTCGGAGTAATTAGTCCTTGACTTGGACGTCTGTTACCGATAAATGTTGTAAAAAAGCAACATATTTGAATAACATGTAGAAAAACTGACGTGAGTGTCGTTTTTGACGAAGTTTTGTGAAAACTTCTTTAGCGGCGTTGTACACTTTTTTTGTATGGGTAAAAAATGTTTAACTCGCGTCAGGTTACGCACGTGGGCTGATCGCATCATGACACACAATAAAATTGGAAAGGTTGTTGACTTTCAATATATTGGACGAAACATAGTAATATTTTATTTTATCGTATTATAATAATAAGTCTCTATGTAGGACGTCCACGTGGCAGCTTTATTGCGAAGAAAATGCATTTTTTTACAATAGATGTCGCTAGGTGCGCTTAAATGTGATTCATGTAAATTGATTTCTTTTCAATAGATGTCGCTAAGTGCGCTTAAACGTGATTCATGTAAGTAGATTTTTCTGAGAGATAAACTTTTTTAATGTAATATAAATTATATTTGTATCTTAGGTTTTCACGCACATCACTCATTAAATAAAACTAGTTTTTACGGGTTAATGCACGAAACTTTATTTATTTATTGACGTTTCGTAGCTTTTACAGGCTTCGTCGTCAGAATAAAACTTTTATTTAATTTGTCGAGCTACCTTCGAAAGACTTTTATTGAGCGTTTGGTTATTTCATTGTTCGATTTTTAAGTTTTATTGTCTATGTATGAATTTATTATTTAATTTACTTAATAAAGTATTTTATTTAAAATTCTTGTTTGTAATTTTGAGTTTATTTATTTGACCCTAACTACCGTAAACTACCACCGGTTCCAAAATTGGGAGACCTTCCTGAGAAGAACCGGCGAAACACCGGCCTCTCTTGAGTTTGTTTCAACGTCAACGTCAATAAATAAATAAAGTTTCGTGCATTAACCCCTAAAAACTAGTAATGTAAATTGTCATGTTTGTGTACGATAGCGCAATAAATAAATATTATTATTATTATTATTATTATCTAGTTGATTGATTTATTGTTGAAAATGAATCAAGAAGTATGGAAAAATAAATATTGTATTCTACCACATACGTACTAATAATTAATACTGATAATTAAAGCAATTCGTGCAAAATTATTCCCTAACCATTCCAAAATATCAAAAATGCACAACGTTAATATTTCAAGTTTTCACTTCTGCCGGCACTCCCGGAGTTCAATCCGTCGTTTTTTTTATACCTGTTTGTATCGCCTACTCGAAAGGTATCAGCTTCGAATCCCTGTGGGGACAGGTGTTTGTGTGATGAATGCGAGCAATTGTGCTCCAGTCAAGGATGTTTAATATGTATTTCTATATAAATATAACTTATATATTTATCAGTACATATAAGCATTCTATCCATTACCCTAGTATCCCAACATAAGCCTACAGTGCTTACTTCGGAGCTAGGCTAATAGGGTATTTGACAGTATTAAAAATTAAGTGCCAATTGTTAGCATCTGTGTTTAGAATGAATATTGGCAGGGGTTTTTACTATTTTTACAAAAAAAATATATTCATAATTTTACTAAAAACCCACGAAAAAGATAATAGTTTTCTTATCTATTGTCACGTGACGCAAAACGCTAGGGATTGGCGGAGCCTAAAATGACGTCACACGCAAGTAAACTTCCGGTTAAAGTGACATTACATTGTATCATTTGACGTTTTAATAACAGTCGTGTGACGTCACACACTACTAAGACGCCATATTGTCCAGAGAAACATTTTCGCGGCAACTTGAAAATGGAGTTTTTGATTTGGTTATTTTTACTGAAATACACAACAGAATTGTCAAATTGAAACTTGTCAAATACCCTATTGGTGTGAGTGTTGAAAATATTGATATTGATCTATGTCTGTAGATAGATAAGTAAAAACTTAATATACAACAAAAACGAACTAATAATAAACTTGTGCTCACATTTGAAAATGCTTCACAGTAAAGACGTAGATACACCAGCCAAATCACCGGAACTCTCATTAGGGTCGACACACACGAAAATTTGGCACGCAACGTTGGCATTGGCACCGCATCCTGTTGTTTTGGCATTCGACTCCAACGCGAAGCTATTTGGCATCTTGGACCTAAGCACTACAGACGTGCAACTCAATGATATGCATGGGTTATGAGCTTTTGCATATAGCTCGTTTTAGCTTACGAAGTATATGCTGATGGGAGGAATACACAAACAGATTGGGTGTTGGAACCGTTGTGATATTTCTTTTATATACAGGGTGTCCCATTGGTTTGTTACACGCAGGGAAAGTATATTAAACATTGAAGATAGGATATTTTAGTGAAAGAAGACATCATTTTCAAGCAGTTCTATGCTTTAAATATAAAAGTTATAACTATAATTGCTATTTCTTCTTTCAAATGTTTAATACTTGTAAAAGTATTCATTTGACATTGTGGGTTACCTATAATGCGAAGAGATGGCGCTACCTTGCAGCTTAAGACTGACTAGAGGAATTTCGACGCGGTCCGTGAGGGCCGCGGTAGCATAATTGGTCAGTGCATTCGCCTGGATTGCGAAGGGTGCGGGTTCGAGTCTCGTCTGCTGCCTGGTCCGCGTGGATTTTTTTCTAGTTATATTTTCTTTAGATCATTTTATTTTTAATAATAAGTAGACTGCATTCACTGTTTTAAAAAATCGCCTGCCAAAACCGGGAATCAAACTCGTGAATTGTGAAACAATAACACATGTATTTTACGATAACCGTCGAAGGGGTAATCATGAGATCGTTTTTCCCTAAATATTCTTTTATATGATTTTCTTTAGAAATACATGTGAATGTCCATGGTACCTCGGCGGGCCGTGGCGTCTATCTCCTTTAACGGCGAAGGGAAGCCAGATAAACTGGTACCGTAACGCGTTACGTAACGAAGCGGTTTACACTCCCTTAAGAAGTTAGATCTTCAAAAATGTGCGTTAGTAGATCAGTCAGTCAGTAAAGGGTGCCTATTATATATACAGCTTTCAGCTTTCTTAAAGTAACAGCGCCTTAAAGGTAGGATATAGACATTTTTACGTCATTTTGACGACCTCCGTGGCCGAGTGGTTTGTACGCCGGGTTTCATGGTGTCGCCGACTCGAGAGGTCCCGGTTTCGAATCTCGGTGGGGGCACATGTTTGTGTGATTAATACGAGCATTTGTACTTCAGTCATCAGCGTTCAATATGTATTTGTATATAAATATACTTATATGAGTATTCTATCCGTTACCCTAATATCTCATAACACAAGCCTTACAGAGCTTCCTTTGGGGCTAGGCTAATTGGTGTGAGTGTTGGAAATATTTATTTATAATTTCTATTATTTTTAAAGCATGTAACTGCTTGATGTTTAAATCTAAAGAAAATATAACTAGAAAAAAATCCACGCGGACCAGCCATTCGCGGACCAGAAATTCTTCTAGCCATTCTTAGGCTGCAAGGCAGCGCCATCTCTTCGCATTATAGGTTACCCACAATGTCAAATGCTTCAAAAATAATAGAAATTATAATTATAATTGCTATTTCTTCTTTCAAATGTTTAATACTTGAAAAAGTATTCATTTGACATGTGGGTAACCTATAATGCGAAGAGATGGCGCTGCCTTGCAGCCTTAGAATGGCTAGAAGAATTTCGACGCGGTCCGTGAGGGCCGCGGTACCATAATTGTTCAGTGCATTCGCCCGGATTGCGAACGGTGCTGGTTCGAGCCCCGTCTGCTGCCTGGTCCGCGTGGATTTTTTTCCAGTTATATTTTCTTTAGATTTAAATATTTATTTATTTATTTCAAACTGAAAATCTGACTGAGGAGCTCGATGGCGCAAGTGGTTAGCGCGTTCGGCTGCGATCGTTGAAGTTAAGCAACTTTCGCAATGGTCGGTTATTGGATGGGTGACCAAAAATTTACTATCTCGAGTTCCTCCGTGCTTCGGAAGGCACGTTAAGCCGTTGGTCCCGGTTGCATCTGCAGTCGTTAGCACCCACCAATCCGCACTGGGCCCGCGTGGTGGGTCATGACCCAATCTCCCTATTCCATCCATAGGGAAGGCCTGAGCCCCAGCAGTGGGGACATTAATAGGCTGATGATGATGATGATGATGAAACTGAAAATCAGCTATGAAGTTACAGAACCAAAGCTCTGGTACACAAACATATCGAGTCAGCCAGGATCCCGCTCGTTTTAATCTCTTTAACGAAATCATTCTCAAGTAACGTCACAGAATATTAATTGAAGCTCACCCTTTGTTTACGGCTGCGATGAGGATAGTAAGTTAATCCTGAGCCTCGTCGATGCATAATTTGAATAAGCTCACAGCCTTATGACTTGAACCCGTTGCAGCTCAGAACATTTGTTCACGTGACAACGATGTTAAAATTTACTAGCAAACCAGTGAACCAAATGTTCACCAAAACCTGATTTAAAAAAAAAATGTATTTAATTAATTGAGAACTTCGGAGATTTTGTGTGGTTTCGTTTGAAATTCGTGATTTCTCGAAAACCGGAAGTGCTACGTTACTCAAATCCGGTTTGTAGTCTTATCAGACTATTCTTAACTTATAACTTAAATATTCTCTTTATCTATCTCTTACGGTTTGGCTGCTGAAACAGCACCACAGACAGACGGACGGACGGACTTGTCTAATAGATAAGAGATTGTTAAATATTTGAATAGCTACCATCATAAGGGGATATTAACAATTAATAACCTATAATTTTTATTATTTTAAAGCATGTAACTGCTTGATGTTTAAAACTAAAGAAAATATAACTAGAAAAAATTCCACGCGGACCAGGCAGCAGACGGGACTCGAACCCGCACCCTTCGCAATCCGGGCGAATGCACTGACCAATTATGCTGCCAGGTCCGCGTGGAATTTTTTCTAGTTATATTTTCTTTAGTTTTAAACATCAAGCAGTTACATGCTTTAAAATAATAAAAATTATAACTATAATTGCTATTTCTTCTTCAAATGTTTAATACTTGTAAAAGTATTCATTTGACATTGTGGGTTACCTATAATGCGAAGAGATGGCGCTGTCTTGCAGCTTAAGAATGGCTAGACGAATTTCAACGCGGTCCGTGAGGGCCGCGGTAGTATAATTGGTCAGTGCATTCGCCCGGATTGCGAAGGGTGCGGTTTCGAGTACCGTCTGCTGCCTGGTCCGCGTGGAATTTTTTCTAGTTATATTTTAATTAATAACCTGTTATTAAAAGGCTACTTTCTTGACAAAATTCTTTGACTAGTGTGCGTTGCCTACGGAAACGAAACGTAGTCGTTAACTGTGGGTATCATAAGAAGGCTCTAGATCACACAGCGAGCAATGGAGAGAGTAATGCTCGGTATTTCCCTACGCGATTTTTTTCATATACAGCCAGGTAGGCAAATAACTCTACCCCACCTGATGTTAAGTGGCGATAAAGTCCAAACGCGAAGATAGCTGGTACAGCAGTTATAAACTGCTACACCAACCATCCTCACCTTGCCGGCCTGCAAAAATGCTTCTTCATGCCTCTCTTAAAGGACCCCAGATTGTAGGAAGGAGGGAACATGTGCGCGGGCAAAGAATTCCACTTACGAATAGTACGACAAAGAAATGAGCCTCCAAGTTGTGCGTGTAGGAATAGTGGCCACAGCAAGTCGGTGATAACGCGATAGAATCAGAAACGAGGAAAACCTTAAGAGAACTAAAGTAACCGATGTCGTTCGAAGGATTGCTCTGCTGAAGTGGCAGTGGGTGGCCGTTGGGCGGAAAGGTACTTGAATGGCGAACACGCACCAGATGATGCTCAGTGGGCAGACCTCCTAGGAGGTGGATCGACGATCTTGTGAACAGCGTGGGAAGCTGATCGATGTGAGGGGCGTAAAACAGATCGGGCTGGGGATCCCTTGGGGAAAACCTATGCTCAGCAGTCGATGTCTTACGGCTGATATGATGATGATGAACTTTCTTTTCAAAAAATTCAAAATTCAATATCGTTTATTGCGTCTAGGCTGTTACAAGCACTTGTGAATGTCGAAAAGCTACGCCATCGGTTCGCAAATCTACGGCGGGAGACCTTGTACCGAGAAGAACAGGCAAGAAACTCAGCAAGGGCTGTTTTTTTCTCCCTGTATTATATACAGAGTCGTCAATTTGAAAAATGACTTCAGTATGAGATAACTCATGAAGTCACTTTCCATTACAAATGTAAATGATAAAACAATAATGACTAGAAAATAAAAAATATAAAAAACAGATTTAAAAAAAAGTTTAGGAATGCCGTGTTTAGGCATAAAAACAAGTGTACGATTAAAGTTAAATACAACGATTAATAGTACCCAATGTAGCAAGAGCAGACTCATCTCCACTGGCAGCACCCGTTCACGAGCATGACGCATGAACCAGCCATCGCTTCGCTCAACAATTTTTTAGGGAACGTAACGACCCGCCTCACACTTTAGTTTCTTCTCATCTATCTATTAAAATAAAGAAATAAACAAAATTACTATCATCTGCACTTAAATGCGTCAATAAAATATTTTAAATGAGAATAAATTTGACACAACCACTTTCTTTGAGATACCTGCCGAATAAAGCAACACAACACCTGTGACAAGATCACGATTAAATGAGGGCTATCGCGTATGAATCCGCCGCTAGAGGCGCTAGTATAAATTCAAATTCAAATTCAAACTCATTTATTCAGTCTAGGCTGTTACAAGCTCTTGTGAAAGTCAAACGCTACGCCATCGGTTCGTAAATCTACGGCGGGAGACCTTGTACTGAGAAGAACCGGCAAGAAACTCAGCAAGGGCTATTTTTTTCTCCCTGTTTTGTGTCACACAGTGTCGTCAATTGAAAGATGACATCAAAAATTGAATATATTATATTATAGCGTAAGGTCTCCGAAATGTGAAATGTTATTGCTTGTGGGTTGACTACGCGGGTTTATTTCTAATTAAAATAATGTTGTGAATAATTGGTAACAATTCGGCTTAATTATGGCAAATATGAGTTATGTGGCAATGAATGTCAATTATTAAAAATTTGAGCTTAGAAAAATAATTATGTTCCCAATTTTTCCGAATAAAACGGAACTGCGCGTCACTGTGGCATGGTCTATTATGTTTAGGATATGGTTCTTTTGTGTTAAAATACGATCTAAATGTAACCTTTGATTTCATGTGCGTATTAATAAACTTTAAAAGATACAATTTAGGACCTCACTCAACAGTGGCGCCATCTGGTGAGGCAGAAAACGGTAGCCCTCATTGAATGGATATCTTTGAGTATGTCCATAACACAACTTTACATCGACATCAAAATGTCCTTTTACAAATATTTACATACGTTTGACATAAATAAACTTTTCCGACACTGGTGTTTATTTAACTCTTGTGTAACAAATTACTCGACGCCTTGGAGATTAAGGCTTTTTGCCTCTTTGATGTCGTGTCAAATGCAAAAAATTGGTCGACGCCGCCATCAAAAACGTGACGGTACGCGGTGGAGAATTTTAACTGATTACCTCACGTACGGAGTCGGTGTGACATGTCGCCCGTACCACGGTTGTGAAACTCACTATCAACTCGATTTTGAAAATGTTTTTGAAGTTCAAATAATTTCGTTAATTTAATCAAAAAACAAAGGTGATGATAACCTAGTCTTACTCTATTTCAGTATTTGGTTTAAAATAGATTGTGTGTTGATTGATTCAGGAGCTCAATGGCGCAAGTGGTTAACGCGTTCGACTGCGATCGTTGAAGTTAAGCAACTTTCGCAGTGGTCGATCATTGGATGGGTGATCAAAAATTTACTATCTCGAGCTCCTCCGTGCTTCGGAAGGCACGTTAAGCCGTTGGTCCCGGCTGCATCTGTAGTCGTTAGCACCCACCAACCCGCACTGGGCCCGCGTGGTGGGTCATGGCCCAATCTCCCTAATCCATCCATAGGGAAGGCTTGTGCCCCAGCAGTGGGGACATTAATAGGCTGATGATGATGATGAGATTGTGTGTCCGGAAGCACTGGTGCTCGCCCGCAGCGGGTGCAGAAAACACCCGCGCGTTCTGCGGGAATAAGTCGCACCGTGAAAATTGATTTTGCGTTATAATACCTATAATTTTGCATTCTACAGGAGTTGTGGTAACATAGGCGCGGCGGGCTCGGGGGAATATCGCGCGGTGAGTTCTCAGCCTGCAATAGTTTCCGAATATGGGCATTTGTCTGTTAATGAGCTAACGTGCTAGCGACTTCCTAATGCTCCTTTTGCTCCCAGTGCTGAATGGAAAGTCCCCAATAGAATAGAATAGAATAGAAAGCTTTATTGTCATGCTGAGTACAATGATGTTACAAGTAATTTCTTAGTTCTAGGCAGCTGTCCGTTTCGGACGTACAATATTCATTATAGGTGGTAAATGCTATTAAAAATTTCGAAAATACTCTTTTAAATTATAAAAACATTTATCTATTAACCATTTCTTTAATTTAATTTTAATTTCCAATAAATTTAAATCTTTAATGTCATTGGACAAATTGTTAAATATTTTAATTCGACTTATATAAGAGCTTTTGTCAAATATATAGCTAGTCGATAATGCAGTATTCATGTCATTTTTATATTGGGCTCGTATATTAGCTTTAGTCAGATTTTTTTTACAAAAATATTCGTCATGATTTTTTACAAACACACATATTTCAAATATACAAGTCAATGTTAGGTATCTATATTTTATAAATACTGGTCTCACAGATTCAAGTGGGTCAATTTTATATATAATTCGCAAACACCTCTTTTGTAAAATAAATGTAGAATGAGCATAGAGATATATATATCATTATTTATCAAGAAATTTCGCCATTTAGACCATGGAGGATTCAATTCAAAGCTTTATAACGACGTAAATATTCATCACGAAACTAACAAACATTCTTAAACTAATCTTCTTGTTCGAGATTTCATGGTACGAGTACCATTTGTACACGCAAAACATGCAATCCGTCATGTTATTGTGCAAAGGAAAGGGGTATTTACATAAAATATATCTAAACATAAGACCTTACTTCGCGTTACGACGCCGTTGGTTGTGTCTACGCGCGAATATTAAGGGAACCAGGCCAAAACAAGCATTATGAATCTCTCCTGTAGAACACCAATAAATTATTCTTTCGTAAGTTATGGCTATGTGCGAACTGCATGCGAATCACGCCTTTTGTTATTTCTACATAAAGGCGCATGAATACGAACTCTTTGCTCATGATCGCTGATCGGATCTGCATTGAAGACAGAAATGGACTGTACCCCTAGCACAAACCTATATCGAATTCGAATCATTTGCGAGTCCTAAATGCCATTGTCGGATGTCTACTGATTTTTAGTTCTCGTTACGTACTTTGTGCCGCTGCTGTTCAAGTTTCCATACAAAATTTGATATTGACATTTCGGTTTCCAAACTAACACACACATGAACACTTACTCAGAATCACGTGACACAGAAGCGTTTCTGTTTCATATAATTTATTTATTAGAAGATAACTTATTTATTGGAAACAAACGTGTGTGAAAATATTGACAATATTACATCATAGCGAAAACCCAGCAATACAATATGAGCTGACAGTACAAATCGACCCTGTCGAAGCTTCTCCATTAATACATTAACGTAAATACAATTTCTACAAACAATGGGTCAACGGATACACACCAACGGACTTCCACAGACGCAAACCCGAGACAAGCTGCACGATCAACGTGCCCCAACCCACCTACATGTCCTGTTAAACGGAATATTATTTTTTAGACTATATATTATAGCTCCAGTCTCCTGATGGTACAATAAGCAATATGAAAGACATCTATATACTCGTACATAAAACTCAAAGGTGACTGACTGACATAGTGATCTATCAACGCACAGCCCAAACCACTAGACGGATCGGGCTGAAATTTGGCATGCAGGTAGATGTTATGACGTAGGCATCCGCTAAGAGAGGATTTTGATCAATTCTACCCCCAAGGGGATAAAATAGGGAATGAAAGTTTCTATGAAACTTTGCCAATTTTAAACCGATCGGGCTGAGACTTTGCATGCAGGTATAAGAAGAATCATAGATGAATGTCATTGTGTATAATACAAGCCTAAGAACAAAAACTGTAGCTCTACACCGAAGCGAAGCGAGGGCGGGCCGCTAGTGTTAAATATGACTTGATTAGGCATGCAACCTTTGTCACAACCCGCTCCCATACAACATGTGAGGTGTTTAATAGTAACCATATCGCATCTTGGGGAATTTTTCTTTCCAATCATCCTTCAATCCTTGCGCCAATATATTTGGGCAAGTCATTGTCATGTTCTTATAAGATTTTATGTATGTGACTATTCAAGAGGTTCATTTCTGGGATGTAGTATTGCATTGTTTAACAAAGTTCCCCAAGATCTGATTGAGCTTCCACTAACCAAATTTAAATCTCGGATCAAGAATTCTCTTATGAATAAGGGCTATTATAAAGTTAATGATTATCTAAATGATCGTAATGCATGGACATAGTGTTTCTTGTAATTTGTTATTTGATGGGTATGAGTCAGTTTTTGTAACAGTAATATGGTACCTATCTAATGCCGCTTCCTATATACTAAATATAAAATTACTATTGTAACTTTATACATCTATATCCTAAATAATGTAATGGAAAGTCATTTTTCAACTTGACGACTCTGTATATAACAATACAGGGAGAAAAAAGCAGCCCTTGCTGAGTTTCTTGCCGGTTCTTCTCAGTACAAGGTCTCCCGCCGTAGTTTTGCGAACCGATGGCGTAGCTTCTTGACCTTCACAAGTGCTTGTAACAGCCTAGACTGAATAAATGACCTTTCTATTCATTTCATTTCATTTCCTCTCTAAAGTGGGTTTCAGATCTCTATGTAGCTATTCATTAGTCATGAACCATCGGGCGTTTGTTATCATGCGGGAGAATCATGCTTTGGTATTTTTGCATGATTTCAAGGTTAAGAATGCGTGAGTCCATATGGGTTTTGAAATGGAATATAAAATATATTTTTATCACGACAATTGTAGGTACTCTATGATTTATTTTATTAAGTAAATAAGGAGCAAAAGTAAATAAGTATATATAATAGAAGATACGACACGATGATCTTCAAGAATTTAAATATGATAGTGAGAAAGGGCTCGATGGCGCAGGTGGTTAGCGCGTTCGGCTGCGATCGTTGAAGTTAAGCAACTTTCGCAGTGGTTGGTCATTGGATGGGTGACCAAAAATCTTCTATCTCGAGTTCCTCCGAGCTTCGGAAGGCACGTTAAGCCGTTGCTCCCGGCTGCATCTGCAGTCGTTAGCACCCGCCAATCCGCACTGGGCCCGCGTGGTGGGTCATGGCAAAATCTCCCTATTCCATCCATAGGGAAGGCCTGTCTCCCAGCAGTGGGCTGATGATGATGATGAACCTCAGATCTTTACTTAACCTATTTAATAACCACAACTTTGTTATTAACCTGAGCACGCCAATATTTCAAACCGGACCCACTTGTCTCTACAGCGTATGTAGCACTTAACAGTGCTGCATTGAGAGGTTCATAAATCTAGCCAAGATAGAGAAATGCGGGTCGATCGGAATGCAGCGTGTACGATGTATTGGACAGCGCTGCAGCGCACTATGTTACCACTATAATTGTCATTTATTAATGTAAGGAATGTTGTAGGATACACTCTGGAACAATGATACAGTTTAGTATAGGCATGAACCTCATAATGATCTTTGCTTCAATTAATCCTTCAATACCGGGCCATGATATAGGCAAGAACTCTTTTAGTATATGTTAATATTATAATGAGGAGTTTGATGGCGCAGGTAGTTAGCGAGTTCTGCTGCGATCGTTGAAGCTAAGCAACTTTCGCAGTGGTCGGTCATTGGATGTGTGACCAAAATATACTATCTCGAGCTCCTCCGTGCTTCGGAAGGCACGTTCAGCCGTTGGTCCCGGTTGCATCTGCAGTCGTTAGCACACACCAATCCGCATTGGGCCCGCGTGGTTGGTCAGGGCCCAATCTCTCGATTCCATCCATAGGGAAGGCCTGTGCCCCAGCAGTGCGGTCATTAATAGGTTGATGATGATGACATGATAAGAAAATTTAGTATAAATAAATCCATGCGTTCGAGTTCTGCGTTGCAGCAGAGGGGATTCAAATTCAAATTCAAATATTTTTTAGCCATATTCTGTCTTGTTGACATACAATTTTATTTTATTTAGTTCACTATTAATTACATTATTCTAACAATGTTAATTAAGTACTTACATTAATATCAATTGAAATTATAACTTGATAAATGAGATGTCCAAGTCACATTTTGAAAGTAATAATAATAATAATGGATGTATACAAAAACCTTACCATAATTTCAAATTAGAATACATGTCAAAATGAAGATGAAGATTCGAACCCACACCCTCCGCTGTCCGGGTGGATGCACTGACCAATTTTATACTACCGCGACATTAAGTGCCACAACGCACGAGCCACGAACCGCGGCGGTTAGCGGTCGCGCGGATGGCAATTTGTGTAGGAATATCAAAGACTTTATATAATACCTAGACTGTGCACCATCGCGTTAAAAACGGTCCGGGCGAGAGGGCTTCCAATGGTAGTGTGTTCCCTTCTAATGAAGTGACCATATTCAAGCGTAACGCGAGACAAAATTTGTTATTAGTATTTGTTATTTAATATAGCTTGTAAAGAGGATTGTGTTTAGTATCTGCTACTGTCTAAACATGTAAGTAATTTGTGATTATGAGTTAAAATAAAAACTCATCATCATCATCATCATCATCATCAGCCTATTAATGTCCCCACTGCTGGGGCACAGGCCTTCCCTATGGATGGAATAGGGAGATTGGGCCATGACCCACCACGCGGGCCCAGTGCGGATTGGTGTGCTAACGACTGCAGATGCAGCCGGGACCAACGGCTTAACGTGCCTTCCGAAGCACGGAGGAGCTCGAGATAGTAAATTTTTGGTCACCCATCCAATGACCGACCACTGCGAAAGTTGCTTAACTTCAACGACCGCAGCCGAACGCGCTAACCACTTGCGCTATTGAGCTCCTCCTCCTGAAATAAAAACTACATGGCGTATTTTCTAACTTGCTAAGTGCATCATACAAAGACTTAGTGTAATAAAAAATTACACTAAGTCTTTGTATGATGACAAATTCCAACGACGCGACCTGTAAAGGCTGCGGAGCGTCAATAAATAAATAAATTTTGCGTGCATTAACCCGTGAAAAACTAGTTTTATTTAATGAGTGATGTGCGTGAAAACCTAAGAAACAATAATGTATCATCAGACTTACCATTAATTTAACATAAATGCCAATACCTGATTTTGGCACCTTTTTTTTGCTGTTACATCGACAAAAACTAATTATTTTACGTAATTTAGACTATGTAGTGTTAATTAATATGAAAAACCTTATCTATGTATATAATATACCTCTAAACGCAGACCAAACGAAGTTATGTAGGTTTTAAAAATAATAATACATAGGTACTATGAACTGTTTCATTCGGTATTTAAACTAGCACGCGTAGCTTGGCTTGGACTGAGATTAGATAAAGAGGGTGGAATTTTGTAATGCCAGCCACCTGAAGGGAAAGTACTTTTAAAAGTATGTTTATTAAGGTAAGGGGGACCCACATATTGTGAGGTAGATAAATCGGTCAATGCCAAATCAAATTCATCAAATTCTCGACGGAAAAAAGACAATCATTTGTTTACAATATTTTTATTAAAATTGGTTTTTATACATTGCTAAATAATATAGTTTTGCGCAGTTTTTGTCGCAATGTAGCCTATATGTCCTACGTGCTCAAAGGTTAAGGACTTCCCGTAGCTTCTAAGTCTTATTTAAAATGTCTTATTCATATTTAAAATGCGCACTGCAAACAACTGATGACTTAGAATTTTTTCCAGGCACTGCATTTTCCCACATCAATTTCTGCTTTTCGTTCTTCGGAAATCTACACAATACAAGAAAGAAAAAAATTTTTTTTCTATTTTTGTGAGGAGCTCGATGGCGCAGGTGATTAGCGCGTTCGGCTGCGATGGTTGAAGTTAAGCAACTTTCGCAGTGGTCGGTCATTGGATGGGTGACCAAAAACATCTATTACACATAAAAAGGGCTACCGGGATAAGATTCATTGTAGCACCCTGTTACACAACACGAGTTCACCATTTTAAAAAAATACACTTTTTTAAGCAAATTTAAAATATTTCAAATCAAATTGTCATCAAGTGTCATCATTGTCATTGTCATCAAGTGAACAAATCACCATCTTACATTCAGTATTACCAGGCTCAACTAATTAAATACTACGTTTACTCTGTATATAAATTTATTTTAAAAATAACAATGATTATTTTATTATTTATAGGAACTGTAGAAATGTTTAAATACGTTTCATAGTTTACGAATAGTTCGTATCGGTAATTAATCAGTAAATCACAAATAGAAAAGGCTGACATTTTCTACCATTTCTACCAAACCCAATGATAAATTGAGCTGGCAAGACGTTAGAAAGGGACACACTACCGTTGGGTGCTTTCTCACTCAGGACCGTTTTTACTAGCGACCGCTTATAAAGATAATAGCTATCCTATTACTACAGATATAAATCTTACTTTAGATTAACTAATTTTTTTCGTGCACAGTCTAGGTATTATATAAAGTCTTTGAGGAATATAGGTAAGAAAATACTCTGACATCCATGGCTGTCGACAGTGTTGCCAGGTCTCCAGATTTTACAGTTCTACTGTTCTCTACATGAATCTCCTGTTTTGTTAGAATACGATTTTCTTTTTTAAATTGCATGTTGAGTTGCATTATTCGTCATTAATAATGTAGATAACCTTAATAATTATAAAATTAATGTAATTGTCTAAAGAAAAAGTAGCTTTGAGGGGCGGCAGAAGCCACAGAAACACATTCGTTACTGGTCTTTATCTTCGATCGATTTGATTTACCAATTCTGGGGGGGGGGGGTGCAAACCGGAAAAAGTACACGTCTGCATCTACTGTTTTTCTTGTAGCTGTTTCTATACATCTACTGTTTTTTTCTTAAACGCCTCCCGATTTTTAAAAATCGGACCTGGCAACACTGGCTGTCGACTTGTTCACACTTCTAGAGAGACCACACACGAAACCGCAAGTTCGCGCGGTTTGCTGTTCTAAACTTAAATCGTCCGCATGGTATCCGCGCTTTCACACGGCACCGCACTTAGCAGCATAGCACACAAGCCGCCAACTGCGGCGGATGGCGGTCGCGCGAATGTTATATTGTACTAGCAAACCCGGCGAACTCCGTTTCACCACCAGATGGCTTCGTTTTATGTAACATTTCGTTTGGTGATTAAAAGAAGATTTTTTTTTTTATTTTTCCTGAATTTTCTTTGCTATAAACCTCACGGAGCCCGAGACCTTTCCAACGAATGCAAAACCGTGGAAATCGGTTCGTGCGTTCTGGAGTTATAGCGTCAGGAAGGAAAACCCGACTTATTTTTATATAGTAGATGACTCACCCGCGCGGTAACGCGGATATATCTTCTAATATATAAAACTAGCAAACCAGTGAACCAAATGTTCACCAAAACCTGATTAAAAAAAAATGTATTTAATTAATTGAGAACTTCGGAGATTTTGTGTGGTTTCGTTTGAAATTCGTGATTTCTCGAAAACCAGAAGTGCTACGTTACTCAAATCCGGTTTGTAGTCTTATCAGACTATTCTTAGCTTATAACTTAAATATTCTCTTTATCTATCTCTTACGGTTTGGCCGCTCAAACAGCACCACAGACAGACAGACGGACGGACTTGTCTAATAGATAAGAGATTCTCGTGTCGCGGTGTTTGTGGTTAAACTCCTCCGAAACGGCTTTCCCGATTCTCATGAAATTTTGTGTGCATATTGGGTAGGTCTGAGAATCGGACAACATCTATTTTTCATCACCCTAAATGTTAAGAGTAATCCAGCCCTAATTTTTTTTTTCAATTTTAGATATATTTTTTTTTAATTTTTTTATGATACATCATACAAAAGTACATACATTCCTAAATTTTCAACTTTCTACCACCAACCCCTATTTTTTGATGGCGGTACGAAGTTCGCTGGGTCAGCTAGTATGCCTATACAAATTTCGTGAGTGCACGTCAAAGTATACCCGCACCGACTAGCGGCCCTCGGGCTGCTCGCCGAATGCACCACGCAATTACCTGTCTCGCGAGGGTGTGAACAGCAAACCAACGTGGCGTTAGTCATTGTCGTGTATAAACTGCATTTTTCTTACCGTCATCAAAAAAAACATTACAAAAATAACGCCAACGCACTGGTCGCGCGACCGCCATCCACCGCGGTTCACGGCTTGTGCGTTGTGTTCTAATTGTTATGTCAAATGCGACACTAGTAAAATTTCTTTACATTTAAACATCTATCAGTTAAATCATAATAATCATAATCAAAGCAAAATCATTTATTATTCAGTTTAGGCTCTTACAAGCACATATGAATGTCTAGAAGCTACGCCATCGGTTCGTAAATCTACGGCGGGAGACTTTGTACTGATAAAAATCGGCAAGAAACTCAGCAAGGGCTGTTTTTTCTCCCTGCTTTATCATTTACAGAGTCGTCAAGTTGAAAAATGACTTCAGAGATGATTCATGAAGTCACCTTTCATTACATAATGTGAAATTATACATTAATTGTTCACCTGCATTTTGATTGCTGTGTCACACAGTATAAATACAAATAGAGATACTTATAATAGGTGTATTTACATCTTAAATATCAAAGTAGTTAGGGCAGACTCATCTCCGCTAAACGCTTGAAAAATAAAAATATAATGATAATAAAAAGTATGATGTACTAAATTGGTGCCGTCTGAATCTGTTATCGAAAAGATACGAATGGAAATCATTGTACTAATGAAGTGAACTAATAACTCAACTGTTAAATAGCTTCGGAGTTTCTCCGGAAGAAACACAGCGATACGAGATATGTAACATTGTTTTAAACTTTCATGGTCACTAACATTATCACTATTAATGGGATTGTTACCAACTGTTGCAAGCGTGTGGATTCCGTGATCATGGCGCTTGCAACAGTGCCGAAATATCGGAGACTCATAAAAAACAAGGTACATGTAGGCTTGTTGAAAATATATCAATGTATCGATATATCGAAATTTTTTGTCCGATATATCGATATTTTTTGCCGATATATTTTGATTCGATATATCGATACATCGATACAAAATAACCAATATCAAAATTTGTATAAAAAAATGGTTGCCTGTAAAGTCGGTTTTACGGGCGAAGATTTTACGTGACAACGTCTTTTTCTCGGTAGAATATTTATTGATATGAATATAATTAAATTGCACAATAGGAACAAGGAATTGAATGAAAATAAGAATTGCACAAATTTTAACTATAGAAATATATTTTGTTTACTAAAACATTGTACATGTAAACTTAAACTTAACACGAGAGACTCATCGTAACGTTACCGAGCGTTACACTTTTTCATAAGTGACTCCCAGCCGCAACCTAATTTAAGACGTTGTCACGTCAAAACGATATTTTTTTAATTATTAGCGGCATATCACGATCTAACTAAATTCGAATCTGGAAAAATCGTAACTGGATCTCAGATTAATGATATTCAACATGTCTATGATCTGTGCTGTATTTAGTATTGTCTATGTCATCATTCGAAAATAGGGTCTATTTTTAGGGAGATAATTTTCGTTCCATTATTATTCCGCGCATCATATTTCGTGAGCTATTACGATATTTAGTACGATATTTTTGGGAAAATTGGTCCGATATATCGATATATCGATGTTTTTTTCGCGATATATCGAAGCCGATATTGATATTTTTTAAAAGACCGATGTATCGATATATCGATATTTTTTTCAACTTTCGACATCCCTAGGTACATGATAACAATCCCGTTAATAGTTATAATGAGATTATGTAAGCTGAGATAATCAGATCAACACAAACTTCTTTTATATCTTAATAAATATTTACGGACAATGGTTCCTTTTTCACACTAAAACCACCAACAAGCAGCGATCAACAGTATTGTGTATCCAATTAAAATTTTCCGTCGCTTCGGTCGAGACCATATTTTTGCAAGCGCGCGGGGACGCGATTCAACTTTTCTAATTACTAGATGTCATTGACCCTTGACGGGTGTCGCTGCATTTTTCCCTTTCCCGATATGAATGTGGAGGAGATTAGTTGGGAAAACTAGTAATCTATATATATAAAACTCAAAGGTGACTGACTGACATAGTGATTTATCAACGCACAGCCCAAACCACTGGACGGATCGGGCTGAAATTTGCCATGTAGGTAGATATTATGACGTAGGCATCCGCTAAGAAAGGATTTTGATCAATTCTACCCCCAAGGGGATAAAATAGGGAATGAAATTTTGTATGAAACTTTGTCAATTTTAAACCCATCGGGCTGAGACTTTGCATGCAGGTATAAGAAGAATCATAGGTAATTGTCATTGTGTTTAATACAAGCCTGAGAATGAAAACTGTAGACTACACTTCAGCTCTACACCGAAGCGAAGCGAGGCCGGGCCACTAGTAACTCGATAAAAGAGATAGGTATGTACTTACGAAATCAAACTTACAAAGCTCAGGCGACCCTCCGCCTACTCATCTGCTTTAGAAAAAACTTAGGTTTAAACAGCTCTATAAATGGAATGTGTAAGTATCAGTATAAAATTACTATCATTTATGTGGTAGAATACAATATTTATTTATATCAAATTATATAAAAATATAATCTAATTTACTAAAAGAATCTATACAAATAAGTCTCTGTCTAATTACATAATTACTCTATATATAATACTAGAACAATAAAACTAAAACTAAAAACCTTAAAAAATAAAATTAATAACTAAAATATATTATTAAAAGGAGTCTCTTTTGGCAAGGATCCGAAGTTACTGGCAGCGTTACCCCTTTGAATGGCTAGACTAATTCTTTGTCCGAGGTAGCTGCCAGCTCTTCGGTCTCCTGTGATGTCGACTAACCTTTTTCTATTTCCTTAAATAGCCTTACAGCGCTAGGACCCCACGGACCAAGGGTCTCGACACCGAATGGGACAAAATCATATTCGGAGCCTAGACCCCTGTATTTGCTAGCTTTTGCTTTTTCAGAATGTGTAAGTATATCACAGTATGATTAATTGAGACAATAGTCTGGACATTTATGGCAGTAGTTCTATTTCTTTTAAACATAAAATAAATAAAACTTAGAATTATTTTGCAGGTTTTGTTTAGTTTTTCTGTCCACATTTATAATATTTTAATTGTATTCTTATCAAAATATTTTGTTTTTTTTTTTGATAATAATATTATTATCGTAAATTAAATTATTATTTTTATTAATATTGTATGGTAGTTTTATGTTATTCTTTTCCAATTGATTTCCGTGACCTTTAATAAAGATAGCAAATAATTATCGCTGCTGCTTGTATCTTGTATAATTTATTAATCATCCTTAAAGAAATTAAAACGAGGTTGAACAGAGGTGTAGTTTGCTTTAATCACTGTTTCTTATAACACTCAAACACAAAATCATTTTTCAATTTAGGCTGTAACAAGCACTCATTATCATGAACGTCTAGCTAGTCTAGCTACGCCATCGGTTCGTAAATCTATGGCGCTAGACCTTGTGCTCAGAAGTACCGGCAAGATATTCAGCAGATTCGAGCCTATTTGTTTCTCCCTGTTTTATTTTTTACAGAGTCGTCAAGTTGAAAAATAACTGAGATGCATCATGAAGTCACCTTTCATTACATAATGGTAAATATATATTAATTGTTCACTTGCATTTGGCTAGCTGTGTCATACAGTATAAATATAAATAATGTTATTTAAATAGGTACTAGATGACCCAGCGAACTTCGTACCGCCATAAAAATAGGGGCAGGTGGTAGAAGAGAAAATTAAGGGTTGTATGCATTTTTTATACCACATTATAAAAAAAAAATATTGTCCAAAAAAATGTGGTGTGTAACGTAGTGTTCTATCAATTTCCTGGGATAACATTCTCCTAACCCATATGAGAACACTACGTTACAATACCCAATAGTTTGAATTTTGTCGCGAAGTCGCATTGTAGGTTTCAGAACACTACGTTACAGGTGGACAACCACTATCACTTAAGGATATGAAAAATAGATAGTAGCCGATTCTCAGACCCACGGAATGTGCATATAAAATTTCATAAAAATCGGTCAGGCCGTTTCGGAGGAGTATGGTTACTAACATTGTGACACGAGAATTTTATATATAAGACTAGCTGACCCAGCGAAATTCGTAAAAAAATAGGGGTTGGTGGTAGAAGGGTGAAAATTTAGGGTAAAACTAATGCTGTATCAAAAAAAATTAAAAAAAAATATCTAAAATTGAAAAAAAAAATTAGGGGTGGATTACCCTTAACATTTAGGGGGATGAAAAACAGATGTTGTCCGATTCTCAGACCTACCCAATATGCACACAAAATTTCATGAGAATCGGGAAAGCCGTTTCGGAGGAGTTTAACCACAAACACCGCGACACGAGAGTTTTATATATTAGATATAACTTATTCAATAGAAAAGTAGTTAGAGCAGACTCATCTCCGCTTGCATCCGTTCACGAGCAAGACCCATGAACCAGCCATCACTACATTTCACCATATTTTTTTTTATTTTAAAGTAACACAAATGGTTCAAATATGCACCCTATTATAGGAAAAATGCACACAAACCATCTGTGTGTATTATAATCATAATCAAAATCATTTATTCAGTGTAGGCTGTTACAAGCACTCATGAATATCTAGAAGCTTAGCTTAGCTACGGCGAGAGACCTTGTACTGAGAAGAACCGGCAAGAAACTCAGCAAGGGCTGTTTTTTTCTCCCTGTTTTATTATTTACAGAGTAGTCGAGTTGAAAAATGACTACAGAGATGATTCATGAAGTCAGCTTTCATTACACAATGATTAAATATACATTAATTGCTTGTTTACCTGCATTACTATTGCTGTGTCATACAGTATGAATACAAATTATAAATCTTACCTACACCACCAGCGCTCAAAAAGTGTCCCAAAATATTTTTACAAGCTTTTTACAAGCTTTTATTTAACTTGCTATGTATGTTTGTTACGGTCAAATCTTACAACTCAATTTTAAAGCACTTGCCCTCAACCGATTAAGCTGAAATTTGGTATGCTCGTTCAGTTCGGATGACAATGCATGTTTAACAGTGTGACGTCATTCTAAATCCAATATGGCGGCATACCCAAAATGGCGGACCAATCATTTTTAATGCATTCCTACAATATGGGTATCAAATTAAAGGGCTTGCTGAGAGTAACTCGAAAAAAATGTGACGTCACTCTCAATCCAATATGGCGGACTTCTAAAATTTGAAAATCTATTTAGAAACAAACTTTAACTAAATTTTCTTTTTTTCTTTTTAGCGCATTTGAATAAAAGCTTGTTTTTAAAAATGTTTTTGTACCTTAATTTTATTATTTTCATTTTCATTCAACTCGGTTTTTTCTGTAGCAAAAGTATTTACCCTCCATAATAATGATGACACTTTTTTTTATTGCGGAAATTTACAAATTAATGTACGTACAGAGAATGCGGCGCTGCCAACACAGACTAATTCTTTATGAAGCCTTCAAAAGGAGGAGAAAATTGAGCGATGGCACAAATAACGGGATGCGAACAACACGGCAATAAAGATTTACGAGCGAGATTCTTTATGGAGCATTCTGTGGTTCAAGTTGAGAGCGTTTTGGCTTATTTTTTTGGAACGAAGTTCCTTACGGCTGGCTTGGAGGGGATAGGGATTTTGCTGCGCGACCGAACTGAAAAAAATGTGATAGTAAAACCGTAAGAAAAAATCCGTGGAAAAAAGTGCGTGGAATAAAACCGTTAAATGAGACGTGCGCAGGCGCGACAGTCGCACACACAAGCGAGTTTGCAATTTGTGTCGATTCTACATTAGCCGAAGGAACTTCGTTCCTACCTGGTGTCCCACGACACCACATCATTTTATATTTTATTCCTTACCCATGGATGGAAAAGAGAGATTGAGCTAGGACACACCACGCGGGCCCAGTGCGGATTGGTGGCTGCTAACGACTACAAATGCAGCCGAGACCAACGGCTTTACGTACCTTCCGAAGCACGGAAGACCTCGTGTTAGCACATTTTTGGCCCTTCCAAAAATGGTTTGTACGCCGGGTTTCATGGTGTCGCCAACTCGAGAGGTCCCGGGTTCGAATCCCGGTGAAGGCAGATGTTTGTGCTATGAATACGTACATGCATTTGTACTCCAGTTATGAATGTTATTCTGTATTTCTATATAAATATACTTATATATGTACAGTAAATGTATTCTATCCGTTACCTTAGTATCCCATAACACAAGCCTTATAGTGCTTACTTTGGAGCTAGGCTAATTGGTGTGTGTGTTGGAAATATTTATTTACTTAACTACCACTGTCAAAGTAGCTTAAATACAACTATCGGAACTACGGCATCGAGTTCCTCATAGTACCTGCTAGATACAAAACGAATAAAAATTTAACTAGAATAACTGACACTTAGTGTCACCGCACATGGGCCACACAAACGAGAAGCTAGAAGCAGCTACTAAAGTAGATGAAGCGCGCGACAGCGACCGACTAAGGTAAGGGAGAGAGGGGTGGGGAATCGCGCGAGTGACGTGTGGCTGCGTTTTTTATCGGCGCATTAAGTGGCCGGTGCGGGCCACAAGAAGCGAGCAACGACGATTTGTAGCGTGTGGCGGTCACCGGCGTACCGTGTGTGGCGAGTCTATATAAAATGTATGAAAACTACAAGAAATATGCCGATGGCGGCGTTTTGTGGTTGTGGTCGGTGGACCGTGTGCGGCGGAACACTTAGTTCAGATATCAGGCAGGATTCGATGGAGACATACATTTTGTTTCGGTATGTCGCCGCCCGATGTAGAAAATCGCCATAAAGATGGGTCCGGATGCGGACGGAGTGACGGCTTGTGGAATATTCGAACACATGGCCTGGCTGTTACTTCGATTTCACGACCCATCGCTGAAGGAAACACCGTGAGGCAGGCATGAACTTACCGACTAAAATTTCCACGCAGATAAGGCAGCAGACGGGACTTTTCTTTAGATTCAAACATCTGGCAGTAAAATGCTTAAAAAAATGGAGATATTATATAAGTAGTATTTTTTATTCAAATTAAATGTAATTTTTATTAAAATTATATTAATTACAATTGTGGGTTACCTATAAAGCGAAGAGATGGCGCTGGCTTGCAGCTTAAGAATGGCTAGAAGAATTTCGACGCGGTCCGTGAGAGCCGCGGTAGCATAATTGGTCAGTGCATTCGCCCGGACTGCGAAGGTTGCGGGTTCGAGTTCCGTCTGCTGCCTGGTCTGCGTGGAATTATTTCTAGTTATATTTTCTTTAGATTTAAACATCAAGCAGTTACGTGCTTAACCCACAATGTCAAATGAATACTTTTACAAGTATTAAACATTTGAAAGAAGAAATAGCAATTATAGTTATATTTTTTTTTTTGAATCATGCAACTGCTTGATGTTTAAATCTAAAGAAAATATAACTAGAAAAAGGGCACAGGCAGCAGTGGGCCATTAATAGACTGATGATGATAATGGGACATTATGCTTTTTTACCACCCTTTAAACATACAAAAAAAATGAGCCTTATATGAAAAAGATCTCTCTTCGTTTATAAATTGGGGCAAAACTTATAAAAAAGTTAATGAAGTGGCAAAGAAGCACCAGTGTCACCATGGTAATGATTCCAGCGTGAATCGGGGGAAATTTTGCGTGTTTGATTGATATGATTTAATTTGTGACAGAATGAAAATAGCTGGGCAAACCCCTCTGCAGCAGAAGGACAGTTAAGCAAAACGGAGACCTTTTTTTTAGAAATTGAGTTATAGCATAAACAGCTTCTGAAGCTGTTTGAGTGTCGAGGGAAAAATATTATTTAACCAGTTACATAGCTGTAACAAACAAAAACCTGGGGTGATTTTGTATCTTTTTAAAAACGTAATGTGCACAATTTTAACACAAGGAATAGAAACAAGCTTGCATTGCCACCCTACAGGTAACAGAAGGTTTACCGATCTTTTATGAGTCAAGGTATACATTTTTATAATAAATTTCCTGATGCTATTCTTGAGTCCATAAATGAGTACAAATGTCACAATCAAAGTTGTTTACTTAAGAAAGGCTATTATACTATTAAAGAATATTTGAATGACAAAACTGCATATCTGTAAATAAAAAATTGTTTTGTATTTGTTTGCAGTGTTGTACAGATAAATTGCCATAATTCTAAGTGAATGTTTTGCAGTTTGGTTTGAGTGGTTATGGGTACTCACGCTCTCTTTAAAATCTTTTCGGCGGTATCCTGTGAGGCGGGTCGTTACGTTCCCTAAAATATGGTTGAGCGATGCGATGGCTAGTTCGTGCGTCATGCTCGGGAACGGGTGCTGCCAGCGGAGATGAGTCTGCTCTATACTACTTTATTACTGTAATGATAATTAATTACTTAATTTAGATTGCACAATTTGTATTTATGCTGTGTGACACAGCAATGTAAATGTAGATGAACATTTATTATTTTTCTGATAAAAAGTTAATGGTGGTGTGGATCCTGGCATGGTTCTCAAGATCTGAACTTTGGTTTTGCAGCTGTGTATATCCTTGTCATTCTCTAAACAGAGTGAAAAGTGAGCACTGATGTAGGATTTGGTTTTGGGTTGGGAGAGTAGTGCCAGTATCGACACCAGTGTTTAGGTATTCACATGCATGTGTCCTACAGTCGTGTCATGTCATTGGATGGGTGAGCAAAAATCTTCTATATCGAGTTCCTCCGTGCTTCGGAAGGCACGTTAAGCTGGCTGCATCTGCAGTAGTTAGTACCCACCAATCCGCACTGGGCCCACGTGGTGGGTAATGACCCAACCTCCCTATTCCATTCATAGGGAAGGCCTATGCCCTAGCAGTGGGGACATTAATAGGCTGATGATGATGAAAAATGGAACAACTAAAAACAATTTATTAGACGGCTTTAAATTTGCATTAAAAAAATAACGTTATAATTGAAATACTTTCCTTTTTATTAATTAATGTTTCCGTTCTTTCTGTTTCATTCTCGACAATACATCAAACAACTAGATACGAGTGCCACTACCGCGATAGTTGTTTGTGCATAAGCCAATGTTGGTAATCCTTTTTTTGTGTCTGGGAAATGCCTTACGCATCCTTCAACCACTGGGGAGCAAGAAGAAGGTATGTGGGACTCCTTCCTTTTCATTTCAGCCAGCTCTGTGTCCGAACGAAATAAACAGGGCCCTAACTAGCGCCCTGAACAAGGCCACTAAAAACCAGAATACTCCTGCACTGTCACCCGACACGCACTATGAGGACCGCGGTCACCCTAGTGGTAGTCACACCGGCCTGGTGTGGTCGCGATTCCCGTTTCCGAGTGGCCACGCACCCACCAGATGTTTGTCCGCGAACGGACCCACCCCGATAAATATGCTCCGAAGCATCAGGGGCATCAACATCCAGAGAGCTTGTGTAAGCTTGAGCCCGTCCCCAATGTCGGTAATCCTAGCGCGACTGTCGAGCGTAAGTATGCAAAGTGAAGTTCATATATGAGATTACCTTCTGTATTATATCTATTTTGTTTGTGTCTTATTATCTATTTTGTATATATAAACACTATATATACGAGTGGCCGAACTTTAGATAAAAAGGAATAGTACTGAATGCATATTCTTGTTATTAATATAATACAATAAATTCAGTTTGCGTTTTTAACGCGTCGTTCTTAGCTGTAAAATAAAAATCCAATCTTATATTATACCTATGAAAGTAACTCGTAAACCGGGACATTGTTGATTATATGTATTTTTTTTTTAATCTTAGAAAGCTTTTAAAGGCTTTTTCATCGACAGTTTACCAGCATTTGTTGTTTCTATTCCATAACGCATGTGGTCTTCACCTATAATTGTAATGACATTAAGCTAAGTATTTTATCATTACCTGCTAGATTGTTGTGTCAATGTTTATTATGTTGGTGATCAAATAAATAAATAAATAAACGCTTTCTGTTCATTCCTCTGCCTGTCTGTCTATTTGTATACCTCTTACGATTTCAAGCTTTTCAATTTAGGTATCAATAACAAATCGTACACGGTAAAGGTGAAATTCCCGGTGTCCCCGAACATCAGACAGCGTCTAAGAACTCCAAAAGAAATTTAATAATAAATCTCTAACTCGCGAGTGTCTTACACTGGATACTGGTGTAAAAAGAAACTTTAATTCGTAACGATGTCGAAAAATAAGTAGTACGAATTAACATGAAGAAAAATTATAGTTATTCGGGGGATTTGATACCATGCAAACTGTTTTAGTGAAAATATTATAAGTAACAATTCCACAAGGACCAGGCAGCAGATAGGACTCGAAGTCACTGAAGAATACCCCGACCATTATACTACCGCGGCCCTATGGATGGGAGGGAGCATAATGGTCAATGCATTCGCCCGGATGCTCGATGGCGCGTGGTTAGCGCGTTCGGCTGCGATCGTATAAGTTTAGCAACTTTCGCAGTGGTCGGTCATTGGATGGGTGACCAAAAATTTACTATCTCGAACTCCTCCGTGCTTCGGAAGGCACGTTAAGCCGTTGGTCCCGGCTGCATCTGCAGTTGTTAGCACTTACCAATCCGCACTGGGCCCGCGTGGTGGGTCATATCCCAATCTCCCTATTCCATCCTTAGGGAAGGCCTGTGCCCCAGCATTGGGGACATTAATAGGCTGATGATGATGAAAATAAAACTTGGTAGAGAAAACTCTACCGATTTACTCATAAGATTTCGTCGAACATACCTATACGCACAATGCAACCCGGACAAATTGGATAGGTAACAAGTTGGAGGTGGCGAGTGGTAATGAGCGGCGTTCCTTGCATTCCGGCGAGCGCGGGAGCCAGCTGCTTATTGGATTTCATGGGAGCCACACCAGATTCTATCGGGTTCCGGATTGTTTTAATGCAATTCTCTCTGCCAGTTTATTGACCTATAGCTTTTCGCAACAATCACGTGTTCAGACCGTTATTAATTAAAATCGAATATCATCATTAAACATTACCTACTTATATTCTAAATAAATAGTGGTTTAGTTCGCGTAGTGTATAATATATTCTGTGGTTTAGGCGATAACCTCGTCTATACAGGAAGCGGTACCTACACTTTTGAGCAATGAGTGCCGTATCGTCCCTTTTTGTTCCAATTTGTTGGTCAACATATACAGGGTGTTACAAAAATACAAATAAAGCTTGAAGGGCGTTGAACTACATCATATATGGAGTCTTCTCTAATTTTCTGAAAGTATTGGCATGGAGTTTTAACTTTTTATAAAAACAGTTATTTTTAATGATTCTCGAACTAGTGACGTGGCTTAAAATGATCGATATTTTTATTAATCATTAAAAATAACTGTTTTTACAAAAAGTTAAAACTTCATGCAAATATTTTAAGAAAATTAGAGAAGACTCCTTATATGATGTGCTTCAACGCCCTTCAAGGTTTATTTGAATTTTTGTAACACCCTGTATACAAAATTCTTTATTAAAAGTGGAAGCACAATACAACTCCTATCAATATTTTGCCGTGTAATGACGTAATGCATATCAAACTGTGGCGGCGACATCTATATACCCCACATATATACAACGGATGGAGGAAATCATTACACACCATCCTCAAGAGATGGCGTTACCTGCACTGCGATCTTAATAGTATGGAAGCCTACATCGCGCAAATGAAATTTGGAGGCTAAGAGCGCTTGCAGACGTCCGTTTTTTTCACCGGATAACGGACCGTGTTTTTTGCCGGATTCGCGGTGGTGTATGAATTATAATGAATGTGTGTACATGCACCGGACATCGGTCCGGCGAACAATTTACGCCGGATACACCACCCCTTCCCCTCGGCGCGACGGACACCGGTCCCGTGTAAGAAATGGCGGTCATCCACGCCAGTGTATTGGTGCGTGTTGACGCTGCCGGACGTATTGCCTGTTTTCTGTTAATTGAGTGCCGTCTACCTGCGTTCTTTTAAAAATGGGTGATATTGACATGGAATTGTTAATAAGTTTGGTTGAAAATAGGCCTGTACTGTGGGACAAAACCCAAGAGTGCTATAAAAATAGACAGTCGAGTTTTGCCGCTTGGAGAGAAATTTTTCTTGCGTTAAATAAAGGTTTTGAAACGATGTCCGAGAAAGAAACAAATGATTTTGGTAAGTAACATTTTATTTTCACTATTTTTATGCATGTTGATTTTGCCATGGTACACGCCCTACTGGTGACATGAAATACTCTGCATATTTGTTACGAATCATATTTGCTGTTACATAACCTCGTGTTGAATAGGAACGAGGCAAATGGCATAGAGTAGACACCATGTGTGAACTAGCAGTGTCAGTAGCATTATTAGCAATACCCTCTACTTTATGAATTATGTTTTGTAATAAGCAGCATGTTTTTACAATGTTAACAGCAGTATCTGTTGAAACATTTAATGGTCTATGCAAAATCCTCCATTTATTGGATAAAATACCAAATGCGCATTCGACGTAGCGTCGCGCTCTTGTGAGAAGATAATTGAAATTTTTTTTTATTGAGTCAAGTTGATGCCCACCGTAAGGACGAAGTACGTGTTGATGTAAAGCAAAAGCTTCATCAGCAACAAATACATAAGGTAACTCACTGCCTGCACCTGGCAACTGCTTAGGTCGAGGAATATTTAATTTATCGCCTACTATTCTTTTCCAAAATTCTGTTTCTTTAAATACTGCTGAATCGCATTCTTTGCCGTAGGCTCCAACATCAATAAAAACAAAATTATAGTTTGTGTCTACCACAGCCATTAACACTATTGAGAAATAGTGCTTGTAGTTGAAAAACATTGATCCACTTTCTTCTGGCTTGATGATTCTAATATGTTTGCCGTCAATGGCTCCCAAGCAATGATGAAAATTTGCATTCGTCTCGAAATTTTTTGCTATTTTTAACCATTCGTCTTCCGATGGTAGTTTCATATAAATTGGAGAAAGGGTTTCCCACAATGCTTCAAATACTTCTTGTACAATACAGCTGATAGTTTTTATACCCATTCTGAAACTGTAATGTAAATTACTAAATGTGTTCCCTGCAGCTAAATATCTGTAACATTTTTTTCTTTTTTAGGCAAAGATATCATAATAAAATGGAACAATGCAAGAGATAACTGGATGAAATATCACAAAAAAGTTAAGGAATGTAAATCCGGCTCTGGTGCAAAAAGTCTACGAAAATATAAATTCTACGATCAAATGCTCTTTTTGTGTAAAATTGTGACTCGCCGAACAACGGAAGCAAGTATTATATCAGAAAAAAACATCACACAATCTCACAACAAAGAAACTGACTCACAAACCAATAATGACCCTACCGCACCAGCCAATACTACCGATTTAACAAAAACAAGCAAGAAGAGAAAGACAGACTGTAGCGAAGTTGATCGACAAATGCTTACTTTAATTAAATCAGTTGAAGATGAAGACAAGAGTAAGAGTATGTGTTTTTTCAAAGGTATTGCTCCGATTGTAGACAAGTATAGTGATGACGATTATGTTGAATTCCAATATGAAGTCATTAAAGTTATGAGAAATTTAACTCGGAGAAATGAAGCGTCCATGCAGCAGCAAAATTACAATTACAATATTAATCGAGGCTACACTACGGCTACACCCGACTACAGGATACACGAATATCAACCAACACAACCCATTCCATCGACATCCAGGATGCCCTATGAATATCAGCCAACAGAACTCATTCCATCCACATCCAGGATGCCTCAAGAACTCATGCAGCAAGATGATTCCCAATCTTCAATTACTGAATTAAGTTCAATCACATCGCCTGATTACGATTTCGATTTTTCTCAAACTCCTTAATTTATTTTTTGAGTATAATAAAACAATTACTACCTACTAAATTTTGTTTTAATTAATACAGGTAATCAATCCCCTTTTCTATAATTTGAAATTGAACATCTCTTTAACATACCTTATCGTAACGGCTAATCTCTCTGCCGGGGAAATAGATTTACGCATGTCAGTATCCTCGTGTCTTATTTTATCATATATGGCTGTTAATAATAGTTGAAAGGTTTCTTTCTTCATCCGAAAATAATTGTAAAATTTAGTTTCATCTTCTTCCAACTGCGTAAAAAGAGTTTGAAATGCACCATATTTTTCCCTTTCCAATAATATAGGATGCACCCACGATGACCTTTTACGTTTTTCTATTTCTTTTTGTTTCTTCTTGTACAAATAGTAGGCCAATACGAGTTTTTTTTTCTTATTATTCGACATTTCACACGTGTGTAATCTCTGACTACCAGTTCAAAACTAACGCATATAGACGGCAGTCCATCCATCCGGTAAAAAAAATATGTATACAAGGATAGCCGTTTATTGACGGTCCGTTATCTGGTGAAAAAAACGGACGTCTACAAGCGCTCTAACTCTTCATATATACGATGCCCGACCAACATCAGTCGGGCCGCGGCCACTGAGCTACCATCACCCAGCTCGGAGGAAGATCTTCCCCTTTGGCCTTCCTACAAAACTAATAACTATTATGACAGCTACCGAAATCGGAAGGGAGATTTTATTTTACAAAATCGCCCTATTGAAACCTACAAGGACGCAAGGATATATTTACTCATGTTCCTAGTACGGCAACAGTCCAATCTTCTATGGAGGTGCGTACCGGCGGTCTCCAGACGAATTATCTCCGTCGCCGAACGTATTACCTATTCTCGGGGCTGTGCTTAAAAGCTGGCGCGATTGGATCGTCGTCCAGAGATTTGGTCAGCGATTTCATCTCGATTCCCTCAGTACTCGCTTGTCCTGCTCAAATCAATTTTACTTTCGTGCAGATTAAAAATGATTTTCGTATATTGTTGACTCTGAAAAAAATTATTGGGATGATCACCGGGTAAAGTATGCGAAATTCTTTTCAGTCCATCAGTTAGATTAAAAAAAATGGAGACTTATTTTTTCATTAGTCAATCAATTATAAATGATAAAGAAGATAAAGCGTGTCAAGAGTATTATTAATTATTTATTAAATTTGTTTATGTATAAATTTAAATGTTAATCAGCCTATTAATGTCCCCACTGCTGGGGCACCTTCCCTATGGATGGAATAGGGAGATTGGGCCATGATCCATCAAGGCCGAGAGCGGATTGGTGGGTGCTAATTATAGAAGATTTGGTCTAGTACCCATTGGACCCTCAAGATTCGACCCAAACGCAAAAAGTGCCCATTGGACCTCTTTTTTGGTGTCCATTGGACCTTCTTAAAACATTTTATATTCAATGTGCCCATTGGACCTCATTTTTGGTGCCCATTGGACCTCCTTAAAAATTTTATATTCAATATGCCCATTGGACCTCTTTTTAAGTGCCCATTGGACCTTCAAGATTATACCCTACCGCCAGTTGGACCTTATTAACAGTTTTGTTAAGCACAGTACAGTCATGTAGAAAATTGTAGACAAAAATAAAATTAATAGTAGGTATTATAAAGCCACTAACTAAATACTGTATAAGTACTGACTCCAAACAGTAAGTAGTCCTAAACAAATTATAAAGAAATCAGGTTACCTTTTTTCTTCGAATTAACGATATTTCGCCGTCCCCGGAGAATAAAAAGATAACTATAAGTATAAAAATGTAAGTTTTCAGAAAAATAAAAATAACTGTTTATTGTCTATTGCTCTATAAATACTGGACGCAGACAGATGATAGCAACCTTTCAGAAAAGCTAATTTTTAACACATTTGGATTTTTTAGTAAGGTACTCGTACAATAAGATATAAGAGAGATATTTAGAAAATAAAAAGTGAATCAAAAGTAATCAAAATTTAATTTGTATAATGTTTATGTATTGACAAGGAGCCAAAACCAAATATTGCACTACTGACTTGTATTTTTATTCTATGGTTTATAAGGGTGCAAGTGACAATGATAATACTTCAATATTTTTTTATTTTCGTAAATATTGTAACACCTTTTTTTCTTTAAAGGACATTATATATGTTTGTGCTTTAGGTTTAAAGGAATAATCATTAATTATTATTATTAAATATATTAATTTTAAATTTAATTACATTAATGATCATTAATGTAAAAAGGTTTCACTCAATAGGGCGATCGTACCAATAACTACCCTTACAGCGCAACACCAAATCCACAAGACCTTTCAAATCGAACAAAGTTCGATTGATTCAAAGTTCCTTAAAACAGCTTGGATCTAGACAATCTAAGCAACATGACATAATCTTTTGATCTAAGACTGAAATTCTGAGGGAGATTGAAAGTTTTTATCGGCAGTTATACTCCTCTTAAGCACCTGATGAAAGGAAGGTTATAGATTTCAAGGCCAAGCAATCTCTGCGCTTAAACAAAAGGATGGTGCCGATCTCATATGTGGGAAAGACAGAGAATTATTGCTGTCTTGTTCCTATTTATGACCTATGTTGCAGCTAGAAAATAATCTTAAAAGCCATTGCTCAGAAAAATTCCTCACATATGTGTCTTAAATATTTAATTTGGTAATTTATAACGTTTTACAAAAGAAGACTGTTAAATTTTTATGGAGGTTGGTAGTGGGTTTTTCGGCAGACTCCAAGTTTATATGAAATGCAGCGCACATAATTGTGAATCGTTTGACAAAAAACTAGAATTTTATTTTATAACGGTTTTTTATATTAAAATAACATAAATCTATCTAATAATTGATTTGTAAATGTTTATTTTTTGTTGCCAAGCATCAAATATATTATGTTCAATGTGTAACAAAAGCAGTGATAATAATTCTGATAATAATCCATGACTGGACTGATTGACATTTGCCACAGTGATTGAGTTGACGTTATAAGCCACCACGCACTAAAAATATGACGTTACTAAGATAGGGTGGCCAGCATACTTACAGAATTGTTTAATTATTAAACACGATTTTAAATTAATCGGTAATGAATAAAAAAATCAAAGTATCTATTCGTGTTATACAAACTTCCAAATTATATATATTTCATTCCTGCCGGAAACCGACTACCGCTTTTGAACCATATCCTTTAGTTAAAGTATGTTTTTATAATAAGCAATTTCTCGTTAATTGTAAAAATATAATTAGAAAACATTTTTTTATAAAATGTAACATAAAAATATTACATTGGTTTTTTATTTTATGAATATTTAGAATATATAATAATTGTGCTTCAATAGGTAATCTGAGTGATATAAAAACTGTATGTATAATTTAGTTAAGATATCTGATAAAAAAACATTTCTATTTAAAAGTAAAATAACAAAATCTATAATTTGATTATTATATTATATGGTTTGTTGCTGATGATTGATGCTTCGAATTTTATAAATATGTTGATTTTAAATACTTACATTTATAACCTTTGTGCTTTTATTCATTTTATCAATATTTAGAATATATAATAAGTTATAATCTGTGTGATATAACAAACCATATTTATAATTTAGTTAAGCTATTTGGTAAAAAATAATTTCTATTGGCTTTAAAAGTAAAGTAAAAAATCTGTGATTTGATTATTATATTTTATTTAAATATTTATATTGGTTTGTTACTGATGATTAGTGTTTTAAATTTTATAAATATGTTGATTAAATACTTAGATTTATAACCTTTGTGTTTTTATGTCTTTTACAATGTTACTTCACTACACGACTGTACTTTACCGTTCCAAAAGAATTAGCTAAATAGTTAAGAGCTCCAATAGCTCCCATTGTGTCGTTAAGTACGTCTTTGAGGGTCCAATGGGCACCATGTTCTTGATAGGAGGTCGAACGGGCACTTTTTTGTAGGTAAGGTCCAATTAGGAGGGTCCAATGGGTACTAGACCGAAGATTTTTGCCCACCCATCCAATTACCGACCACTGTGAAAGTTGATTAAGTTCAACGATCGCGGCCGAACGCGCTTTTTTTTCAACCTTATTACAAACCCAATAAACATCAACCGGAATCATAAAATAGTCCAATGACAATATAGCTTCATAACGTGCGCTCTGCAAAGTCCATATAAGCTGAAACAGTTTCCAACATGGCGGCCGTTGCTGCTGTGATCATCGTAAACAACAAAGTTTTGTTAGACAACACTGTCTAAAACGAAGATCGCTTCTAAATTACACAATAATATTTTAGTTTAGAGTGGCAGATGACGCGCCGTCAATCTCTTATCTATTAAACAAGTCCGTCCGTCTGTCTGTGGTGCTGTTTCAGCGGCCAAATCGTAAGTTATAAGTTAAGAATAGTCTGATAAGACTACAAACCGAATTTGAGTAACGTAGCACTTCCGGTTTTCGAGAAATCAGGTTTTGGTGAACATTTGGTTCACTGGTTTGTTAGTATATTTATGTTCCGTGATATATGTAAACATGTTTTTTTTTTATTTATATAGCCAGGTATGCAAATGACTCTACCCCACCTGATGTTAAATGGTGATAAAGTCCAACCGCAAAGATAGATTAATTTTAAAGTATGTAGGTAGTGTAGGGCTTAACCTGAAGGGAAGCTATGGGGACTTAGCTTACTATAACTACGAATAATAATACTGTAATGTTTCACTTCTTTTATTTAAACTAAGAGAAGTTATGTACAATAATATTCCTATCAACCGTTCGAGTCTGTGCCTGATTTCAATCTCTCAGAATATTCGATACTAGTGGCCCGCCCTCGCTTCGCTACGTTGTAGAGCTGTAGTGTAGACTATAATAAAATTTTTGTTCTCAGGCATGTATTATTTTCAATGACATTCTTCTAATACCTAATTACAATAGGCACGCGCCGCCAAGCCCCGCGCCCGGTAGCGTCGGTATATCCCTGCATATTAAATCTGTATTATCTTCGAAAATATTCATTTAAATTACATAATGTGTTAAAAGGCCGAATTTGTCAATATTAAATGCACAGTGTATTTAAGGTACTTAATTGGATAAGGATGAATGTTATATTGCTGAAAATCGTTTCATAAATAGACTATTATTTCTAGTAAAAAGTATAGGATAAAAAATGGTTATTGTGGGTTATCCCTAAGAGATAGACATATACCATCGGGGACTTTTTTGTAGAACTTTTGAAGGTGTACAATACTGTAGTACATTATTTTGATCTATCTCGTAGGGTTCAGCCAGCGTTTGCAATGTAAGCGCAAAAAATGCGTTCCTTTACGACCTTACATTAAAAACCTCTAAAATTATCAGTGTTTCTCTCCTATATTATGCATGTATTATAAATATAAACATTCCTCTTGAATCACTCTATCTATTAAAAAAAACGCATCAATATCCGTTGCGTAGTTTTCAAGATTTAAGCATACATAGGGACATAGGGACAGACAGCGGGAAGCGACTTTGCTTTATACTATGTAGTGATGAGACAGCAGGATCTCATATTCAAATCTTTAAAATAATGACATTTACTTTTTAACACAACTGTCAGCCGTAGGCATTACATAAGTGAAGAGTTTAAACAAGCAAAGAGGCCGTAACTCTACGGGCGTTGAAGTACCTACTTTGATTAATGTTAATGTTACAGTTTATTAATTCTGTACAAAATAAATAAACTGTATAGAGTCTGTGCGGAAAGAGAATGGGATTTAGATTGGAAGGCGCTGTAGTGCATTTCTACCGTATTTGTAAGATTTTACCCCTTTTAGACATGATTAAATACAAAAAAAAATGGATGCGTGTAACTTATGTACGCGCGTGAGAAGTTATACTTAAAATAATAAAAGGACTGGAAAAGGATAGTTAACACAGTCAATTAAGTTCAGTTTTAATTTGAAAAATTAAATAAATATTCAAAATATTCAATTAAAATCACTACTGAATTTAAGTTATTAGTCCATATGTAATTAGCACTTGTAAGTAACTAAAACACGTTGTGTCTATATAGAAACTAGAAACATGTGGATAAATATTATAAATATGAATACAGTGATCAGAGGCGACGAGCGTGCCAACATTGTTTTTGACAACGCTATCATCTTATGGAGCTCCGTGGATCGTTCAAAGTACCTTTCGAACAGATGTCTAACCATTATTAGACACTAACATTCATAACGCGCCCGCGGCCAACTTCATGGTGTTACTATTGTGTTACAGTGATGCGCGCCCATCTCGAAATTTCACTCACATGATTTTTTCATAACGCGCCCGCGGCCAACTTCATGCTGTTACTTTTGGGTTACAGTGAAAGTAAAAATTTCACTCTCATCATTTTTTCATAACGCGCCTAAAGAAGTATAACTTCAAAAACCGCAAGAAATCACAACAACAAACGAATCCGTATCAATACAAAACTTTGACGTTTTACAGATTGCTGGGTTTGATTGCCAAATAAAAATCGTTAGTTCCGTTTTTCGCCGCGCCCATTCTCTTTCCGCACAGACTCTAGCTACTTTGATTAATGTTGTAATTCTGTACAAAATAAATAAACTGTTTGTCCCGCATATCTGTAATAATAGAAGAATTTAAAAAAGTTGGTGACTTTTGTAACCCATAATGAAAGATGTTCAGACTAGAGAAACTTTATTACTTCAAAAGCTTTCCGTGTTCTTTATTAAACTTTAACTTTAATGTGATGTGTGACCACATGCTGTTCAAAGTGTAATTTCGGGCAACACAGTTGCATCGCGTTACGGTTTACGCGTCAACGGGATTTAGTGTGGCACGTAATAAACTTTGAGTCGAGTAAATATTCTTTTAGTGCAAATAACACTGTAGCAATTTACAGGACTTCCTCTTACGGATATCTACCTATCTACATATATATAAAACTCAAAGGTGACTGACTGACATAGTGATCTATCAACGCACAGCCCAAACCACTGGATGGATCAGGCTGAAATCTGGCATGCAGGTAGATGTTATGACGTAGGCATCCGCTAAGAAAGGATTTTGATCAATTCTACCCCCAAAGGGATAAAATAGGGAATGAAAGTTTGTATGAAACTTAGTCAATTTTAAACCGTTCGGGCTGAGACTTTGCATGCAGATATAAGAAGAATCATAGATGAATGTCATTATGTATAATACAAGCCTGAGATCAAACACTGTAGTCTAAAGGTGCTGTGGGCAAAAACAGGACGGACGAAATTTGGATAAAGATAACAAAATATATTGGAAAGCGATGGCATTGGTTCCACTTTCTTGAGGAAAGAAGGGAATCAATATTAGTATAAGACTTCTGAAGCCCCTTCCTGGAACAAAGGAGGGAGTGAGAGTGGAAGCCAAGGGTAGCCACGAGGCCAAAACAAATGGAGGCAAAAAAATATATTTTTTTAAACCCCATTTGCGGAGGCATACCGGGCTCCAGAGGTAACCACCAAAACTCGGAAGGTAAAAAGTGACCACGGAGGGACTCCAGCAGTAAAAATAGAAAATACTACGGAGCATGGAAAGATAGTAATAATAAGATAGAGATACTAATAGAAGATAAGTGAAAGATAAATTGAGCAGAATAAAATGCGCGTAGCATAAATAAGAAAAGTAAAAACAGAAATCGAGAAATATTGTAAATGAAATATAGCAAATATAACGAGCAAATATAAATAGGATAAATAGAATACAAACGACAGTCTAAATAAGGACAAAGAAATGTAGTAAAGAAAATAATGTAATGTAAAAAACGTGAATATAAATAGATTAGTAAGAAAACTGTAAACAAACAAGAAAAGGAAATAATAAATTAAGAAAAGAATTGTATTAGTTAAAATGTATATAATAAGAAATGTAAGAGAAAACTAAATTGTAGAATAGAAAATAGCAGTTACTTATATAAACCTAGATGAATTAGTAAAATTATAAGAAAATAACAATGTAATAAAAAAATAAGAATTGTAGAAACATTAAGTAAAAAAGAATAAAAACGAGAAAAGAAAAACTTGTATCCAAAAATACGAAGTAGAGAAAAGAAAAACTCTAGAAAAGAAAGAAAATACAAAAAGCATAAAAAAGTCCTGCCACAGAGTGGGGAAGCCGAAAAAAAAACACTGTAACCTACAATTCAGCTCTACACCGAAGCGAAGTGAGGGCGGGCTGCTAGTACTAAAATAATGTAACCTACAAGGGCGGGCTGCTAGTACTAAAATAAATTTAATTTAAAATCCAGTATTGCCGTACTCTTCAAAGAAACTGATAGCAATAATTTTAATCAAAATTAGAATTTACGTCTCAGAGTACCGTTATATCCTCTGTACCCTTACAGAACCAATATCGAATTAAAATGGTTTGTGAGTTCGAAATGTCCTTGTCTAATTTTGTATGGAAACTTGAACAGCAGCGTTTCTCTGAAGGATCGCATCAGAAATGAGGTAATCCGACAGAGAACCAGAGTTATCGACATAGCCCAGCGGATTAGCAAGTTGAAGTGGCAGTGGGCTGGCCATATTTGCCGCAGAACCGATAACCGTTGGGGTAGACGAGTTCTGGAGTGGAGACCGCGTCTAGGCAAACGTAGTGTAGGACGTCCTCAGGCACCATGGAGTGAGGATTTGCGCAAGGTGGCTGGCAGGAGCTGGATGCGAGTAGCCCAAGATCGATTTGAGTGGCGTGCAATTGGAGAGGCCTATGTGCAGCAGTGGACTCAGATAGGCTGTTGATGATGATGATGATGATGATGATTGAACAGCAGCGCCACAACGGAAATAACGAGAACTTGACGACCTCCGTATCCGAGTGGTTTGTACGCCGCGTTTTATGGTACCGCTGGCTTGAGAGGTCCCAGGTCCAAATCCCGGTGGGGGCAGATGTTTCTGTGATGATACAAGCATTTGTACTCCAGTCATGGATGTTTAATACGTATTTTTATAAAAATATACTTATATATGTACAGTATATGTATTCTTTCCGTTACCCTAGTATCCCATAACACAAGCCTTACAGTGCTTACTTTGGGGCTAGGCTAATTGGTGTGAGTGTTGGAAATATTTATTTTATTTAACTTAAAATCAGTACACGTTCCTCGTTAGTATCGCGTGTGCTGGCCGGCATTGCCACCAGCTTACAATGGCCATTATTAAAAAGAAAAACAGGATATTTTTCGACTTGATAGTCTGTTGCATTATTTGAAAATGAAATTCTATTCCCCGTGAACGTGTTTTCTCACAACTCAAGGATGTTAGAAAAGCATCGTACAGGATATTATTTATTTATTTATTTATTAAAAGGCTTACCAACAATTGTAACACTTAAGCAATTACAATTATAGACAAAGAGACACTTATATCAATGTTACAATTAATTATAGGTAAACGCCACATTTACCATATTTATATCAAATAGTTTGTGTTAATATTTTACCTAATATACCCTAACTTATATGTTATTTTGTCTAAAAAAGGGTCATTACAAAAATAAAGGATCTAAAATTAAAAATAAACTTCTCGGGCACTCAGTCCGTCAAGTTCCTACTAATGGCTGAAGTTATTGCACTGGGACTATCAAAGTGTAAATCAATTTTATCACTAAAACCGTTCAAAATTTTACAGAATCTCGCATAAGGCGAGTTAGCGCCTAAAACGGTTCTCCTTAAAGGGGGGTACAGTGGTGTGATTGGCTTCCGAGGTATTCTAGAAGAAACACGCAAATTGACAAGATTTAACAGCTGTCATTATCATCATCATCTCAGCCGTACGACGCCCACTGCTGAGCATAGGCCCCCCCAAGGGTCTCTACATCGATCGGTCCTGTGCCACGTGCATCCATCAGCTTCCCTATACACAGCTAGCAAACGTGCACACTAGCTTAGCATTAGGCAGACACCGCACCCGTAGGATAAGAGTGCGAAGACCCGGTCTACACACGACACGCTATACCAGGTACAGGTACGTACCTGGGCATTTTTCCCCGTCCCCCATGACAATGACTAACTAGAGTCGAGGTCCGAGTCTCAGAGCCCTCTAGTTGAGCCGACCCCCTCAGGTTCGAGTGGTCTAGAGGCTCCAGATGGAGAGGAGACTCCCGCCGTGGGAAGACGCCATCCGCCTGGAATACTTCTAGAGGCACTCGCCAATTCTCGTCTTCAGGTCCCCTTAGGATCTCGATGTCCCCAAACCAGGTGACGCTGTAAAGCATACACACTCAAAAAAAATCGGCTACCCGCGATCTTCACCAGATCGTCGGTCCACATGATGGGGAGTCTTCCCACCGTTTATATAACGTATAGTATAACTTATCTTGCACGGCAGTATATTCTAAAGAGGATTTAACTGACTGTGGTTTTTCAATGCATTTCCAACATTTTCCATATTTTTTTTAGAAATGATAAATGAATTTCGAAAAGCGATTAATGAAAATTATAACAAACTAGCGGCCCGCCCTCGCTTCGCTTCGGTGTAGAGCTGAAGTGTAGACTACAGTTTTTGTTCTCAGGTTTGTATTATACACAATGACATTCATCTACGGGTATGATTCTTCTTATACCTGCATGCAAAGTCTCAGCCCGATCGGTTTAAAATTGACTAAGTTTCATACAAACATTCATTCCCCATTTTATCCCCTTGGGGGTAGAATTGATTAAAATCCTTTCTTAGCGGATGCTTACGTTATATCATTTACCTGCATGCCAAATTTCAGCCCGATCCGTCCAGTGGTTTGGGCTGTGCGTTGATAGATCACTATGTCAGTCAGTCACCTTTGAGTTTTGTATATATAGATAAAACTAATTGTTATTCAGTTACCTTAGTAAAGATTCTACGTAGTTTGAAACTAAATTATAGTTGTGAGGTATGCATATTTATTTATATTGTTTTAGTATTTTAATTTAAGGAAATCTTTAGTCCCTCCCACGTAAACACGTTAGATAGTATTAATGCATCAATAACTTCAAACAAAACTAAAGATATTGCAACACCTTCCGTAGTATTAAATAACGTTTGTTTTCTCGCGTTCGTGAGAGAAAACAATGAAAAATTAAGAAACTCCCCGTGTTTACGAGGAAACGCCGCGATTTCGCGTCTAAAAACGCATTTAATCACAGTTTAATCTAGTAGATTGCGGCGGCGGCAAGAGAGTGTGTTCCTCTTGTAACTTTGACATTTGGCGTTTAGTTTAGACTAGTAGAAAAAAAAGTGTACTAATGACCACACGACTGAAGTGAAACTTCTTTAGCTCCATCTGCATGTATATATATGTGTATATATGTGTGTGTGCAATGTATACAAGTATGTACATACACATAAATAATTTACTAGCTGTAAGAGAAAGAGTGAAAGTAAATGTGGTTGCGCACTGTTTTCTCTTGCTTATATCCACCACTCAACTCCCGTTCGCCACGCCCGATCACACTTTTCGTAACGCGTTCGCCAGTTTACTCCTCAAGTCAAGCGTGCTTAAAGAATTTTCACTTCAAAAATTGAGCTTACACCTTCCTTAAAGGCCTGCATCGCATTTGTAATACTCCTGGTGTTACAACTGTCTACGGGCGACGGTGATCACTTACCATCAGGCGCATTTCCTCATCATCAGCCTTTTACTGCCCCCACAGCTGGGGCACAGGTCTTCCCTATGGGCGGAATAGGGATACTGGGCCGCACGGTCAAAATCAATTCACATGAATCACGTTTAAGCGCACTTAGCGACATCTATTGTAAAAAAAATGCATTTTCTTCGCTTAACTTCATTGAAATACATTCTCTTTTTATGTAATTCGTCGTGAATAAAGTAACAAATTAAATTGCAGATAATGCAAAAAAACATCTGAATACTTCAGTGTTACCATAGCAAACAAAAAAAAATATATCATATTTTCTAATTTTCTTGCGTGTAAATCGTAAATAAGTATCGTAGAAAATAATATGCTTCTAAATTTAAACATAATCTTTCCAGTATACTTTATATTGATACATTAACTTTCATTATCATGTTTTCAAATGTTTGGAAAGTGGGCATTGTTCTTTGGTAGTATATTGACACACGTTTTCATAAAAGAGTATGTTTTCTCTAACAGTACCTTTAGCACGAACCAATATTAAATTTGATCTCGACACACGTCAAATTTCAAGAAGTATTTTTTGAAAATTTGTACAGTGCCACAACGAACATAACGAAAATTAAAAATCTTCCATTCCTTGACATCTGACGCGTATCAACTATTTGAGTTAGATTAGGGGTCATCAACAATCCACTCCCCCTATGACGTCACAAATTTTGCAAATTTACATTTAGAAATTATTGAATGAAAACAGCGGTTCCAAAATCAGTTTTATTCCCATTTTTTTTATAATATTTTCATTAAATCAAACAGTCGACAAAACAAAACACGATTGCCTATATTAACCAAAGAAATTAAGAAAACAAAAAATATTAAAAGCTTTATATTTAAATTTAACTTAATAATCTTGAGTCCATAGACATTAAACCCACTCCTTTAAATTATTTTTATCTGGATAGCAGCCCCTTCGTTCTTGTTTGGGTTGTTAATGTTTTCGTAATGTAAAAGTTTAAAGTTAGTGTTTTAACACTTAGTTTTTAATAGATTTTGAAATGTGACGTCACGAAATTTAGGACCCCTCCCACCCCCTTGTCACACGACGTCACACTTCGTCGACCCCCTCCCTCCCCCTTAACCTGTGACGTAATTTATGGATGGCCCCTTCTCGGTTCGTGCTAAGGGAACACAGATCACAGTGCAGAGTCCCAAGCGGAACCCACCTGCGGTGGGCTGCATTCTTCTCCCCAGGGTCACGTCTCCTCCCGGTGGCGTCAGGTACATATTAGTTTTAAGTCGTACTGCATACGCTGTTCAAATACCCTCAAATGGATTAACGTAGCTTAGATACCTACATAAGAATACGGAACAGAAATTTGATACGGTTGCGCCTTAGATTAAAAACAAAAGGGATGATACGGCACTTGCAGCTCAAAAGTGATCCGCTAAAATTGTGGTGCATGACTACAATTCGCTTTAGTCACAATTGGACATTTGTTCGGTGCTACGCAAATGTACAGAGCAGCAATTTGCAATTCAGCAATTTGCACTTTTAACATAAAATATGGAATTAATTTTAGTACTTAATTAGCTTCGGTATTCTATCCCCTTGGGGGTAGAATTGATCAAAATCCTTTCTTAGCGGATGCATACGTCATAACATCTACCTGCATGCCTTTCAGCCTGATCCATCCAGTGGTTTGGGCTGTGCGTTGATAGATCACTATGTCAGTCAGTCACCTTTGACTTTTATATATATAGATTTTACTATTTTACATTTGTGAGTTTAATTATTATACAGTTTTACATGGACTTTTGGAGTTATTCTTTTCTTACCATATAAATAAAGGGATTTGGACGCTAACCATCGAGCGGACAGACAAAACCTTTTCATGGTCCTTCGAGCCGGATGAAAAGGTTGTTCAAACACGCTGTATGTGCACTCAATATAACAATATTCTGTTTTATAAAGATAAAACAATGACCTCGTTGCTTTTATAAAGAACACAAATACATAGTTCAAAATCAAATAACAAATGCCTCGGCGACACTTTTCATACGAAAAACTGTAAAATTATATTATCTCAAAAATCAAAGTTTGACGTGAATGTTTCACATAATCGCCATTTTGTTATAAAGGAAAGGACAACGCTCGCGCTGCGTTGAAACATACAGCTTTGTCTCGCTCGCTCGAATGAATGTTTATTTACAGACGTGTGCGTGTGTGAGAGGTGCTTATGTAGTTTTTATTTTATTTTTGTTTCCTCCCGCCCCCCGCCTGGAAAAGCGGGTGAAAAATCCTCATGGATACCCTATAGCCGGCTGTAAGGTTATGTCAGACTCGTACTGACTAAAAAAAACCCGTAGGGGCTGCCTCTGGCCGGGAAGGCCTCTAAGGCTTCATCGGAAGCGATCGTCCCCCAGGGGGGGGGACTTATGTAGTTGAGTCGGATCATATTTTATATGATGCTAGTATGAGAGATCTTCCCTTTTTGTTTTAAGCTAAGAGTTACGCGCTCAAAGAAGGCAAGCAACTTACGCAATATATGTTATGGGTGACAAGACAATTAATATCTCGAGCTAATGGAACAATTAGGTGGTACATAATGGTCCATTTTCCCTCTCTTCCCATTCTATAAGCATAGTTTCAACTAATGACGACCATGACGACCTCCGTGGCCGAGTGGTTTGTACGCCGTGTTTCATGGCTGTCGCCGACTCGAGAGGTCCCGGGTTCGAATCCCGGTGGGGGCAGATGTTTGTGTGATGAATACGAGCATTTGTACTCCAGTCATGGATGTTTAACATGTATTTATATAAATATACTTATATATGTACAGTATATGTATTCTATCCGTTACCCTAGTATCCCATAACACAAGCCTTATAGTGCTTACTTTGGGGCTAGGCTAATTGGTGTGACTGTCGGAAATATTTATTTATTTATTATTTATTTATTTATTAATTAACGACGGGTGCTAAAAACGAATACCATAGAGCATCACGGCTGACGCGGTTGACTTATAATTACTTAAATAGAACACGCAATATTTCTGTTGGAAACACCGAAGAAGTATATAGAATACAAACCAGTAGTTATTATGAGAACCATATCACAATAAGTACAATCATTTATTTAAAAATCATAGAACGAATCATCTGCCCCAGTCAAACTTGTATTGCATATATATTAGACTTGCAACGAATAGTATATTCGGCAGTATACCGAATACCGTATATTCGGCGAGGCCTCTGACCGAATAGCCGAATATTAGGCAAAAGTATTCGGCAGGATTTTAGCGCCAAAAACTTGTACAGACGTGATTGTTTCGCGTTCCTTTGTTTTGTTCTAATCTGCCGTCCTCAAGCTAAAATGCGGCTAAATGACAAAACCAACTTTTGAGATATGACCAAAAACAGCGCGTAAACTTTAAATTATTGCTATAATGTAACCATTCATCACATGACTGAATGAATTAAAAACTGTTAACCTGTTTAATACAGAAAATGATTAAATTATGTACCCGTTTTTTGTACCAAAGACTACTTATTAAATGATTATAAAAGAAATGAGAACCTTACCCTTCTAAATTTTGATTACCACAATAATTCAAATACATAGAATCCTCCATTTTTCCAATTCAGAAGATAATTATGTACCTGTGTTATGTACCAATGACTACTTAAATGATTATATAACAGAAATTAAAATATGAATATATACGTAATTAATCGATTTTAATTTTTCATTTTACCAATTATTTCTCTATGGCAAAATATATTATTTAAGAATAGTAACCGAATATTCGTTGCAAGTCTAATACATATTCATTAATATTCAATAGAGGTATACATAAAAAGGAAACCATCTTTGAATTATACTTTTAATCCCTTTCTATACTCAAATAACGTTATTAATCCTTGTAAAGCATCACATTTTGCTCATGCAACTTAATCTCGCTACACCTCATAAAATTGCTAGACTTAACCCCAAAGAAAAATCCTACAAAATAGTCGCCTCGCCGGCTTTCGCCATATTATTTCATAAGATTTGCCCGCTACGAAATTGTTATTGTTAGGGTAACAACCAAAAAACAGCAGCAAAAGCTTGGTATAAATAGATACGTTTAGGATATTAGATAAGAGAAAAATAAAACTGGTTTCTTATAGAATGGATTAACGGAAGGTCATCTTTATATATATATATATATATATAAAAACTCAAAGGTGACTGACTGACATAGTGATCTATCAACGCACAGCCCAAACCACTGGACGGATCGGGCTGAAATCTGGCATGCAGGTAGATGTTATGACGTAGGCATTCGCTAAGAAAGGATTTTGATCAATTCTACCTTCAAGGGGATAAAATAGGGAATGAAAGTTTGTATGAAACTTTGTCAATTTCAAACCGATCGGGCTAAGACTTTGCAAGCAGGTATAAGAAGAATCATAGATGAATGTCACTGTGTATAATACAAGCCTGAGAACAAAAACTGTAGTCTACACTTCAGCTCTACACCGAAGCGAAGGGAGGGCGGGCCGCTAGTTGATTTATATGTAACTAGCTGTGCCCTAAGGATATTTTCCCACATTAAAACGTAGCCTATTTGTTAATCTAGGGTGTCAGCTAACTCCATATCAAATTTTATTAAAATTACTCCAGCCGTTTAGACGTGAAGAAGTAACAAACATACACACACACGCACTCACAAACTTTCGCCTTTGTTATATTATTGTGATTACTTGAAGTAACAATAATATAATTTTAAATAAATCGTTACAAACTGGTACAAACGCAAGAAATAATGTTTTATCCCTATTTCCATTGGTCATGATGTTATAAATTAAATAATTTTTAAGCCTTTTTAAGTTTTATTGTCGTCTTTTTAACGGGATTGTTACCATGTACCTTGTTTTTATGAGTCTCCCATATTTCGGCACTGTTGCAAGCGCCATGATCACGGAGTAACTGAAGTAATTGCGGGTAGATGTTATTGGCAAACATATCGGTCTACCCTCTGACGTCGTCTTTTACTGCGTTCGATACCCAAACCACTGGTCACATTCTCACTATTCACTCGCATTTGTTCCCGGCACACAATACTCACAGTATCAGATATTAACTTCCAGCTTTACCTGAAAAGTGGCGCTGGGAGCAGTCAGTACCCATAGCACGAAGCAATATCGAATTCGAATAGTTTGCGAGTGCGACATGTTATTATCAAATGTGTACTGATTTTTGAAGTTATACTTCTTTAGGCGCGTTATGAAAAAATGATGAGAGTGAAATTTTAACATGCGCGCGCATCACTGTAACACAAAATTTTAACAGCATAAAGTTAGTCGCTTTAGCGACCAACTTCATGCTGTTACTTTTGTGTTTACCGCACATTAAGAAAATCTACCAATAAAATAGAAATAGAATCTCTATTTAGTGGGTGCTAACGACTGCATTGTGAAGGCCTATCAAAAGTATTTATTAATCTGAAACAACGGAACCAAAGCGCGATTCAGGAGACTACAGCGCCATCTCTTGACCATTGGTGTAGTAGAACCAAAAACCACATCTTTATTTTTTAGATCTCGCTACGTCCTTTGTAACGCTGCTGTTCATGTTTCCATACAAAATTTGATAAGGACATTTCCGACTCGCAAACTATTTAAATTTGATATTGGTTCGTGCTAGGGGTACTGGTCTAAGTAACTCATTTTAATTTTTAGAGGAAAAACAATGTCTGGTTGGTCTGCTAATAGGGATGATGACTAATTTTTTTTCTTCGTTTATTAGGTAGATCATCAAAAAGTATTGGACACGTATATTTTCCTTTTTGCACATAATATAAACATTGCAGAGATATATTGATTTGAAAAGTCGCATGACGTCACGTTTGAGTACACTTGTAAGTGAAAATTCACTCAAAAGTGACGTCACGAGCCCTTACTCCCAAACTTTGACGCGCTATAACTTTGTCATTTTTTGGTTGATTGCCCAAAGAAAAAATACGTGTCCATTATTTTTTGATCATCTAACTGACGGACTAAATAGAATTTCGTTTACTGTACCCCGTCATCACCCCTATTACATATAACTAGCCACTGCCCGTGACTTTGTCCGCTTCAACTATAGTTTTTTGACAATCTGAAAGGACAGGAAACGGAACACAGAACACTGAATGATGTAAGAAGGATCTTGTGGGCGGGGCACGTGCGCCCCAGTTATGTGTGAGCAAATGCTCATAACTTGACCAAAACTTGGTTCTGATTGCGTCGCTTTCTCTCAGGTGGGAGCGCCGATTAGGTTGATTGTTTGATGTCACGTCGTTTGATTGGCTATCTATTAGGTAGAAGTGTAGTGGGGGCGAGCCGGCGACATCGGGTCCCGTACAAACGGTCTATGACCACCATTCTAACCTTTTTCTGTGTACTGTGGACAGGACTTGGAACCTGTATTTTTCCGGGATAAAAAGTATCTTATGTCTCAATTCAGTACCCCTAGCACGAACCATTATCGAATTCGAATAGTTTGCAAACCGAAATGTCACTGTCAAATTTTGTATGGAAACTTGAACAGCATCGGCACAAAGTACGTAACGAGAACTAAAAATCAGTACACATTCGACAATGACATTTCGGACTCGCAAACAATACGAATTCGATATTGGTTCGTGCTAGGGGCACAGGTCATAAACTATGTTCGCACCAAATTTTATCTAAATATCGTTCAGTGGTTTTTGCGTGATTGAGCAACAAACATACAAACTTTCATTTATACTTTTAATAATAGCAGGATTATTGACTTACATAAAATTAACAAAAACTCTTAGATTAAAACAAAAAGGGTAGATACGGCACTAGCCTCACTAAAGTGATCCGCACAAATTGTGGTCCACGACCCTAATCGCTTTAGTCACAACTTGACATGCAGACGACGTACACGTGAACGCCAAAAAGAAATATTGATAATATTTTGTGTTTAATATGATAAAACAATGCCTAAGTATGTTTTAATTAAAAAGTGCTCAAATTGCTCAAGAACTAAAAATAAAACCCACGGCATCACTTTTCATTCGTAAGTACTATAAAATATATTTTTTCATAAAAATTGCTCTTTGTATTGAATCTTATTCGGCAGTGACGTCGAGTACTGGTCGCGTGATTGGTCGGTAATGCAGTGACGCGGATCTCGCCGTCTCGTTCGCGTTGCCGTTGAAACTTAACGTGCTGTTTCGCGTTCGGGTCGGTAATGCAGTGACGCGGACCTCGCCGTCCCGTTCGCGCTGCCGTGGGGTCAGTTTTTGTTTGATGCAAGTATGAGCGTACCGTATCTACCCTTTTTGTTTTAATCTTATCAAAAACTAAACCTACAAATGTTACGCTGCAAAACAGCCATTCAACTTCCAAGTCATCTGTAGCAATACACGAATCGAACCAAAATCTAATTCGTAGTCTCCCCATCTGCATATCTCCGTCGTCTAAATCCGTGGCCCGTGTTACCTTTGTCGGTACCATCCGACATCTGTATGCAAATTCAGAGTGCATTGTGCGTCAAGGGGGAGTACCAAACAATTGCGTACAATCGAAAGTTGAATCCTGACGGCTTGCGACGCGTCGTGTCGAAAAGTTATAATGGTTTTGTACGTAGTTGCTATGTGACAATTCAGCTAGGTGCAGATTGAGTTTTGTGGCATAGAAATTATCATTTTGAGCGGCCTAGTGCCCACCGTACCGCCCCCCGGTACGGTGGGCACTAGGCCGCGTACTAAGCTCCCAAACGCGGGCCTTCTGCGTATATTTGCAGGATTTTTAAGGCGGATATTAATAAATAATAAATAAATATTTCCAACACTCACACCAATTAGCCTAACCCCAAAGTAGGCACTGTAAGGCTTGTGTTATGGGATGCTAGGGTAACGGATAGAATACATATACTGTACATATATAAGTATATTTATATAGAAATACATATTAAACATCCATGACTGGAGTACAAATGCTCGTATTCATCACACAAACATCTGCCCCCACCGGAATTCGAACCCGGGACCTCTCGAGTCGGCGACACCATGAAACCCGGCGTACGAACCACTCGACCACGGAGGTCGCCTTATATTATACCCTAAAGCGCCCGTTAGAGTTACAATGTCGTTAGTGGGCAGCCACTGTGGGGCTTCGTAAGGCTTGCGGGAGTCAGGATGGGGTCCGTTCGGCAGAGTGCCTCTTAAAGGCGCCGTCGTCTGAAAAAATGCTTTTTGTCTGCGTAACAAAAAAAGGCAAGGGTTCGAGTGATATATTTGGTATGGTATATATCGTGTAGCGACAACATAAATAGGTTAAGAAGTGTAAAATGGAACCTGTAATTATCAAAAGAAAGGATGTCCCTGAGGTATGTTATAATATCTACTGTCATACGTTATTATTTTCTAAAGTCTTTAGCTCCTTGTAGTCCTCATATTCAACGTTTTTTCACATGCTTCTGATCTCTTATCATCTCAATCTTGTCCCAATCTATATATATATATATATATATATATATATATATATATATATATCTTTATATATATAATTCTTCTGTGAGTGTGTATGTCACTGAACTTCTCTTAAACGACTGGACCGATTTTGATGAAATTTTTTGTGTGTGTTCAAGGGGATCTGAGAATGGTTTAGATTCACAATTTTGTCCGCTGGACAACCTCTATTTTTTTAGGGCGGTACGAAGTTCGCTGGGTCAGCTAGTCTATATATATATATATATATAAAACTCAAAGATGGCTGACTGACATAGTGATCTATCAACGCACAGCCCAAACCACTGGACGGATCGGGCTGAAATTTGGCATGCAGGTTGATGTTATGACGTAGGCATCCGCTAAGAAAGGATTTTGATCAATTCTACCCCCAAGGGGATAAAATAGGGAATGAAAGTTTGTATGAAACTTTGTCAATTTTAAACCGAGCGGGCTGAGACTTTGCATGCAGGTATAAGAAGAATCATAGATGAATGTCATTGTGTATAATACAAGCCTGAGAACAAAAACTGTAGTCAACACTTCAGCTCTACACCGAAGCGAAGCGAGGGCGGGCCGATAGTTACTAATATATTTTATTGCCCGGAACTTTGTGTTCTTATCAACTCAAAGTCTTTAAGTCTCAGCGACGCTATGAAAGCAGTAATCATTATGTTATTACATATCCGATGTTAGATTCATATTATCTTGTGGTGGGAAGTCACTGGTTGGCGAAGCAAAATGAACTTTGCTTCATTATCGCATGACATTAAACTAGATAGAGCTGAGCAAACTGTCGCTGTGTGAACTCGTTGCATAACTACATCACTTTTATGATTGTATGAATATAGTTTTAGAGAGTAAATTTATTATAATTTTATATTGCTGACATTTAATTACTATTATTTTAATGTAGTATTGTACGCCCGAATTGGGAAAGCTGTTGGCATTACCTAATTTTAAGAACCTTTTGTACACAGTTTTGGACAATAAATGATTATCTTAAATTTATCTTTCAAAAGTCTTAGCATTAAAAATAAAATAAAACTAAAACACCTGCCCTTTCTTCATCATCAGCGTATTAATTTCCCCACTGCTAGGGCACAGGCCTTACCTGTGGATGGTAGGGAGATTGGACCATGACCCACCACACGGGCCCAGTGCGGCGGGTGCTAATGACTGCAGATTCAGCCGGGACCAACGGCTTAAAGTGCTTTCCAAAGCAGCAAGGAACTCGAGATAGAAGATTTTTGGTCACCCCTCCAATGACCCACCACTGCGAAAGTTGCTTAACTTCAACGATCGCAGCCGAACGCGCTAACCACGTGCGCTATCGAGCTCCTCGATCGAAATCCACGATTTCCGTTGTCTTTTTACCCCATGTTTCCACCAAGAATCAAGTCATATAATAGTTTTGAAATATTTGTAGAATACTCCTCACGTTTTCTTACCCTACCTAAAAAGCCGTGTGAACCTAGCACCCGACTTTTGAAAATCATATTTTTTCTTAACGATTCGTGAAGACTTTCCTATGTAGTTGATTGTACTAAAAATTATTTCGTTTGTAGTGGCTTCAAAAAAAAAGTTATGGGACTTCGAAAAATCTTTAACACCCTGATTCGGCCAAACTCAAATTTTTTGATTGATTCGTATCGAACATCGTTTGTAGTTGATTGTAGTGAAAGAAATTTGGTTTGTAGTTGCTTCAAAAAAAAGTTATGGGACTTTGAAAAATCCATATAATCCCGTTTCAACCGTACCCATATTTTCTGATTGATTCTCATCGAGAATCGTTTGTAGTTGATTGTAGTGAAAGAATTTTCTCCCCGATGGAAATCTACGATGCCCGACGTCTTTTTACCCCATTTGAAATATTTGTAGAGTAATCCTCACCTATTCTTACCATACCTAAAATTGAAACCTGTTTGTCGATTCTGTTTCCCAACAATATCAAGAGAACCATCTGAATTCATGTATGACAAAATACGTAGCACTTGAATCGGAACATTTCTCTCCATTTTGTAGTCATATGACGAGCAAATATGAATAGCAAGTGTAGTACGTAGCGTACGCACCACAAAGGACAGGTCCGAGTGAGTTAGACGTCATAAATTGCGCAGACGTCTGAGTTGAAAACGGTGGTGCAATCTATGAGCTTGTAGCGATTTTAATATGAAACGCCTAGGGTACGCCGCCATGCAGATCGTTTTTTAGAGTACAACTTTACGAGGCATAGCATTGCAGCTGCATGGACAGACACGCACACACGCTCGCACACACACATACATAAAAGCACACACACCCACACTTCATAAAGTTTTCATGTGACAAATAATTGAAAACCCTTTTATATGGGTATATAGTGTTTGTCTTTATTTTTTTGTTATTTGTTATGTCTTATCGAATCTTACTTTAGTTTCATGTTAGTAAATTATATGATTTTTATAATAATTTTAAAAATTAAATAAATTTCTGTAATTAGCCTTAAGATTATATTTATATTTTATTGTATCACATCCACGAAAATCCCAGTAGAAACTTTGTTAAAGATAAATAAATAAATGAATCCAGTGACCGTTAGGGGGTATAATATATCCTTATATTGTTTTAAAATTTCATGGTCACCAACATTATAGCTATTAACGGATTGTTACCATTTACCAATTTTTTTATGAGTCACCGATATTTCGGCACTGTTGCAAGCGCCATAATCACGACTCATAAAATATAACTGCCATGACGACGAACTCATTGAGCCACTCCGTGATCATGGCGTTTGTAACAATGCCGAAATAACGAAGACCCATAAAAACTAGGTCCATGGTAATAATCCCGTTAATAACTATAATGTTAGTGACAATAAAAGTTAGCAGCTATAAAATTAAATATCCTTTATAACCAAATCAAAGAAGTCTGGAACATCAGTAATCCATACTTGCGATACATGCGTTCCTTTCTCTTGCGTTTTCGCGCAAAATCTGGATAGAACTTCTCTCAGCGGTTTACCCACTTAGTTATGATATGACGGTCTTTAAAAGGCGGGAAAATCTTTTTCTTCAAAGCCAGCAACGCATGAGTGGTACCCTTGGTGCTGCAAGTGTCCATGGGTTGCAGTGACCTAATTACCATCAGTTGGACTGCCAGCTTGTTTGTCTGCAAACATAAAAAATAATTTTGGCTTGAAATCCTTCTTAAATTTAGTGTGGTAACTACAGGCAACAACGGAACCATAGACTGCGCGTGGCACGACACCCACTTTTTTTTTTTTGAAGGAGGGTACTTTTATTATAGACAATTTAAATTATTTTACAAACAAACAAACAAACAAAATCGTTTATTCAGTACAGAACACGGATACAGATAAAATTGTTATAGGTAGTTAAATCTTACAGTGACTGATACCACTCCGTATCCACGGCTGCGCTCAAAAGGGGCCAGTTCAGCATAATGTCAGTGCAGTATGCACTGGCGCTGGTTTTCAACTGGGTCCTTTATCTGACAAGTGGATGCCAAACACTAACGATTTTTATATGTGTATAATTATATTATTTAAAAGAAAAAATAAAAAGGGGCAAGGCTGTGTTAATCCGTTGCCTTTGCACCGAGACTAGAAAATTAATAAAAAAAATATATATATTTATGGTTACAATACGAGCACAGATTCTATTAAAAGAGGTTATCGCTACAAACAAACACAAAAACAAAGCTTAATTTGAGCAAAGCAATTAAAAAATAGCATTATCCTGTATAGTAAACACCATTCCATTCCATTTTAGACGATCTTGTTCACTGTTTAAAGTTAAGAATTACTAAGTTAATTAATTCTGGTGTGTTATTCTAGTGTGTTTTTCAGACTGATTGGGGATTTAAGCATTAATGTTTCCACCAACCTTTTAAATCATCATGTTAACACACCAGTAGTTCCCACAAATGCAGTATGTTAAAAATTACTAAGTTAATTAATTCTAGTGTGTTATGTCAGACTGGTTGGGGATTTAAGCATTTATGTTTCCACCAACCTTATTAATCATCATGTTAACACACTGTTCCCACAAATACAGTATTTTCTATTGCTCGGCCCTTAAGTTGGTCGCCACTTTGAAGATCATATTATTATTATTTTTTTTCTTTATTTAATGCACAACAACGCTTATAACTTACACCAGACTGACAGCGTTCCACAGAGTCCGGACGAGGTGGCGGAAGGTGAATAAAATAATTTAATAATACCGAAAAGATGAGGGACTGCAATTCCCAACTAAAGTGAGTCGGATATTAATATGAATTTAACTTTTGCAAGCGGCCTCACCGTTTATTTTTTTCATTTAGAATAAATATTATTTATTTTGGTTGCCACAACTTGCAGCCATTTTGTTTTAAGGTTTGTTTATGCCAAATTGTTTTGTTTAGAGCCAATTTCCTCATTGCCGCTACTTTTTCTTTATAGAAACTGGTGAATTTAATAAGTTATAGGTACATACTTAGTAAAAAAAACCGTATAAAAGTAGGCAATTCAGAAGTTTCGTTATAAACGCCATTCTTGAATCACCGCCTTGTGACCCATAAAAAAAGTTGTGTTTTAAGTTTTACTTTTTGCTGAGATTTTTTCGGCTGATTACTTCTTATTATATATTAGAAGAAAGTACAGTATTACTGTAGTAGATTCTGTTGTATGTAAGATGGAAATGAAAGTGTCGCCAGTTTTTCTTCACAGCTAACAAAAAGTACTTAACTGGTAGAAAATATGGACGATTCAAAAAATTTATATTGTGCATCCAATTTGAATAAAGATTTTTTGACTTTTGTTTTATTAAATCATATAACAAAATAGGAATAAATGTAAATGTAGGCCAGCGTCCGGCAGTGTAATTTGGCAAGTCATTTTCTCCAATCTCTTCAATAAACTCGCGGAATTGTCGGTGATTCAGTCCTGTGGGCCTGATGAAGTTAACACCTTATACGACTAGTTTTAGAACTTCAGACAAAGCCAAACATTCTCCGCACAAGGACTGTTGATAAATGATACACTGGTGCCAATTCTAGCGTGATTCTCTAAACTTAAAACTAAATTTAACATCAGTCTCTCCTTTTCATTCTGTATAGATAATGACAAAGATATACTGCTGTCAAATTCGAGTTTAGGTTTAGAGAATCACGCTAGAATCGACACCACTGTAAGACTAAGTGTCGCCGCACACGGCCCACCGACCACAACCACAAAACGTCGTCACCGGCATATTTCTTGTAGTTTTCTTACATTTTATATGTACTCGCCACACACGGTACGCCGGTGGCCGCCACACGCTACAAATCGTCGTTGCTCGCTTCTTGGGACCCGCACCGGCCACTTAATGCGCCGATACAAAACGCAGCCACACGTCACTCGCGCGATTCCCCACCCCTCTCCCTTTACTCCCTTAACTTAGTCGGCCGCTGTCGCGCGCTTCAGCCACTTTAGTAGCCTCTTCTAGCTTCGCATGGCGGCGTTTGTGGCTGTGGCGTGTGGCCCGTATGCGGCGACACCACACACGTTACGCCGGTGGCCGCCACACGCTACAAATCGTCGTTGCTCGCTTCTTGTGGCCCGCACCGGCCACTTAATGCGCCGATACAAAACGCAGCCACACGTCACTCGCGCGATTCCCCACCCCTCTCCCTCTACTGCCTTACCTTAGTCGGCCGCTGTCGCGCGCTTCAGCCACTTTAGTAGCCGCTTCTAGCTTCGCGTGGCGGCGTTTGTGGCTGTGACGTGTGGCCCGTGTGCGGCGACACTAATGATTTTGAACCACAATAATTTTCTACAGCCAAGATCACCAAGACCAATATCAAGAAGTTCTTCATACACATCATAGCTTTTATCTACCCCACGAATAAAAGTCAACACCTGAGCAGTATCTGACTCATCCGTTGACTCATCCAAGACCAGAAAAAACCACTCAAGATGTCCATTTTTGTCAGACAGTTGAGATGTTTGTTATATTTTCTGCGATGTCTTGCACCCTCCGAGCCACGGAGTTTGCTGACAATCTGACACCTTTCAATAAATTTACCTTTTCGGGGCATATTTCGTCAGCTACTGCAATCAAGCAGTCTTTTATCATTTCACCATCGGTGAATGGTTTTCCATGTTTTGCAATTTCAAGAGCCACACGAAAGCTGGTGCTAGTTGCAGACTCTTTGCTCAGTGTTTGCTTTGGTAAACAAAGATTGCAGCGATTCATTCATCATCAGCCTATTAATGTCCCCACTGCTGGGGCACAGGCCTACCCCATGGATGGAATAGGTAGATTGGGCCATGACTCACCACGCGGGCGGCGGATTGGTGGGTGCTAACGACTGCAGATGCAGCCGGGACCAACGGCTTAACGTGCCTTCCGAAGCACGGAGGAGCTCGAGATAGTAAATTTTTGGTCACCCATCCAATAACCGACCACTGCGAAAGTTGCTTAACTTCAACGATCGCAGCCGAACGCGCTAACCACCTGCAAGCTTCCTGTATATTTAAAGTAATTTTGAAGATGCTTCGATCCAAAGTGACGTTTAATGTTATATTCTTTGAGACCAGCTATGGTTCCATTACAAATAAAACATAGCGTCTAATTATTGCACTCAATCACAAAATACTGAAAGTTCCATTTATCTTGGAACGTCCTGCATTCACTGTCTATATTTCGCTTCTTTTCCATACTAATAAATCACACATAAAAAAAGTCTAATCAAAATATTCTTACTTATGCACGGGTGTTACTATGTATATTTCACAATAGGCAGTTTCGCTTCCTTCGCCTTTCCCACACAAACTGACTCGTAATGGCGCCGCTAGCCTTTTTATTCTTATGCGATTACTGCCATCTAGAAGTGATCGAAAAAACTATTCAGAACCAGAACTTTCTCGAACCAATGCGGAAATTCCCAAATATGCCACCTGCAAGTGGGTAGCAGAAATAGATAGTACCTGCATAGTATTATACCTCGTTTACATGCAGCGCGAGTAAGGAGGGAAGTGGGCAAGGAATGACCTAACTTGTGTACAAAATTTCAGCTTAATCGAATGAAGATATCTGCTTCAAAATTGAGTTGCACGATTTCACCCGAACGAAAAAACATACATTACATTCATTGCAAGTTATATAAAAGCCTTTAAAAAACAGTTATATGGGTTGGTAGCTACTTACAAAGTTCTATTACGATGGATGGATAACATCCACCATCTTTTACGACGAACTTTATTTTTCTGTACACGTCTGCCATTGCCGAAACTCTGAAGCGAAGTGAGAGCAGTGTTACCAGGTCCGATTTTCAAAAATCGGGAAGCGTTATATAAAAAAACAGTAGATGTATGGAAAGGGCTACAAGAAAAACAGTAGATGCAGAGGCGTTTCCGATTTGAACCCCCCCCCCCCCTCCCCCCCTAGAATTGGTAAATCAAATCCAGATAAAGACTAGATTACATTTATTTTATAATTATTAAGGTTATCTACATTATTAATGACGGAAAATGCAACTCAACATGCAATTTAAAAAAGAAAATCGCATTCTAAAAAAACAGGAGATTCATGTAGAAAAACAGTAGAACAGGAGAAATTTCAGAAAAACAGGAGATCTCCTGTAAAATCTGGAGACCTGGCAACACTGAGTGAGAGGCAGGGCAGTATGTAAACACATACTTCTCTCAATCATGCCGCAGCAATATTTAGAGAATTATTGCCGGCAACGCGAGGGGCAGCGGCTTGGTCATAGTCTAAACGAGGTATTACTACTCGCCACTAAATGTCCGTACGTGTCATAATATTATACCGAATACAAAATCAATAGTAATCGAGATGCAAAATAACCTATGTTTGCTTAGTTAAGTGGGCAGAAAAATTAAAATTGTTTTGTCTCTTGGAACATACCAAAAAAATGGGTGCGTGTACTTATGTAGGCGCGTGAGAAGTTATTACAAAAAATAAAGATGTGGTTTTTGGTTCTACTACACCAATGGTCAAGAGATGGCGCTGTAGTCTCCTGAATCGCGCTTTGGTTCCGTTGTTCCAGATTAATAAATACTTTTGATAGGCCTTCACAATGCAGTCGTTAGCACCCACTAAATAGAGATTCTATTTCTATTTTGTTGGTAGATTTTTTAATGTGCGGTAAACACAAAAGTAACAGCATGAAGATGGTCGCTAAAGCGACCAACTTCATGCTGTTAATTTTTTGTGTTACAGTGATGCGCGCGCATCTTAAAATTTCACTCTCATCATTTTTTCATAACGCGCCTAAAGAAGTATAACTTAAAAAAAATATTATGGTTTTAAAGTTTGGAGACTTCTGATCTAGAGCATAGAGATTCAGAGTCTATTATCATCAGGCAGGCTATAGGTATGCTTTTTCAGTACCCCTTTTCCCTAAAAGAATAAAACTGAATAATAGAACCTTTTAACAAATGATGTAAGAATAAAAAGCGGCCAAGTGCGAGACGGACTCGCCCATGAAGGGTTCCGAAGCAGCAAGTAACATAATATAAAAGTACTTGTAACTTTGATCGACGTTTTAATAATAGTGTATTTTTTATTAAGTTAGTAAAGTAAGATAAGTAAATAGAACTAGTTTTTACGGGTTAATGCACGAAACTTTATTTATTTATTGAAGTTTCGTAGCCTTTACAGGCTACGTCGTCAGAATCAAACTTTTATTTAATTTGTCGAGCTACCTTCGAAAGACCTTTATTAAGCGTTCGGTTATTTCATTGTTCGATTTTTAAAGTTTTATTGTCTATGTATGAATTTATTATTTAATTTACTTAATAAAGTATTTTATTTCAAATTCCTTTTTGTAATTTTGAGTTTATTTATTTGACCCTAACTACCGTAAACTACCACCGGTTCCAAAATTGGGAGACCTTTCTGTGATGAACCGGCGAAACAAACTCAAGAGAGGCTTTCTCTAAATAAATAAAGTTTCGTGCATTAACCCGTAAAAACTAGTTTTATTTAATGAGTGATGTGCGTGAAAACCTAAGAAACAAATAAGATAAGTAAACATTACAATTAGGTACCTAAATGATGGGACTTACATATTGAATGAAAGGTGAACTGCCGTTTACGATTTAAGGCGCATTAAAAAAACTGCTTACTAGATCTCCTTTAAACCAATTTTCGGTGGAAGTTTGTATGGTAATGTACAAGGTATATTTTTTTCGTTTTATTTTACTCTTATTTTAGACACATATTTTACCACTTTGAAAATGTCTTTCGCGCAAACTATTTAGTTTAAAACCTCAATATCATTTTTGAAGACCTATCCAAAGATACGAGGAGCTTGATAGTGCATGTGGTTAGCGCGTTCGGCTGCGATCGTTGAAGTTAAGCAACTTTCGCAGTGGTCGGTCATTGGATGGGTGACCAAAAATTTACTATCTCGAGCTCCTCCGTGCTTCGGAAGGCACGTTAAGCCGTTGGTCCCGGCTGCATCTGCAGTCGTTAGCACCCACCAATCCGCACTGGGCCCGCGTGGTGGGTCATGACCCAATCTCCCTATTCCATCCATAGGGAAGGCCTGTGCCCCAGCAGTGGGGACATTAATAGGCTGATGATGATGATGATGATGATGATGATCCAAAGATACGACACGCATAGGTTTGATAAAAAAAAATTTTGAGTTTCAGTTCTAAGTATCCCCCAAAATTTATTGTTTCGGAAAAAAAGGCTGTGACATACGGACGGACAGACAGATAGACAGGCAGACATGACTAGTACATAAGGATTCCGCTTTTTGCCATTTGGCTACGGAACCCGAAAAAAGCGTCTCCATTGTGGAGTGAACTATTATTTCAGCGTGAACTGTATCAACTCATTTGAGTAACACAATGGAAGCATGATTTTGAATATATTAAACTGTGCTATTAGTTGTTCGGGCTCAGTACAACCCCGTTGTATTTAACAGCAGTTTGATAAAGTTGTTGCTAAGCGTTATTAAGTCTTTAAACTTTGCCACTCGTGAATTAATTATAAGTTATAGTCGAATTCCAGACGAATTGGGGATGGTGATAGGTGTGTGCCTTGGTATGTCCGTTTTCTTCACATCTTGGTCATGATAGGAAATGTTTTCACTTTAAAGACATTGCTATGTACGAGATGCGACACAATATCGCATCAGCTAATGCTGAAGCAGAGTCCTGATTAGCCATGTGTTTCTTGAATTTATATATGTAAATGTGTAATGGTTGCTTTCCAATTACAGCATTATAGCGCATTATGCGGCATAATGCTTAACGTTGAGTGTTCCAACTACAGCAACGCTTCGCACAATAGGGATGATGACTAATTTTTTTTTCTTCGTTTATCAGGTAGATTATCAAAAAATAATGGACGCGTATTTTTTCTTTGGGCAATCAACCAAAAAATGACAAAGTTACAGCGCGTCAAAGTTTGGGAGTAGGGGCTCGTGACGTCACTTTTGAGTGAATTTTCACTAATAAGTGTACTCAAACGTGACGTCACGAGCCCCTACTCCCAAACTTTGACGCGCTATAACTTTGTCATTTTTTGGTTGATTGCCCAAAGAAAAAATACGTGTCCATTATTTTTTGATCATCTTACTGACGGACTAAATAGAATTTCGTTTACTGTACCCCGTCATTATCCCTATTGAGCACTCTCAAAAGTGATGCTTTCGTGTGATGCGTGCAATCGTGTGTTTTTTTCTTTAAGTTGGCATTGATCGAAATGTTTTATTTATATGTTATTGTTAGTAATATTATTTGTTGTTGAAAAATTATTAAAGCTTTCGTTTCATTAAATAGTTTTTTTTTAAATAATCAAAGTTCAGTCAAACTGTTAAAAAAATAAATATAAGTATGGATGAAGGTACAAACATTGACTTTTTTTTTCAACACTGAACTTAGCGCACTCTGCTGGTGCATTTGAAAACTAATTCACGTTCCAATTAAGCATCAGCATAATTCAGCATTGTGCGGCACTGAGTCGCATTATGCTCTGTAATTGGAAAGCAACCAATATCTGTAATATGAGAGTTAATAAAATATATTCTATTCTGTTCTGTTCTGTTCTGTTCTGTTCTATTCTATTCCATTCTATGTTACTACATTTATTTTAAGCATTTGACTGCTCGAATTTCTTCTGGCATTTATAAGGCTGCAAGGCAGCGCCATCTGTTGACGTTGTAGGTAGCTAGTAAGGTGCTAGTTTGAAGAGGCCCATCTGCTGTTTGGAATGCGAGGAATTTTATAAGTAAATTTTCTTTAGGCACGCTTTACTTGGGGAGTAAGGTGGCGATCTCGTTACGAAAAGTGTGATCGGGCGAGGCGAACTTGAGTTGAGTGGGGGACATAAGCACGACAAAGCAGTGCGCGCGCACATTTTCTTTCTCTCTTTCTCTTATAGCTAGTAAATGAAATATGTATATGTACATACATGTATATATTGTACACACACATACATCATCATCATCATCAGCCTATAAATGTCCCCATTGCTGGTGCACATGCCTTAGGGATATGGATGGAATAGGGAGATTGGGCCATGACCCACCACGCGGGCCCAGTGCGGATTGGTCTGTGCTAACGACTACAGATGCAGCCGGGACCGACGACTGAACGTGCCTTTCGAAGCACGGAGAAGCTCGAGATAGTCAATTTTTGGTCACCCATCCAATGACCGATCACTGCGAAAGTTGCTTAACTTCAACGATCGCAGCCAAACGCGCTAACCACTTGCGCCATCGAGCTCCACATACATATATATATATATACAGGCCTTCCCTATGTATAGAATAGGGAGATTGGGCTATATTGGCTGAGATATATATATATATATATATATATCTTTATATATATAATTCTTCAGTGAGTGTGTATGTCACTGAACTTCTCTTAAACGACTGGACCGATTTTGATGAAATTTTTTGTGTGTGTTCAAGGGGATCTGAGAATGGTTTAGATTCACAATTTTCTCCGCTGGACAATGTTTTTTTAATTAATTTTTAATTTATTAGTAGTTGTTGATTTTGGAATGTTTTACATTGGATCCGACAGATGGCGCTAACATCGCAGTGTCAAATCTTTATATATATAATTCTTCTGTGAGTGTGTATGTCACTGAACTTCTCTTAAACGACTGGACCGATTTTGATGAAATTTTTTGTGTGTGTTCAAGGGGATCTGAGAATGGTAATTTTCATCAAAATGGTCCAGAATGTTTTAGCTTATAAAAAAAAGTTTGAAATTTTCAAATTAAAGACGTGTAGACAGGACAACGTCTGTCGGGTCCGCTAGTATATATATATATATAGATGGAGCTAAAGAAATTTCACTTCCGTCGTGTAGTCATAAGCACAGTCGTTTTTACTTGAAGCTTTGGAATCGAACGGATATCTTTCCTTGCTGCAATCTCTCTGAGTAACAGTTAGATCAATGGAGCATTTACAAACGCTGACTAACTTAAGCAGTAAATTACTCGGTCACTGTATGTATTTGCTATTGAGCATTTTCATGGTAACCTTACCAGAGACACGACATGAACATGTACGAGTGTGTTGTTTTGTTAAAAAAAATATCTGTGGCGACATGTATGCCATCCGTTGTTGAGTAGCGATGCTCAATAGCAAGTACATACAAAATTCAAAAAAATCAAAATTCAATATCGTTTATTCAGTCAAGGCTATTACAAGCACTTGTGAATGTTGAAAAGCTACGCCATCGGTTCGCAAATCTATGGCGGGGGACCTTGTACCTACTGAGAAGAACCGGCAAGAAACTCAGCAAGGGCTGTTTTTTTCTCCCTGTATAAAGAGTCGTCAAATTGAAAAACGACTTCAATATTTCCGACACTCACACCAATTATCCTAGCCCCAAAGTAAGCACTATAAGGCTTGTGTTATGGGATGCTAGGGTAACGGATAGAATACATATGCTATACATATATAAGTATATTTATATAAATACATATTAAACATCCATGACTGGAGTACAAATGCTCGTATTCATCACACAAACATCTGCCCCCACCGGGATTCGAACCCGGGACCTCAATATGAGAAAACTCATGTAGTTACTTTCCATTACAAATGTAAATAATGTCACAAAGAACAGTGAACTTATAATTGAGTGCGTTATTTAGTCAGGCAGGTAGATTTTTATATCGTGTCAGATTTTCATATCATGTGCCCAGGAAGGCAGAGAGGATATATAAAACTCAAAGGTGACTGACTGACATAGTGATCTATCAACGCACAGCCCAAACCCTAGGACAGATCGGGCTGAAATTTGGCATGCAGGTAGATGTTATGACGTAGGCATCCGCTAAGAAAGGATTTTGATCAATTCTACCCCCAAGGGGATAAAATAAGGAATGAAAGTTTGTCAATTTTAAACCGATCGGACTGAGACTTAGCATGCAGGTACAAGAAGAATCATAGATGAATGTCAAGCCTGAGAACAAAAACTGTAGTCTACACTTCAGCTCTACACCGAAGCGAAGCGAGGGCGGGCCGCTAGTTTTATATAATACACGCTATTATTCCGAATTCTGACGTCACCTACCTTCGATATGTGGTCTATTTATCATGAGATGCCACTCTTGACCTTCCACTATCGCTTCGTGCGCTGTTTCATCATTCTTCCCTTTGACATTCAGTCAACATGTCCAAACCTGCGTGAAATTATATAGTTTTAACTTGGTACTCGTGTAAAAATAAACTCTTCATATAAAGCCCAGGGGATTACTCTCTAAGTCTCAAGTATGAGTCACCGTTACCAACCAATTCTCATTCTGCATACCTTATTTGAACTCACTACAGAAACAGCGCTGCAAAAGAGAATTGTTTGCTGAAGTCTTTTAGTTATAACCAGGTAGGCAATTGACTCTACCCCACCTGATATTAAGTGGTGCTTGTAGGGGTCGTTACGACTGTCAATATGTCAATTAGTCACGGGACGATTGTCAGGAGATAATTATTAAAATACGTCAATGATGTGAATGCCTTTATTGCACTGTCATATAATGTAAAATATTGTTCTTAAACCAATTAGTGGGTCATCTGTGTAAGCAGTTTAGAGTGCATCGACTCGGAATGAAAACCAAATAAAATATAATTAAAATGGCTTGTACAGTGATGAAGTCCAAGAAAATAGCTGGTACAGTCGTCTGAAAAGTGGCAAGGACATCCCTCAAACTGATCACGTGAGAGCATACGTTTTTTTTTGAATCATCACACTGCGTACTTAATTCTTTATTAATCGCGTCGGGGTCACCACTGTAGGAAGGGCAAAGGGGAAGATCTTCCTCCGAGCTGGGTGATGTTAGCTCGGGGGCCGCGGCCCGACTGATGTTGGTCGGGCATCGTATATATGAAGAGTTAGCTTCCGAATTTCATTTGCGCGATGTAGGCTTCCATACTATTATTGATCGCAGTGCAGGTAACGCCATCTCTTGAGGATGGTGAGTAATGATTTCCTACATCAGTTGTATATCTGTGGGGCATATAGATGTCGCCGCTACAATGTCAACAAAAGGTACATCAATTATTACAAATTAAATATACCGTTGAGTTCGCCCGTGCAGGGCACGGTCCTCAGAAGATTGGCAGCGTTGCCTCGCTATATCGCCAAACTAATTCGTTGAGAAAAAAAGCTACCAGATCTTGGGTCCCCCGTAGCCTCGCACAGGCGAGCAGTCATATACTTAAGAAATAATTTTGCAGAAGGGCCTCAAGGACCCATTGTCTCTACAGCGAAAGGCAGGAAAAAATATGTCTCACCCAAATCCCGGTACTTGCGGCTTTTCTTACACTCAGCTGTTAAAGCAGCTGCACAGGGTTCAACTGAGGTCGCATCAATGTGACACGGGGCGAAAGTATAAAGCGATTCAAATAAGAATAGGAAAGCCAATGACCTCTATCTGTCAAATGTCGCTTGAAAAGTACGACTTGCAAAAAAATCTTGGAACCCTTTTTTAGCACTCCGCTAATTCAAGAATAAAAACCAAACATTTGTAAACAAACAATAACAAATATTGATAATTAATATCGGTTGATATTTTTTTTTCACTTATTCAACTTTGGCCATGAATGGTTGATAACCTAAATCGTCAACAAAATGTCACTTTAATTTCAATTTCAATTTATTTATTTCGACCAAACAAGGATCATAATCATAATCATTACATTAATTATCCAATCACATAAATATTACACTAATCATAATAATAATATAATATAAAAGAATAATCAAAATAATTCGAATGGACACTAATTAATTAAATTATAATACAATAATAATCAAACAATTAAATACAAAAAACTACAGTCATGACTAAACTTTGTTAGTCAGTACATGTATCATATAGCAATGGTTCATGTACTGACAGTCAAAACGTTCCGAAAATAATTTCAGGATGGTGTTCGGGCTCGCCCGCACTCTGCGCACCAGGGATGCACACCGCTTGCGCATGGCTGTATAAAAACAGTCCACTCGGTAGTTCGGCAAACATACCCGAAACACTGCAGTATGGAGGCAGCCCCAGCAGCATCCTGAAAGCAGTATTGAACTGGACACGCAAGGCACTGTACTGCTTTTTGGTGTAGTTGATCCATAAGCTGCTCGTGTAGAAGGACGTACAAAACGCTCTGAACAGAGTGATTTTGACATCCCTCGAACAGCGAGCAAACCTACGGGCAATCATGTTAGCTCTTATCGACAGCGCCCTACGCTCCCTCTCAATATCAGCATCGTCCCTCAGGTCAGACGTCACCAAGTGTCCAAGATATTTAAATTTGTCTACTCTCTTCAAAAGCGTACCATTGAGTTTTATTGATGGAATGTTATCAAGAGACTTCCCTCTAAACCGAAAGACCATACTTTCACTTTTCTTCACGTTGTATATCAGTCCATGGCTAAGGGCATACCGTTCACATATAGCTATGAGCTGTGACAACCCGCAGAAGCGCTCAGCAGGAACATGTCATCCGCATAACTTATATTATTTAAACAGACACCGTCTATGTGGCAGCCCACATGAGTACCGCTGAGCTTCTCTTTCAATGCATACATATACAGATTGAAAAGTTTGGGAGAGGTCAGCCCCCCCTGCCTCACTCCACACTCCAATCTGTACGGCTCTGAGTACTCCCCCGACCACCGAACTACGTTGACCTGGTTCAAGTACCAAAATTTTATCACATGCACAAGGTCACGTGGCATTGAAATATTGGCAAGTTTTTGCCATAAGATGTCATAACTAACAAGGTCAAACGCTTTCGACAGGTAGAGGAAGCAAGCATACACGGCTGTATTACGGTCTGTGTAATACTTCACGGTCTGCTTTAAACTCAATATTGCAGTCTCTGTAGATAAACCCATTCTAAAGCCAAATTGGTTATCGTAGCTGGTAATATACTTATCAAGTTGAGCCCCAAGCAGACCGTCAAGCACTTTTGCTATAATAGTTGCAAGCGAAATAGGACGATAATTGCCCTTGCTACTAGTATCACCAGTCTTACACTTTACAATCGGCACCACCACAGTCCTCATCATGCTAGAAGGTAAGTACGAGTGTCCAATACAAAGGTTATAAAACATCGCCAATAGATTATTGGTAGGCAGATGTCCTCCAGCGTTCTTAAGATGCTCAATACTTAGTTCATCATGATCAGGAGATTTTCCTCGAGACATTGATTTAATAACTTCTCTGACACTCTTAGCTGTTATTAAGGTACTCAACTCCTGGTCATGACATCCCTCAACACTCCGAGACTGCGGCGGACCTAACGGTGATTTGACTTTGAAATGGTCTTTAAACATGTTTGCTATACACCGTTTGTCACTAATACCCTCAACGCTCACAGGAACGCCTGGCTTACTGTTTAACTTATTAGTACTTTTCCAAAAATTACTAAAATCATTACCAGCGTGATGAGAAACAAGTATGTCCATTTTTATTTGTTCCCTATTATTTTGGCGACATCTTAGCCGGGACCTAAAAATTTTACGACTTTCTTGCATTTCATCCAAACATCCTACCAGATCTAGGTTTTCCATAGAACACCTAGTTAATAAATTTACTCCTAGCGTTTCTGTGAGCCTCGCTGACGTATTTATTCCAGCCGATCACGGGTTTTTTCTTTGTAACACGTTTGTGAGCGTAGCAGTCAGCAGCTGCGCGCGATAAAGTATCTACAATTTTATTATATAAGTCATCAATAACACATCTGTGGGTCAAATCATTACAAATATAGTCTGAACATGTATTTAGTTCACTAGGAAAGTCAATGAGTCTCAGATTATCTTGACACAATTTGCTATATAATTCAATTTGTTGTGGTAGTCTTTCACCCCACCGTACTTTACTACATAATTTATTTACATTAAAATGCATTGGTTTAACGAAATCGAATTTAAGTTGCGTTCAGAAACTCGATTTCAAACTTTCGTTTACATAAAGGATGCATGTTCGTATGTGACCTAGCAATAGTGCATCATTATTCATAACTATTCCGGCGGTAATGCAGGGATGAGCGGAATAGAAGACCTAGATTGTGATTAATGTTTTTTCTCAGTCTTAACAAATAAATATTATTAAAATTGGTGGAATTTTTTTCTAAATCTCAGTAAATAAATGTTATTAAAAAAACGGATGCTTTTTCTCACTTAATCTTAGTTAATAAGTTTAATTAAATAGAAACTTTTTTATGCTCACTCTACCTATTCGGTTTGAATTGACCGCTATGACATCACAATATGGCGCCCAGTCGGTCCTATTCTTAGTTGAATCGCATTATATCAACGCATGTTGCATCCCAAACCAGACACCTTCCCATACTCCAGGGCATAAGTGACATACCATAGCATACGTTATATTTTTTTAATAAAGTGTTTTCATTAGAACTTACAGATAACAAAAACTCGCTGTCTCTACGAAACGTAGGAAATAAAATTTTAATTTCTTAAATGAATTAAAATTAGAATTCGTTGCTACCAATCTACCTATGAAAATGCGAAGTCGTCTGTCTACATAATTGCGCTCCGTGGAACAGGAAATATAACAAGGTGACAAAGAAGCTCGTTAAAAGTACTAGTAAATAAAACGGGAGATAGATGGCCGGCGGCCAGGAAAATATTAAAGAGGAGGACGGTTCTATATTTACGAAAAGGAAAAAAAACGCAGTAAGATCAGTTACAAGGAAGAGAATATTTTGCACCGAGCTGGAAGTTTCGTTTTATTTTTTCCAACGGAAACAGAAGTGCCTCCTCTTTTCGTCAGATCAAATGGCGAGATCGATTACGATTGAAACTGAACGATGATTTTTTTATAGAATGGACACTAAATAACACGCATGAGAACTGTCTAGTTATTTTTTATGCAATATAGGCAATGCGTTTGACCACAATCTCACCTGATGGAAAGCGATGATGAGGCCTAGGATGGTACATGCCTGCCTAGAAGATGCCTGTTCACTCGGGCCTTGAAGATGTCCAGATTATATTGGTCCGGGTAAACAGACCTCGTCAAGGAGTTCCACTCCCTAGCCGTTCGCATAATGAAGGCCGAAGCAAGTCGCTTCGTGCGAATAGGAGGAACTTCGACAACATAAGGGTGGAAGCCCTCGCCGCGCCTGGTCGTCCGGTGGTGGAAAGGGGAAGGGGGGATCAAAATATGTAATACCACCGCACACTCTCCGAAATGTAACCGATAAAACACCGAGAGGCAAGCTACACGTCTTCGGTTGTCAAGGCTCTGGAGATTAGCCTCAACGAGAACGTCATGCCTGTTGTTGTAAGAGGCACAATTAACTTACGATAATTCAGTTGAAATCAAATTCAATTCAATAATCATGGATTCAGTTTAAGCTTTTACAAGCAAATGTGAAAGTCGAAAACTACGCCATCGGTTTGGGAAGCTACGTCGGGAGAACTTGTACCGAGAAGATCCGGCAAGAAACTCAGCAAGGGCTGCTCTTTTCTCCCTTTTTTTATTTCATACAGTGTCGTCAAATTAAAAGTTGACATCAAACTTGCAAACATAATATGTTGAGGTCAACTTCCATCACATTGTGTCAAATAGGTGACAATAAATAATCAACGAATTTACTAACAATAGGTGTAAATAAACCATCACGCGTGCTTTGCCTAATTAGCGTAGGGGTAAAAAGACAAGCTCTTGGAATCTTCGTACCGGCAATTCCTTACCTGAAACTTTACTCACAAACTGAAACAGAATATCACCAATAACCTAAACTAGGTAAGGTGAAGGTTACATTCCTAAACGAGCGCAAATCCACGATCATTATCAGCCTATTTATGTCCCCACTGCTGGGGCATAGGCCTTCCCTATGGATGGAATAGGGAGATTTGGCCATGACCCACCACGCGCCCAGTGCGTATTGGCTGGTGCTAACGACTGCAGCTACAGCAGGGTCCAATGGCTTAAAGTGCCTTCTGAAGCACGGAGGAACTCGAGATAGAAGATTTTTGGTCACCCATCCAATGACCGACCACTGCGAAAGTTGCTTAACTTCAACGATCGCAGCCGAACGCGCTAACCACCCACGCCATCGTCTTTTTTACCCCTCGTTTCCACTAAGAATCAAGTCATATACTAGTCTTAAAAATACTTGTAAGATACCTGTTGCGGCTGTATATAACTTTCGTTCTTTCGTTAACACTTTATAGACAACTGGTATATTACAAGTATAAATCACTTATTTTCTTCACATATTTTGTTTATCCAACAAGTTTGATGCTAGTATTGTATATAACATGTTTTATACATGTTTAAAAGAGTGAACAAAAAATTAAGACATTGTATAAAATTTGTTAGATGCATGTATTATTTCTTGGTGTAAAGTAGAGGTTAGATATTGATGCAAATGGCCATCGAGACCGTATTAATTTGTTTCGAAAGCTAGACTGGATTAAAACTACTGAACCAAACTGAATTAAATTTTTATGGGACCAAATGGTATGTATTTTAATCAGGACAAATAATGAAATAATATATAAACATAATTATCACTTGTATTACATAAATGAATCATGCTGCTTAAGGATATAGATATTATATAGAAAAAAAAGGATACTCTTTAGGTATAATGTTTTAATGTTTGTAATTTTATTGTAAATGTTTGTTAGAAATTAAGAAAATTTTTGCAATACCCTTGCAGGGCTCATGTTGTGAATCTTTATTTTAAATTTAAGAACCCATGTATGTACCAACATGAAGGAATAAAGATTATGATTATGGCAAGTGCTCTGCATTGAACGAAAAAATAATTACATAAGTCAGATCAGATATGTAGGAGTAATCGGTGTACGGATATTATTCGGTAAATATATTATTTATCTGAGGTACTAATTTTTACCTTATATCGCGATAATTTAATAACATTAAACACTAAAAAACAATAATAAAAAGGATTAATAATGAATTCAAAGTTAGTTTGTTTTCCTTTTATATAGAGAATATATTATGTTTGTTTTCCTTTTACATAGAGAATACTAGCGGACCCGACAGACATTGTCCTGTCTACACGTCTTTAATTTGAAAATTTCAAACTTTTTTTAATAAGCTAAAACATTCTGGACCATTTTGATGAAAATTACCATTCTCAGATCCCCTTGAACACACACAAAAATTTTTATCAAAATCGGTCCAGTCTTTTAAGAGAAGTTCAGTGACATACACACTCACAGAAGAATTATATATATAAAGATTTGACACTGCGATGGTAGCGCCGATATTATCGGTGTAATGAGCTTTTTTAAAAGCTCAATAAGCAGATATAAATAAAACTGTCTACACCAGAAAAGTCTCAAAGAGATATAGACTTCAGGATATTAAATTTCAACAAGATTCCAGTCGTGTGACGGTTCCCCTATTAGAAAACAATAAAAGGTTCGCGTCCTGGTAATCCCGGTCCGGTCCGGTGCGGTCCGGGCGGGAACGTATTGACGTCCAGTAATAGATATAATCCCCTATTCGCAATCACTGAAAGGACAGTCTCACTAAGCTGCCAGACCAGGATTTTAAAATGAAAACGATGAATCGACCTACGGGAAATGTACCGTGTACAAAACTTTATTATCATCAAATATTAGAATTTGGAGGAGCTCGTTGGCGCGGTTGGTTAGCGCGTTCGGCTGCGATCGTTGAAGTTAAGCAACTTTCGCAGTGGTCAGTCATTGGATGGGTGACCAAAAATCTTCTATCTCGAGTTCCTCCTTGCTCCGGAAGGCACGTTAAGCCGTTGATCCCAGCTGCATCTGCAGTCGTTAGCACCAGCCAATCCGCACTGGGCCAGAGTGGTGAGTCATGACCCAATCTCATTATTCCATCCATAGGGAAGGCCTGTGCCCCAGCAGTGGGGACATTACTAGGCTGATGATGATTATAATTTGTATAGGAAAGATTGTTAGTTTTGCTTTTAAACCAAAATTACTAGCTGATGTGATGTGATGTGATCCTAGTTGGATGTGAGAATTTTTTATAAAAAAAATCCAGAACAATAAATTCCTTAACTCTATCGACTCAATTTAGTTTATACGCCCCAACCACTTGACGTAAAAGATATTAATGAAATCTAAGTTAACAGAACAACAGTTAACAGTTCATTTTAGTTATTATATTATATTTTTAAGGTTTTTAGTTTTAGGTTCATTGTTACAACTTTATGCAATTTGAATGTATAATTAATAAATCAACAAATACATAACTTAATAGTTAACAGATGATCGAATTAAGCTTTACCTTATCTTTAAAATTATTTTTTTATCTTTTAATAATGCAGTATCTCATCAATTGTTATAGATCATTTAATACTTACCATAAAAATTGACTTTGCGTTAAATTTTGTAGACACTTTAATGTGTTAAATGTAATTTTGTTATTCATCAAAATTGCATCTTATTTTTTTATTGGTAGTATTTTAATCTAAGTGTCGCCGCACACGGGCCACACGCTACAGCCACAAACGCCGCCACGAGAAGCTAGAAGCGGCTACTAAAGTGGCTGAAGCGCGCGACAGCGGCCGACTAAGGTAAGGGAGATAGGGGTGGGGAGTCGCGCGAGTGACGTGTGGCGGCGTTTTGTATCGGCGCATTAAGTGGCCGGTGCGGGCCACAAGAAGCGAGCAACTACGATTTGTAGCGTGTGGCGGCCACCGGCGTACCGTATGTGGCGACTCCATATAAAATGTATGAAAACTACAAGAAATATGCCGGTGGCGGCGTTTTGTGGTTGTAGTCGGTGGCCCGTGTACGGCGACACTAAGGCACGATCGTTTTTGAATCACAGAAAATGCTTTCGTAAGAAGCTGCCAATCAATATAGATCCCCTTTTTCAATTAGTATCACAAATGCACCTTTAATGCTCATCCCGGAAGAAATCCCCGGTTACCTTAAACGATTACGGACCCCTACTAAATGATATCCTGCAACTAACGGAGGGGAGGAAAGAAACGGTATTTTAATACGTCAAACGAGACAGGAATCTAAAAAACGTGAGGAAAAACTCTGTTTAAATATTTTTAGGGGCTTTTATAAGCAGGTTGAAAATTATTCCATACGTATAAATATAAGTTTTAAAACATATATTATACTAGCTGACTCGGCGAACTTCGTACCGCCCAAAAGTAATAATTTGCAATAAATTAAAATTGCGACTATAATTTGAGATTTAAACTATCCTATCTCTCAAGTTGGATCGAACTGCACATGGTGTGCGAATTTTATTATAATCGGTTCAGTGGTTTAGGAGTCCATTGAGGACAAACATTGTGACACGAGATTTATATATATTAAGACTAGCGGCCCGCCCTCGCTTCGCTTCGGTGTAGAGCTGAAGTGTAGACTACAGTTTTTGTTCTCAGGCTTGTATTATACACAATGACATTCATCTATGATTCTTCTTATACCTGCATGCAAAGTCTCAGCCCGATCGGTTTAAAATTGACAAAGTTTCATACAAACTTTCATTCCCTATTTTATCCTCTTGGGGGTAGGATTGAACAAAATCCTTTCTTAGCGGATGCGTACGTCATAACATCTACCTGCATGCCAAATTTCAGTCCGATCCGTCCAGTGGTTTGGGCTGTGCGTTGATAGATCACTATATCAGTCTGTCTACTTTGAGTTTTATATATGTATGTATATAGATTGGTTTAAAAGGTGATTTTTGAGGAAACTTAGCAATAGTTTCATTCCAAAATAACTACACCTAAAATAAAGTCATAATAAACTTGCTATGTATTTACATAGCTAATTGTAATTACTTCTAAGCGATATAAACTTAACACAGCTACTTACATTTTGAAACTGTTATACAGAACTTAATAAAGGCTGCTAATAATAGCATTTTAATATCGACCAAATAAAGTTCTATTTCAGTCTCCCCATTCTATGCCATAGGACACAGATTCAAGGGTACAAGCCAAAGCGTGTGTTAATGGGACACAAATGGAAATGTTCCGAATGAAATGCAAATTTATTCAATTAATCCCGGTGGTGGTGGTAGTGGCGTCGCGGGCCGCGTGATTGGCATGAAGGCGGGCGTGCGGTCGTGCAGCCGAGACGGTCTGCCATGCTTTGAATTCTATAGTAAAGCTCAACGTTGAATTCGACGTTGCACTTAATGATGAAATCGATGTTAGCTAAAATCAAAAGTACGCGTGTACTAAAAGAGGCACTAACTAAATTTTTGTAGTCTTATTAAACGCTTCGGTCTACGTGGTTTAAATAAATAAATAAATAAATAAATATTTCTAACACACACCAATTAGCCTAGCCCCAAAGTAAGCACTGTAAGGTTTATGTTATGGGATGCTAGGGTAACGGATAGAATACATATACTGAACATAAATAAGTATATTTATATAGAAATAAATATTTTACGTCATATCCATGACTGGAGTACAAGTACTCGTATTCATCACACATACATTTTCCCCCACCGGGATTCGAACCCGGGACCTCTCGAGTCGGCGACACCATGAAACCCGGCGTACAAACCACTCGGCCACGGAGGTCGTTTTATTAGATAGATAATACGTTTATTATTTTCTACAACATACATAATTTTATAGTAACACAACGTTAAAAAAAGATGCAAGAAATCAGCCAGAAATACCCAAATGTATGCTGCAGAAAGCAAAAGGCCTACTATCTTATGTCCTTTCCCGGGTTTCGAACGATCTTTGGTATGTCTCGTAAAATAAGACCACAAACTTTAATGCATTTTTGTACCGAGAAGGCATGAAGTTGCTATAAATGAAACCGTATCAAACTTATTGCATAGAGATATCGCTTTGTTAGCACATAACTCGCTGGTCAAAAAAGGATATCTAAAATACAGTTGCAGCAAATTGCTCCGAGAGTGCTCCCATGCAGTGCTGCTCCAGCCACCTTTGCCGGCCTTAACCATGGCACTTTACCGACATTTCCTACATTAACTGAAATTACTTAAAATAAATTATCTGACATCAATGCTCGATGGCGCCAGTGGTTAGCGCGTTCGGCTGCGGTCGTTGAAGTTGAGCAACTTGCGCAGTGGTCGGTCATTGGATGGGTGACCAAAAATTTACTATCTCGAGCTCCTCCGTGCTTCGGAAGGCACGTTAAGCCGTTGGTCCCGGCTGCATCTGCAGTCGTTAGCACCCACCAACCCGCACTGGGCCCGCGTGGTGGGTCATGGCCCAATCTCCCTAATCCATCCATAGGGAAGGCCTGTGCCCCAGCAGAGGGGACATTAATAGGCTGATGATGATGATAAATGTAACCGCGAACATTTCATGTAATTGAAGTTCTGGAAAATAAATATTGTAACAACGACGAAGTTCCAACGATGTTACTGAGGATGTTAGTTTTGAGAATTGCACTGCACAGTCTCTATGTTAATATGAGGTGCATCAGAGATTTTGTTTGTTCGCCAGTTTGGCAGGTCGACGGTAACTGATGACGTTGGAAGGTGCCATTGTTTGTTGAAGGGGAGCATTTAATTGATGCTGGCTGTCCAGGTAAGGTTTCCTATTCCTCTAAAGGGAAATTCGTAGTGCTTTGTTTTTTTTTCTTCTTTTAATTAATTCACCTTTGTACTGTCGTCTTTTGTGTGATTGACTTAAAGCGCTTGTGAACTGTGTAATTTTTAATGATTCTCTGAAATTCAAGCAAGAGGTGGATTCTTAGACAAATAGAAAAGAAAAATGTTATTATGTGATCGAATGTTATAATGCCTTTATAGTACTTACTATTTACACGCACAAACGCAGACACTCACACACGCACACACACATACACACACACGCACACAAACACATACAGATTCATTTGCATTAAATTCATAACATTAAGGTCTTAAGATGTACGCTATTGAGATTGAGTTTACTTATCTGGGATGAGCCACTGACTCCTGAGATACAGGACATGTCCTAGTTTGGGAGTTTGAGACTCACACTGTTTTAAAAATGTCATTGGTAAGGTGCTTATTGTAAAATTAATGTTCATGTATTATTTTACTATTGTTAAATAAATATTATTATTATTATTATAGTAATGCCGAATAGTATACCTTTTTTATTATTTTCTTAACAAGTTAAGAAAAATCTGTATTTTTCACACAAATAATAATGAATTTAACCAGTCCATTCATCCGTAAGTAATTGTTACTGAAAATAATTGCCAATATAATAAAAAAAAAAAAATAACAACCCTTTCACAAGAAACAAGATTTAATTTAAATTTTTTGCTCAACTGTTATGTTATACTGTGTAAGATCTGTTCTACGATGAAAGGATAAATGCACATGCATGCAGAAATCCGGCAAAATTGCAAGTACCTACATAGGTACTTGCAATTTTGCCGGATTTCTTTTTGTCCTTATCCATATATTATTATATCTTAAACATTCACTCGAACATAGACACACATAGGCTTTTGCATACAGACACACAAACAAGCAAGTGGTAACGAGGTAGATAGATAGGTAAATTCTTTATTGCACACACACAAAGGAATACAAAAATAAATAGAAAACAATAACAAAGAGGGCGAAGGCGGCCCTATCGCTTTAAGCGATCTCTTCCAGACAACCTTTGCGGTAAAGGAGGAGGTGGGACCTGGAGTCCTGAAATACAGAGTCGCCCTAGTTGAGGCTCCAGATCACACACTTTCTGTTACATATGAATGTAGAACCAATTGTAATTATACTTGTATGGTGTTGAGGAGCTCGATGGCGCCAGTGGTTAGCGCGTTCAGCTGCGGTCGTTGAAGTTGAGCAACTTTCGCAGGTGTCAGTCATTGGATGGGTGACCAAAAATCTACTTTACTATCTCGAGCTCCTCCGTGCTTCGGAAGGCACCAACCCGCATTGGGCCCGTGTGGTGGGTCCAATCTCCCTAACCCATCCATAGGGAAGGCCTTTTTTTTTTTTGTGACGAGGGGAAATGCAGTTTCCACCATACCGTGATGCTGACTATGCGCACGGCGTGTGTGGGACTCGCCGGCACGGGAAACAGTGCCGGTGCCGACCCTACTCAAGCAAGACCAGTGCGGAAGGCCACACTGATCCTACTCCACTAAAACCCCCCGGTACCCTCCTACGCCCATATGGGGGCGGTCTCGGGGCCGACGCACCTGCGTGCGCCACATCTCCGAGCACGCCCCCGGGCAGGCCCGGCCCAACGAGTGGACCGGGCGACGCGCCTCAGGGGGACTGCGCTAGGGTACTAGGCAGTCCCCAGACGTGGTGGCCTGTGCCGGAGCGGCACCTAGGGCGCGCGGCTGGTCAGGCCGCGCCCAGGCCACCTTAGGGCCGTCGAAGACCGGCAGTCACCGCTGCCTGCCTCCTTCGGCCCACCCGTCTACGCCGGAGAGGGAGGGCTAGAGCGTCCTCCTCCCGCTCCCTCTCCGCTGCCTCCTTCTGCATCCATAGGGAAGGCCTGTGCCCCAGCAGTTATGGACATTAATAGGCTGATGATGATGATGTATGGTGTGTGTGATAAATAAAATATAACTTATCTTAACTTATCGACTTTGGTGAATAAAGTCAAAAAGTTATCAATGGCTTAAGAACTGCAGTTACCGTGTCGATCCGAGTAGCTAACCGTGACTTTTACAAGCCATCAACTCCTCGACGCTCTTATACGGTCGTAAAACGGGAGCATTAACTATATAGAGCTCATTACCCGCGTGATTGAGAACAGTATGCGGCTCATATAATGTTCACCGAGCTTAAGAAAACCGGTAAACAAGAGTTGGAAGAACTTAGCGTAGCGTAGCGTAGAACGTAGCGGAACTTAGCGTTGAAAAGATTACTCATTTAAATAATGTTAGCACTCGCCCGTGATTTCGCCTTTCATTAACTTTAGTTTTTTGAGAACTTAACATTTTTCCGGGATAAAAAGTGTCCTATGTCTCGTTCTCGGTTATTAACTACATTCAATTCAATTCAAATCGATTATTTCAGCCATTTAGCCAAAAATTACATAAACAAATTACGAATTCAAAAACAAAATACAAAATTACAAATGCCAACAAAAAATACAAAATTGAATTCATAAAATTACAAATTAATACATTAATAAATTTATTTAATGTTAAAGAAAATATAACTAGAAAAATTCCACACGGACCAGGCAGCAGACGGGACTCGAGCCCGCACAATAACGCGAAGAGATGGCGCTGCCTTGCAGCTTAAAAATGGCTAGAGGAATTTCGACGCGGTCCGTGAGGGTTGCGGTAGCATAAAACTACGTCTCTAACTCTGTTGAGTTGCAACAGCAGCTTCAGGCAGTTCGTAGACGAACCGTGAGCGTCTCTACGGTTAGAAGAAAGCTACGTCACAGAGATCCTAGAAGTGCATGTGATGCCTGATCCCCTTTGCTGAATCTTTTAGCGAGGGGTTCACATTAATCCACGACAACGCCCGCGCCGACACTGCAGCTATCGTGAGTGACTTCTTACAGAGGCCCCAAATCTCTGTGATGCAGTGGCCAGCGAGAAGTCCGGACCTGAATCCGATAGAGCACCTCTGGGATCATCTTAAACGCAAGGTTCGATCTCGGGATCCAGCTTCTTCGATTCAACAGGAGCTCCAAGACGCGGTGATTGAAGAATCCCCCCCCCCCCCCCCTAGCCCATTCTTACACTAGATCGGGGGTAGGGGGATAGGGGGGAACACTAGATCTTAAGTTAAATTTAAGATACTTTTTGTACATTTTTCTTTGTAAATTCATCATCATCATAATCATCGACCCATGTTCGTCCACTGCTGGACATAGGTCTCCCCTTCTCATCCAGCTCACGCAGGCCAGCCTACGAATGTCATCATCCCATCTTGTCTCAGGGCGTCCCACACTACGTTTACCGATTCGCGGTCTCCACTCAAGAACTTTACGGCTCCATCGGCCGTCAGTTCTGCGGCTAATGTGACCAGCCCACTGCCACTTCAGTTTGCTAATTCGGTGGGCTATGTCGCTGACTCTGGTTCTCTGTCGGATTACATCATTTCTGATGCGGTCCATCAGGGATACTCCGAGCATAGCCCTTACCATAGCTCTCTGAGCGACTTTAAACTGGTGGACCAGTCCAGCCGTGAGTGTCCACGTCTCGGCGCCGTATGTCATAACTGGGAGGACGCACTGGTCGAAGACTTTCGACTTGAGACATTGAGGGATGGGTGAGCTTATGAAATGCTGCCCAGTAAATTATCTGTTATTAATAAGGACTTAATTAAGGATTTTTATTTATTTTTTTCATTTTAATGTTGTTTGTATAATTATTAATTAAATAAAAAGTTGAATTTAATGGTTTTTGGATACTCCTTTTTGTTACCTTTCTAATGATACACCACACTATTCTCTAAATAAGGTTTAAGAATTTTTAAAGGTGCAATTTTTTTGACGCCGTGTGTTATACGCCAGTAAATAGAAGAATTATTAAATATTTTAATTTTCTCTCATTTTCTTCTTATTATTAAATTAATAATTATCGTTTATTCATGGAATAGTTTTTTTTTTTGTTAAGAGATGTCCGACTTTTTGCTTAAAGAACCACAGTTAATAAATGAGCACAATAAAGTCGCATTTGGACAAACACCTCACATTAAATTACAAAAATTGGAGGCATAAAGCCGTATGGGCACATACTAATCCGTTGAACAAATACATTGAATAATTTTAGTGGCATAAAGGCGGTTGTCATATTTTTTTTAAAAAACGTTAATTTTTCACTGTTTAGAAACAATGTTTTTAAATTTTAATTATAAAGCTAGTTAAGCTACTTATTTAGCTAAGTAAATGCAAAGAAAACATTAACATATTGTTTGTACTTATTGAAATATTTGCCGATAAAATTGAATTTTTATTTTATTCTGTCCTGTAAAGTTGGCAAAATCAACATCCGCCCTAATGCTTCTAAGCTCTAGATATATAGATATAGATATAAAACCAAGGTTTTGTTTTAAGTTATTTCAAAAGAAGAAACAAATATTTATTACTGGGAGTTTTTTTATAATAAGTATTAGAAAAGATTGCCATTGCTTTGTATAGGTATTTGATTATGATATTTCAACTTTTTTAGCTGCAAAAAATTATTTAAGAAGTTGAAACGATTTTGATGAACTTTTGGTATTTAAAAGAATCTATATACAAATTCTTGTACGTAAATAAAGCTATAAAAAACAACGCCACTTTTCCCGCTAAAATAAAAGTTGAATGAAACCAAATAGGTATTCTATACGATCTATAAAATTTTTAATAGAGTTAAAAAATAACACCAAGACAGTATTTCTACCCGAAGATGGGATCCTTTCATGTGAATCATTTGTCACACGATACACGATACAAAAACATAGCGGAGGTGCTCACAAAAACATCTATTTACATAATTAATCTGGGAGTAGCTCGCTGTCGCTTCTAAGCGGCTTAACAACACCCGCCCAAATTGAATGTGGCCACGAAACGTACACATACTGCCTACCATCAAACCTGTAAGTAGGAAAGCATTAACATGTACTGAGTAAACGGTTTTTTAATGTAAAATACTTATTTATTTATTTATACATTTTATACACACAAATATATATATACAGACAGAAATTACAAAGAAGATAGTAGTAAAAGAGAACAGCTTATTTCAATCTGATATTTCTTCCAGCTGGCCCGTTGCAGTAAAAGCACATTGAAAAGGCAGTCAGTGTGTATAAACATATACGTTAAATACATATGAATAGGGGATGTCGAAAGTTGAAAAAAATATCGATATATCGATACATCGATCTTTTAAAAAATATCAATATCGGCTTCGATATATCGCCAAAAAAACATCGATATATCGATATATCGGACCAATTTTCCCAAAAATATCATACAGTAGCTCACGAAATATGACACGCGGAATAATAATGGAACGAAAATTATCGCCCTAAAAATAGACCCTATTTTCGAATGATGACATAGACAATACTAAATACAGCACAGATCATAGATATGTTGAATATCATTAATCTGAGATCCAGTTACGATTTTTCCAGATACGAATTTAGTTACGTCGTGATATGCCGCTAATAATTGAAAAAATATCGTTTTTGATACGAATTTCGATATTGGTTATTTTGTATCGATGTATCGATATATCGAATCAAAATATATCGGCAAAAAATATCGATATATCAAACAAAAAATATCGATATATCGATACATCGATATATCGAATCAAAATATATCGGCAAAAAATATCGATATATCAAACAAAAAATATCGATATATCGATACATCGATATATTTTCAACAAACCTAATTCTCATATTAGATTTATACCTATAATATAAAACTAATACTTATAATAATACGTACATACATGAATACATATATATACATATATTATGGACGAAAAGAAACAATGGAAAAAGTAAGGGCATGAAGATAAATGTTGTTCCTAGTTCTTAGACGGTTTTTGAACACCGAGACAGAACTGGAATCTCTAATTCCTGCTGGCAGCTAATTCCACAGGCGGACGGCATGTACTGTGAAGGAATAGGATACTTCTGTGAATTCGGTGGGTGACTATCTGGGCTTCCCTATCCCGTTTATTGAAAAGGCCTGTGCCCTTTCAGTTAGGACATTAATAAGTTGGTGATCATAATTTAAATCGAAAGCTCCATGAGGCAGGTAGTTTCCGCATTCGGCCTGCGATCGTGTAGATAAGCGACTTTCGCACTGGTTGGTCATCGGATGGTTCACCAAAAACTTATTATTTTGCTTACTTATTGCTAATTTATTGCTTCCGAAGCACGGATGAGTTCAAAATAATAAGACGACGGACGGACAGAGGAGCTCGATGGCGCAAGTGGTGAGCGCGTTCGGCTGCGATCGTTGGAAGTTAAGCAACTTTCGCAGTGGTCGGTCATTGGATGGGTGACCAAACAGTTACTATCTCGAGCCCCTCCGTGCTTCGGAAGGCACGTTAAGCCGTTGGTCCCGGCTGCATCTGTAGTCGTTAGCACCCACCAATCCGCACTGGGCCCGCGTGGTGGGTCATGGCCCAATCTCCCTATTCCATCCATAGGGAAGGCCTGTGCCCCAGCAGTGGGGATATTAAAATAATGATGATGATGATGAAATGCTTCGGAAGGCACGTTATGCCATTGTTCCCAGCTCTAGCTGCAGTCGTTAGCACCCACCAATCTGAATTGGGTCCGCATGGTGGGACACAGCCTAGTCTCCGTATTCCATCCACAAGAAAGACTTGTGCCCCGACAGTGGGTAGGTACATTAATAACCTGATAATGGTGATTAAAATGAGAAATAAAAATCTTAGATTATAAACAACTTTATTGTTACGTGTCGGGATTAGGTTCGTGACAATATTTACACAATTAGCATTCATGAATTGAAAAACCTTTATTATTTTTTCATTTATGTATATATATTCCTTATTTAATGCATTTTTTTATATTTCCGTATTCATTTTAATATATATACTTATAAACTCTGAGCCTAAAAGGACATGTAAGGCAAAATATTATGTGAAAATACACGTTTAAAGTTTAGTTATTAAAAGTTTCTTATTTTCTGTGATGTCACTGCTCTGGGTATGGCAGAATACCAGTGCAGCAAGAACTTTACCTGCTGTGTATGCTGAGCCATATTCAGTGGCATCACATAAAATACACATTTACTATCTGTTGTTTGTTTATTTTTTGTTGTTGTTAACTTTACTTGTACATTTTGTTTTACTTTATGTTAAATGTATTTTTATGTGTATTTTATGTGTTGTCAGCAATAAAAACATTTTTCTTTCTTTCTTTCAAATGCTCGATGTAAAAAAACTGCTAAAAATATGAAAAATAAAGTTAAATGCCTCGCTTCTTTGCGCTCAAAAAATACCGCTCATTCTTTTTGTAAGCCGATGACAATAAAGGATAAGGCAAAAAGTACTTCCTCTACAAATAGACAGTAAGTCAGGTTCATCGCTGATCCAGATTTGAGATACATACAGGCAATATGTGCAGAAAGCGGAGGTCTTTTCATTTCTATTTTGGTAATTTACCTAGGTGTGTGTAGGTACTAGGTGAAATCTAATATTTCACTGAGTTTGTTTGTGGATATTGGAATTTAAACCAGTTGGTTTACTATAAATTAAACTAGGTTTTAACCAATATCGGGCCTTATTCTGAAATGATTCTCTATTCTTAAAATTAAAATGACAATGCCGTTGATACTTTTAAAGGAGCACAAATAGTTCAAGATCAAAGGAGATTGCTCAAATTGGCCCAAATGCACAAAAAATATTGACACATACGGTAATTCTTGGCGTAATTTATACTTTATTTTACAGTCATTAGATTTTAACGGACACCTTTGTATAATATATTAATTTTAAAAAGGACTTTTAATTTTACCGGTTTGAAAAACATACGAATCATTTTTAATGGCTATGGGTCTAGTAACATTTAGCCAAAGACTGATCGAAGTTGTTTATATAACTTAAAATCAAATCTATTTTGTAAAGATCGATTAAATAAAACAGTTTTTTTATTACACTGTGGTATTAATATCCACAAATATATTATCATTTTCACTACATGCAAAATGTGCTAAGACAATTATTATAGATGGTACGCGACATCATAAAGTCTATTGCCATACATTTTTCGCCAAACACCGCCATAAACACATTATAAGGTGTGATACACTAAATATATTTAATATGGTTATAATGTAAACATAACAAAAATAATAACCTAAATCTCTTACCTTTCTTTGGTTAACGAGAGTTTAGAAATTCTCTCTAATCTGTGGCTCATTCACAATCATCACACATCCAAATCCCGTCTTACAACCTTTTTATTTCACTATTCTGGTTTCCTTACCTTTTACCCTGTCGTGGCCAATGCACAAACCGTGCGAACCATTATAATAATAAAAAAAAATCATCACACAGTTTCTGTCATAGAGTATCTTCCTTAATATAACCGGAAATGCATAGATGATACCCGATTTTTAAAGTTACTCTTATGCATTAACTTTAAAAACAGGCAACTATCTTTTAATCTACATGCTTTATATACCTGAATCTAATACATAATTTCGCTTTATTTCTCTAGTTCACTATATAACTTATTTGTTTTTTATTATTTTAATAGCTATGTACCTATTTGCAAACATAACCTCAAAATCGTTCAGTGTATATGGTTTATAGAAGTTCTCAGGGGTGTCCGTCAATAATATTCGTTTCTACAGTAATTTATATGTAATTTCGAATCTAGGAAACATTTTTTCATGATTATTCGTTTTTAGGCCAAACATGTATGGAAGCTGAGCAATCTCCTTTCACGGCAACACTTTTCATTCTTAAAACTATGAAAACATTTTTTTTCTCAAATCACGGTTTGTCAAGAATGTCATTTACTTTTTCGCCATTCGTTATCAAGAAAAGGACAACTATACAGATCAGCCGTTTGTAGAGAGAGAAAATACAACGCAGTCGCCAAGCCAAGCGATTCGGACTCACCGTTTTGTTGACGTTGCGTTAAAGCGTACAGTACCCCTATATTGGCTCGTGCTAGGGGTACGGTACCCCTAGCACGAACCAATATCGAATTCGTATCGTTTGCGAGTCCGAAATGTCATTGTCAAATGTGTACTGATTTTTAGTTCTCGTTACGTACTTTGTGCCGCTGCTGTTCAAGTTTCCATACAAAATTTGACATAGACATTTCGGACCAGGCAGCGGACGGGACTCGGTGCATTCGCCCGGATAGCGAAGGATGCGGGATCCTTCGCTATCCGGGCGAATGCACTGACCATTATGCTACCACGGCCCTATTAGCCGCGTCGAAATTTTCCTAGCCTTAAGCTGCAAGGCAGCGCCATCTCTTCGCACTGTAGGTAACCCACAATGTCAGTGCATTCGCCCGGATAGCGAAGGATGCGGGTTCAAGTCCCGTCCGCTGCCTGGTCCGCATGGATTTTTTTCTAGTAAACTTTTCTTTAGATTTAAACATCTAGCAGTTAAATGCTTAAAAAATAAATCAAATCATTGACATTTCGGTTTGCAAACTATGCGTATTCGATAATGGTTCGTGCTTGGGGTACAGTTCTGTCTCGCTCGCTCGATTATACAATTGAATGTCTATTTACAGAAGTGTGCGTGAGTAAGAGTTGCTTAGGTAGTTTAGTCGGAGCATGTGTTATTTGATGCTAGTATGAGCGTACCGTATCTTTCCTTTTTGTTTTAATCTAAGCTACACAAACCCGTTCAGTTTTCATAGAACATAATAAGCATAATTAGGCACCGAATATGATTTTGTCCCATTCGGTGTCGAGACCCTTGGTCCGTTGGGTCTTAGCGCTGTAAGGCTTTTTAAGGAAATAGCAAAAAGGTTGGTCGACATCACGGGAGACCGAAGAGCTGGCAGCTACCTCGGACAAAGAATTAGTCTAGCTATTCAAAGGGGGAACGCTGCCAGTATCTTTGGAACCTTGCCTAAAGGGACTCCTTTTAATAATGTATTTTAGTTATTATATATTTTAAGGTTTTTAGTTATAAATATCTAACTATTTGTTCGTACGAAGTAAATAAGCATAAAGGTACTTTTGTAAATTTTAACACCATTTAAGCAGTGTATCACAGATAAAGTATTGGATTTGATTTGACAAAATAAGTATTTCGTTTAGATCTTATGTTTGTAACTATACATTACATATTCGTAAATATTTATTTAATTTAAAATATTCGCATGTTGGTTGGTTGATGAAATTTATCGACACTTCTTTTACGCTTCACCAACAAACCGCTTATTAAATTATCAAACAATCTAATTTCAGTACCAGCAGCTGCAGCTAAACTAATTCATTAAAAAATACAAGTTAATTTCAACTTCACTTCATCAGCTACTCAAAAAAAACTACATAACAAATAAATTCTAAGCAAACCTAATATTTATAACTACACATTATTATCGAAAAAGCAAGTATTGCAAAATTATTTGTACTCGCTGGTTTAACGCTCGCTACGCTCGCTGCTCTTGCGTGACAAAGCTCTCATAAGCCGATTACCACTTTCTGTGTGCCGTCCAGCCTTCCAATTTGCTAAGCAAATCTCGTCACACCTCCCACAATGGCAGTCTTTGTGTGCCTCAAATGAAGTCCCGGAGGCTTCGCAGGTTGCTAATGAAACACCTATACAGGTCACTTTACGGGAATAGGAGCAAATCGGATATTACATCCCGGATTTAGCCGGATTAGAATGATGAAAATAAGGTTTTGTGAATAGGTTCATAATGTTCGTGTTGCTCGTTCCATTGATGTTGAGACATTTTATGCAAAACCATTTCACTTAGTATTCACAGTTCGGTTTTCGGTTCACAAGGCGTGCTTAAAACGCAATAAGTAGAAAAAAATAAAATAAAAAATGATGTGATGTCGTGGGACACCAGGTAGGAACGAAGTTCCTTCCGCTAATGTAGAATCGACTCAAATTGCAAAAAAAATCGTGCTCAATTTTATGTAGGTTTTCTTGATTTTTCTCTTAAATTTTGCTGATTAGTTTTTATTTAAGTACAAGAAAGTATTTAGGAAATTCAGTATTTTAGGAAATAATAAATTACTTAAAAAAGAAGAGGGAGAAAGAGAAAGGTATTATACACTATTCGCTTGTGTATGCGACTGTCGCGCCTGCGCACGTCTCATTTAACGGTTTTATTCTACGCACTTTTTCTTACGGTTTTACTATCACATTTTTTTCAGTTCGGTCGCGCAGCAAAATCCCTATCCCCTCCAAGCCTGCCGTAAGGAACTTCGTTCCAATAAAATAAATAAATATTTCCGGCACTCACACCAATTAGCCTAGCCCCAAAGTAAGCACTATAAGGCTTGTGTTATGGGATGCTAGGGTAACGGATAGAATACATATACTGTACATATATAAGTATATTTATATAAATACATATTAAACATCCATGACTGGAGTACAAATGCTCGTATTCATCACACAAACATCTGCCCCCACCGATTCGAACCAGGGAACTCTCGAGTCTGTGACAGCCATGAAACCCGGCGTACAAACCACTCGGCCACGGAGGTCGTCAAAAAATATACTTGGATTTTAAGCGCCATGTCCTGATGTCCTTTTTTTATAACGCATATAAAAAATCTCTTTTACAGACGACGGCGCCTTTAAAAGGCACACCGCCGAACGGACCTCACACCTGGCTCCCACAAGCCTTACGGACCCCCCCACAAGGGCGAATACAGCTTTGACACCAGGGGGGGTTATATAGTCGAGGTCAAGTCACATTGGGTACAGATGGACCTAGTCAGGGGGCGGGGGTCATTGGGGTCATTGGGGTTTTGATTCCTCCCCTGTATCCGCCCTTGCCCCCTCCCCTCGAGGACCCCGCAACTCTTACGGGTGCTTTACGGCATAATATCCGTTAAAAAAAGTCCTGCGAATACCTTCAACACTGCCTGATGCGGAGCCTCGGGATCCCCTTGATTGCTCCGCATCCCCGCACTTAGCATCTTCCTGGCCTCGCCGGGGAAATCCTGATGTCCTGGTCCTGAATTTATGATGTATCTCTTATCTATTAGACAAGTCCGTCCGTCCGTCCGTCCGTCCGTGGTGCTGTTTCAGCGGCCAAACCGTAAGAGATAGATAAAGAGAATGTTTAAGTTATAAGTTGAGAATAGTCTGATAAGACTACAAACCGGATGTGAGTAACGTAGGACTTCCGGTTTTCGAGAAATCACGTGATTTCTATTTCAAACGAAACTACACAAAATCTTCGAAGTTCTCAATAAATTAAATACATTTTTTTTTTGGTTCACTGGTTTGCTATTTTATGTTTTAATAGATTTCGAATTTTAGAAGCTCCTGCTTGGTATTATATGTATTTAGTTTTGATATTATGATTCATTTAACAAATACAAGTATATTGTTTAACATGCATACAGATAAGAAGCATAGTGTATTTGACATTGTGGGTTAACTATAATGCGAAGAGATGGCGCTGCTTTGCAGCTTAAGAATGGCTAGAGGAATTTCGACGCGGTTCATGAGGGCCGCGGTAGCATAATTGTTCAGTGCATTCGCCCGGATTGCGAAGGGTGCGGGTTCGAGTCCTTTCTGCTGCCTGGTCCGCGTGAATTTTTTTTCTAGTTATATTTTCTTTAGATTTAAACATCAAACAGTGACATGCATTAAAATAATAATAATTATAAGCATATTGTAGTCAGATTTCTAAAAGCTGTTGAAATGAAATTGTGAAGTACGAATACTTGAGAACAGTATGTACTAAAAACGTTATTATTCATAACTCCTTAATGTAATAAACGACATTTCCGTTGTAGACTACTAATGGCGCGATTTCATTTTTTCGCTAGCCCGAATAGGAGTGCTAATGGAATTCGGGTAAACGGCATTCCAGTATTGTATTCCAGGCAAATTTCGTATTCCAGTGTTATATTTTGTGTTGTTGTTCGTATTGCTTCGGGTGTCCGAATTCGAGTAATGTCTCTCGTGCACGGATACGGGCTAATAACCAAATGCAATTGCGCCATTAGACTTTTAGTATCATTCTAAAAGCGAGTGAGTGACAACAGAATGAAACATTAACATGTAAGTGATCTAAGTAAAGTTGAACAAAGAGAACTTGCATTAGAGTACATTAGCGATTCAAATTGTCATTGCTAGGTTCAAACGCACGCGATCGTATTGTCCAGCAATTGTCGGCCATTTTGATTTCAAGGAACGAACATATTTCAAAAGATTGTTAATAAATGACTTGGACTTAATTTTACAGATGTAAGAAATTGAGGCTAATTTCTAAAAGGAGAATGCCAATCCTGGTACCACTTAGGTTTTACCTTCCAATAGCTATGTGTGTGACATCGTTGGGCCGGTATTATAGAAAGATTCTCAGTGATTGATCTAGTCTTGAGCATAGTTAGAAAGGGTTGTCGCTATATATAGCACATAGCGACATCCCTCTCTAACTGTACTCAAGTAGAGATCAACACTTAATTGTCATTCTGTAATACGGGTTTTAGTCCGTTCTGAGTTACCCTTAATTAGACATGGCAGTTTTAGCAGTCATAGCCAAGTATTGCTATTTTATTACAAGCTTTTATTTAACTTGCAGTGTATGTTTGTTCGGGAGGAATCTTAAAACTCAATAAATAAAACTAGTTTAAACGGGATAATGCACGAAACTTTATTTATTTATTGACGTTTCATAGCCTTTCCAGGCTTCGTCGTCAGAATAAAACTTATGTTTAATTTTGTCGAGCTACCTTCGAAAGACTTTTATTGAGCGTTTGGTTATTTCATCGTTCGATTTTTAAGTTTTATTGTCTATGTATGAATTTATTATTTAATTTACTTAATAAAGTATTTTGTTTAAAATTCTTGTTTGTAATTTTGCGTTTATTTATTTGACCCTAACTACCGTAAACTACCACCGGTTCCAAAATTGGGAGACCTTCCTGAGAAGAACCGGCGAAACAAACTCAAGAGAGGCTTTCTATCTCCTTCTTATGTTCTTTGTTTGACCGATGTAGGAAAGAGGAGTATAGGGACTTGCGTAAAAGAACATATCGCAGATATGAAACATAGGCGCGAAAATAAATCTGCAGTGTGTGAACATGCATTAGGGGGACCAAACCACTACATTAGATTTGATAGACCACAGATCCTTGCAGCTGAGCGGCGTTTCGTTCCTCGAATGATGCGCGAGGCTATTGAGATTAAAAAATATCCAAATTTCAATAGGGAAGATGGTTGGTATATACCACCAGCTTGGGAACCTATTATACAGGAGATAAAATCCCAACCCCGAGCACATACTGCAAGACCATCAGATACTATTAGTTCTTTTTGTTTGCATAATTTAACATAAGAAGGAGATAGAAAGCCTCTCTTGAGTTTGTTTCGCCGGTTCTTCTCAGGAAGGTCTCCCAATTTTGGAACCGGTGGTAGTTTACGGTAGTTAGGGTCAAATAAATAAACGCAAAATTACAAACAAGAATTTTAAACAAAATACTTTATTAAGTAAATTAAATAATAAATTCATACATAGACAATAAAACTTAAAAATCGAACGATGAAATAACCAAACGCTCAATAAAAGTCTTTCGAAGGTAGCTCGACAAAATTAAACATAAGTTTTATTCTGACGACGAAGCCTGGAAAGGCTACGAAACGTCAATAAATAAATAAAGTTTCGTGCATTATCCCGTTTAAACTAGTTTTATTTAATGAGTGATGTGCGTGAAAACCTAAGAAACAAATACTTAAAACTCAATTTTAAGGCACTTGCCCTCAACTGATTGAGCTGAAATTTGGTATGCACATTCAGTTCGGATGACAATGCATGATTAACAGTGTGACGTCATTCTAAATCCAACATGGCGGCATACTCAAAATGGCGGGTCAATCATTTTTAATGCATTCCTACAATATGGGTATCAAATTAAAGGGCTTGCTGAGAGTAACTCTAAAAAAATGTGACGTCACTCTTAATCTAATATGGCGGACTTCTGAAACTTGAAAACTAATTTTGAAACAGATATTTTTAACCGATTCAGCTGAAATTTTGCATACACGTTCAGTTTGGATGACAATGCATGGTTAACTATGTGACGTCATTCTAAATCCAACATGGCGTCACATCCAAAATGGCGGATCAATAATTTTTAATGCATTCCTACAATATGGGTACTTGCTGCCTATTAAAATTTTAAATCTAAGAAAGTAAATACGAGTACTTAAATCTAGCGACAAGCTTTTATAACATATAAATGCTTAAAAAATAAATAAAAACATAACTATAATTGCTATTTCTTCTTTCAAATGTTTAATACTTGAAAAAGTATTCATTTGACATTGTGGGTTACCTACAATGCGAAGAGATGGCGCTGCCTTGCAGCTTAAGGCTAGGAAAATTTCGACGCGGCGAATAGGGCCGTGGTAGCATAATGGTCAGTGCATTCGCCCGCATTGCGAAAGGTGCGGGTTCCAGTCCCGTCCGCTGCCTGGTCCGCGTGGATTTTTTTCTAGTAATCTTTTCTTTAGATATAAATTGTGTCAAAAGTGTTAAATTTGAAATGACGTTATAAGTTAACAGTAACAGTTTTAGTGTAAAAGTTTCTTTTTTTCTTTAAATAAAAGGTTGTTTTTAAAAAGGTTTTTTTTACCTTAATTTTATTTACCTATTAAGTTGTATTTCTGTGCTTTATACACGTAGCGTAGTTAACAATCTACAGGTATATCAACTGCGTCATAAGTCACAAACGTAAGTTTATCAGTCTGTCTCACTCGCACTCATTGAAGATCCGGCCTTATTTATAAATGACGTCATTGTAGACGACGATAATTAAATTAATGTGTACTTTTAAAATTAAATTATCATTGTTTTATTTGTTTAAATAGCATTTGTTAACGTTTAACATTAAATTTTTTGTCAATATTAACATTTATTAACATTGATTCTAGTAGAATCTAGTAGATAAAAAATGAAAATTTAAAATTTATAGAATATATTTGTTTCTTAGGTTTTCACGCACATCACTCATTAAATAAAACTAGTTTTTACGGGTTAATGCACGAAACTTTAAATAAATAAATAAAGTTTCTTGCATTAACCCGTAAAAACTGGTTTTATTTAATTTGTAGAATATTTTATTGTAATGAAAATATTCTAAGATAACAATCTAATTACATAATTACTCTATATATATACATAAGTATATACTGGAACAATAAAACTAAAACTAAAAACCTTAAAAAATATAATTAATAACTAAACTAAATTATTAAAAGGAGTCCCTTTAGGCAAGGATCCGAAGATACTGGCTTACAATTCGCGAAACAATCCACGTTGAAAAAAAATACGTTTCCAGGGGTCCTTCCTTAATCTTTTTTTATTTTTATGTTATATCGCTTAACTGGCGTAATATTTTGTGTGCACATAGTTTATGACCTGTACCCCTAGCACGAACCAATATCGAATTCGAATAGTTTAGGAGTGCGAAATGTCATTGTCAATTGTCTACTGATTTTTAGTTCTCGTTACGTCCATTGCGGCACTGCTGTTCAAGTTTCCATACAAAATTTGACAATGTCATTTCGTACTCGCAAACTATTCGAATTCGATAACGGTTCGTGCTAGGAATACTGTACTTGTACTAAAGCTTAAGATAATTTTTCTCATTAGATATTTACTTGAGTTAATAAATTTGAAATTAATTATACAAAACATAGTATTGCTCTCATGAATATGAATATAATATTAGAGTTTATCAAATAACAAAACAGAATACAGTAATCAATCAAGAACGCCAAAAGTATATTAATAATGAATATTCAATGGTGTAATTAAGCGAGCGAGCGTAACATAATGAGGTCTTTGTAATTTCATAAATTTGGACGTTATGAATTCTTAGAGCATTCGCCTTGTAAAAGTTTGCTACATATTTTAAAAGCGAAACTTAGCTCTTCCGGAGGACTGCTGGCGTGTATTGCTATTCTGTGAGTAGGCTTTTGGAATACCACGAATTTCTGCTTGTATTTAATAGGGTATTTGACAAGTTTTAGAAAACGATCTCACGTTATTGACTAATGTCTATGGAGTCCGTTAAAAGTGGATATTCATCATTCTGTTGTGTATTTCAGTAAAAATAACAAAATCGAAAACTCCATTTTCAAGTTGCGCGCGAAAACGTTTTCTGGACAATATGGCGTCTTACTAGTGTGTGACGTCACGCGACTGTTATTAAAACGTCAAACGATACAATGTGATGTCACTTTAACCGGAAGTTTATTTGCGTGTGACGTCATTTTAGGCTCCGCCAATCCCAAGCGTTTTGGGTCACGTGACAAAAGATAAGAATAAGAATCTTTTTCGTGGGTCTTTAGTAAAATTATGAATATTTTTTTTTTGTAAAAATAGTAAAAACCCCTGCCAATATTCATTCTTAACACAGTTGCTTCATTTTAAATACTGTCAAATACCCTATTGAACACCCTTCATATATTTGGGATGCATTGCTTTGAGTCGGCGCTCCACAATGCTAGGGCACAGGTATTAATTGAAATACCAAGTCAAGTTGTAAATTATTTGGGAAAAATACGAACTTGGAAATCGATTCTTTCGGGACAAGTTTTTAAGTAAGTGATAAATAAACAATAAGCCTATGATTTTATTTATTTTTTAAGCATTTAACTGCTAGATGTTTAAATCTAAAGAAACGTTTACTAGAAAAAAATCCACGCGGACCAGGCAGCGGACGGGACTCGAATTGCTTAAAAAATAAATAAAATCATAATTATAATTGCTATTTCTTCTTTCAAATGTTTAATACTTGAAAAAGTATTCATTTGACATTGTGGGTTACCTACAATGCGAAGAGATGGCGCTGCTTTGCAGCTTAAGGCTAGGAAAATTTCGACGCGGCTAATAGGGCCAGTGCATTCGCCCGGATAGCGAAGGATGCGGGTTCGAGTCCCGTCCGCTGCCTGGTCCGCGTGGATTTTTTTCTAGTAAACAATAAGCTGTCTGATTTTCCTTAATCACACTTTTATAAGATTAAGAAAATTTTACAATTTGAGGTTTGTAGTTTGCTGGCTGTACCTATCCAAAAACCATTCGTTCGTCTGCCACTAGTCATAGGTACTAATATATAAGTCCCACTCCGAGTATAGTGCACTCGATGCCCCACTATCGGTTATATTCGAGTCGGCGAATCGTTCGTTGTTCGCTCGAGTGGAGTATCGACGCCTCTTCATTTGGCACCGATGCCGCCAGCCCGGTGCAGATACTGTTTGGTTGACTGTACTATTGTACTGTTATACTGAACGTAGATAAAGGTGTATAGGAATGCTGTTATCTGTGCAATACTGTATGTACGAGTATGTACCAATAGGGATGATGACTATTTTTTTTTCTTCGTTTATCAGGTAGTTTATCAAAAAGTATTGGACACGTATTTTTTCTTTTTTCACATAATATAAACATTGCAGAGATATATAGATTTGAAAAGTCACATGACGTCACGTTTGAGTATACTTTTAAGTAAATATTCACTCAAAAGTGACGTCACGAGCCCCTACTCCCAAACTTTGACGCGCTATATAACTTTGTCATTTTTTGGTTGATTTCCCAAAGAAAAAATACGTGTCCATTATTTTTTGATCATCTAACTGACGGACTAAATAGAATTCCGTTTTCTGTACCCCGTCATCACTCCTATTCAAAATATGAAATAGTAGCTATGCCTCGTGGTGTTACCCGCGGATTATTAGGGATATTTTCCCGCAGTAAAATGAAATGAAAAGTCTTTTATTCAGTCTAGGCTGCTTCTCCCACCAAACATGTTTTCAAATAGTGAAATTTCTCTACGTCCGATAAATTCGTATTGTGTACCAAAGATACGTGCAAATCTCTAAAAGACATCAAATCTCGATAATTTCCCGAAAATTTTGGTATTGTAATAGTCGGCAGTTTTGTTTCCGCAATGCCATTTCCGCTGTCACTACTAGAACACGTTGCCAATTGAAATTTACTTTTTTGTTTTTCATTTACCCAAGTTTTTGCCCCTAAATATTTTTCTTGTGTATCTTCGAAAACATTATTTTTAAAGTATTCTTCTGAAATGAAATGAAATGAAAAGAAATGAAAAGTCTTTTATTCAGTCTAGGCTGTTACAAGCACTTGTGAAGGTGAAAAAGCTACGCCATCAGTTCGCAAAACTACGGCGGGAGACCTTGTACTGAGAAGAACCGGCAAGAAACTCAGCAAGGGCTGCTTTTTTCTCCCTGTATTGATATATACAGAGTCGTCAAGTTGAAAAATTACTTCAGAGATACTTCTGAAGTCACCCTCCATTATATCATTTAGGATACAGATATATAGATACAATAAATTTTAATATTTAGTATAAAGGAAGCGGCATTAGATAGGTACCATATTACTGTTACAAAAACTGACTAATACCCAACAAATAACAAATTACAAGAAACACTATGTTCATGTATTACGATCATTTAGATAATCATTAACTTTATAATAGCCCTTATTCATAAGAGTAATCTTGATCTGAGATTTTTTGGTTAGTGAAAGCTCAATGAGATCTTGGGGAACTTTATTATACAATGCAATACTACATCCCAGAAATAAACCTCTTGATTTTTGGAGTCTGAAACATGGAACGGCATGCTTGTTCTTAAATCTCGTGTTAAAGTTATAGGTTTGACTTTTTTTGCAAATGCATCATAGTTTTGACGTGACAACGTCTTAAATTAGGTTGCGGCTGGGAGTCACTTATGAAAAAGTGTAACGCTCGGTAACGTTACGATGAGTCTCTCGTGTTAAGTTTAAGTTTACATGTACAATGTTTTAGTAAACAAAATATATTTCTATAGTTAAAATTTGTGCAATTCTTATTTTCATTCAATTCCTTGTTCCTATTGTGCAATTTAATTATATTCATATCAATAAATATTCTACCGAGAAAAAGACGTTGTCACGTAAATTCTTCGCCCGTAAAACCAACTTTACAGGCAACCATTTTTTTTCTTACATATATTAAATTTTCATAAATGTATTGCGACGCCAGTGTTAAAATAATATTTTAAATAAAACGTAGCTTATGTGTTAATCCAGGATGTCAGCTAACTCCATACCATTTTTTTATTAAAATTGCTTCAGCCATTTAGACATGAAGAAGAAACAAACATATGTACACACTAATGCACTCAGAAACTTTCGCCCTTATAATATTATTGTTATAATTGATTCCTTGAACTAAAATACTGCTGTCACCGGAAAATTATCGGTTCTTATGAAGCGAAGCTACCAATCCGCACTGGGCTCGCGTGGTGGGTCACGGCGCAACTATGACATTGACAGCAAAAAAGGACAATGAGGCAGTATGCAAAGACAGAAATAGAACAACACTTGACGCATCAGCTTTCTTCGTGACTGGATTCTACTTAATTGACATGATCTGATAATGGACCTAGGAGATGTGAAAGGGAACTCTTTGTAGGATCATAGCAGAACAGTTGTAACAAGTAATATTGCTTTGTTGATACATGCACCTAGTCCTTGTGCGAATGTCAAATTTTGGACGATTCAAACATTTTTTAACATTATAATTTTTTTTTTTAAAGCATGTAACCTTCAACGTAATATTTTCTTTAAACGTAAAAATTCCACGTGGACCAGGCAGCAAATGGGACTCGAACCCGCACCCTTCGCTATCGGGGCGACTGCACTGACCAATTATGCTACCGCAGCCCAGATGGCCGCGTCGAATTCCTTATAGCCTTTCTTAAGCTGCAAGGCAGCGCCATCTCTTTGCATGTTTTAAAGTACTTATCTCCAATTTAAATAAAGTTATAATTTTTATTTTTTTAAAGCATGTAACTACTTGATGTTCAAATCTAAAGAAAATATAACTAGAAAAATTCCACGTATTCATTTGACATTGTGGGTTACCTATAATGCGAAGGGATGGCGCTGCCTTGCAGCTTAAGAATGGCTAGAGGAATTTCGACGCAGTCCGTGAGGGCCGCAGTAGCATAATTGGTCAGTGCATTTGCCGGGATTGCGAAGGGTGCGGGTTTCAGTCCCGTCTGCTGCCTGGTCCGCGTGGAATTTTTTCTAGTTATATTTTCTTTAGATTTAAATAAAGTTATTTCGCCTCTGATTTGAAACGTGCCTATCTTCAATATTCTTCTCGCCTTGGACGTAACTATCTATTATCACATTCACATTTTCGACCGTCGTCATCATAAGCGTCTCGCGCTGGCCTACGTTGTCACCGTCTTACTGTGGCCACATTTCCAACGCGTACAAAGAAATTTGGTGACTTATTTCTTTGTCGCACTATCCGTAAATGGAATGCTCTGCCCGCTCACGTGTTCCCTCCCTCTTACAACCTGGGATCCTTTAAAAGAGGCGTGAAGAAGCAACATGCAGGCCGGCAGGGTGAGGATGTCTGGTGTGGCAGATAGAACTGCTGTATAAGCTATCTTCGCGTCTGGACTTCACCTTCACTTAACCTGACCTGATGGTGGGGTGGAGTCATTTGTCGGACCTATCTTTAAATAAGCACCACTACTTGCCACAAATAAGCGTAAACTCTACCAAAAGCTTTAATGAATTGACGTACATACCCGATTACAGGCACCTCATTAACAGATGGAGTATGGAACAGTATCAATAAATTAAGTGGCAGACGGGACACTGGCGCAGTAAATTCGGCCTTAATGAACCATTAGCCAGAAATTAGCCGAATAACAGGACATGCGAATGTTCAGCGGAATACTATCGCAGCGCCCGCCCTCAGCGTCCGTCGGTATGCCTGAATGCGAATTGTAATAGAATCGTATGTTGCAAATAGAGATACACTAGTGGCCCGCCCTCGCTTCGCTTCGGTGTAGAGCTAGTAGTTTAGATTATATTTTTGTTCTCAGGTTTCTATTAAACACAATGACTTTCTTTAAATACCTAATTACTAAAGACACGCGCCGCCGCCGGCCCCCCGGCCAGTACTGCCCGAACCGGTATGTTTCTGCATTTTAAAGCTAAAACGCTACCTTCGAAAGACTTTTATTGAGCTAAAACGCTCAATAAAAGTCTTTCGAAGGTAGCTCGACAAATTAAATAAAAGTTTTATTCTGACGACGAAGCCTGTAAAGGCTACGAAACGTCAATAAATAAATAAAGTTGCGTGCATTAACCCGTAAAAACTAGTATTATTTAACAAAAAATAAATAAATTTATGAAATACAAATTTATGAAAATAAATCAATGAAAAATTAATTAATGAAAAAACTATGTGGGCACAACCAAACATAAAGATTTTATTCTCTTCAGTGTATCCGCGAAGATGTCCATATCGGTCGACTTTGACAGTGAATTGTACTGAGAGAGCATTCTATTTATAGGAGAACTAGCCGTGCCCCGCGGTTTCACCCGCTTTTCTATAACATATATATTTCGAAAAAGATTATTACAGGATTTTATGTTGATAAAAAACTCTATGGCCCATAACTCATTAATAGGTACCAACTCTTAACATCTTACACACGTGATAACTTTTAAACGAAATATCCGATTGAGATGAAACAAAAAGTATTTTACTTCTACATAAATACTTTTGATAACATAATGCTTAATTTCGATAAAGATTAATATTACGATACATATTTAACGTAGTTCTCTTTCTTCAGACGATTTAATAATTATTTTGAACACAAAATCGGTTATTGTGATTAAACCATGATAGCTAGATATATGTTCTCGCAAACTTTTTTGTAGGTCTTAATGGGATCTACAAACCCGTAGTACATCATTTTGTTCTATTTTCAATAGTTTTTGCAGCGCACGCAAAAATAGGTTTTCGATTTTACACCTTGTGTTACACAACAGCAATTTAATTACGGATCCCTAATTTTGATGAAATATAGTCTATAGCCTTCCTCGATAAATGGACTACCCAACACTGAAAGAATCATTCAAATCGGACCAGTAGTTCCAGAGATTAGCGCGTTCAAACAAACAAACAAACTCTGCAGCTTTCTAATATTTGTATAGATTCTATAGTTCCTGCTTCGTAGATTTCGGGGTTTTTTTTAAAATTAGACTAGAAGAATTATTAAAAAGGTTTTTTTCTTATTTTTATTTTTATTTCATCTCGCAAGCAGTCTTCGGTCAGTTAACAGCAAACAACACCTGATGAGGTGTGATGCAATATTTTTCTCAGATATAAATAAATATAAATAAAAATAACCATATTTTATAATAAGTTCCAATAATTCGGTAACCAATTCTGGAACCACTTAACAAACGATAACTATTTGAATACACATGCAATCTTTTATTATTTTTAGCGGTTTCTTGTTAAATTTTCAAACGGGAAAATTTTCCTCTTAAACTTATTAGGCTGAAGATAATTTTCTTGATAAGGCTCTCTTAAATGTCTCCATTCAAATATGTAAGGAACATTTTCTCTCTCTGCAGCATATGCCTCCAAATAACAGGAGTAGATTGGGCCATTGACCCACTTCCCCGGCGAATGTTAATTGGCATCTTATGGCAACAGGCGTAACCAGCCACCCTTTAGTTGCTAAGCTTCTATGTAATTTGAAAAATCTTAGTCGAACTTCGTTGCATTCAAATGTCAGAGATTTTCAAATTTCTAATTTGGGACAAGTTGGGACAAGACTCCGACACTCTCTCTTCTCATAATTTCAAATAAGATGGGATTGATTGATTGATGGGATTGATACCAAGATTGGTCAGGGAAGCGATTGAAATAACCAAACACAAAAAATTTCAATCAAAACCCCATCCGGTTTAAATTGTCAAGTGTCTGGAATCCAGTGGTTCGTATGTGCAAAAACCGCAAAAAAGTGTCGTTCCGCGATCGGATACTGTGAGTATTGTGTGTCGGGAATAGGTGCGAGTCAATAGTGAGAATGTGACCAATGGTAGGAGTATCGACTACAGTAAAAGACGACGTCAGAGGGTAGACCGATATGTCTGCCAATAACATCTACCCGCAATTACTTCAGTTACTCCGTGATCATGGCGCTTGCAACAGTGCCGAAATATCGGAGACTCATTAAAAACAAGGTACATGGAAACAATCCCGTTAATAGCTATAAAATGAGATTAACATAGTATAGTGTAACATCCCTTTGTGTCATATCTGTATCATCATCATCATCAGCCTATTAATTACTCACTGCTGTGGCACATGCCTTCCCTATGGATGGAATAGGGAGATTGGGTCATGACCCAGTGCGAATTGGTTGGGGCTGACGACTGCAGATGCAGCCGGGATCAACGGCTTAACGTGCCTTCAGAAGCGCGGGGGAGTTCAAGATTGTAAATTTTTAGCCACCCATCCAATGGCCGACCACTGCGAAAGTTGCTCAACTTCAACGATCGCAGCCGAACGCGCCAACCACTTGCGCCATCGAGCTCCTCATGTCATATCTGTATACACTGACTGATTTAGCCTCATCATCATAATCATCATTAGCCTATTAATGTCCCCACTGCTGGGGCACAGGCCTTCCCTATAGATGGAATAGGGAGATTGCTCCACGACCCACCACGCGGGCCCAGTGCGGGTTGTCGGGTGCTAACGACTGCAGATGCAGCCGGGACCAACGGCTTAACGTGCCTTCCGAAGCACGGAGGAACTCGAGATAGTAAATTTTTGGTCACCCATCCAATGACCGACCACTGCGAAAGTTGCTTAACTACAACGATCGCAGCCGAACGCGCTAACCACTTGCGCCATCGAGCACCACATTTAGGCTAGATTTTTTAAATCTATCCCTCAAACTCTAATCCGAATTCAAATTTTTGCGTCAGACTGGTGTACTTTTAAAATACACCTACATTTTAGTAATATAAGTTATTTACGGGATTGTTACCATGTACCTTGTTTTTAGCGAGTTTCCGATATTTCGGCACTGTTGCAAGCGCCATGATCACGGAGTAACTGAAGTAATTGCGGGTAGGCTGTTATTGGCAGACATATCGGTCTACCCTCCGACGAAGTCTTTTATTGCGTTCGATACCCGTACCACAGCCTACCCGCAATTACTTCAGTTACTCCATGATCATGGCGCTTGCAACAGTGCCGAAATATCGGAAACTCGCTAAAAACAAGGTACATGGTAACAATCCCGTAAATAACTTATATTACTATAATGTTAGTGACCATGAAAGTTTAAAACAATACACCTAGATTTCCCAGGAATAATACAACTTTATCTCGAATACCTTTCCTTTGTATTTTTAAATAGAAACCGATGCTTCTCTCGGTTCTGCCGGCTCCTAGACGTACGTTTGCTTACTCCAAGCATCAGGATGTTTGCTATAACGTAATGTTTGAGGAACGATATTGAGAGGCGCTTCCAGAGGCGAGCAAACAAGCCTTCTACGTTTTTAAATTAAAGACACGAGAATATCAAATACGCCGGAGGCTGTGAGACTGAGTGGAGGCGAAAGAGGTTGCATAGGATAACAGATTTATAATAGAACTTCGTATTCAACTCCGGGAAAACCAATACTGGTTTATGAGACACTGTTATACACTTAAGATTATAATGTATTTCTTATAAAAAAAAAAAAAAAAAAAAAGAAACATTAAAAAGAATATGAAGAAAAAAAAATAGAACTATCAATTCTTGTGGAAGAAAACAAGAGTTTGTAGTACATAGGTTTGGAGTGAAACTCTGCAATCATCGAGTCGAACTAACTAACTAAATTCATTCCCTTGTTTCATTAATGTTTGTTCGTTATAGTACTTGTACACATTTAATTTAAAATAACTAAAGACCCCCGGGATGGAATTTGATGCGCTTTGGCACAGATGATCTTGACTATAATACCTTTCAAACAAATGTAGTTTAAGCCGTGGCGGACGTGGGTGCAGCGTCCATACATTTTTGCCCAATGTCCTTTTATAAAAGAAATACATAGAGTATTAACTATACTTTCAATGAATTCAAAAATGTCAACATTCAATTCCTATGTCAATTTCAAATTATAGTAGAATACAATATTTATAGTCAATGAAGTAAAATGTCACATACAAATTAATAAAAAAATAGTCATTAAATATTATCGAAAATAAAACAGTCTAATTAATGCAAGGATTTATCATACAAAAACTTATCGACACTATAAAAAGTGCTTTCAATGAGCCATAACTTTAAATTATGTTTAGAAATATTAAGAGACTTTGGTCACTAACGAAGTCGAACCCATGACATGAGTTAACCTGCTCAATTTGACCAAAGTTCAGGTGGTTTAGGAGGACCAAACAATCAGGTGGGTAACTTAAATATGTTTTTGGAAAGTTGTGAGCTTATAGTACCTAAGTTTGGAGCGAGACACTGCAATAATCAGTACCCTTAGCACGACCCAATATCGAATTCGAATAGTTTGCGAGTGCGAAATGTCAATGTCAAATTTTGTATGGAAACTTGAACAGCAGCGCCACAACGGACGTAACGAGAACTAAAAATCAGTACACATTTCACAATGACATTGTCAAATGTGGTAATTAAATAGCATATTGATCACATATTTATGTAAACAATCATGAACTGGGAACAAATATTTGTGATCATTAGAGAAATTAATGTCGCTACCGGGAATCGAACCCATTGGAGTAGAAGACGCTGCCATTGCATTAACCGATCGTCATAATAATATGTCACGAGAATCAGATATAAAAAAAATTCTACTATCGATTAGACACGGGAGAACATTGAAAAGTTTATTTTACTAGTGGCTGCCCGCGATAAGTTTTTTTTTTTTGAGATTTCCACAGAATCCTAACAGTTGTCTGTGATAAAAAGTATCTTAAGTTGTCTAGGTCATATACTATATGCGTACCAGATTTCATAAAATTCTATTTAGCAGTTTTTGCGTAATTAAATAGGGGTGATGAGGGTGGGTACAGTAAGCGAAATTCTATTAAGTCCGTCATTTAGATGATCAAAAAATAATGGACACGTATTTTTTATTTGGGCAATCAATCAAAAAATGGCAAAGTTATAGCGCGTCAAAGTTCGGGAGTATGGCCTCGTGACGTCACTTTTAAGTGAAAATTGTACCAAAACGTGACGTCATGCGACTAGTCGAATCAATATATCTCTGCAATGTTCATATTATGTGAAAAAAGAAAAAATACGTGTCCAATACTTTTTGATAATCTACCTGATAAACGAAGAAAAACAAAAGTCATCATCCCTATTGCTGTATTGAGACATAGGACAGCTTTTATCCCGGATAAAGGCTGTTTTTTTTTTGTTTTTTTTCTATGTTATAGGGGGCATACGAGCAGACGGCTCACCTGATGGTAAGTGATCGACGCCGCTTGCAACACCAGGAGTATCACAAATACGATGCCGGCCTTTAAGGAAGGAGTACGCTCTTTTTTTGAAGGTTTTTGGGTCCTATCGGTCCGGAAACACTGCTGGCGACAACATATTCCACAGTTTTGTCGTACGTGGTAAAAAATTTCGACAAAAACGCACGGTTGTGGATAGCCACGCATCAAGATGATGGGGGTGAAATTTTTGTCGCGATGTAGGATGGCGAAATGCAGCAGCTGGAATTAATCCGAACAATTCCTCAGAACACTCCTCCTGATAAATGAGATAGAAGATGCAGAGCGAAGCTACATCCCTACGCAAAGCCAAAGGATCAAGCTGATCGGAAAGGTCCTGGTCGTCGACGATTCGAGCCGCTCGGCGCTGGATGCGATCCAAAGGGAGAAGCTGGTACTGGGGTGCCCCCGCCCAAAGATTAGAGCAGTACTCCATGTGAGGCCGAACCTGTGCCTAAGTTCCTGTGGTATAGTTAAAAAACTAAAGTCAACGCGGACAAAGTCTCGGGCGGCGGCTAGACTTTCATATTTTTAGGATCGAAATTCGGTATTGGGACTTTAGAGATCAACGCTGCAAACTCTATCAACTTCCAAGGTTATCGAACCCTAATATAGTTCAACAAACTAAACCCCCATAACATGCTCATCATCAGCCTATTAATGTCCCCACTGCTGGGGCACAGGCCTTCCCTATGGAGGGAATAGGGAGATTGGGCCATGACCCACTATGCGGACCCAATGGGTGCTAAAGACTGCAGATGCAGCCGGGACCAACAGCTTAACGTGCCTTCCAAAGCACGGAGGAACTCGAGATAGAACATTTTTGGTCACCCATCCAATGACCGACCACTGCGAAAGTTGCTTAACTTCAACGATCGCAGCCGAACGTGCTTACCACCTCGAACGCGCTAACAATACGCTGGGATCATTCAATTGTGTTCGAAAGGGGGTGTAAGAGGGGACCCGACCACCCCATTACTGACTAATATGATACCTAATTGTTTGCTAAACAGACAACGCAGGGGGGATAACTTAGTTTGCCGTCTGGCTATACTTGTACGCCGAGCTCAAGCTATCGTATGGTTCGTAGGAGATAAGCATACTCAGACTTTATGCGTGGATCACACTGGGAGCGTAGCTAGCAGGTCTTGTTTACCGGTTAATTTTCAAACCTAAATCAGTGTCAAGTACATTAGGAGCGTTTTATTTAGGTTTGGCTCTACCTTAACCTTAAAAAAACCGGTTTTTCTAAAAAGCAAAATCAAATAGGTTTTGAATCAATTTAGCGGTTTTAAAGGGTTTCATATGACTGACGGTTGAAATAAATACACAACTACAAAATGAATAGTGAGTCTAAACTAGACGCTAGAAAACATGTCAATAAATGCATAAATCTCTGAGCATTAACAAGTTGTGACTTGATTAGTTCAAACAAAACAAACTTCAAGCGATGCCGACGGGTGCACGTGTCGCTCTGGATTAATGGACTGGATAATGGATGCGCTCCGAACGAAACCTTTACTAAAAACCGGTATAAACCTTTATTTACCGGTATTTTTGAAACCGGTTTCAAGCCCTGGTAGCTAGGTTCCTTTTACTCCACTTACACTGTGATAGTTATCGTTAAAATTCATTAATCCACGGCTAAATCAGCAGGACTTACTAATCTAAATCTAAAGAAAATATAACTAGAAAAACCAGGCAGCAGACGGGACTCGAACCCGCACCCTTCGCAATCTGGGCGAATGCCTTTGACATTGTGGGTTATCTATAATGCGAACAGATGGCGCTGCCTTGCAGCTTAAGAATGGCTAGAGGAATTTCGACGCGGCCCGTGAATGCTGCGGTCGCATAATTGGTCAGTGCATTCGCCCGGATTGCGAAGGGTGCGAGTTCGAGTCCCGTCTGCTGCCTGGTCCGCGTGGATTTTTTTCTAGTTATATTTTCTTTAGATTTAAACATCAAGCAGTTACAGGCTTTAAAATAAAAAAATGGTTGCCTGTAAAGTCGGTTTTACGGGCGAAGATTTTACGTGACAACGTCTATTTCTCGGTAGAATATTTATTGATATGAATATAATTAAATTGCACAATAGGAACAAGGAATTGAATGAAAATAAGAATTGCACAAATTTTAACTATAGAAATATATTTTGTTTACTAAAACATTGTACATGTAAACTTAAACTTAACACGAGAGACTCATCGTAACGTTACCGAGCGTTACACTTTTTCATAAGTGACTCCCAGCCGCAACCTAATTTAAGACGTTGTCACGTCAAAAAATAAGAATTATAACTTACTAATCTTTTTTTTTATTTATTTATTCATCTCATTTCATGTATAATTAACTTATGGTAGTTTTATAATCATTAACACAATTATGAAAAGTGATGACTTCGCGATATGTACGCTTGTACTAAAGTAATCTAACTTTTTGTTTACTTTCACTTTAAAATAATTGAAACGAATTATAAAATAGTAATTCCACTACGAAACTCCGATCAGTACCCTAGCACGAACCAATATCGAATTCGTATCGTTTGCGAGTCCGAAATTTCATTGTCAAATGTGTACTGATTTTTAGTTCTCGTTGCGTACTTCGTGCCGCTGCAGTTCAACTTTCCATACAAAATTTGACATTGACATTTCCGTTTCCTAACTATTCGAATTCGATAATGGATCGTGTTAGGCTGAGCGCAGATTAGAGTCACGACAGTTGTTAGACAATCTTGTCTTACATAGACGAGACAGCTTTACAATTAAAAAAAAAACAGTTGTGTCTACCACAAGGCGCACACCAAGACGAAACTGTTTTGTCTACGATGCGACACACACCATTTTCATCAGTATCAGAATAGATTTCACCGATTATTTATTTTATAGAAATTAAGGCACCAGCCCAGAAAGTTTTATCAGTAATTTCGAATGAATGTATCAATCTATCTTTGATAATTTGTCAAAATTTATGGACCCACATATTACTTATTTTATCGTATGTATTATACTTTCTTTCAGTATCGATTATCATCCCTAATCGCTTGACAATTTTGTCGTTGGTGTGCCTCACCTTTTTAATGGTTGTGGTAACTTTATCGTTCCAAGTTAAACGGAGTTCGTAATGTAGCCGCTCTGCTCGCAATGGAAAGTGGGCATTAGAGTAGGGGAGAACTGACAACTTTGAAGAGTCGACTTGATTCCCTACCAAAATGATTTATTATGGTAGATCGGTAACATATAATACTAATACACATTACAGATCATTTATCCCTTCAAAGTTAAGGTATTATGAGAGGTAGTGAACTACAATTGCTTATTTTGAAATGAGTTTAGCTAATTTTGAAAAAGCACCAAACCTGATGAGAAGAGATATGTATAGATGTTGAATAAAGTAATTAGAGAGGAGCTCGATGGCGCAAGTGGTTAGCGCGTTCGGCTGCGATCGTTGAACTTAAGCAACTTTCGCAGTGGTCGGTCATTGGATGGGTGACCAAAAATTTACTATCTCGAGCTCCTCCGTGCTTCGGAAGGCACGTTAAGCCGTTGGTCCCGGCTGCATCTGCAGTCGTTAGCACCCACCAACCCGCACTGGGCCCGCGTGGTGGGTCATGGCCCAATCTCCCTATTCCATCCATAGGGAAGGCCTGTGCCCCAGCAGTGGGGACATTAATAGGCTGATGATGAAAGTAATTAGAAAGGTTCTCAATCAGGATTTTGATGAAGGAATAATAGGGATACAAATGAGCCAGCCTCTCACTAACAAACTTGAAAATATGAATTTTATTTTGCAAACTGGAAATTGCAAAGCTGCTTTCTAAAGTTCAATTTAAATGAGCATTTTGCCCTTTAAGTTATCAGCCAAAAGACATCTTGAAAATATTAGAAAAGTTGATTTCAACATAAGTACATTTCAATAGTAAACTACTTTTAAATAAATAAATAAATATTTCCAACACTCACACCAATTAGCCTAGCCCCAAAGTAAGCACTATAAGGCTTGTGTTATGGGATACTAGGGTAACGGATAGAATACATATACAGTACATATATTTAAGTATATTTATATAGAAATACATATTAAACATCCATGACTGGAGTACAAATGCTCGTATTCATCACACAAAACATCTGCCCCCACCGGGATTCGAACCCGGGACCTCTCGAGTCGGCGACACCGTCGTCAGACATTTATTTTAACATACCAAAATGTTCAGAGTATAGAGAATAAAAACATTTGCTTGAAGATTTACGTTATTAGATTCTAATATTGACATACTATTTTTCAGAACTATAGAGAATAAGAGATTATTGTAATTGGATTAATATACCAAGCTTTAAATTGGGGTCACTTTATTGTAGAGAAACTCACGAAGGTAAGGGCGTTTGTGTGTTGATAAGAGATAATATAGACTTTATAGAGAGAAAAGATAATGTAGATTATTCTGTTGAATGTGTATTCTTGTAGAACTTTGTGTTACTAAGATACCAAAGTTAAATTGAATTGTAATAGGATAATATAGATTAGACCGCCAAATAGATATGTTCTATGAACAAATAAATAAACTCTTGAAAAAAAGAACGACGGGTTGCACTCCGGGAGTGCCGGCAGAAGTGAAAACTTGAATATTAACGTTGTGCATTTTTGATATTTTGGAATGGTTAGGGAATAATTTTGCACTAATTGCTTTAATTATCAGTATTAAAGTGCTATTATGTATGTGGTGGAATACACTATTTATTAATTACGCTATCGTACACAAACATGACAATTTATATTACATTAACAAAGTTTATTTCTCAGAAAAATCAACTTACATGAATCACGTTTAAGCGCACTTAGCGATATCTATTGTAAAGAAATCAACTTACATAAATCAATTTTTAAGAACACCTAGCGACATCTATTGTAAAAACAATGCATTTTCTTCGCAATAAAGCTGCCACGTGGACGTCCTAGATAGAGACTTATTATTATAATACGATAAAATAAAATATTACTATGTTTCGTCCAATATATTGAAAGTCAACAACCTTTCCAATTTTATTGTGTGTCATGATGCGATCAGCCCACGTGTTTAACCTGACGCGAGTTTAACATTTTTGACCCATACAAAAAAAAAGTGTACAACGCCGCTAAAGAAATTTTCACTTCCAAAACTTAAAGGATATAAATAAATATTTATTGATAGGTAGTGATTTTAATATAAATTTAAAAGTAAAAAACAAACACTCCCAAGACCTTATCAATGCTACGAGTAGTTATAATCTAAATCAATTAATCCGAAAGCCCCATTCCTTGTAGAAAAGTAATTATGAAGAGAAGTATGGTTTGTCTGATCATAACGCTGCTCACGTGATTTTAAATTCAGATTTGCACTTTGAAGAAAAATATATGTCGTATAAGTATAGGCAGAACTACTAGTAATATTAGTGATGAACGGTTATGCGCATTCGCATATTTTTGAATATTCGCATTCACAAAATCTCTGCGAATGTTTTGCGAATATGAATATAAAAAAAAAAACAATTTGGAGAAGTTGTAGTTCTTCCTTTCCTTGAATATTCATTGTTACACAGCTTGCATTTAGCTCGTTCAGCATCGCAAAGTGTGAAATAAGTCCATATTTCACTAGAATTTGATTTACTCATGTTAATTAATCACTATTCAAACTCTAACTTCAAAATTCACTTGTTTTTTTTTACGAAAAGACCGGCGCCAGCGGAATGACACTTCAGTCGGATGAGTTCATATCAATACGGCAATTCGAACGAGACTGCCACCATGCCATAGACAATTAGCGCCAATTTTGAACAAAAACATATATATTTGCATTCGCGAATGTCGGTACCAGATATTCGCATCCGCATTCGCATTCGCGAAAATGTTCAAAAAATTACATTCGTTACATCACTACTATGTATGCTGCCATCGGATTTGCGTTATGATTATTATGTTGATTTTCATTAAAAAGCTGTTAATAAAATCCATGCATTACCAACTTCTCACCTTTGACTTCAAGCATGTTTCACTGCATTAAACCAGGGACAATATAATATTGTTCCGAATAATGTTATGCCATAAAGAAATGAACACAATTGGGACACGTACCGTTTTTATTGTCGCTCCTATTGAATCCGAAAACGGTATGCTTTCTCGCAGTTACTCTTATAAAAGTTATGGAAATTTCAAATTATGTTTGAATATTTTTCCGGCATATACTTAGGCAGTTAAAATTTTTTATTCCTTCGCTGGTGTAGCTTTTCGACTCATACAAGTGCATACCTACCTATAATTGCTTGAACATATAACTAAAGGTATGCTGTTTATTTTAATGGTAAGTTTCTACTTAGTTCAGCTGCGTTAGGCTGCGTTTCCACCAGAGATGTGCGATGGAAATGTGTCGTGCGAGGATGTCTAGCTGTGCTGTGAAAATGTGTGGGGATTTCCACCAAAGCTGTGCGATGAAAATGTGCCTACGAGGATGTGTAGCGGAGCTGTGAAAATGCGCATTAATGTGTGGTGCGAGGATGCGTTGCTTTATCATCTGCTTCCATTTCTTCATCGCAAATTTGTTAAATATAAAAGTATCTTCTTTTTCCAATTATCCATATCTATTTTGTGCACTTCTACTTCCAACAAACTCCGTCTATGGACTGGCTGGTACAGTATGCGCAAACCTCGCAACACATCCTTCTGAACACACATTCCTCGCTTGTTTTGTATGCGCAAAAATCTAGCTCCGCTGAGCCGTTTCCACCAGAGCTGTGCTGACCCAAGCGAGGTAAATGAAGCGATTCTATTGGTTCTTTACAAACACATCCCTCGCTATGCATCCTCGCACATCTCTGGTGGAAACGCAGCCTTAGTCTATTATTACACTCGCAGTAGAGACATCACCAAACAATTGTTGCGGATTGGTGGGTGCTAATGACTGCAGATATAATCGCGACCATCAGCTTTACCTTGTGCCTTCCAAAATATGGAGGAGCTTAAAACGATAATTTTTTGGTTTTTCTTCCTATATAAGCGAATGCATTACGAAGCGCAACCCAACCGAGGTGATGAACACGTAACCTCTGCGCAATCGGGCTATTTCTAAAGATGCCGACGACATCAAACTAAATTAGGGATGTGCGATCCGGGTTGTCGATCCGATTTTTCGGATCGTAATGGATCGGAATGCTACGATCTGATCCGCGGATCGGATCGCATGCCGTCGATCCGATCTTCAAGAAATCGGATCGGATTGGATACAATAAATAAGACAAATTATTTTAGATTTTTATTTGGTAAACCTATCAATAATCGTCACACCTAATCAGGTACAACTTTTGTTTATAATAATAGAATGTATAAGATTAAAGGATCCACCTGCAAAGAATGGCGCCAAGTTAAAATGTAAACAAAGATAAAGTTCGTAACAGAAACCTTAGTAAGTACCTACCCAATTTATTGTAAACAAACCGCGTTTTAATTCATACGATCCAAGCGATCCGATCTTTCAAGTTTTGTAACGATCCGGCAAAAAATCGTATGGCGTCGATCCGATCCGAAAATCACCGGATCGTATGCCTTCCGATCCGATCTTTCAAAGGATCGGATTGGATCGGCGCATCCCTAGACTAAATAACTATTTTGTCCAAATATAAGATATATCTATATATATAAAACTCAAAGGTCTGACTGACTGACATAGTGATCTATCAACGCACAACCCAAACCACTGGACAGATCGAGCTGAAATTTGGCATGTAGGTAGATGTTATGACGTAGGCATCCGCTAAGATAGGATTTTGATCAATTCTACCCCCAGGTGGATAAAATAGGGAATGAAAGTTTGTATGAAACTTTGTCAATTTTAAACCGATCGGGCTGAGACTTTGCATGCAGGTATAAGAAGAATCATAGATGAATGTCATTGTGTATAATACAAGCCTGAGAAAAAAAACTGTAGTCTACACTTTAGCTCTACGCCGAAGCGAAGCGAGGGCGGGCCGCTACTTTACAATATATATCGTTCATTTGGACTTAATGTATTACGTTCGCTTGCTAGTTCCGATTAAAGAATTCATAATTTTACCCCCTCGAAACTTACATTTACTTTTGGACAACGGTAACAAAACTGATCATAACAAAATCATTTATTCAAACAACAATATTAATAATAAATACCTCCTACCTACTTAGCCACCTTAATTGTTTTCCAGTTCCACGAAAATCTCTTCATAATAATCAACGTAGCATTCCAACGCAGAATTGTTTTGGTCTACCTACGCAGATGCCAGCTAACTTCATCCATATTACGAACGGTGGTAACAGGCTGAAGTACATAAACAGCCATACTCCAACTATACAACGCCAACATACATTTGCACCCAAATTACGAAGCGATGAAGCCAAAATGAACCTTACAGCTGGACATTAAGAGCTATTGGTAATTATAGGTATAGTGCTTGAATACATTGGTGAAGGGTGAGAGGCGACGCTGCGTGCATCTGTGTTCACAGGGTGTTGATAATAGGCGTGAAGTTGTCTGTACTATTCGATATTTAGTTGGAGTGTAGACGGGAATTTCCAGATAAAAAATTTGTTGAATTGACAATGAAATAGATGATATGATTGTAATGTTAATAATTTCATCAGTGAAAAGCGTGGTCGTTCTTTTTCTATAGAACGCCCAGGATGGCTAGACTAAGGCCATCATTCTATCCTACTCGATACTAACACTTGCTTTTAAATTATTACATTACATTGGCTAAAATATATATTATTGCTGACCTTTCGCGCAGCGTTCCTTTAAGTAAAATACATCAAGTATTAGTTACATAATAAAGGTTACTTAACAAAAAGTGTCTTGTTCATATCACTCAAATGCCATTTGTCATTCAATGAACTGAAACAAAACATGGAGTTACTAAATAAAACTAGTTTTAATGGGTTAATGTGAAATTTATTTATTTATTGACGTTTCGCAGCCTTTTCAGGTCTGCATCGTCAGAATAATGATTATTTTATTTACTTGGCGAGCTACCTCCGAAAGACTTTTATTGAGCGTTCGGATATTTCATTGGAAGATTTTTAAAACTTTATTGTCAATGCATGAATTTATTTGATAATAATTAATAATTAAGATTGCAATTTTGAGTTATTTATAAATATGTCAAATAAATAATTCAAAATTAGAAAAAATATTTTAAATAAATTACTTCATTATCTAAATTGGCTAATAAATTAATACATAGACAATATATAATAAATTTTCTTGCATTAACCCGTTAAAACTAGTTTTATTTAAAGAGTGATGTGCGTGAAAACCTAAGAAACAAATATGGAGTTACTAATTCAAGATTCATCATCATCATCATCAGCATCTTTATGTCCCCACTGCTGGGGCACAGGCCTTCCCTATGGATGGAATAGGGAGATTGGGCCATGACCCACCACGCGGGCCCAGTGCGGATTGGCGGATTCTAACGATTGCAGATGCAACCGGGACCAACGGCTTAACGTGCCTTCCGAAGCATGGAGGAACTCGAGATAGAAATTTTTGGTCACCCATCCAATGACCGACCACTGCGAAAGTTGCTTAACTACAACGATCGCAGCCGAACGCACTAACCACCTGCCCCATCGAGCTCCTCAAGATTATTCTTCGTTTATTAATAAGGGGATTAACGTTGGCGCTATCGTTCAGATGAGTAGTACTATTACCACATTACTATGGCCGCAGCAATTTATTGTAGTTCTCTTACTTAAATGAAGTGTCTGAAGACTACCTAGTTGGAAAAAATCACTAAGCTCGATTGATTTCACTGTTTTATGGACAGAACAGTACCGAAAGAAGATAGGGAAAAAATCGTCCATTATAGAAGAAACTCATTGGTGAATTGGACGCGTGCAAAGCCGTGATGCATCATCAGTAAGATTAAGAAAACGGAAGGTTTGAGAATTCATATTTTTGTAAATTATTTATTATGACGACCTCCGTGGCCGAGTGGTTTGTACGCCGGGTTTCATGGCTGTCGCCGACTCGAGAGGTCCCGGGTTCGAATCCCGGTGGGGGCAGATGTTTGTGTGATGAATACGTACATTTGTACTCCAGTCATGGATGTTTAATATGTATTCATATAAATATACTTATATATGTACAGTATATGTATTCTATCCGTTAACCTAGCATCCCATAACACAAGCCTTATAGTGCTTACTTTGGGGCTAGGCTAATTGGTGTGAGTGTCGGAAATATTTATTTATTATTATTTATTATATTATATTGCGATAACTCATAGCATTGTTTCATTGACGATAGTAAGTCACACAACAATATAATTTACGGCCACTATTTACATACTTTTATCTCCGCCGACCCTATTAAAAGCGAGCGTCCCATTGCACACACGCCAAGAAAGAGTGTTAGGCTAAATCGAAAGCCTTCGGGCATAAGCGACCCTTGTCAGTCGTCATTTCACGGGTATCTTGTTCCCGCAGCCAATTACAATTTGATTGACTGTCCACCACTCATAGTTGAACCGTCCGCCTCCCTATCTAACTTCAGAAATTGTAGCTTTGTGAGAAGATTACCAGAGATCTGACACGATCGGTCGTTTCGAACCAAGAGTTTGGTCGAATGCCCAGACTGATTGGCCTAGACTGGACTCTGTTTCAATAATGAAGTGATTGAATGTATTACGGATGGTGTGAGGTCAAAGCTTTACGAAAAATGTCCGTTATTAAAAAGTGTCGCTAGTAAAAAGGGTTCCGATGTTACGTTGGAGCGAAGCGAAATTGATAATAAACAGTTCATATAGCTACAGTACAAGGTACAGTTAACAAGCAAACTTCAAAAGTGAGACTCTAATAACATGATGATAGTGAAATTTTCACCCTGACTAAAGTTCTTTCTGATATTCTTACTTTATTAACATAAATAACAGTTCTAAAGAAAATATAACTAGAAAAAAAATCCACGCGGACCAGGCAGCAGACGGGACTCGAACCCGCACCCTTCGCAATCCGGGCGAATGCACTGACCAATTATGCTACCGCGGCCTCACAGACCGCGTCATAATTCTTCTAGCCATTCTTAATCTGCAAGGCAGCGCCATCTCTTCGCATTATAGGTAACCCACAATGTCAAATGAATACTTTTACAAATATTAAACATTTGTAAGAAGAAATAGCAATTATAGTTATAATTTTTATTATTTTAAAGCATGTAACTGCTTGATGTTTAAATCTAAACAAAATATAACTAGAAGAAAAAAATCCACGCGGACCAGGCAGCAGACGGGACTCGAACCCGCACCCTTCGCAATTCGGGCGAATGCACTGACCAATTATGCTACCGCGGCCCTCACAGACCGTGTCGAAATTCTTCTAGCTATTCTTAAGCTGCAAGGCAGCGCCATCTCTTCGCATTATAGGTAACCCACATTTTTTCTAGTTATATTTTCTTTAGATTTAAACATCAAGCAGTTACATGCTTTAAAGTAATAAAAAATATAACTATAAATAACAGTTTATTAGAGCCAGGTTATTAAAAAGCTTTGGTACCATCCCATAAACATGTGTCCAGATCCAAAGTAAAGATAACTGATGCAACAGGAATTTTATGCGCTTTCTTGAAAAGACTCTTTCAAGCTTCATTTAAATGATTCCGGATATATATGGGTTCTCATAAATAGTATTTACAAAGATTTATGAAAAAGTACACTCCAAAGAAGGCTTCGTCCAAGAGAACGGCAATAAAATGTAAATCAATGAGACCCAGAAAACTTACGAAGTATTTGAAAGCGCGCCTTACGATGCAGTTTGCAGTTCATTATACTTCAATGTTACATCCTCAAGATTTAATATAACCATGTAGTTGTCCGTCAGCATACTGCATCATCACACCTGTTTAGAGACAGAAAATGAAACGATTAGTACACCTACTCTGTGGATATGAACTGCCATTGTTAATATTCCCGCTCCCTAATGTCATTCGTTCTTCGTGTGCGGCATCATCCACTTTCGTGTTAATTACATTGTTATATAATTGTGTTAATTGTGATTGTGAAAAGTTATTTATTTGTGCAAAATGGGAAAAAGGAAGAGAGAGTTCAATGAAGAAAAAATAATCTTAAAAATAAAACGTTTGGAAAAGAAATTGCAATCAAAGAAAGGTTAGTTCCCACGCTCTATGCACTTAGCAGTTTGTAAAAAATATCATGTATGCATTTTCTTTTAGGCTTTCTATCACAGTATCTGTTTTTTAACTTAAACAAATTATTACGCCTCATATTTCCTTACCGCATTGTAAATATCTAACAACAATGACGCACAATATGGCGGCGCTCATTTTGTTCTTTAAAGTGGTGATTCTTGAAGTCATCCTAGAACAAAAGATATATTCCTTATTAACGTGGCAGTACCAGATGCTGTCCTGAAGGTATAAATAATGCCCTTTGTTGCCTCTTTCAGAATCCCTATCTAAACAACGATCAGACACGCCATCTGAAGAGGTTATCGATGTTGCCTACTCACCTAATGATTGTGAGCCATTACCCATCTCTCAAACAAGTAGTCCAATAATAATGTCTCAAAATATTGAGGAATACCTCCCAAATGAAAACATAGAACCAATACAGGCAGAGACTGATATTCCAGTTGCCCAAGAGATATTAGACTTTTTGGGGAGGTAAGAAACCCTGAAAAAGGTTGGGGTGATAAAATACCCACGGAAATAGCAGATCGCTGGAGCAAAATCTTAATAAACGGGCTGAAGAAAGATCAAAAAGAAAACTTAATAGGAAAAATCCTTATACCGGAAATTTTTTTGCTAATTCAAGCCCCAAAGTTGAACCCTGAAGTAGGGGCTCTATTAAATGAACATACTAAAAAAAGAGACAAAAGATTAGAAATCTTCCAAAATCAGCTGGGATTTGGTATTATAGGCCTCGTAAATCTTACCAGAGAACTTATTAATAATAATAATATGGACAAAATGGAAATAATAAAAGAAATTGCTGGAGCAAGTCAGATTTTGCTAGACTTTCATTATGAAGAAACAGTAAATCGACGCAAATTATTGTTACCCTTGTTAGATAAAAAGTTTTGGATGGCTCTTCAAAGTTCTAAAAGGGACACATTTTTATTTGGAGAGAAACTTGGTGAGAGTGTAAGAAATACCAAAGAAATAGAAAAATCTAGCCAACAATTAAAAAAGGCAACACCGACTCAAACACCAACATTTCAGCAAAGACAGGCAAATCAGACGGGAAACTTGCGAGGTCCTCTTCGCCAACAGGGCAACATAAGAGCTGTGCCAGTGTATCGTCCGCAGTACGACGCGCAGTTTACATCAACGAGGAGGACCAACAATGCTCAGCGAGGCCGCCCTGCCCCACTCAACAGGAACCAAACAAGGAAACGCCAATAGAGGTACCACATGCTGGTCGTATTACACATTTTTTGCATAACTGGAAGCTATTGACAAATGACCCTGTAATTCTTTCATATGTTCAAGGATATAAAATACCTTTTAGTCACAGATTTTTACAAAGTACTGAGCCTAGTAATCCACCCACTTTTAATCAACATATGAAAACAGCCATAAACAAATTATTGGAACTTGGTGCCATTTCTGAGTGCCAAGAAGAAAACAATCAATTTATTTCCACAATTTTCTTAGTTCCTAAGAGTAATGGTGGTTATAGATTTATCTTGAATTTAAAAGCACTTAATGAATACATTGATGTAAACCATTTTAAATTAGAAGATATGCGAACAGCATCTCAGTTAGTTTCTCTGGATTCATATATGATTACTATTGATCTGAAAGAATCATATTTTTTAGTGCCTATACATCCTTTACATAAAAAATATTTGAGATTTAGATTTAATAAATTATATGAATTTAATTGCTTACCTTATGGACTTAGCTCAGCTCCGTTGGTTTTCACAAAACTTTTAAAACCCTTGCTAACACTTTTAAGAAGCCAAGGTCACGTGCTTGTTGTGTATTTAGACGATATATTAGTAATAAATAACAGTTTCTCATCTTGCCTAGATACAGCAAAAGTTGTTATAAATAACCTAGAAAAACTGGGCTTAGTTATAAATTATGAGAAAAGTCATCTGGTCCCCACACAAAAATGTAAATTTCTGGGTCTGGTTATCAACTCTCAGACTATGACTTTACAATTACCTCAACAAAAAATGGAAAAAATTATTAAAACTACCAAGACTATGATTAATAAAACTGAAACTAAAATACGTGACTTTGCACAATTCATTGGAGTTCTAACGGCTGCATGCCCGGCATTGGCATACGGTTGGGTATACACCAAAAACTTTGAGAGGGAAAAGTATTTGGCTCTACAACAATCTGGTGAAAATTATGACTCCAAAATGCAGCTCCATAGTTATCTTCAAAATGATTTTTCGTGGTGGCTTAATGTATGCTCACAAAAAACAAATAACATTAACAAACATTCATATAACTTAGAAATTTATACTGACTCTTCTCTCACAGGATGGGGAGCAGCATGTAATAATCAGGTGACTGGAGGGCACTGGTCGGCTGCAGAGTCTACATACCACATTAATTATCTAGAATTATTAGCCTACTAGCCTACTTAGGCCTCAAGTCATTTTGTAGCAATTATGAAAATATTAATGTATTACTTAGGATTGATAACACCACTGCCATTGCATACATTAATATGATGGGAGGGATACAATATCCTCACTTAAATAAAATCAGTTAAGAAATATGGCAGTGGTGTGAGTAAAGAGGTATCTTTATTTTTGCATCCTACGTCAAATCATGTGAAAATACAGATGCTGATCAAGCTTCAAGATGCACTTAATCATAATGAATATCAAAAAATTGTGATTATATTTCCGATATAGACCTTTTTGCCTCACGGTTAAATAGAAAATGCCCGCTATATATTTCATGGAAACCAGACCCAGATGCATGTAACATGCTTTCACTATAAAATGGGATAATAGTTTTTTCTATGCTTTTCCACCTTTTTCTCTAATATTAAAATGCATTAGAAAAATTATTCATGAAAAAGCTAGAGGTATTATGGTAGTGCCACATTGGCCAAGCCAGCCATGGTTCCCTTTATTTCATGCTCTGACAGATTCAGATATTATATATTTCAAACCCCATAAATATTTACTTTTATCTCCTTCCAGGGAACCCCACCCCAGATGGAAGACACTTACCCTGGCGTGCGCCATATTATCAGGCAAAAATACAGTAGGGAAAAATTATCAGAGGAGACAGTAACTATACTAATTAATTCATTAAGTATTAATACCTTGTCACAATATAATGTTGCACTCAAACAATGGTTCCTATTTTGCAAAAAAGAAAATATTAATATGTACCAGGGATCTAAAACATCTGTGTTAAATTTTCTGACTGAACAATTCCATAAAGGAGCTAGTCATGGCACTCTGAATTCCTTTAGATCTGCTCTATCACTCGTAGTGGAGAAAAGTGCTTGTAATAATGAGATTATCACAAGATTTTTAAAAGGGGTGTTCAGAACCAAACCTTGTTTTCGCAAATACCATTCAATTTGGGATCCCAATCTTGTACTTGACTATCTGAATGAAAAATGTCCTAATGAAGATATAGGCTTAGACATACTTACTAAGAAACTCGTTATGCTATTGGCGTTATGCACAGGACAGCGCGTTCAGACACTATCTCTTATTGAATATAAAAATATTGAAATACATGAAACTCATATTATAATAATAATAAATGATCTCATTAAAACATCTGCCCCGAATAAAAATAATCCTAGACTCATTTTACCATTTTTCAGGGAAAAACCATCTATTTGCCCAGCAGTGGCATTAATTTCTTATTTAAATAAGACTGTAACATTTAGGAACTTACCACAATGTAATAAACTTATATTAACAACTAAAAAAAATGGTTGCCTGTAAAGTCGGTTTTACGGGCGAAGATTTTACGTGACAACGTCTTTTTCTCGGTAGAATATTTATTGATATGAATATAATTAAATTGCACAATAGGAACAAGGAATTGAATGAAAATAAGAATTGCACAAATTTTAACTATAGAAATATATTTTGTTTACTAAAACATTGTACATGTAAACTTAAACTTAACACGAGAGACTCATCGTAACGTTACCGAGCGTTACACTTTTTCATAAGTGACTCCCAGCCGCAACCTAATTTAAGACGTTGTCACGTCAAAACCTATCCACAATGCCAATCCTCAGACAATAAGTAGGTGGATAAAAGAGATTTTAAATTATAGTGGCGTTGACACTAATGTTTTTACTGCCCATAGTACACGACATGCGTCTACCTCTGCTGCGCAGAGGTCGGGTCTCTCCCTTAACATAATTAAGAGAACAGCGGGCTGGACTGGAAGTTCTTTATGCTTCGCAAAATATTATAACTTGCCTTTAGCCCACCAAAAAGATGAAGGCTCCTTTGCTGATGTTATAATAAATAACACTAGTTAAGACTAAATAAAAATAAGTTGATTGTTTATAATTGCTTTTCCTGACTATAACGGAAATGTTTTATAATGGTGTTTTTTTATTTTATGATTAAGGAATGTTGATTATGCTTAATTGTTAATTTTATAATTAGTCAATTAAAAGAATGTTAAATATTTAAAGTCCAAATCTCATTATAAATGATGATTCATTGTACTAGAAAAAATAAAAATAAATAAATGTGATCTCAATTTTGTTAAGAAAAATAATTATGATTGTACGAAGACTGATACATTAATAAATGAATGTTATATGATTGATAACTTCTGTACATTTTTTCTTCTGCAACAACTCTAAACAACTACATGGTTATATTAAATCTTGAGGATGTAACATTGAAGTATAATTTATGGTTAAAAGAACTTACCTTAAGTGAAGTTCAACCAAAATTATACGAAATGTTACATCCGAAAAGATTTAATTTCCCCCCCAACCCAACCCGGATGTGCAATTAGCACATGGGTTGCAGAAGGTAGGTAGGTACAGAAGAAAGCTCTGAAATAATGACATTAGGGAGCGGGAATATTAACAATGGCAGTTCATATCCACAGAGTAGGTGTACTAATCGTTTAATTTTCTGTCTCTAAACAGGTGTGATGATGCTGTATGCTGACGGACAACTACATGGTTATATTAAATCTTTTCGGATGTAACATTTCGTATAATTTTGGTTGAACTTCACTTAAGGTAAGTTCTTTTAACCATAAATTGTGTGTCCATATTGTGGTGCGCACCGTTGGTCTGCATTGAAAACTATTATGTGACATATTTCAGTAAAAGTTTTTTTTTTCTTTCAAACGAGTTGTTGCTGATCCTTTTCGATAAATTTATTTTTATTTCTGTTTTTTTTTTCAATAAATCTTTAATTTATGGTTTTACGTCAATCTCAGAACAATAACTACCAACATTTATAGTAGGGGAACCCAAGCGGGGATTTTTGGATTTACTCGAGCGCGGCAGAATAACATATGGGGAGCAACCTTGCACGTAGTTTATTACTCCCACTTTACCTGAGCCATCTATGTAGGGCCGAACGTCTAAGGCAGCAAAAATTTCAACAAGCGGCCATGATTTTTGGTCGTGTTCAGATCGTCAGTCTTTTGAATAGGAGCTACTGGAGGGTTCACGTTACATTCCTTCTTAATGTCTGACGCGCTCGGTTATTTTTGAAGTTATACTTCTTTAGGCGCGTTATGAAAAAATGATGAGAGTGAAATTTTTAGATGCGCGCGCATCTCTGGAACCCAAAAGTAACAGCATGAAGTTGGCCGCGGGCGCGTTATGAAAAAATCATTTGAGTGAAATTTCGAGATGCGCGCGCATCACTGTAACACAATAGTAACACCATGAAGTTGGCCGCGGGCGCGTTATGAATGTTAGTGTCTAATAATGGTGGATTATTAACCACTTAATAATCCACCATTATTAGACATCTGTTCGAAAGGTACTATGAACGATCCACGGAGCTCCATAAGATGATCGCGTTGTCAAAAACAATGTTGGCACGCTCGTCGCCTCTGATCACTGTTTTCATATTTATAATATTTATCCACATGTTTCTAGTTTCTATATAGACACAACGTGTTTTAGTTACCTACAAGTGCTAATTACATATGGACTAATAACTTAAATTCAGTAGTGATTTTAATTGAATATTTTGAATATTTATTTAATTTTTCAAATTAAAACTGAACTTAATTGACTGTGTTAACTATCCTTTTCCAGTCCTTTTATTATTTTATTGTAATTATTAATTATTTGCATGCAATTAAAAAATATTTTTAATGATGCTAAAGAAGTATAACTTCTCACGCGCGTACATAAGTTACACGCATCTTTTTTTTTTCCTATATTCTAACCCTTCGTACGGCCACCCCCATATCAAGCAAACCGCGGCAGATCAATATTTTTTCCGTTCTTAGAAACGTTACATGAACCCTCTAGTAGCTTATATTCAAAAGACTGACGATTTGGGAACGACCAAAAGTCATGACCGTTCGTTGAAATTTTGTTTTTGCTACCCTAGACGTTCGACCCTACATAGAGGGCTCAGGTATAGTGGGAGTACTTAACTAGGTGCAAGGTTGCTCCCCATATGTTATTCTGCCGCGCTCGAGTAAATCCAAAAATCCCCGCTTGGGCTCTCCTACTATTAAAGGTTTGCTGTGATCATTGCCTATTTTTTTTGTTTGTGATATATTTAAATTGGCCAATAATAAACTGTGCACTGGGCTCTCAAACAATAGCAGATGAATCTAAAGCGATTCAAATTTACGTACATAAGTTATTTCTTCTTTTACAAAACTTTTTTATGTAACAATTAATTAGGTGCTCAGTGGTTTTGGTATTTACCTGACTTAATAATATTTGAAAGTTGGGATGTTTGTTTCTTAATCAAACAAAAACTACTGAACAGATTTGAATATTTGGCACGCATATCAATGGCCTAGATTGAGACATAAGATCCTTTTATACCGGAAAAATCATAGGTTCCTCGTTTTTATCCGTGCGGGTGTCGTAAGAAGCGACTAAGGGATATTGGAGCTTCCATCCGCTCTTCTGGTGGTAGGCGGGTGCCTAACACCCGCCTGGTTTGTTACCACCGTACGCATGGTGAAAAACCCGTGAAGTGCATCACGCGCGTTTCGGGGTCAGTCACCGTAAAACCTGAGCTTGAGTGGGGATTGCCGCGACATAATCTTAATCATGTATTCAGTTTAGGCTGTTACAAGTACATATGAATGTCTAGAAGCTACGCCATCGGTTCGTAAATCTACGGCGGGAGACCTTGTAAGAACCGGCAAGAAACTCAGCAAGGGCTGTTCTTTTTTCTCCCTGTTTTATCATTTAAAGAGTCGTCATGTTGAAAAATGACTTCAGAGATGATTCATTAAGTCACCTTTCATTACATAATGTGAAATTATACATTACTTGTTCATTATATTTATACTCCGAATCTGTCTGTATAAATGCGGAGGCATCCGTTTAACCGATGGCGGGATGCTATCCCGCTGGCCGTCCGTGGCACAGTACAGGGGCCCGAACTTCATAACTGGTTAGCGAGGCTGCCCCATCATGTCACGCATAATCTCGGGGTAGACCGTCGTGCCGGTTGGTGACCGGGGCGTGGGGTCTGGACCCACCGGGGTCGGCGTATCTCTTTCTCAGGCAGACTCGGGATAACGTACCCGTGCCACATATTTCGAAATTCAAACTCCGTTAGATTCACTTCTCTGTTTTTTTCTCATGATGGCAGCCCGTAAAACAAAGTTTGATTGTACAGCGGCGCACACCCCAACGCCTTCCGCGCTGTTTGGGGTCGAGTTCTGCAATATACGCGGACTCCACTCTAACCTCAATGCTGTCCACCACCAGCTTGAGACAGCACGATCAGCATTATTGTTTCTGACGGAGACACAAATAGTTCCACCCGCTTACACAGTCTACCTCAACTATCCCGGCTATGTGCTTGAAGAATCCTTGTTTGTTGTCACCTTTGGAGCTGCCTGGAAGACCCCTTCTCCATGTTGGCGGTACATGTAGAGTCTGGTCCTTTGGTCGGAGTCTACGTGTGCCTATACAGATCCCACACCGGCGACGCTGAGACTGAGACCGTTGGTAATTCATAATCTCAAATTTTAAGACGGTAGATAGGTTGTCTACTCATTTCTTGAAGTGATAACTTCTTATGTTTTACGTAACGGTGCAAGTTTATCTGACTTCCCTTTCTCTCGCGCATACGGCAGCGGCAGGCAGGCTCCTCCTGTCTCACTGTAACCCGCAGCGCCGCGCCACAGCGGTGACACTCTCTGTACGTGAGAGTTCCAGCGTCAGTTACCTTGAGCAGGAGCGTGTATGCGCTAGGGTTGAACTTGGAATTTAGACTTGTGCCAGTGAATATTTATGCATAGTAAGTTATTAAATATAAACTGATTCAAGGATACTGGGGTAAATAATGAAGGATAGGTTTGATTATATAATAAATTTTTAATCTTTTAATGTAGGTACTATAACAAATTGCTAACTTTTATATATTTTCTCCTTTTTCGATTCGTTTTATAATTCTTATTATTATCTAAATAATAATAAGATTGTGTAGCGTAATCAGTCTGTACGTGCAATGAAGTGCAACGCTATTATTTTACTATTTCGCTACTGCCATGCCTTCGGTCGAGGAAGTCGGCGACTGCCCTCTCCACGTCCCGCGCGCCGCGCAACGCCCCCGCGCACCTACAGACACCCACACATAGCCGCGGGCGATTTTACGAGCACACATGCTTAAGTGTCGCTTCTTTTCGCGTAGTGTATATATTCTGTGGCCGCGCGCCGATAGATTAGTTATGGCACGGTAATAATATCATACAGTATTCTATCTTCATACAAACGGTCGGAAAGCGAGTGATACCTACGCCACTCGAGTTCGAGGCACTCTCGGCGAGCACCCAGTCGCGAATGCGCCGCCGCGCCGCAACGACGACCGAACGGTGTGAATTTTTTTTTATGCAGTTAGCCGTGCTTAAACGTGTGTTTTGTATTGTAAATATGTGATTGAATTAAGTAGATACCTTCATAATTTATTATCAATATCGTACAACAGCACAATTGCTGTTTTTGGTTGCTTGAACTCTTCAATAACACACCCAGAGATATCATTTTTTAATTTACCTGAAATATTGGAAAGGTGTCTTACCTTTATAGAATATTTTTTATATACCCATCTACTAGTACGTAATTTGTTTCTAATATTTAGGTATTTCGATTTTTCCATCGAGCAAATTAACTGGAATAATATATAAATAAGTGGTTAGGATGAAAAAAGAGACAAACGAGTAATCTACCTACACTCGCGTTAAAAACAAAACTACATAAAATACTGTAGGCGGGCGGCCCTACCGCGTCACGGTAATAATATCATACAGTATTCTATCTTCATACAAACGGTCGGAAAGCGAGTCATACCTACGCCACTCGAGTTCGATGTGCGCTCGGCGTGCACCCAGTCGCGAATGCGCCGCCGCGCCGCAACGACGAACGAACGGTCTGAATTGTTTTTTATGCAGTTAGCCGTGCTTAAACGTGCGTTTTGTATTGTAAATATTTGATTTAATTAAGTAGATACCTACATAATTTAGTATGGAAAAGAACAAACGACGATCAATATCGTACAACAGCACAATTGCTGTTTTTGGTTGCTTGAATTCTTCAATATCACACCCAGAGATATCATTTTTTAAATTACCTGAAATATTGGAAAGGTGTCCTTACCTTTAATATTTTTTATATACCTATCTACTAGTACGTAATTTGTTTCTAATATTTAGGTTTTTCCATCGGGCAAAATATCTGGAATAATATATAAATAAGTGGTTAGGATGAAAAAAGAGACAATCGAGTAATCTACCTACACTCGCGTTAAAAACAAAACTAAATTAAATACTGTAGGTGGGCGGCCCTACCGCGTGCTAACCCAGCGCTCGGCTGTAGGCATTTATTTTCAAGGACAGGGCGGAGTCACAATACTGTATGGATAATATTACCGTGACCGCGTGCTAACGCAGCGCTCGGCCGTAGGAATTTATTTCAAAGACAGGGCGGAGTCACAATACTGTATAGATAATATTACCGTGGTTATGGTTATCACTTCTGTCCTACGTCCCGAGACGCACATGCTTTTTTGGTTTTATCGAGATTACGTATTTAATTAGGGAGACTGTCATTCAATATTTGTCAGAAGGTTTTAAAATAGTCGATAGTAATATTAATAGGTATCAAAAAATATGGTGATTCCTAGCACAGAACAGTGTTCTGTGATCCGATTACCTACAAACCGTAGGTAGTAGGTACGTAATATATTTGATGACGAATCCATGATAGTTAATTAGATCTGAAATAAATGTGACGAATTCGTGGCAGCGTACACAGTGTGTACAAATCTCCATTTATGCCATGTGCTGTCAGACTCAATAAAGACACATTCGAACTTGGTTCGGTCCAAATATCTGTTGTAAATGAGATCTTTTCAATTTGCGTGAGCAAATCCTTAATTTGTTTTGCTAATGTTTCATATAATTGGCCACAAATATTTTCAGTAAAAAAATGTCTTCCCCAAGTGATAATTCGGCACGATGAACTGCATAAGTCGCCGAAATCCTATACCTTCCACAAAATTGAAGGGTAGATCTTGCAAAGCAATCATTTCAGAAATCAATTTGTCAATTTCCATAGATTTAGGATTTGAAGCGCACCATTTTGTATTCTTCGCCAAAGTTTCTTTCAAAGTTATTTGTTTTTTAGCATCCTGAAGGGGCGTCGAAGTCGAAGGCTGTACACTTACAGTATTTTTTTTTTCAGTTTCTAACTTTATTAATTCTTCATATTCAGTGAAATGGACAGACTTCAAATGGCTTTTTAAAGACGTTGTCGTACCTCCCTTTCTTGAATACGTCTTCATACACAGTTTACACTTTGCCGAATCCGAATTAACTTGAATGAAGTAGTTCCAAATACAACTTGATTTAGGTTTCATTGTCCAACACAAAAACAGATCACTTTTATTGATAATAAGCCGCAAAAATCAAAACAAATATCTATTTAACCAATGAACGTGTCGTGCTGTCGTGTGCGTTAACAAGTGAAAAAATAATTGACAATAGAGTGCGCGGGTCGGGGGAGGGGCGATTCCCCGCGCGACGCGTATGAACCTGTCGAATCATAACAGTCGGTCGGCACACGCCGCCGCACTCGCCCGCTATCTATGCTTCGACCTCCGATTTACACCTCCGATTAAAAAATGTCGGAGCCGGAGTCGGAACCGAAAGTATAATAGTAATCGGAAGTTCCGACTTAACGGAACTGGAACCGAAGCTCCGTACCATCCCTAGTACACACCTCGTTGAGTAGGAAAATAAAACACAGGTGGCGTGAGTTTGTTTGGCCCGCTAACGAAGGTCGGCGTCGTGTCAACGTGTAAACTCATTACGGGCGTAAACAGGGACGGACGGACAGACATGCTGACTACCTGTAGCCACTACCTAGTTAATATACTACATGCGTCAATTTTATTGAAATGCTAGAGGTGCCCTGCGGTTCCATAGGCATTAATTTGAGGTTTTTTTTATATTTCATATGACCTTTACAGCGTCACCGGGTTTGAGGACGGCGAGATCCTAAGGGAGACCTCAGGCCGAGAATTGGCGAGTGCCTCTAGAGGTATCTCCTCTCTGTCTGAAGCATCTAGACCACTCGAAGCTGAGTAGTAACTGTGAGTGTTAAACGGAAGGGCAGACGTGTGATAACTAGAGGCTGTAACTTTTAGGGGGTTCGGATGACACGCGGCTTTATCGAAGTAACGTCTCGTGTGGAAAAGGCTGTAGTGCGTCACCCTTAATAAATCGACGTATGAAATGAAATGAAAAGTCATTTATTCAGTCTAGGCTGTTACAAGCACTTGTGAAAGTCAAGAAGCTACGCCATCGGTTCGCAAAACTACGGCGGGAGACCTTGTACTGAGAAGAACCGGCAAGAAACTCAGCAAGGGCTGCTTTTTTCTCCCTGTATTGATATATACAGAGTCGTCAAGTTGAAAAATGACTTCAGACATACTTCTGAAGTCACCTTCCATTACATTATTTAGGGTATAGATATATAGTTACAACAAATTTTATATTTAGTATATATAGGAAGCGGCATTAGATAGGTACCATACTACTGTTACAAAACTGCCTCATACCCATCAAATAACAAATTACAAGAAACACTATGTCCATGCATTACGATCATTTAGATAATCATTAACTTTATAATAGCCCTTATTCATAAGAGTATTCTTAATCTGACATTTAAATTTGGTTAGTGGAAGCTCAATCAGATCTTGGGGAACTTTGTTAAACAATGCAATACTACAACCCAGAAATGAACCTCTTGATTTTTGGAGTCTGAAACATGGAACGGCAAGCTTGTTCTTAAATCTCGTGTTTAAGTTATGGGTTTGACTCTTTTTTGCAAATGCGTCATAGTTTCTTCTTACATATATATTTTCATAGATGTTTTACGATGCCAGTGTTAAAATATTAATTTCTTTAAATTTTTCTCTAAGAGATTCTCTTGCCTTTAAATTATATATGGCGCGAACAGCTCTCTTTTGCAGTACGAAAATACTTTCTATATTAGCAGCTGAGCCCCACAACAAAAGGCCATATGACAGAACGCTATGAAAGTAACCAAAGTAAACCATTCTTGCCGTTTCCACATCAGTTAGGAGTCTTATTTTTTTAACAGCGAAGGCCGCAGAGCTCAGTCTACTTGATAAGGCATCAATATGAGGATCCCATTGCAGATGCAAGTCTAAAGTAATACCCAGAAACTTTGTAGACTCCACTAACTCTATAGGCTGGTCATTTATTTTTAAACTAGTATTAACCTGCCTCACATTAGGTAAAGTAAACTTAACACATTTTGTTTTGCTAGAGTTTAGTTTTAAATTATTTACCGTAAACCAGTGAAGGACTTGGTGTAGGCGGACTTTTTATAGAACCTTTTAAGGGAACAATAGGGTATTTGACAGTATTAAAAATAAAGTGCCAATTGTTAGCATCTGTATTTAGAATGAATATTGGCAGGAGTTTTTACTATTTTTACAGAAAAAATATTCATAATTTTAGTAAAAAACCACAATAAAGATAATAGCTTTCTTGTCTGTTGTCACGTGACCCGAAACGCTTGGGATTGGAGGAGCCTAAAATGACGTCACACGCAAATAAACTTCCGGTTAAAGTGACATTTGATTGTATGGTTTGACGTTTTAATGACAGTCGTGTGACGTCACACACCAGTAAGACGCCATATTGTCCAGGGAACGTTTTTCGCGGCAACTTGAAAATAGAGTTTTTGATTTGGTTTTTTTAAAGAAATACAGAACATAACGATGAATGTCCACTTTTTATGGACTCTATAAACATTAGTAAATAACGTGGGATCGTTTTCTAAAACTTGTCAAATACCCTATTCTGTCATACATGATTTTTGCGTAACTTTCAGCGTTTACGCAGCGCAGCGCACGCAACGAACGCTTATAAAATCAGAATATTCTTTTTCGTTTTTGGTGCACCGCTATCGCTTAGTCGGAGCGTTATATTATATAGCCTATAGCCTTACTCAATATCCAACACAAAAATATTTTTTCAATTCGGCCAACGTTCAAACAAACAAACTCTTTAACTTTATATTAGTAAGATTTTTAGAGATAAGAACACGTGCGGGGTCAATAAACTGATTTCATTAATTTAGATAATTCGACTTAGGCTTATGACGTCATCGCGGTATTATTAGGCGAGGCGATTCGTTGAAAAATAATGAAATACCTTTAAAATAAATAAAAATGTAAAAAGTTCTTATCAGTTCCAAGATCGTATATCAAAGTAATTCTTTGCTTAAGTAACAGTAAACAACTTGATTATTAAGTATTAAATTACTATATATGTATATATGTATGCAGATGACACGTGCATGATGTATGCTGACAGAGATATGGCGAACATAGAACAGAAAGTTCAAGAGGATTTTAATAATGTAATAAAATGGTCTCATGATAATGGAATCATTCTGAATTTAGAAAAAACAAAATGTATGCTCCTACAGTCTCCGTATTTAAAAAAGGCCACGAATATTAATATAATAGGACATTCTTATGATTGTATGCATAGAAAAAATAAAGACTGTCTTCATTGTCAAGTAATCGAATTTGTAAGTAGCTATAGATACCTAGGATTGACAATAGATTGTAAATTTAGTTGGAAATTGCATATTGAAATAGTATGCAACAAGTTAAGATCAATACTATGCAAGTTTATAAACCTTAGCTATGTACTTGACAGGCCTACGTTATATATGCTTTACCATGCGCTAGCGGACGCTGTGCTTAGTTATGGCACAGAATATATACACTACGCGAAAAGAAGCGACACTTAAGCATGTGTGCTCGTAAAATCGCCCGCGGCTATGTGTGGGTGTCTGGAGGTGCGCGGGGGCGTTGCGCGGCGCGCGGGGCGTGGAGAGGGCAGTCGCCGACTGCCTCGACCGAAGGGATGGCAGTAGCGAAATAGTAAAATAATAGCGTTGCACTGCATTGCACGCACGGACTGACTACGCTACGCAATCTTATTATTATTTAGATAATAATAAGAATTATAAAACGAATCGAAAAAGGAGAAAATATATAAAAATTAGCAATTTGTTATAGTACCTACATTAAAAGATTAAAAATTGATTATAAAATCAAACCTATCCTTTATTATTTACCCCAGTATCCTTGAATCAGTTTACATTTAATAACTTACTATGCATAAATATTCATTGGCACAAGTCTAAATTCCAAGTTCAACCCTAGCGCATACACGCTCCTGCTCAAGGTCACTGACGCTGGAACTCTCACGTACACAGAGTGTCACCGCTGTGGTTATGGTTTATCGGCTTACGGGCGCACGTTTCATTCGTATATTGATGAAGTACATTGTTTGCAAGTAAGATTTTTAAAATTACTAGTATCTAAACATGTTAAACATAACTTGAACAAGTGTTATGACAAGCTGTTTGTTGAGTGTAAAATTTTGCCTATTCATGAAAAAATTAAGTACCTTTTAGTGGTGGATCAATTAAATTCGGAATTTAGTTTGTTGAAACCAAAAATTATAAATTGTAACCTAAGAATTGCACTTCGTAAACAATTTGACGAACCGGGTGCACAAAATTATTATGGAAGGAGAACCCGGGAGTATTTAGTTCCACGAATATTCAATAGCTTGGATATGGAGGACTGTACTAGCGTATTAGGTTTCAAATGTAAAGTAAAACAAATCCTGTTAGAAAAATTTGATAAGCAAATCACAACTGTTTATTAACATACATTTTGAATGTAGCATGTACTTACTCTATCACTGTTGTTACTTTAAAGAAATTGTAATTCATTTATTTTATTATTTGAAGTTATTTTCAACATTACTTGTGGCATTGGCATGTTAGGATAGGAGTATATGTAATAAATGTCCAAACGAAATTAGATAAAAATATAGGCATTGTTTTTGTAGAAATATTTAAATCGATTTATGATTAAAAATGAGTGCATTTTTCGCCAATAAACTGTTAATCAGTTTGGCGAAATTATAAAGTGTAGTTAATAGTGTTATAGTATAGTTGATAAAAAAATTAAAAAAAAAACTGTTTGGTTTAAAAATATTTAGGTGACAAGAATAAAAAATGTGACTGTTAAGTTAAACAACTTTATTCATGATTGATCTAAAAAACATTGTGATAGTAAAAAAAGATATGTTTCCGCCCGGGATCGAACCGGGGGCCTTCTGCGTGTTAGGCAGATGTGATAACCGCTACACCACGGAAACTTGCAAGCTAATGATGAAATTTTGTAATACATGCCTCTAGCAATGGTATAAAGATAAATAAAAGTATAGACAAAAAATCGGTGTCAATCATGTGCAAATTGTAGCTTTACTAAATTATAAACCTTTACAATAAATAAAAAAAAAGAACTTCATAAAACAAAACCACTAAAATGTAAAAACAATGCATATTTTTTACTGAGGTATATCTAGATTTAAAGTCAAATTAATCTGGAGTCGAGTAGGAGCAGAGAATTTACAACAGTAAATTTAAGTAAATAATTTAAATAACACCATTATATTCTTCCATTAAATACTGCCAAGCTTTTTGTTTTTGAGGAAGAGTGGCGCCGGCAGTTTTTTTACTTTCAATAATATTTTTATTTTCGATAAAATATCACACAGAATTAAACTATCACTACTTGTAAAATTCTGGGCACGTAAACGAGATTTCTTTAGCATTTTACAAAATAAAACCGCACGAAATTGCTATCACAAAATACAAACTTACGAGATAGATGAGTACTTTAAAAAAACCGTGCAATCGGTACGCAAACACCTATTTGACAGACAAATTACAGGTCGCCATTTAACTTTCAAATTCAAACGCCCCAAAAACACCAATGCAATTGTTCGGATTAATTCCAGCTGCTGCATTTCGCCATCGTACATCGCGGCAAAAATTTCATCCCCATTGTCTTGATGCGTGGCTATCCACAATCGTGCGTTTTTGTCGAAATTTTTTACCACGTACGACAAAACTGTGGAATACGTTGTCGCCAGCAGTATTTCCGGACCGATACGACCCAAAAACCTTCAAAAAAAGAGCGTACTCCTTCCTTAAAGGCCGGCATCGCATTTGTGATACTCCTGGTGTTGCAAGTGTCCATGGGTGACGGTGATCACTTACTATCAGGTGAGCCGTCTGCTCGTATGCCCCCTATAACATAAAAAAAAAAACTCTACGTCTTTTAAAATTTTACATTACGAAAGAGACATCTGCAAGATACTGTTGTGTGCAAGAGAGAACAATACTTATGTCATTCATCATTCACTCTTTTGTATTTAGCCGGTTGTAAGAATAGGGAATGAATTTGAATTTGACTGAAATAATTGCCATCATCTTCTATCTATCTATATAATATATAAATATAATATATAAAACTTAAAGGTGACTGACTGACATAGTGATCTATCAACGCACAGCCCAAACCACTGGACGGATCGGGCTGAAATTTGGCATGCAGGTAGATGTTATGACGTAGGCATCCGCTAAGAAAGGATTTTGATCAATTCTACCCCCAAGAGGATAAAATAGGGAATGAAAGTTTGTATGAAACTTTGTCAATTTTAAACTGATCGGGCTGAGACTTTGCATGCAGGTATAAGAAGAATCATAGATGAATGTCATTGTGTATAATACAAGCCTGAGAACAAAAACTGTAGTCTACACTTCAGCTCTACACCGAAGCGAAGCGAGGGCGGGCCGCTAGTGCAAAATAAAATTATTTGGTTAGTAAACCATGGGTTATTTTCTGTTAGTGCAAGATGAACTCTGAATTTAAAAAATATATAGGTATATTAACTTTAAGTGAGTTGGGAGTATCACGCACTTGATCACTAAAGTTAGTTAACTCGGAGTTATTTTGTTATGTCAAGATTTACGCGCAAGTGGGCCATAGTGACAGGTAGGTACTACCTACCTATTCAGAACAATGCCCTTTCCAATAATAAATTCAGAGAAATTAATGTCTCAAAAAATAATATTAGTCTATCATATCAAGTACTCGTATAAGTATGAAAAGAAAAATACAACATAATATTTCAATTTCTGTCTCCGAGATATTGTGTGTCCCTAAAATAAGAGCCCTCAATAAAATCTTTGCTTATTGGTGTCCATAGTAACACGAAGTTAAGTGCCATTTACTTACTACCTCTCGCGTTATTTGATGTTTTCCATCTTATGTATATTATGTAAGTTCAAATGTCTATTTGTTTGTTACATTTGATGTTAAACATCTATAGCTTCGGGTCAGATCCCCAGTTCGCATGGCAACGCATTCCGTAGTCAGAGCTTTTAAAGCTACTTATATATGTTGACCAACAAATTGAAACAAAAAGGGACGATACGGTACTCGTTGCTCAAAAGTGTACCGCTTAAATTGTGGTGCATGACCACAATTCGCTTTAGTCACAATTGGACATTCAAACACGCTGCATGTGCACTCAATATAACAATATTGCGTATATTCTGTATTATAAAGATAAAACAGTGCCTTCCATACTTTTATAAAGAACACAAATAGTTCAAGATCAATTAACAAACTTTAACTTTTTCGCTCGCGCTGCGTTGAAGCGTACAGTTCTGTTTCGCTCGCTCGTTTGAATATTTATTTACAGAAGTGTGCGTGTGTGAGTTGCTTATGTAGTTGAGACGGAGCATATTTTATCTGATGCTACTATGATCGTACCGAATCTTCCCTTTTTGTTTTAATCTAAGGTATATACAGCATATTTGCCTTGCCTTGTCATAAATCTGCCGCCCGCCAACATTTGTTCGACTTGCACGAAGCAAAGGCGCTCGCCTATAAAAAACGTATGTCACTCGGGGACTACCGCGGTAAAGCTATTGCATAGCATTTTTTATCAACTTATGCAATTTTAATTATTTATATATTTTATTTCTGCAGTATTTTTTTTTCTTTGATATTAATTCAAGATTTTTCTTTTATTATTAATAGATGGCGAGGCAGGCCTTATGATATTTTATTGGGCAAGCACAGCAAACAACAGCATTGCCCGGCGCCAAAAACGTCCACAAGCTCCACAATTTACCATCTTTAGTCCAAAAATTTTAATTTAATAATTCTAAAGCCTAAATAAAAGGGAGACAAATAAAAATAAGAACAGGTGCTGAGGTCTAAAACCAAATAAAAAAAGAAAAAAATAATAAAAAAAACGAGGGCGGGGTTTGAACCGACGACCGCGGTGATGCGTCGAACGTTGTGGCAAAAACTTAATACACTGCACAGTTTAGATCGACGCTGGAATGCCGAAAATTGTGTTCTATTGGTATATGCACTCTCGTAAGGTTCTTTTCGTTACGGAATTTCTTGATTCAGTCGCCGCGCTCAAAGCCCGCGGTAAAAGCTATACAATAGCTTAATAATAATAAAACTTAATTCAGACTAAAGTGTCCGTAGTCTGTGTTTTGTTAGTAAGTAATACATTTCGATTTAATTAATATGTCTCATATGGAGGCCTAGTCAATGCTGGAGTAAAAGCGACTCCCACCTTTCTGACAACAAGCACCTCATCAGCACCCGGGAGGCATTGTTGTATTGTCCACGGAAAGCGTTGTAAGCCCTCTGCGCAGTGCCGTCTTTGACCTATTGGAGGCCCTGGGCATATTAAGATAATGGGGCTTTACGACCCCCGTTTGATGATTTAACAGGAACTAGGGACTTTGTATTTAATCTTATGGGGGCCCCCATAGATCGCGGGGCCCTGGGCACTTGCCCAAAGTGCCCATTGAGAAAGAGGGCTCTGCCTCTACGTGTTATATATTGGCCACTTGCATAAGTTTTCTTCAAACTTGCCCAACGTTTAGACAGTGGCACTTAGGGTTAAACTCAGCCAATACGTATTGGCGGCGTATTATAAATTGATAAAAAAAATAAGGTTTCGCCTATAACAACTGCAACAATCGCCAAATCAGGATTATCACTTTATTTTATTGTCGTTTTCTTTTCATAAATTTTTGCACAAATTTAATAAATTTTGTAGCAGGTAGGTTAATGCCCTGATTTTTGGAACGAAGTTACTTATCGGGCAGAACCGACAGCGGATGAAAAAAAGTGTAAGATTTTTCCGTTGCGGCGAAATTGCTACATTGGGGTATTAATACGCCATTTTGGCGGAGAATTTTGGTCAGGCGGGGTTTTTTTTTAAATAGTTTCCCTTCCACCTGTTTACAAATACTTTTACCTTTCTACGTTAAAATTAGTCATCAAACTGTAAGTAAAGTGAATAGTTTTTTTACGTATCTACCTGTACCATCTGATAACTGAGAATGGGCCGCGGCACAAGTTAGAGAATATGTATACATTCATCGTACACATTAGTACTACTCCATTCATCATCATCAACAGCCTATTAATGTCCCCACTGCTGGGGCACAGGCCTTCCTTTGGATGGAATAGGGAGATTGGGCCATGACCTACCACGCAGGCTCAGTGCGGATTGGTTGGTGCTAACGACTGCAAATGCAGCCGGAACCAACGGCTTAACGTGCCTTCCGAAGCACGGAGGAACTCGAGATAGAAGATTTTTGGTCACCCATCCAATGACTGACCACTGCGAATGTTGCTTAACTTCAACGATCGCAGAACCACATGCGCCTTCGAGCTCCTCTTACTACTCCATGGTACAAATATTGTTCATCAGAAAATAAATAAAGTCTGACGGCCATGGGATTTTATTCTATGAAATTAAAACATTATGCTTCTGTAGGCAAACCTCTTTATGAATTCATCCTCAATGAAGGTCAGGTTAGCAAAGAGACACTAAGGCACTCTTTACTTGAGTACAGTTAGAAAGGGATGTCGCTATGTGCTATACAGAGCGACATCCTTTTCTAACTTTGCTCAAGACTAGATCAATCACTGAGAATCTTTCTATAACCGTATTATAGAAAGATTCTCAGTGATTGATCTAGTCTTGAGCAAAGTTAGAAAAGGATGTCGCTCTATAATAATACGGTTATAGAAAGATTCTCAGTGATTGATCTAGTCTTGAGCAAAGTTAGAAAAGGATGTCGCTCTGTATAGCACATAGCGACATCCCTTTCTAACTGTACTCAAGTAAAGATCAACACTTAGTTGTCATCTATATATATAAAACTCAAAGGTGACTGACTGGCATAGTGATCTATCAACGCACAGCCCAAACCACTGGACGGATTGGGCTGAAATTTGACATGCAGGTAGATGTTACGACGTAGGCATCTGCTAAGAAAGGATTTTGATCAATTCTACCCCGAAGGGGATAAAATAGGGAATGAAAGTTTGTATGAAACTTTGTCAATTTTAAACCGATCGGGCTGAGACTTTGCATGCAGGTATAAGAAGAATCATAGATGAATGTCATTGTGTATAATACAAGCCTGAGAACAAAAACTGTAGTCTACACTTCAGCTCTACACCGAAGCGAAGGGAGGGCGGGCCGCTAGTTCTGTAATACGAGCCTTAAAGGCTGATCATAAATACGGGTCATTTATCTCAATTATTTATGAATAACGAAATCGCCCCCAAATTGTAAATTCAAAATTGTTTATAATTTGCACTAACATTAAAACGAATCGCAGTTATATTTTGGTGAACGCTAACATTAATTTTATTTGTATAGGCGGTTACGAGTCGTTAGCACGGCCATATTTCTCGTTATAGAAGCAAATAACAATAATTTAAATTGTCATTTTGCGGTTTACAGACGCCTATTGAAATGGTAAAATCGTTTGAAAAATTATTTCAATATTTTTGCCTGTTGTTATAATATAGCAACGAGGTGTAAAATTACAGAAACCATTTTTTGAGGTGAAACTTCTTTACGCACACTTGACTTAGGGATTAAGCTGGCGAACGCGTTACGCGTTACGAAAAGTGTGATCGGGAGAGCGAACTAGTGTTGCCAGGTGTACCGATTTGCGCGGGACGTCCCAACTTTCAGGGGTAAATGTCCCGATTAATCAAAAATTGAAATTTAGGTATTTAATATAATACTATGATTGCACTAGTAGTTTAAGTGTTGCCGCACACGGGCCACCGACCACAACCACAAAACGCCGCCACCGGCATATTTCTTGTAGTTTTCATACATTTTATATGGACTCGCCACACACTGTACGCCGGTGGCCGCCACACGCTACAAATCGTCGTTGCTCGCTTGTTGTGGCCCGCACCGGCCACTTAATGCGCCGATACAAAACGCCGCCACATGTCACTCGCGGGATTCCCAACCCCTCTCTCCCTTACCTTAGTCGGCCGCTGTCGCGCGATTCAGCCACTTTACTAGCCGCTTCTAGCTTCTCGTGGCGGCGTTTTTGGCTGTGGGGAGCGACACTAAAACGCAATAAATGAAACCCACACTTAAAAATCCCTTGTGTTTTGTTTACTGTCCCTATCTGCTACCCTATGTCCAGTTTTGATCTCATGTACCGATTTCAAACATGTCGGACCTGGCAACACTAAAGCGAACGGGAGTTGAGTGGACGATAGAGTCTGTGCGGAAAGAGAATGGGATTTAAATTAGAGGGCGCTGTAGTGTTTACTACCGTATTTCTAAGGTTTTACCCCTTTTAGACATGATTAAATACAAAAAACCGCGGACATTCTCGCTCCGACCGCGGACCGTGCGCCACGTCGCACTGCCGCCTCCCTGCTCCGTGCGCCCCGCCGCACAGCTGCCTGCTCCGAGTCGACTCGACGCGCCTGCGCTCATACGTGAGATCCAAGATTGGACCAGTGGATACCTAGCGGTGTTAACGAAACTGGTCGGCGTAGCCCCGGTACGTCTCGAGCTCTCCTGAGCTCGGAAACCGGAAGACCCGATCCCATTTGCACTTGGGCCTCCCCAAGGGTGACGGTTGTTCCCATATTCACTAGGAATATCGTAACACATCTCTTACAGCTTCAACCGACCCCCTGCCGCGGGCAGGGGAGTCCACCGCTGTCGTATAGGGTGTTAGGACCTGCGGCTTCACGCCACAGTCAGGGCACTCACATACACACATCACATACACACCAACTCGACACACTACACTAAACTTAACATGGACATCACACAGCAAGTACTGTCCCTCTTCTCCGCCCTCGGCCTCACCCTGGATGAGGCCGCCATCAGGGAGCTCGTCGCGAGAGCGCGCCCCATGCGCGACTCGCCCGCCAGCCCCTCCCCCGAACCCCCCCGCCCCGACACCCCCTGCCTCCCCGGGCCCTCGAGCGCGGGCAAGCGCCCCGCCTCGAGCCCGGTCTCGACCTGCGACTCTGACTCGACCATTGTGTCGGCGTCAGACGACTCCGTGTTCACCACTGTGGTGAGCAAGAAGAAGCGGCGCTCCAAGCGCCGCGCAGACACCGCGTCTCCAACGGCGCCCTCTGTCCCTCTCAGCCCTCTCACCCCTCTCACGGTCGCCCAACCGACCGCACAACCCCACACTACACACACCACAAAACCACACACTAGGTGCACCGCCGCACCTATTAAGGCAAAGCCGCCGCCGCCCGTCTTCCTGCGCGATAAGGCGCAATGGGCGAAGGTCGCGGACCTTTGCAAAACACACAGCATTCACTACACACAGGCGTCGAACACTGGTCACGCCATCAAAATCACTACACCCACCATTGACACGTTCAGGAGCCTCACAAGGCTTCTGACCACAAACAAACTCCCCTATCACACTTACGCTCTCCCCGAAGAGCGCAAAGTCCGCGCGGTACTCAGAGGAGTCCCCTTCGAGCTCTCCAACGAGCTCATTCTGAGCGACTTAACCGACCAAGGCTTCCCAGCCGAGGCAGTGCACAAATTGCACAGCCGGACTGGGAAACAATACCCGTTGGCCCTTGTCATTTTGACCTCGGTCCCGGCAGCTAGGGATATTTTTAAAGGTCCCATTACAGTCTGTGGCCTCGACAATATCAAAGTCGAGGCCCCACACCGGCGAGGCACCCCTGGGCAATGCCACAGGTGCCAATTATATGGCCACGCAGCAGCCAACTGCTCGGCGGCCCCGAGGTGCGTCAAGTGCCTCGTACCCCACCTCACCAAGGAGTGCACCCGCACTCGTGACGCACCCGGGGCACCCGCATGCGTGCTCTGTGGCCAAGAAGGCCACCCGGCCAATTACAGGGGTTGCCCGCGGGCCCCACGCCCCAGGCCCAACTCTCACACTCACACACACACAAAGCCAACCACGGCGACAAAATCACACCCACCACCACCTAATAACACCACCACAAACTTCCCGGGGCTACCCAAGGCGGCCGCCCCTCGCGGCCCGGCGCCCCCGACAGCCTGGGGACCAGCCAGGGCCCGCCCAAAACCACACCCACCACAACACACCACACCAACAACACAAGCTAAGCCAGCCCAAGACGTCTCTCTGGCCGAGGACATGGCGCTTATTCGCTCCTCGCTCAAGAGGGTGAATATCGCCGAGATCCACACCCTCGCCGCGAAGCTCCGGCTAGCAAAGACACCCCTTGAAAAGGCTATAGCTATAGCCGAACACCCCGAACTCGTTGCCGCGTTCGATTAATTTTTCAATCATTATAACACTGGAAAATAACCAGACTCCGAACACAAACAAAAACACTATACACAAAACACGCGGTGATAACTCAAACAAACACCACTGTTGTTTAAATTATGACCGCGCAAAACACTAACATAACAATCACTCAACTAAACCCCGGGCGTACCAAGCCGAAAGGCGCTTCGCTTGTGTCATTTAATACGGCGCAGCTTAAAGTCCAACCTTAACGAAATTAAATTATTTTTGCAAGATAGGGAACCCGACTTTCTGCTCCTTCAGGAGACTTGGCTCAAACCAACTCAAATGAAGGGGCTGTCGATCCCTAAGTATAAATTAATCCGGAACGACGGTGCCAACGCGCGCGGCGGCACCGCAATTTACTATAGACGCAACCTACACTGCACACCTATACCCACTCCCGCGCTCACAAACATGGAAGCCACCATCTGTAGGCTGGCGATGACAGGACACCAGTCCTTAATCATCGCCTCAGTCTACATTAGATCAGGTACACACCCTCACCGCGCAGACTTCGAAACACTCACTTCACTAGGTACATCAGTCATAATGTTCGGTGACTTTAACTCCAAACACACCGACTGGACATGCGAGACCACCACCACCTCTGGCCGCAGATTACTACACATCACCGAGGAGCTTGGCTATGATGTCATATGTCCCTACGCGCCCACCCACTACCCAGACAATGTACAAAACCGACCCGACGTCCTGGACTTCGCGATCCTTAAAAACGTGTCGCTTCGCCTCAGCTCGATCGAAACACTCGACGACCTGGGGTCGGATCACAGACCGGTGTCTCTAGTTCTAGGTCCCCAAGACCCACTAGACGCCCCCGCGCCCCCTAAGAGGCTATTCACCAACTGGGACGGATACCGCTCCGCTCTCGAGACCGCTTTAGACTCCCCCGAGTCCCCGTTCCCTAACTCACCGGACAGTCTCGACAGCACCGACAAGATTGACGAAACTATAGAATCTTTAACTTTACTGGTGACCGAGAAGGCGAAGGAGAACTCGCGGGAGGTTGAGCTGCCAAAGCCCAAGCTCCCGCTGGCCATCCGGAACCTAATCCAAGCCAAAAACGCCGCTCTCCGGAGAGCCAAATTATACCCCACCCCCGAGTATAGGGCTACAGCTAATCGCCTTCAGCGACAAGTTAGGTCCCAATTAGCCGCTCTGAGACACTCCCGTTGGGAGGAACTCATGGCGGACATTACCCCATCCCATCTTGCGTACTATAGAATCGCGAAAGCGCTCCGTAGCGACGTCACCACTCACACCCCCCCGCTCACTCGCCCCGACGGCACCGTCGCCTTCGAAGACGACGAAAAATCTGAGTGTTTTGCAGACAGCATAGCGGCGCAATGCACGCCTAGTACGCAGGAAACTAACCCGCAACATATTCGCGGAGTGGAGGAGGAGGTCCGCCGGCGGGCCGCCCTTCCACTCATTGACAACCCCCTAGACCCCGTCACGACAGACGAACTCAGACAGACCATTAGAAACTTTAAGCAACGCAAGGCCCCGGGCGCCGACGGCATCTCTAACAAGGCGCTCAAGCACTTTCCCATCCAAATGCTAACCTTGCTTGCAATTCTCTTTAACGCATGTTTTGATCTGTGCTACTTCCCAGCCGCCTGGAAAGAAGCAATAGTGATAGGCATCCCCAAACCCGGAAAACCCGCGCACCTCCCCAGTAGCCATCGCCCTATTAGCCTCCTCAAGGCAATGGCGAAACTTTTCGAAAAAACCATACTGACCAGACTAAGAGAGCACCTCCTATCACCATCCGATCCAATTATCATTGACCACCAATTCGGCTTCAGAGCCAAACACTCCTGCCCCCAACAGATCCATCGCATAGTGGAGCACGCCCTAAGCGGCTTCCAACTTAATAAATATAAAACTATTGCAGTCTTCTTCGACGTCGCCAAAGCCTTCGACAAGGTTTGGCACGACGGATTAATCTTTAAATTATATCAATTAAAATTACCTGACCGCCTAGTTAGGTTAGTAGCCTCTTTTCTATCAAACCGCACCTTCCGCTATAGATACGAAGGTTCACTATCAACGCCCCGCCCACTACGAGCCGGTGTACCGCAGGGGTCCGCTCTCTCCCCCCTGCTATACACAGCGTACACCAATGACATCCCTCAGACCAAGGGTGTCGAGCTCGCTCTCTTCGCGGACGACACGGCCCTCTACTCTAGGGGAGCCAGTACCAATCAAATCATAGCCAAGCTCCAACCGGCAATCACAACACTTGGGAATTGGTTCCGCGATTGGAGAATCGACGTAAATCCGGACAAAAGTTCGGCCATTTGCTTCGATCCCAAGCGCCGCACCAAAACCATACAACACGGTGCGCGGTCTCTGCGAATGCAAGGCATAGCAATACCGTGGCACCGCACAGTCAAATACCTAGGGATCACACTAGACAAAAAACTCACCTTCCGTGCACACATCACACGCGTAGTCGCGAACGCGCGCTTTTATATGAGCCGCCTCCACCCGATGCTCGGTAAATACAGCAAAATGTCACTTCGTAACAAGCGAACGCTTTACAAAGTTTGCATACGCCCGGTCCTCACTTACGCGTCACCAGTGTTCGCACACGCGGACGAAGCGATTTTGAACAAACTTCAAGTGCTTCAAAATCGCTTCTGCCGCATAGCCACAGGGGCCCCGTGGTACGTCCGCAACGCGGACCTCCACAGGGACCTTCAACTCGACACAATTCAAACACACCTCACAGAGTGCTCGGAACGGTTCTTCAAAGCTGCAGAAGAGCACTCTAACACACTCATTAGATCGGCGTCGGGATACGCTCCACACACTCCATCTCGATTCAGGCCCCGCAGGCCCAAACACGCACTCACAGCCACACACAATAAACTCACGCGCGATCTCGCGGCCCTCTTGGCCGCTGAGGATCCAACACCCGCGGTGAGTCCCCCCCGCCCCCCCGACACAGAGAGGTTCGATTCCTCTCAGTCCCCTCCCGTTTCAAGTGCACATCTGAGTGCACTTGTCCTCTAAGCGCATTTTGCGTTATTTTAAACTATGCACTAGTTTAAACTAACGCAGCGCCGCATCATCCCCCTCTCGGGGGGTGATCGCTTCAGATGAAGCTTGTAAGGCCCTTCTGGCCATAAGCATGAATAAAGGGTGTTTTTTAGTCAGTAGGAGTCTGACATAACCTTACAGCCGGCTGTAGGGTATCCATGAGGATTTCTCACCCTCTCCCCCGCCTGGGAGGAAACAAAAAAAAAAAAAAAAAACAAAAAACCGCAAGAAATCACAACAACAAACAAATCCGTATCAATACAAAACTTTGACGTTTTACAGATTGCTGGGTTTGATTGCCAAATAAAAATCTTAATGTTAGTTCCGTTTTTCGCCACGCCCATTCTCTTTTCGCACAGACTCTATAAGCAAATTACCTGCTGCAAATTGCAGACCATATTTTATAAAATACAAAATCCCAACTTTATCATTCATATACATATATTCTAGACATATCACTATTCGTACATCAAAATTTAGACGTATTTAAAAAAGTTGACGAAACACATAATATAAATCACAGCATAAAAATCGATTACATTTACCACCATCTCGATTGAGAAAACTTAGTAACAGTCCATATTATATGTGTATAAAAAAATGTAATAAATATCTCACATAAAAGACGGAAAACTTAGTAACCAATTCAGGAATAAATTGAAAATATATTTATTAGATTTTACATCATAAATGAATACTTTGCAACAAAATTATATTAATGAGGCGATCTTTAAAATTAAACCTAGTATATAATAATCATGTTAATTGACGTATTATGTAATTTTTATGTTCATGTTTATTAATTTTAATTATTGACAAATTTAATTTTATACATAAATTTCCATTTCTATTAAATTTTTACTGTAAATAATATCAATTGAGTAAGTTATATTGTAAAACTAATGAAGTCAGATGACATTTAATTTTATGCATGATTTGAGAAATAAAGTGGTTTAATACAAATTAGGTTCTTCATATACATAATTGTTTATAAATAAAATTGTTTTGTAATTTTTATCTTTAAGACTACTATATTGCAATACCCTGACATGGTTCATGTTAGGTACATTATGCATTTTGTAACCATCTATGTAACCACATGAGTGCAATAAATTGAATTGAATTTTTTTTACACACACTTGACTTGGGGAGTAAGCTGGCGAACGCGTTACGAAAAGTGTGTTCGGGTGAGGCGAACGCGAGTTGAGTGGGGATATAAGCAAGAGAAAGCAGTGCGCGCGCACATCTTCTTTCTCTCTTTCTCTTATGGTTAGTAAATGAAAAATGTATACAGGGTGTTACAAAAATACAAATAAAGCTTGAAGGGCGTTGAAGTACATCATATAAGGAGTCTTCTCTAATTTTCTTGAAATATTTGCAGGACTTTTAACTTTATATAAAAACAGTTATTTTTAATGGTTAATAAAACATCGATCATTTTAAGACACGGCACTAGTTCGAGGATCATTAAATTATGTATAATCAAAAAAAAATATATAAATAAATAAATATAAATCATTATGTATGTTATACATACAGATGGAGCTAAAGAAGTTTCACTTCAGTCATGTGGTCAGAAGCACACTCATTTTTTTTTAACTTAAAAATGTGGCACACAAGCGTATTGTTCAGGCATCTCTTATCTATTAGACAAGTCCGCCCGTCCGTCTGTCTGTGGTGCTGTTTCAGCGGCCAAACCGTAAGAGATAGATAAAGAGAATATTTAAGTTATAAGTTAAGAATAGTCTGATAAGACTACAAACCGGATTTGAGTAACGTAGCACTTCCGGTTTTCGAGAAATCACGAATTTCAAACGAAACCACACAAAATCTCCGAAGTTCTCAATTTTATTTTTTAAATCAGGTTTTGGTGAACATTTGGTTCACTGTCTATTTCTAAGGTAGTCCACTGGTTTAACGTTAATAATTTACTGCTAAATGAAGGGAAAACTAAGTGTTTGAAATTTGTTTTACCTAATGTCAAACAGGTAAAAACGAATGTAAATAAAATGAAACGAAAGTAAATATAAAGGATCGAAATGTGAGCCTTGTAGATACCACAGTGTTCTTAGGAATCACACTAGATTCAAAGTTGCAATGGGGCCCACATATTGATAAATTATCGAAGAGACTTAGCTCTGCAGCATATGCTATAATGAAAATACGTCAGTTAACGGATATAGAAACTGCCAGATTAGTCTATTTTAGTTATTTTCATAGTGTAATGTCTTACGGTATTTTACTGTGGGGAAATGCCGCCGACATTCAAACAATATTTGTGTTGCAGAAGCGGGCTATTCGATCAATTTATAATCTTAAAGTTAAGGACTCTTTATGAAATAAGTTTAAAGAAATAGGCATAATGACGGTTGCATCACAATACATATATGAAAACTTAGTATATGTCAAAAAAATATTAGTTTATTTACTAAAAATAGTGAAATACATACACTTAATACTAGAAGTAAAAATAAGTTAACTACACCTGCTACTAGGCTCCACAAAATTAATAATTCGTTTAGAGGCCTCTGTATTCGCTTTTACAATAAAGTCCCAAGCAATATTCAAGAGTTGAGCCTGACTAAATTTAAATCGACTATTAAAAAAACTCTTATTAAGAATGCTTATTATAAAGTGTCTGATTATATTACAGACAAAAATGCTTGGGTTTGAGCTGTTCCAACCATTCCAACGGGTATTTCTATATGATATATATAATGAATCACGTGTTGATGATACTTCTATTGAAAAGCTGTATTTAAAGCTGATTACGTAAGGAAGAATATCAGACTATTTAAGATTTGAATGACAAAACGGCGTGGTCATGATTTCTCCATTGTTTTTGCTTTGTAATTGTTTGCAGTGTCCTACAGATAAATGACTTTAAGTTTAAGTAAATATGTTGTGGTTGATATAGGTGGTTATGGGTAGTCATGCTCTCTTAAAAGTCTCTTCGGTGGTGTCGTGTGAGGCGGGTCGTTACGTTCCCTAAAATATGGTTGAGCGAAGCGATGGCTGGTTCATGCGTCATGCTCGTGATCGGGTGCTGCCAGCGGAGATGAGTCTGCCCTAACTACTTTGATATTTAAGATGTAAATGTTTAATTACACCTATTATAAATAACTCTGTTTGTATTTATACTGTGTGACACAGCAATCAAAATGCAGGTGTACAATTAATGTATAATTTCACATTATGTAATGAAGGGTGACTTCATGAATCATCTCTGAAGTCATTTTTCAACTTGACGACTCTGTAAATGATAAAACAGGGAGAAAAAAACAGCCCTTGCTGAGTTTCTTGCCGGTTCTTCTCAGTACAAGGTCTCCCGCCGTAGATTTACGAACCGATGGCGTAGCTTCTAGACATTCATATGTGCTTGTAACAGCCTAAACTGAATAAATGATTTTGATTATTGATTATTACTGGTTTGCTAGTAGTATTTCTAATTATGTGGGTAAACTACAAATCCACGAATCAACAGTAACAGGTGCTGCTGTCACCGCCGCATTACCTCTCACGGCGGTGCGCACACAAGAGGTGCTAGACTATATTTCGGAATATCGGTTTTTGGTGGATTATCATTAATAGTTATAAATGAAATGCTTAATTTGTCTCGTATATACGTATTGACGACCTCCGTGGCCGAGTGGTTTGTACGCCGGGTTTCAAGGTGTCGCTGACTCGAGAGGTCCCGGGTTCGAGTCCCGGTGGGGCCAGATGTTTGTGTGATGAATACGAGCATTTGTGCTCCAGTCATGGATGTTTAATATGTATTTCTATATAATTGAAGTTATACTTCTTTAGGCGCGTTATGAAAAAATGATGAGAGTGAAATTTTAAGATACGCGCGCATCACTGTAACACAAAATTTTTACTTTTGTGTTTACAGCACATTAAGAAAATCTACCAACAAAATAGAAATAGAATCTCTATTTAGTGGGTGCTAACGACTGCATTGTGAAGGCCTATCAAAAGTATTTATTAATCTGGAACAACGGAACCAAAGCGCGATTCAGGAGACTACAGCGCCATCTCTTGACCATTGGTGTAGTAGAACCAAAAACCACATCTTTATTTTTTGTAATAAAGTAACAGTTATAGGTATTCATATTTATAATATTTATCCACATGTTTCTAGTTTGTATATTCGGAATACGTGTTTGAGTTTCATACAAGTGCAAATCACATATGTTCTAATAAATTACATTCAGTAGCGATTTGAATTGAATAATTTGATTATTTATTTATTTTTTCAAATTAAAACTGAACTTTATTGACTGTGTCCTTTTCCAGACTTTTTATTAATTTATTGTAATTAATTATTTGCATGCAATTAAAAACTAATTTTAAACGATGCCAAAGAAGGATAACTTCTCACGCGCCTACATAAGTACACGCACCCATTTTTATTACTGTATATGTATTCTATCCGTTACCCTAGTATCCCATAACACAAGTCTTACAGTGCTTACTTTGGGACTAGGCTAATTGGTGTGAGCGTTGGTAATATTTATTATTATTTATTATTATTATATCAAATATGTATTTGTATTAGTGTTGCCGAACTATCGATATTAAAACTATCGATACAACCAATAGTATCGATACTATCGATAGCTCAGAACAAGGCAATACTATCGAATGAGTGCTATACTATAGATACTATCGATACTATTGTAGTTAGTTAATAACAAACTATTGATAGTATCGATACTATCGATAGTGTTGATTTAATCTGCAACAATGCTATCGATAGTATCGATACTAGCGATTGTTTTAGACTAAAGTTTGTGATTGACTATAATATCTGAAAATTGTAAACAATACTATTGCAAATTGTTAAACTATCGATAGTATTATTGCAAATAAAATCGACAGTATCGATACTATCGATAGTTTGTTATTAACGAACTACAATGCTATCGATAGTATCGATAGTATTTAACTCATCCGATAGTATTAGCTTTTTCTGTGCTATCGATAGTATCGATACTATTGATAGTATTAATACTATCGATAGACTATCGATTAATCATCGATAGTCGACTATCGATCGGCAACACTAATTCGTATTGGTGGAATAGCTGTGTTTGAAATTGGTGCACAATAAGGACCACGTGGACACGTAACGCTTGCAGCACTAGCTCATACTGGCGATGCACTATGGGAACTTTGACTCATTTTCATCTCAAAAATCTGTAACTCCTGTGTTAATATAGATATCATCATGATATTTTTCTGATAATCTTGAATATATTTTCTTTTAAATAATGTATAATTTGTGTATAATTTTTTTTATAATACTTACAAAAAATAGGAAAACAAAAAATATACGAGTTTTTAGACTTACATCTATGTTTTAATAAGTTTATAAAGGTAACTAGTAAATGTAACTGCTTAAAATTAAAAACAAACATCAAAGTAGCTCAAATGTCACTTAAGAGCTTCTTTTCTTCATCAAAAAGTTCTAAATATATTTTAGTATAAGGTTTTCTCAAACTTGTAATTTACGGATCAGAGGTATACAATAGTGTGTAGAACATCTTCGTTGGTGGCTGTCCTCGGATATTTTCTTGCATTATGAAGCCTGAACTGTTTGAAGTTTTTGTTCCGTGACTCTTGAGCATCTTCTAAAAGTTACCCAAGAGGCAATATCGAAAAATGTACCGTATGACACTTTCACCATGAATCAAAACCTTGTGCACGGAAGATGGCACATAGTACAATTTATATTTATTAATATACAGTTGTGCTCAATCAAATCCCATCTCCAATTTCTGTTTTGGCTTAAGAACTGTTCTTTCGATCGACCTGCTTTAATACAGCGTTGACGAAACTGAGTTATGAAAGACTTCTCAATACTTGCGATAATTTTAGCAATATTTGCATCTGAAGATTCGGAGAAATTAATTCGTATATAGTTAGAGATGGAAACACCATAATTTGAATCACTTTCACACAATAAGAGACTTACGTTGCGTCTCGTACACGAGAACTGACTCATTGCGGCAAGATATTTAAAAAACAATTATGTACGACAAAAACTAATGAAGATCTGTAATATTTCATACTCAAATGCACTATTTTATACTGAAAATTATGAAAGACGTGTGCAAAATTAGTAGATATAAACTATTTTACAATTTTGCGGTATTGCGATTTTCCATGATTCTTAAGGGAATGGGATCTAAATATTATGGTAAATACACGATATTAGTATAGCATAAGATAAAAACAAATATAACAAAAGGGCCAAGAGCCTTTATTTAAATGTCCGTGCTGAGAAACCCGAAATCAAGAAAGTCTTATTAAACGTACCTTAAAAATATATGTTTTCACACGCTGATATTCTAAGACATTTGACAATGTTATGCACTGATACAGCAGAAAAAAATTTGTTGCCGTCAAATAATATTATATTATCTAAGAAATAACACAAAAAAACAGAACTTCGGCAAGCTTCGGCAAATGTGTAAAACTCCAACTAAAAGTTTAAGAAACGAAAATAGTCCACATTATGATGTAGATTTTTTTTTATTGAATAATATTAAAAAAAACTGCATATATTTAAATTTTATAGAAAAGAAGACATTCTAAGCTTTCTAAAATGGTATCACACTTACATGAATTCTTTTGTTATGATCCTATAAAATTATACGAAATTAACTGAAATCTAATTATTATTTTTGTATTTTTTTCATTCCCTGACTTTAGATGTTTTATAAAATACGAGGAGTTAGAGACTTAAATTATATTGATTATAATAAAGTAACTCTTTAGCTATAATTTGATGTATAATACATGCCTCGAATAACAGTTACGAAAAAAGCATTTATGAGATGGCTTTCTTAGGCGGGTTCCCATAGTGCGATGTCAAGGTGAGTGGTTTACTTCATATTGGGGAATCCTGTGCCTAAATTTTACCAATACAAGCGATAGGATCAGCGACCAAACCAACTTGTTCTCGTGGGCTATCGAAGGCTTAGTTTAAAACAAAAAGGGTAGATACGGCACTAGCCTCACAAAAGTGATCCGCATGAATTGTGGTCCACGACCCTAATCGCTTTAGTCACAACTTGACATGCAAACGACGTACATGTGAACTCCAAAAAGAAATATTGCTAATATTTTGTCTTTATATGATAAAACAATGCCTAAGTGTGTTTTTAAAAAGTGCTCAAATTGCTCAAGAACTTAAAAATAAAACTCACGGTATCACTTTTCATTCGTAAGTACTATAAAATATATTTTTTCATAAAAAATGCTGTTTGTTTTGAATCTTATTCGGTAGTGACGTCGAGTACTGGTCGCGTGATTGGTCGGTAGTGCAGTGACGCGGAGTTCGCCGTCTCGTTCGCGCTGCCGTTGAAACTTAACGTGCTGTTTCTTTCGGGTCGGTAATGCAGTGACGCGGATCTCGCCGTCCCGTACGCGCTGCCGTGAGATCAGTTTTTGTTTGATGCAAGTATGAGCGTACCGTATCTACCCTATCGAAGGTGTTCACGCGAACACATATGGTCTGCCTGGTGGTTACCTACCATAGTTATCATCACTCGTCGTTGCCTACCCTCACCCAATCCTCTACCCCGGGAACCCTGGAACCTTACTCACAGAAACACAGCACTAACAAAGGATAGTGTTATCTTACTGTGGTCTTCAGTAAGGTGGAGATTACCCCAGATGGATGCTCCAATTCGAACGAAATATGCGCTATGCCCCAACTTAAATCCTTAACTGTCAATGTGATCCAAATAGTTAAGGCTATAATTATTACGAGAGGCGATGGCGCAAGTGGTTAGCGCGTTCGGCTGTGATCGTTGAAGTTAACCAACTTTCGCAGTGGTCGGTCATTGGATGGGTGACCAAAATTTACTAACTCGAGCTCCTCCGTGCTTCGGAAGGCATGTTAAGCTGTTCATCCCGGCTGCATCTGTGGTCGTTAGCACCCACCAATCCGCACTGGGCCCGCGTGGTGGGTGGCCAAATCTTCTTATTCCAACCATAAGGAAGGCCTGTGCCCCAGCAGTGAAGACATTAATAAGCTGGTGATGATGAGATTATGATAATTTTTACGATAGTTCCGGAATTCTGGATTGATCTGAATGTGACATTCAAATAGATACATAGTATACAACTAGACACTCATATTTCGCATTGTCGTAATGCAAGGCAATATTATTCTTCGATCACTGGTTAAAGCTAAAATATTCCACTTGTAAATCCCAATTTATCCAATTAAGTAAACAAGATAATTATTTTATCGTATCCTCTGCCAACCTACATACAGTAAACTCTCCCGGAGTAAATTCATCTAATAAAGGTTCCGTCCATAAATTCGGCCAAACCGTAAATAATGTGAAATTGCCCCACCCTTGTCAGCCTGTATCAAATTGCCAGGACACGTTGCTTGGTTGTGTAAGAATTTTGTTGGATTACAACAACAAATACCTGGTGAAATTCACCAGGTGCGCAGGTTAAAGGTGAGTGTTGCGGCGGTTTTTTTAAAATACCCGCAGGTTATTACAGAAACCGTTGTATGCATAAGGCTTACCTGAGTTGTAACTTAATCTTATAATCCAAGCCTGAATCCTCTCGGTAATAAGTCAATCGACGTTAGAACAGAAAATTTTGTACGCTATAGACTGCGATCTTATTTTTGCTTATGGCTTAGGTTTCATATACAGGGTGTCCCACGGGTTTGTTACACGCAGGGAAACTTTATTAAATATTGAAGATAGGATATTTTACTTAAAGAAAATATCGTTTAATTTGTAATAATAAGCAGAAATGTATTCACTGTTTTAAAAAAATCTCTTGCCAAAACCGGGCCACGAACTCGTGAAATGTGAAACAAAAAAACACATGTAGGTATACTATGATAACCGTCGAAAGGGTAAATCGTGAGGATTATTTTTTCCAAAATATTATTACATTTCAAATGAAAGAAAATATATGATTTTCGTTTTTTTTGAGAATTGAACACAAACTACAATAAAAACGAAACGGTGCCAGGTTTGTATAAGTATCGCTTTAAATTTTTTTCACGTACTTATAGTAAGGAAATCTTGTATTAGTAAATGAGCAAGTATTAGTTAGTAAATACTTTGAAATGGTAACATTAGCTGCCGAAAGCACGCTAAAGTTGTAGCAGGAGATTTAAAAAAAAACTGTTAATGCAATTCTAGTTATTATTTAAAATAAAATTATGTCTTCTAAATAAAAGTAAATTTCAGTAAAATATCCTGTCTTCAATATTTAATATACTTTCCCTCCGTGTGACAAAACCGTGGGACGCCCTGTATACGAACGGCTCGCAGCCGACTGCATTACAACTGCAGCCGTCGACTTCCGCCGTCGACGTGGTGACGACCGCCGCCTACGAGCCGTCAACCGTAGACGACGAAAGTTGACGACAGCTGCAGTTGCGATACAGTCGGCTGCGAGCCGTTCGTATATATGAAGCTTTGGTCACTACAGAAGCTACCAACTATTATTAAATCTAGCATACCTTTCGACGACGAGCGCTGCGTAGGGACTATAATGATATAGTGTAATTTCTCTTTGTATTTTAATAGTTTTTTTTTTCTAAATGGCTTCGCACGGCTTGTGCATTTAGCCAATGTCAAGTGTTAAAATGTTTACAAATTCTATAGCACTCGTGGTCAAAGTAATAAATCAAGTCAAAGTAAGTGGCAGTCAAGTCAATCCGCCTTTCCCTATGTTTCAGTAAATGTGTGGGGATTTACTGGAACCTCCCCGTGGACTTCTTGAGGGAACGTCGAAAGACACTTTCGGCTATTTTTGTTTCACTTGCCAACACTTGTGCATGTTCCCGAACACTTAGTGGTTAATAAGCCACCATTATTAGACACTAACATCCGCCACAACAGAATTTTTAACAAGAAAAACAAAACTGCTAGAGTCTGTGCGGAAAGAGAATGGGCGTGGCGAAAAACGGAACTAACATTAAGATTTTTATTTGGCAATCAAACCAAGCAATCTGTAAAACGTCAAAGTTTTGTATTGATACGAATTTGTTTGTTGTTGTGATTCTTGCGGTTTTTTGTATTTAATCATGTCTAAAAGGGGTAAAACCTTACAAATACGGTAGAATAGCACTACAGCGCAGCGTCCTCCAATCTAAATCCCATTCTCTTTCCGCACAGACTCTAAAGTGACGCTTTCCGATACCGCCAAAAAGTCCATTTTAATAGTTATTTGTGTTAATAAAGACATTTTTTCATTTGCATCAGCTTTGAGTTCGCCCCATACAGCCTGGACCGACCACAGACTTAGAGATCTAGATTGAAGACATGTATTTCAAATTGTATGGAAACCGAGCGTGCCAGATTTTCAGTACTTACGTGAGCAAATAAACGGCGAAAAAGCTTGTCATCTATTTCAACTATATAATTTTTACAGCTTAATATAACATAATTAGATATTTTTTAAACATTACGATAGACGTCCGGTATCGGGGACGGTGAAGCGAATAAATAAATTAGCGTAAAAGGATGATTGGTCTCCCTTTTGGCACGCGAAGTACACACACTTGAGGTACCTATTTCCATCTAGTCTGTGGACACGACTTTAAGTGTCAAATAAGTTTCAGTCATATTTACATTGCTGATGAAGATCTACAGGCACGGTAATATTATCTATACAGTATTGTGACTCGGCCCTGTCCTTGAAATAACTGCCTACGGCCGAGCGGGGCGATAACATGCGGCAGGGCTGCCCGCCTACAGTATTTTAATTTCATCTACGTAATAAATTGAGTTTCTTTCTAGTTTTGTGACTGTAAATATTAAATAAAATAAATAAATTTATCATACATAAAAAAAAATGTTGTGAATTAATTAGAAAGTGTTATATAAAATACATGTTATTTAAAAAAAATAACATGTATTTTATATAACACTTATATTATATACAGATTTGAGACAGAAAAATATTTACTCCTCGACTGAGACGTACGCAAAGCTTTATTATTTTAACTTTTGTCTTTGGTTACATAGTCTATTCTGTGGTTGAATTTTATTCAGTAATAGCCATTTATTTATTATTTTAAAAATCCGGTTAATATTTAAATAATAATCACACATATGAAATGATAATTCAGGAGAAGATTTTTGATACATAAATGCGTCAAGCGCAATCTAGACGGATTTGCCCATTCTCCTTTAATAGTATAACAAATACGCATTCGTATAAAAAGTTTAATTATTGAAGAGTTTATTGAAGAGAAGCGACCAAAACCAGCACAATATCGACTATTGCTCTTTGCCATATTAAATTATGTAGGTGTCTACTTAATTCAATCAAATATTCACAAAACAAATGTTTAAGCACGGCTAACTGGGGGCCAATCGCCTAACTGAATTGCTTTGGAAAACGCTATCGCTTACGATTTCATTTTGTTATTTCTAGCCCCCTGAGGTTTTCAAATGCCTCGCGCTCTTTTTTTTTCTTTTGCATTGGTAATAACAATGTTAAAGAAAATGAGCGTGAGGTATTTCGGCGGTTAGAAATAACAAAATGAAATCGTAAGCGATAGCGTTTTCCAAAGCAATCCAGTTAGGCGATTGGCCCCCTGGTTAAAAACAATTCACACCGTTCGGTCGTAGCTGCGGCGCATTCGTGCCGCGCGAACTCGAGTGGCGTAGGTATGACACGCTTTCCGACCGTTTGTATGAAGATAGAATACTGTATTGATAATATTACCGTGCTACAGGTACGCACCTTTGATCTCTTCTTTACAGTATGAAGCAGCCATCATAAAATAGATTATATATCGCTACGGGCTTTATTACAAGGAAAGATATGAGAATATAAATATCCATAAAAAAAAGTTTGACTAACATTAATAGTGTTCGAGAAAAATGTATCATTCAAAACTTAGCCAATGTCGACTGTCGATCCGTGAAATTGTGGAGCGTACCTATCATCGGGTCGGATCATTAATCATTAAGAAAAACTTGAAATTGTCGGGAGCATCAGCAGGTTGGCGAATGTTGACCCATCTCATCAATCAATGCGATTTGTTTTTGCTGTCCTCACCGACACCCAGTGAGTAGGAAAAGATTGCGAAATGAACAGATTCAGAGCTTAGATTACAGACTGTAATCTGAGATTCAGAGTTACTTATGACCATATTCAGACACGGGAATTGAGTGGTTTACGAGTTCGTGTGACTTGTTTTTAGCACGAAGATCGTAGCAACGCGAGCTTGAACAAAGTTTAAAAGTTAATCGACATTTCTGTGTTTAGAAGTCAGTTTTTTTTTGAGTGTGTATGCTGTTGGTCGCAGATGACCTTCACAGCGTCACCGGGTTTGGGGAGCTCAAGTCGAGAATTGGCGAGTGCCTCTAGAGGTATTCCAGGCGGATGGCGTCTCCTCTCCGTCTGGAGCCTCTAGACCACTCGCACCTGAGGGGGTCGGCTCAACTAGAGGGCGTCTCTGAGACTCGGACCTCGGCTCTAGTTAGCCGTTGTCGTGGGGCGCGGGGAAAATCACCCAGGTACGTACCTGTACCTGGTATAGCGTGTCGTGTGTAGACCGGGTCTTCGCGCTCTTATCCTACGGGTGCGGTGTCTGCCTAATGCTAAGCTAGTGTGCACGTTTGCTGGCTGTGTAGTGTTGGTGTTTGTGGCCTGTGTGGGAGGAATCGTAGGCGTAGAAGTCAGAAATGTTCTCATAGCTCAGCTAGAATTTCTATTGATATAAATAATAACAAATCCCTGAAATGGACATGGACTTTTCGTAATGGAATCTCAATATTCTCCCCATTTTCTCATTGGTTTGTTGTACCCCTGTGAAGTCAAGCTGGAGCCTAGTTTTTCATAAAGTTTCTGTATTACAGGCTGACCACCGTAAACCGTAGGTTATACACTTTCGAAAAATCCAAAATTTCACTTCAGGTCGTCGAACAAACCTAGTGTGATCAGAAAATCACAACTTCTTGATCCGTGGCTATCCACAACCGTGCGTTTTTGTCGAAATTTTTAACCACGTGCGGCAAAACTGTGGAATATATTGTCGCTAGCAGTGTTTCCGGACCATTACGACCCAAAAACCTTCAAAAAAATAGCGTACTCCTCAAAGGCCGGCATCGCATTTGTGATACTCCTGGTGTTGCAAGTGTCCATGGGCGATTCACTCACTGATGATCACTTACCATCAGGTGAGCCGTCTGCTCGTATGCCCCCTATAATATAAAAAAAACAACTGCAATTGTGGAAAAAAGTAACCACGGACGAGAGTAAAGCCTCGATGACACGGGGCGAGTTTATAAGCTACAAGCCAGCAAGTTTACTAGCAGCTTGGATTTTTTACCATCTGCTACTCGATGATACTTAAACGAAGGACCTGTTTCGAAAAGAAACTTGAAAGCAATAACTAGGCTAGTTTGACACTGTTAACGCCATCTATCCTTCGACGAGAGAAGCTGCAATCGGTCCATTATCATCGTCCGTTCATACATTCATTCGTACCCATTCGTTACTACATTCATTCTTGCAATTCGAATTCAAAAAAAGACAACGTACGCACATAATTTCAATAAGATCTGTATTTTACTATGAATAATATTATACAATCTGAATATCTATCCGATTTTATTGAGAAATCCACATATAGAAGTCACTAAGCTATCGAACAGACACTGTTAAGGGAAGTATATTCTTTAAACAACAGATTTTTTCTAATAGGGCCAGGCGTCGTTGAGTCTCAGATCAAATAGAAAAAGTTTTTTATATGATCTGATCTTCGAGCAACTATTTAGTGAACTAACACAAAAAACCGACCGAACGTTCCGACGAATTTTTGGAAGTTGGTGGAAATCCAAGAACATATTTCTCTAACGGGCTAGGCTGTAAGAAAAGCAATAAATAAAGAGCACAATTAAAGCCCCCTCAGGTTCGAGTGGTCTAGGCAGATGCCATCCGCCTCTAGAGGCACTCGCCAATTCTCGGCTTAAGGTCCCCTTAGGATCTCGCCGTCCCCAAACCCGGTGACGCTGTAAAGGTCATCTGCGACCAACACCATACATAGCACACCAGTGTGTATGCACTCAAAAAAAGCAATTAAAGCAATACACAAAAGCTGCTTTGCAAAAAAGACGTAAAAGCAGAATAAAACATCTATGCATGACGCATAGCTTGCAAAAGATCTCCTACCAGGAAACCCAACAGTCCTGAATCGCTGGCGCCGAATCTGCGAGCACGACCTATTAGCCTGCAGTGAATAGGGAAGCCTGTGTTGTGTGCATTACCATTTTTATAGCGGTGTGTCTGCGTATTATGCAGATTGCCGCTCGTCGCATAGCGGCTAAAGAGTCCGGGGTGCGATGTATGCGACGCTACAAGATACAAACAAGAGCGAAGAGGATCCCTTGATCCATCTTTAGTAAAATTGTTATCTGAACCAGTACAAGAGTTGTAGCGGTTGAAGACACAACTTCTTGGTTAACCAGTACTCATGGGAAATCACTATAAATATATAAAAAAATATGTATGTATGTGGCTAACGAATTAATTCAAATGCAATAACGTATAATATGTAGACAGAAAAATTTATATATATAAAAATTTAAATTTATATAAAATGAAAATTGTTGTTTATAAACAAGTAGTGTAAATAGTGAAAAAATGTTTTTAATATATTTTTTTTTACTTATTACGTCATATTTAATTTTTTTATTTCAACTACCAAGTAATCTCGTATCAACTCCCGAGCGAAGCCGGGTATCATAGCTAGTTATCCCTCATAGTTCCCGTGTATTTTGCGTACTATCTAAAAACACACATAGTACTTTTTGTCTCGAAAAACGTAAAATATTGTCACGTCGCAGCAAAGTGTAGCCGCGGCGGGAGAGCGTGCCCGACTGAATGCAAGTCGGGCAATTACCTGACTTTCGTATTGGCAAACAAGAAGCGTATATGACGTATCAGGGAAAAAGGGAAGTTGATCCATTGAGAAGGGTGTCCTTTATTCCCACTAGTTCTTCATTATTCCCCGTAACATATAATAATAACGAGTGGTAGGGGGAAAAAAAATTTGGAAGATTCAAAAGAGTTGTACTATACATTCAATTTGAATAAAGATATATTGATTTCTTTGAGGAGCTCGATGGCGCAAGTGGTTAGCGCGTTCGGCTGCGATCGTTGAAGTTAAGCAACTTTCGCAGTGGTCGGTCATTGGATGGGTGACCAAAAATTTACTATCTCGAGCTCCTCCGTGCTTCGGAAGGCACAGGCAGAATTGTGTGTGTCAGCTCTGACGCACGACTGGAGGTTACTCCTTATTTTGCCTCTGTTTCTTATATACAAGATGGCCAATAAAGATTTTTTTCATTTCATTCATTTCATTTCATTTCAATATAAGTATGTCGACACTTATAGAAATAAACAAACCCAATAACATATAGGTATAGTCGCTTTGCAGTATACCCTATGCACGTGTCCCTATACCCTACACTCACGACCAAATTAGAAAGTTGCGCGACATAGGATGCGCACCAAAAACGTAACGAGGTCATTCATCGATAGATTTTACTCCTCACATTTTTCTCATACCGGGCCCCTTATATATGCAAATCGATTCTTAAGGAGTAAACTCCAAAAAATATTTTTCTGTTGGATATTGAGTAAGGCTATATAACACAACGCTTCGACTAAACGATAGCGGTGCACCAAAAACGAAAAAGAATATTCTGATTTTGTAAGCGTTCGTTGCGTGCGCTGCGTAAAACGCTGAAAGTTACGCAAAAATCATGTATGACAGAATAGGGTAAGGGGGCCCCCCTTATATATGCAAATCGATTCTTAAGGAGTAAACTCCAATTATATGCGCGACAAAAAGGGGACACCTCTAGTCTCCTATAAATTGAGGCAACCCCAAATGTGGTCCTAAAGCGAGTGTTGCACTAATCTATGCAAACCCGGTTTAAGATTGACTTGTTTGTAGGGCATTCTTCGCACGTGATTACAGTGTGCCCTCGGTGTTAGTAGGCTTGTTGAAAATATATCGATGTATCGATATATCGATATTTTTTGCCGATATATTTTGATTCGATATATCGATACATCGATACAAAATAACCAATATCGAAATTCGTATCAAAAACGATATTTTTTTAATTACTAATAATTAATAATTAGCGGCATATCACGATCTAACTAAATTCGTATCTAGAAAAATCGTAACTGGATCTCAGATTAATGATATACAACATATCTGTGATCTGTGCTGTATTTAGTATTGTCTATGTCATCATTCGAAAATAGGGTCTATTTTTAGGGAGATAATTTTCGTTCCATTATTATTCCGCGTGTCATATTTCGTGAGCCACTGTACGATATTTTTGGGAAAATTGGTCCGATATATCGATGTTTTTTTCGCGATATATCGAAGCCGATATTGATATTTTTTAAAAGATCGATGTATCGATATATCGATATTTTTTTCAACTTTCGACATCCCTAGGTGTTAGCTGCTTGGAGCTTAATATGAGGAAGATAGCGTCGTTTGCAACGTTTGCATTATCAAAAGTCGGGGGATACTGCCTCTACATAGAAATACGTATCTTGGAGGTTACAAACCGCCATACATTTGTAGAGAAATATATATAAAAATTCAAAATTCAATTCAAAAAAATTCAATATCGTTTATTCAGTCTAGGCTGTTACAAGCACTTGTGAATGTCGAAAAGCTACGCCATCGGTTCGCAAATCTACGGCGGGAGACCTTGTACTGAGAAGAACCGGCAAGAAACTCAGCAAGGGCTGCTCTTTTCTCCCTGTTTTATTTCATACAGTGTCGTCCAATTGAAAGTTGACATCAAACTTGCAAACATGTGTTGAGGTCAACTTCCATCACATAATGTCAAATATGTAACAATAGACAATCAACGAATTTACTAACAATAAGTGCAAGTGCTATAGCCTCAGCATTGTGGGTTACCTACAATGCGAAGAGATTCTAGCCTTTCGTAACCTGCCTTGCAGCTTAAGAAAGGCTAGAATGCATTCGACATTCGGCCATCAGGGCCGTGGTAGCATAAATAGTCAGTACATCGCGCGCGGTAGCATAAATAGATAGGGGAATGAATGATAAATGCCTAAAAATCTATATCTATAAAACTCAAAGGTGACTGACTGACATAGTGATCTATCAACGCACAGCCCAAACCACTGGACGGATCGGGCTGAAATTTGGCATGCAGGTAGATGTTATGACGTAGGCATCCGCTAAGAAAGGATTTTGATCAATTCTACTCCCAAGGGGATAAAAAAGGGAATGAAAGTTTGTATGAAATTTTGTCAATTTTAAACCGATCGGGCTGAGACTTTGCATGCAGGTATAAGAAGAATCTTATATGAATGTCATTGTGTATAATACAAAAACTGTAGTCTACACTTCAGCTCTACACCGAAGCGAAGCGAGGGCGGGCCGCTAGTTCATACGTCACAAGTTATAGTACATAAAAAAAATATTTGTGCAGTAACTAAAGGTCGTCTTAAAATCATGACTAATTGTCATAATTAGCAAGAAAAATATAAAGAAGGACAATGTAAAGGAAATGAAAATGGCGATTAATTTTAATTAAAAAGTGTCTTCATCAATTCAGCGATATAAGAAAACAAGGCGCCAGGGACAATTAACAAAACAATATTAGTTATGCGAAGGCTGTTATGGGCTCGTTAAGAAAATTATGAAATATCTCTCTTTATATTTACGTTCTCAAAACAAAGAAAATATTTAAATGTTCGTCGTCAGCAATAACGAAATGTTCCAAAACACGTACCTAATCAGCCTATTAATGTCCCCACTGCTAGGGCACAGGCCTTCCCTATGGATGGAATAGGGAGATTGGGCCATGACCCACCACGCTGGCCCAGTGCGGATTGGTGGGTGCTAACGACTGCAGATGCAGCCGGGACCAACGGCTTAACGTGCCTTCCGAAGCACGGAGGAACTCGAGATAGTAAATTTTTGGTCACCCATCCAATGACCGACCACTGCGAAAGTTGCTTAACTTCAACGATCACAGCTGATCGCGCTAACCACTTGCGCCATCGAGCTCCTCACAAATTACACACGCAGATAAATAATTACATTAGTTTTTTATTAGGTCCTTAGCTGTAAATAATATTCACAAACTTTGTTCATTAACGCAACCTAATTATTTACTTGCATTTTGATTGATGTGTCACACAGTATAAATACAAATAGTATTATTTATATTAGGTATAACATTACCATCTTTAATATCAAGGAAGATAGGTCAGACTCCTCCCCGCTGGCAGCACCCGTTCACGAGCATGACGCATGAACCAGCCATCGCTGCTCTCAATCATATTTTAGGGGACGTAACGAGCCGCCTCATACGACACCACCGAAGATACTTTGAAGAGAGCATGACTATCCATTACTACCTATATTAACTACAAAATAGTTAAATGTAAAGAAAATATAAATAGAAAAAATGACGACAGACGGGACTCGAACCCGCACTTGAACTTGCCTTGCAGCTTGAGAATGCCTAGAGGAATTTCGATGCGGCCATCAGGGCCGCGGTAGGATACTTGGTCAGTGCATTCGCCCGGATTGATTCAAAGATGATTCATGAAGTCACCTTTCATTACATAATGATTAAATATATTAATAAATTAATATATATATATATTAATTGTTTACCTGCATTTTGATTGCTGTGTCATACAGTATAAATACAAAATTAGGTAGTCACTAATTCTACTTTAGCATTTATAGGAAAAGAAGGAGACTTTTGTTAAACTTTAATGGTAATTTTTTATTGTTTATATCTCTTTTATAAATAAATAAATAACTATTTCCAACACTCACACCAATTAGCCCAGCCCCAAAGTAAGCACTGTAAGGCTTGTGTTATGGGATGCTAGGGTAACGGATAGAATACATATACTGTACATATATAAGTATATTTATGTAGAAATACATATTAAACACCCATGACTGGAGTACAAATGCTTGTATTCATCACACAAACATCTGCCCCCACCGGGATTCGAACCCGGGACCTCTCGAGTCGGCGACACCATGAAACCCGGCGTACAAACCACTCGGCCAAGGAGGTCGTCAAACCTCTTTTATTGAAGGTACAGAATTAATTCCCGTAGACAAAACAACCATGGCAATTATTTTAAATTGGTTTAATTTTACGAGTGTTTACCTTTAGCATGAACCAATATCGATTTCGAATAGTTTGCGAGTGCGAAATGTCATTGTCAAATAATTATGTAATGATTTTTAGTTCTCGTTACGTCTGTTGTGGCGCTGCTGTTCAAGTTTCCATACAATATTTGACATTGGCATGTCGCACTCGCAAAGTATTCGACGATTACAGTACCCCTAGCACGAACCATTATCGAATTCGTATAGTTTGCAAACCGAAATGTCAATGTCAAATTTTGTATGGAAACTTGAACAGCAGCGGCACAAGGTACGTAACGAGAACTAAAAATCGGTACCCTTAGTACGAGTTTTGCAATTACGAAAACTATGATAGTTTTAGGATACTGATTTTATTGTTTTCCTTTCAATACAAATAAACAGTGTTTAAATTCTATCATTAAATCATTTGCGTCTTCTTAAATTTTAAGTATATTTGGTTACTTTTCACCAAAATGGACATAGAAACAATTTACAATTACGAAAACTATGATAGTTTCCGTGAGCTCAAACTCGTACTAAGGGTACAGTACCCCTAGCACGAACCATTATCGAATTCGAATAGTCTGCAAACCGTAATGTCAATGTCAAATTTTGTATGGAAACTTGAACAGCAGCGGCACTAAGTACGTAACGAGAACTAAAAATCAATACACATTTGACAATGACATTTCGAACTCGCAAATGATACGAATTCGATATTAGTTCGTGCTGGGGGTACTGAATTTGAATATTGGTTCGTGCTAAGGGTACTAAAGAAGTCTTAGCAGGCGAAATAACTTCAAGCATAAAGTAATTGTGTTTTGGAAATGGAAAATAACGACGTAAACATCCAGATCTAAGGTAAAAGTGGAGTCCTTCCGAGAACGTATACTTTTTAAACCAAGGTTTTCAGGGACCTAAAAATTTTTCATTTTTCGGTATTTTTTTTCCTTTTGTGATGACATGGGTTTGTTCCTTAGATGGTTTATTTGTAGGGAACTGCGACAGAAGATTAGTCCGGCTCCTCCAAGATCATTTCCATGTAAGGCGGTGATGCCTGATCATGCCCGAAAAACATCAGCTAATTTTGGATGCCAACAAGTGAAATTAATTCGTAAAATGTAACAAGCTTCAAAACAATTTTTTTTTTATCTTTTTAACGATGTTTTTTAAGTTTTTTTTTTCTAGTGAATAAACTAACGAAAATAACACAGACTTCTTAACATCAAGCAGTTACTTACTTAAACAATAAAAAACAAATATAACAAAAATAATTTAGCAACAATTTTATTTAAAGATTTTTTTTCTATGATACCTATTTCAACACTTTTGGTTTGGTTATATACTTACTATTTTCGTGGTTGCTATAGGCAAGTATATTTTGCGAACTACCTAGCCAGCTAGACTATAATCAGATTTGAGGTTGTGAAAAGCTCTGTTACGTACCGCTCGCATGCGGACTTCAATGGAAGAACGGTGTTCCCCGTAAACTTATTATGGGACCAACGTTCGGTCGCATCGCTGGTGCCCTATTTTAGAATCACTCGCAAAAGTTGCCCGAGCAGCTTTCGATTGCAGACACAAACGACCTCAGTCAAATGATGCTATTTTTCTGAGTTTAAAAAAAAACTTATATGACAAGATTCTGCAAGTTTATCTCTTACATAGTATAAAGCAAAGTCGCTTCCCGCTGTCTGTCCTAATGTCCAGATCTTTAAAACTACGCAACGGATTTTGATGCGGTTTTTTTTACAAATACAGTAATTTAAGAGGGAGGTTATTATGTAAAATACATGCATAATATAGTAGAGAAACATTGATAATTTGAGAGGTTTTTAATGTAAGGTCGTAAATAAACACATTTTTTGCGCTTATATTGCAAATGCTAGCTGAACCCTACGAGATAGATCAAAATAATGTACTACAGTATTGTACACGTTAAAAAGGTCTACAAAAAAATCCGCAATGGTATATGTCTATCTCTTAGGGATAACCCACAATAACCATTTTTTTCCTATACTTTTTACGAGAAATAATACATTATTTACGAAGCGATTTTCAGCAATATAACATTCATCCTTATCCAATTAAGTACCCTAAATACATTGTACATTTAATTAAGATCAATTTGACCGTGTATCGCATATAATTTAAATGAATATTTTCGTAGATATTACAGATTTAAAATGCAGGGACATAGCGGTTCCGACGCTACCGGGCGGGGCTTGGCGGCGCGTGCCTATTGTAATTAGGTATTAGAAGAATGTCATTATGTATAATACAAGCCTAAGAACAAAAACTATAGTCTACACTACAGCACTAAACCGAGGCAACGCAAGGGCAGGCCACTAGTTAATAATATAATACCGAATTAAACAATTTTTTCTCCTGAAACTATACTTACTGTACTTCGATTTATTTAGCATTTTATCAAAATAACAAATACTTTTCAACAACAAACAATAAAAAGAAATTAAATTTTAATTAACAAAAGTAAATTTAATAATTTAAATTAATTATTATTAATTAATAATTAATTTTAATTATCTTAATTAATAATTAATTTTAATTATTCTTAATGAATAATTATTTTTAATTATTCTTAATTAATAATTAATTTAAATTATTAAATTTTCGAATCTACTTAAATGGAACGCGTTCGTCACGGTATGACGATCTCACGGTACGAACGGAACCTTTAGTGTGAGTACGAGCTCGCCTAGCATTTGGGTGGTTTATTTTATTTAATTGTAATACTAAAATAATGAACCGAAAAAACATTGATTTTGAAGTGAAACCTTTTTCGGACGGGGTGTAAATGGGAAAATCTTTTGGAAAAGATAAAACCTTACTTAGGTTATTTAAGAAAAGAAGTTGCACTTAGGCCCTACCATAATTATCAGCGCTGCAGCAGCCCTCGTGTAGTATTAAGCTGAGGCAGGGACCTAGTTAGCCTGTCTTGCTGTGTTCTGTTTTTGTAAATATGTGTAATAAAATTTCTTTCTTTCTTTTTTCTTTCTTTCTTTCTTCTTTCACTCTTTCTTGTTTCTGAAAGAATTATTCTTTCACTTCAGATTTGTGATCCGTGCACACAATTTTTTATTTCGTTATTGATGAGGTCCTTGATTGTTGTGTTTTTGTACTAGATATAAGTGGCATAGAATGTCATATAAGCTCTGATATAAATTATTATTACCAAATATTTAAGAAATTTTGACTTTGTGAAATCCAGAACGTTCGAAATGAGACGAGTGTTTCATACATAGAGCCTGGTATACTTCATAACCCTCTTTCGAAACTTACCACTGGAGAATAGCATTGACGTCGCTTGTGTTTTCGTCACAATAAATTACAATATAGAAACGTTAATGCTTTTTCATAAAATACTAGTACTACTACTACTAGTATACTAGTGATCCGCCTCGCTTCGCTTCGGTGTATTTAGTATAGTTACAAAAACGACGGACTGCACTCCAGGAGTGCCGGCAGAAGTGAAAACTTGAATATTAACGTTGTGCATTTTTGATATTTTGGAATGGTTAGGGAATAATTTTGCACGAATTGCTTTAATTATCAGTATAAAAGTACTTTCATGTATGTGGTAGAATACAATATTTATGTATTGCGCTATCGTACACAAACATGACAATTTATATTACATTAAAAAAGTTTATCTCTCAGAAAAATCAACTTACATGAATTACGTTTAAGCACACCTAGCGACATCTATTGTAAAAAAAATCCAATCTTATTGTGTGTCATGATGCGATCAGCCCACGTGTTTAACCTGTCGCGAGTTTATCATTTTTTACCCATACAAAAAAAATGTACGACGCCGCTAAAGAAGTTCTCACTTCAAAATTATCTACTTGACAATCAAACGTTCAGGGACTTTGTTGTGTTGTAGTTTGAGATTTGTCAAGTGACATGGGTCTTGCTGGAAGGTAAAATTCTGGAGATTAAGCCACTGATTCACAATCAATAAGTAAGTTCTAAGAAAGGTACTTCGAACATACAGGTGCGTTTAATTTAACTACTCTTTACTAAAGAGCATTACAGCTTTTCATTCATAGTACGATATCGCGCACCTTACATTTACATAGAACACGTTCACATCACGCTATGCTATATTGTAAAAGCTTGCTATACATGCTATACAATGTATATATCGCAATCATTTTGATTTAATCTAAAAGCGCAATGTTATGAATACAACTTTATATTCGAAGTTGGTTATTTCGAGTTTTACTTATCGATTGTGAAAGAGGCCCTTACCTAAGCAGGAAACTCCTTGGTTTCATAATAAGTAAATAATATTCGCTCGTTCCTTCTTTAAGGAATGGTGACTGGTGATCAAACGGCTGGCAGCTACCCTGGTCCGGATTAGCCTTGTTATCCAACGTAGAAATATTACCAGCCTATTGTGCACTATTCCTGACAGCGGCGCTGGGGGTATTGTATTGGTTATTTTGTAAATTGTATATTATTTAAGAACTAAGTTATTTCTGGATAAATATAACTAGAAAAAAATCCACGCGGACCAGGCAGCAGACGGGACTCGAACCCTTCGCAATCCGGGCGATTGCACTGACCAATTATGCTACCGCGGCCCTGACGGCCGCGTCGAAATTCTTCTAGCCATTCTTAAGCTGCAAGGCAGCGCCATTTCTTTGCATTGTAGGTAACCCACAAAACATAAATAAACATGAAGCAGTTACATGCTTTAAAAATTAAAATTGTAATTATTTCTGGACTTTAAGTTTTTAGACATTAAGTAGTTTGAAACTTTTGTAATTTTAAATATTTCTATGCAAATAGAAATATTTAAATTTACAAAAATAAATATATAAATTAACCCAGTAAAGAAAAATTTTACTATATAATTTTCACGCCCCGAAAGCAAAAGACGCTAGTTAGACCGAAATCTAATTAGACCGAGTTGAATTTATTACATTAAAAGAAGTATTTCTTCATGCTTTGTATCTGTTCATTAATTTATAAATAGCATTAGAGCAATATAAAAAAAAACACGGGGTAACTAGTCTAAGCTTATTCCTCGTTTATAATTCAGGGGGCATATGGGGGATTTTGGGGCTTTTGAAATAAATATTTCTTTTGAATTGACATTAGGTTTATTAATTGACATGAATATTACTTTTGAATTGACATTAGGAATCGTAATTAATATTGACATTGAATTGAATAGGCACGAAAATATATCCTTGCCCCAACGAGGAATATTTTAAGCGCTTCGCCGTTGCCTGATACTCAGCCGCCGCCCCAGCCCTGCGTGTCGTGCGGCCGATGTGGGTAGCGGCGAAAGTGCTGACACACGTCGCGTCCCACACCAAACATCGTCCCTTCTCCCACGGTACCAATGTAAGTCCATCAGGCCGTTTTCCGTCTGTGCGGCTGAGACCAGGTGGTTCGAGGACGGAAGGAACGCCGGCCGACCTAAGACCTCTCAACACTATGTCATTTAGAGCATGGTGACGTGGGTGTCTGCCTGTACATCGACGGCAGCTCAATGCGTGATGGCCGTCAGCCCCCACCATGGTACCGCAGATGCATACATGTGGTTGACATACATCGCAGCCCAAGCGGAGGGCGACCGCCACCCGCAAAGAGTCACCGTCAAGTAAAGTGCCCATATGAGGCGAAGGTAACGCGTGCAGCCACGCCCCGGATTCAGGCTGTGAAACCGCCAAAATCCTCGCTAGATCGACTCCCGTGGCACCACCAGTAAGTAGTTCAAGTGTCGCTTTACAATTAACGTCGTCCCATGAGCGCTGGAACTCGGGGTTCCTAGGCACGGCTGCACCCGGGACGAGAGCTAACCAGGCTGCCAAAGCATCGGCCGCAAAGGGTACGGTCACCTTGTCGCCATTCATAGACAGAATATTAGCTACAAGGCCCGAAACCCCATGGGCCGAGGCCAAGAAAGCCGGGAGACTCACATCACTAACAGAACGCACCCCAATACCCCCGTATCGGATTGGCAAAGATGCCTGTTTCCAGTGGTTGCCACTCAGGGAGACATTCAAAATTGTCTGAACCGCATTTTTTATGACAGCGTCAAAAGAAGCAATATCATCACGGAACATCCAAACTGGAGCCGTCCGAAGGAGGTATGTTATTTTTGGGATAGCAAAACATTTCTGCAAGAGGACTAGAGCAACGTGAGGAGCAATGGCCTCTAGACGCTCGCTGGCCAGCAAGAGAACATCCTTACGAGTTTTCATGGCCTCCGGAACTGCAGATGGAAAAATAGGAGCACCAAGCAAATTAAAAGAATCTTTATTGAGCTCCTTGAGGCCCGGAAGCAAACAAGTGAAAGACGAGAAGGATTGAGATGACACCGAACTACAGGAAAAGAACTCGCATTTTGTAAAATTTACCTCTAGACCTAACTCCCCCAGACGAGGTAATAAGAAAGCTGAGTCCCTTTCCACTTCTTCTGGTTTACCCCCAATGGTCCCATCATCTAAGTACCAGATGTTGAGGGGCGATTTGAGCTCAGTGATCACTTTGTGAATGCTTTGTGAGGCGAGGGGGCCGAGGGGGTCTCCCTGTTGCGCACCAACCTGGGACAGGATTAAATCAGTGCCAACATATAGGTTAGAAGGTATATGATATGCCTGGTGGAGGAAAGGATAAAGCTCAGGGATATTCTCCATCACCTCATGAAGCATGACGTCCCTTTCAAGAGTATTGAAAGCGTTCTTCAAATCTAGCTTAACTATCACTCCATCCACATTCTCCGGATCCATTGCAAAAGTCCGAACCGCATGTATTCCCGCCTCACAACCTAGACGTATCCCAAAACCTAATTGATGTGGTTGAAGGTAGGAAGCCATTTGCTCCTTCACAGCTCGGCATCCCAGCTTGGCCACTAAGCGCCGAAGCACACTCCCTACTGCGATAGGTCTCAACCCACCCTCCTTCTTCTTCAAGGCACATAGTGTCGCCCCATATAAATAGGGACTCACATCAGGATTCAATTGCCCACTGAGCAAAAAATTACTGAGCCTAGTTAAGGCTTTAATCAAGCGCTGACCATTATCTCCCGCAGAACTAGAAATCAATTCCTTCAAATGGGAAGGACGAATGCCATCTAAGCCGGCAGCTGATCCATTATAAAAAGAGTTAACAGCCAGCACCACATCCTCCGTCACCAACAACCCCGGAATGCACGAGACCGGCTCCGGTGGAAAATGAAGAAGACGGTACGGATGCGGATGTTTTGATTGAAGGGCAGCAACAGTCTCCGGTCCCGGCGGTGCAATGGAGTCTTCGCTCATGAGTAACCGAACCGCTCCCCTCAAATCACCCTCGTGGACTTTAGACTCAATTACCCTTGTTAGTGACAGTGGCTTCCTCACTAACAATGCGCAGTCAGCGGAAGAAAAACAACGGACTACACCTACGTTTACTTTTACTTTAGAAGTAAGAGAGCCATTACCGGCCTTTTCGGGGGTTCTAAAGGCAGTGTAAGAGAAAGAAAGAAGAGAACTCCACTCTTCCAACCCATTAGTGGCGACACAACCATCAATGATGTCACATAGTCTGCCTGCTGCCACAGTCCTCGCACCCTTTGGAATGTGACGCAGAACACGAACTGTGTCCCTAAGTGTTGCAAGCTGATCGAGTAATATGCAACGGTCGCAAGACTGCGGATTAGCTGCTCCCGGCGTTGATGGGGCAATAACCGGTGCGGCAACGGACGGTGGCGGCGGGGGCTGAGAGAGGGGACTGAGTACATCCCTGTGTATGCGCGTAATATGTATCTTGAGACCTCGTGACGTAAACTTTCGTGATGAATTGTAGCAATAGGGACACGTCGACTCAGGGAGACTACTCATTGCATACAATAAAAATTAAAAATAACAAAATAAAATAAAAATAATCGTTACCGTTTATAAAATAAAACTCACAAATGAATATACATAGTACATTTCTTGCAGGGGCGGAATGTTATTTAAAAGCTCAAACAGTACTTCAACGTAATGAAAAAGCCAAGGGCTTCCTGGACAAGTTGAGCAAGTCGTTCGATCAAGTTATGTCGTTGATTCAGTCGCTGCGGTTCATAAAGTTGCAGCTGCCGCTGTCGCTGCTGCTGCCTGCGCTGCTGGACTTTTGCCGCGTGGTGCACGTGGCACGCGACCCCAGGGTCGTGGCCGTCTCCTCCTACCACCACTTCTTTACAAACACGGGCTACACAACCAGCTTCAAAACATTCACTAGAACTGGAGGCAATAAAAATGCAGCGACGAAACATAATATAACATTTGAAAGCTTGTTTTTCATAATAACATGAACAGATACTTTTAGTTTTTTATTTATATCCAATTAATTTTAAATCGTGTTTATAATTGCACAATTTTATAATGATGCTGTCATATGTAAATAATATAATACTTAATAATTAATTAATTACTTAATAATATCATAAAATACTTATTATTAAATTAATGATAGGTAAAATAAGAATACTGTAATTTGACTGTTATGTTTTAATTTGTAAGAATTATTAATAGAGTCTGTGCGGAAGGAGAATGGGCGTGGCGAAAAACGGAACTAACATTAAGATTTTTATTTGGCAATCAACCCCAGCAATCTGTAAAACGTCAAAGTTTTGTATTGATACGGATTTGTTTGTTGTTGTGATTTCTTGCGGTTTTTTGTATTTAATCATGTCTAAAAGGGGTAAAATCTTACAAATACGGTAGAAGAGCACTACAGCGCCCTCCAATCTAAATCCCATTCTCTTTCCGCACAGACTCTATGGCTAAATAGGTTTAATTTTCTTAGCTCAACATTATGCTTTACATGCAAACACCATTTGTCAACCCTATTTAATGCAAATAAAGAGTATTATTTTCTATTCTAATAACTAGTGACACACTCACCTTCGATGCATTAAATTATATTATTGAGAAATTGTGACGCGTTAAAATTTAAAAAAAATATATCATAACCGTTTTCCAAAATTTCCAGGGTTTCTGGTGAAGTTTTCAAAAAGAAATCTTACAAGCAACTTGCCAAAACACCTCGTTCTGACAATTAAGAATACAATTTGATGCAGTCTTTCAGATGTTATGTGGGTACGGACATTTCGGCAATACATTTTTATTTATATAGATTTTATATCTAAAGAAAATATAACTACAAAAAAAAACCACGCGGACCAGGCAGCAGAAGGGACTCGAACCCGCACCCTTCGCAATCCGGGCGAATGCGGCCCTCACGGTCCGCGTCGAAATTCCTCTACCCAATCTTAAGCTGCTAGGCAGCACCATCTCTTCGCATTATAGGTAACCCACAATGTCACAATGTTTTTTTTTTCTAGTTATATTTTCTTTAGATTTAAACATCAAGCAGTTACATGCTTTAAAAAATAAAAATTATAACTAGATTTTATATTTCAAATTATGTAGAAATTTTTCAAATTGACGTCTCTTGGGGGTAGACTGCGAATGCCATATGTGTGATTAAAGTTAAACACTATGCAAATGCTTATTAACAGAACCCAATTACATTGTCTATGCAGCATGTTCGCGTACATACAATATTGTAATATTCATGAGTGATGTGCGTGAAAACCTAAGAAACAAATATTGTAATATTCATTTCAAAAGCGTTTATTTAATAAAACAACCATAAATACATTGAGTATTAGTTACAATATTTATGTTGAAACATGCATTCCGGTACATTACTTTTCCAGACTAATTAGTTGCCTATAGAAGTACACATACTACACTATAAATATATCATAAATTGGTATAACTTATTTAAATTATAATTTTTAGATAACTATGAACACACTTATATATTGTTCACTTACAACATGATTCTAAATGTAGGTAGGTAGAAAAAAATATGTATCACAAGATATTTAACTACTTAATAGCATGCGGCATGATCCTCCCTTTTTTTTTATTGTTGGGAAAATGCGTTACGCATTCCCCGCCCCGGGTGAGTGGCAGGGTTATGTGGGACTCCTCCTCCCCCCAAATCCCACCCACCCGCCCAGCCAGACTGCCTGGCTCAGCGGCTGCTCGTGACGAGAGGGGGGCCCTACCCACTAAAAACCCAACAGTGCTCCCTCGTCTGCCGAAACGGGTTTTGTGGGATCCAGATGACGCTCCACGTTACCCCGGCAGTAATTCCTCCTCCTCCTGGTGGTCAGGGGGATCCCCGGGAGCACCTAGGCATCCCCCCTCGACGGGTGAGACTGTGCAATGCGAGCGACGGACCACCCTGTCCGCCGCCCACAGTCCCACTAGGGTGGAAAGAGGCCGTCGTACTGCCGCCGCCTTCCCCCCGGTCGTCGGCGACGCAGAGGGCTGGCTCGGGCGTTCCCCTCGCGGGCCCTCTCTGCTGTCTCCTTCTGTAGGATGACTTCCTCACAGAAGGAGACGACCGCGTTCCAGCATGATCCTCCCTGCCCCCCGCGTCACTATCGCCACAGGGCGACATAGGGGAGTTACCAGCAACGCTCAAAGTTTATCACGGTGGACAATAAACTTATACAATATTCGAGTTGCACTCGTCGTCACAAAACAATAGATAGTGATGTGGTAAACGATATGTACCGTATCTATCGACATATGGCAGACCGCATAATCTAGATTGACCAATTTTGCTTATAAGTTAATTAGGATTAAGAGCGTTCCTATAATAAAAAAACCTTTAGTCAATATTAAAATAAATTCTTTATAAGTAAAAATTCTTTTTTACAAAAAAAATATTGTAATATGAATCCCTAGAAATAGCGTTCCATTCTACGGCTGTGTATCGGAAAGCATAACATAGTTACCAGCAAAACTGTATGCAGTAATTGGATTTCAGTTTTATGCAAAAAACGTTCCTGCTAACAAGGCAACCAAATCAACGCTAAAAATGTTGGGTATCAGGTGAAATGACCGAGAAACGCAGTGTCGGTGGACAGGGGTCAGTAGGGTGGTAAGAGTACAAGGGTGACTAATGATATCAAGCGAGTCGGGGGGACCCACTGGATGCGGAAAGTTCAGACCGTATTTGTAGATCGCTAGAGGATTGATGCATTTGAAATGTGGTGTTGGCGCAGAATGCTACACATACCTTGGACCGCATGAAGAACTAATGCATCTATCTTGAAGGAGCTGGGTATCAAGACGCGTCTCTCTTCTGTCTGCATGCAGCGCCTCCTAAAATATTTTGGTCACGTAGCTAGGAGAAGCCCGGATAATTTTGAAAAGCTTCTGGTCGTGGGAAACGTGGAAGGCAAGAGGAGTAGGGGCAGGTCTCCATCCCGGTGGTTGGACATAGTTAAAGAAACTACGAATGGCAACTTGCAGGCGTCCATCCGCCTTGCAGAACACAGAACGGTCTGGAGATCGTTGGTGAAATGTGCTGTCCTGAAAGGTCACGACCCTCAGCCATGAGGAAACGACGATGAAGAAGAAGAAGAAGAAGAAGAGGAGGAGACCTATATCCATAATAATAATTACAAAATTAAACTACTACTGTAAATAAGATCAATTGAGTAAGTTATAAAATTAATGAAATCAGATGAAATTTATGCATGCTTTGAGAAATAAAGTTGTTTAATAAAAATTAGCTTCTTCTTAAAGATAATTGTTTATTTGTTAAATTCTCTTTTGTAATTTTTATTTATATTGCGATACCCTGACAGGGTTCATGTTAGGTACTTTATGCATTTTGGAACTTGTAACCATCCATGTAACCACATGAGTGCAATAAATTGAATTGAATTGAATCACAAAAAGAACTTTTTTTAAAACAAGCTTTAATTTAAATGCTCTAAAAATAATTTTCCTTTAAAATGTGGACTATGAACTTACAACGTCATTACACAATTTATATAATAACTAGCTGACCCAGCGAACTTCGTACCGCCCTAAAAAAATAGGGGTTGTCCAGCGGACAAAATTGTGAATCTAAACCATTCTCAGATCCCCTTGAACACACACAAAAAATTTCATCAAAATCGGTCCAGTCGTTTAAGAGAAGTTCAGTGACATACACACTCACAGAAGAATTATATATATAAAGATAAAGCTTGTCACGAGTATTACCTGTGTAGATAAACTTTGGTCGGATTGTCTTGATATTTTTGAATTTTCATAGTGTAACTACCAAAACGTACTCAAATCGGGCGACAAGCTTTTATCTAAATATATAAAAGAAGAAGAGAGGAGCTCGATGGCGCAAGTTGTTAACGCGATCGGCTGCGAACTTTCACAGTCGTCGGTTATTGGATGGGTGACTAAAGGTGACCAAGTTACGGCACGTTAAACCGTTGGTAAAAAATTGTGATATGGAATACCAAATGCGTTATATTCAGTGCTTAAGAACTCTACTGTATGATTTACCTACTGCATCATCAGCGTTTACTACAGTATTTTTGTCTTTCAAAGGACTTCAACATTTATAATCGCTAATTGGTCGTTATCAGACCTTTTAGAAAGAAAGAAAGAAAAAATTTATTGACCAACAAACAAAGCATAAATAAAACAAAAAACAGAATAGGGTCAACTAGGTCCCTGCCTCAGCACAATGCCACAACGACACTAAGGCCGCTGCGGTTGACGTGAATAAAAGAAGTCATAAAAACAAAAACACACAATCACGGATAAACAGTACCACAAAGAATAAAAAAATAAATATGAAAAGGCTGTTGTTTTTTTCCTTTGCCTTAGCGCAAAAAATAATAAAAACCACAATAACACAAAAAAAACTGTAATTATCTCTAGTCTGTGGAAATTTTAATAAATAATTGAGTACGAGCAACTTAAATCTCTTATCTATTAGACAAGTCCGTCTGTCTGTGGTGCTGTTTCAGCGGCCAAACCGTAAGAGATAGATAAAGAGAATATTTAAGTTATAAGTTAAGAATAGTCTGATAAGACTACAAACCGGATTTGAGTAACGTAGCACTTCCGGTTTTCGAGAAATCAGGTTTTGGTGAACATTTGGTTCACTGGTTTGCTAGTATAATTTAAAGTAATAAAATCTCAACCAGTGCAACAATTTTTTACTGTTATTATAGTACACACATACTTTTACTAAGGACCATTTAAGCTATTATCGGCACGTTCCCTTTGAGCCTATCGGAAAAGTATGTTTTAAGTCTTCGATCTCTATTTTACCAACACCAAACGAATTTCAACAGTTCTGCTGGATCCAGAATGCAAAATGAATACATTTTGAAAATGTAATGAATGAAAAATGAATACTTTTTTGTTCATCTGTTAATGAATCACGGTAATTACTACTACATTCTTCTTTCTTAAGTTATACTCGGCGGTTATCAATCGTATGAAAAAAAACCGAATTGATTTTTAGTTTGAGACGCAGTTTGACTTTGATTTAGGTATGTTAGTTGAGAAATCAATTGGTTTTTCTAATTTCGGAAATAGAATATAAAGACTTCTGCTCAAATATATTGTGGTAACGACAGGCAACTACAGAGCCTACTAACCCCGCCTGGCCGGTTTTTTTTTTAATTTAAAATTATCCCGAATTTTACACGTTACTTATATTTTGAAATATTCAACCCCTAACTTTATTTAAATTTACTACCTGAATCACTAAGTCCACGGAGACCAGGTCGCGGGCAAAAACTAGTCTTACAAAAATTGTGTAATGACTTTTTGATGATGTTAAAATTAACCATAAACATGGCTTACTCTAAGGCCCTAATGAAGCAAACAGAGAGTATATTCTATTTATTTTTGACTTTTTAGTGCAGTAAATAAAACAAAAAAAAAATTTAAGCTTTTTTTTTTAGTTTTAAATTAAAATATAAAAAAGAAACTAAATATAGAAATTACATACATGTAAGGCGAATGGAATGCTTGTTCTTCAGTAAGTAATAATACGAAAGATATATTAACACACGTCGCGTAGGTATATTCCAGAAAGCCCTTACTCGATTTTGGAACCGGAATGAGGTAGTTAACGGAAAAATAACGATTTCCCGCGTACCGCTAACATTGTGCTTACGTCAGCTCCGCTATAACAACGCATGGCTATTAGCGCTCATTTCAAATCTACTCGGTCACGGCTTTATTGTGTTGCTCCCTAGAAATCGGGAGGGAGGCAGAGAGAACACTAAAGACTTTATTAACAATTTATCGTGCAAAATAACACTTGGACGCATTTCAAATCTGAACAAAGTGTTGCATAAAACTATGATACGAGCGGCGGTCGGGCTATGGATACTAAAACCAATGCTGGAATCGATGGAGTTTAGGTTTTTATAGCATACGCACATAGTGCAAGAAACCTAAATAAACTTACTTTACCTACTACTAGAATTCACAAATTCAATTATACATGTAAAGTTATTTGTGTTCGCTTACACAATAAAGTTCCAAGCAATATGATAGATAGATAGATAGATAGATAAAGCTTTATTCACACCAACATGCACACATACAAAATTGAATACAAATTTTACAATTATACAAATCCTTTAAAAATATAACAAATTATATTTATACAAAAATACTGATATTTTCGTGTGCAGCAGCGATGCGAATGGGCGAAAACTCAGCGTAACATTTACTCCGAGAGTAAATCGCTGATTTTCAGTTCTAACCCATATAGATGAGGTCACGCAATTAAATGTCAGATTAAAATTCACAATACAATAAACGAAATTTCAAATTAAATTAAATACAAAAATTAATTAAACATTCATTGGACATATAATTGTATGGTACTTTACATAAACATAAAAACAAAATTGATAAATTGATTAGTGAGTAAATATTTATAATTTTAATTATTTTTAAGCATGTCTAAAGAAAATAGTTTCGGTGAAAATATAATTAAAATTGAAGCACACAACACCAACGCCGACAACTCTGGGTGCGGAGCAACTAATTTCTGGATATTCCAATTTTCTGTTGTTCTAATAAAAATGATTTGAGATGTGTTTTAAAAGTCTGTCTGCACGGAATTAGTCTTAAGGGTGGAGGTATGTTATTCCAGCATTTAGTCGCTTGGTAGCGGAAACTGCCAGTGAAGCCAACAGTTCTGTGCTGGTGGGTGCTTAAAGGAGCCCTTACGTGCCTGGGGATACCAGAACCGTAGTGATGGTGAAAAGTAGAATACTTTAGTTTATGATATAAATATTCAGGATTGTTATATTTCACTACATTGAACATGAGCATGGCAAGATGCAAATGCCTACGCGACTCCATGTTTAGCATAGAAGCATTATTTAGGTATGGTGATACATGTGTACGTGGAGGAATATGGAAGCAAAAGCGGGCACAAGCATTTTGCACACGCTGTATAATTTTCTTTGTTCTGTACAACAAGCGCGGACCATAGACCAAGTTACCATAGTTGAGCCTTCATAGGATTAGCGATTCACAGAGCGCAATTCGGGACTTTTCAGATAAAAAACTACGAACTTTATACAAAACTTTTAAACGATAAAAGCAGTTTTTTACTAGATTAAGCACATGACTTTCAGAACGCAATCGACTGTCAAATGTTATTCCCAGGTTCCTTGTCTCTTGAACACGTTCAACATTTGTGCCCAGGACTTGAACAACGGGTGGATCACGTAAAATGTTTTCGGTTTGCTTTTTGGTACCTATTAGCATACACTTCGATTTGGACGGATTCAGTACGAGAGCATTGTCTTTAGACCAGGAAGCTATAGAATTCAAATCTTCGTTTAATTTGCTGACCGCCTGAGATATTTTAGCAGGTTTTTCGGAGATATATAGCTGAACATCATCTGCATAGAAGTGAAATTTACAGTTTTTGATTACTTTTGACAGATCCGCACTGTATATAATGAAAAGAAGCGGTCCAAGTATTGAACCCTGAGGGACACCACGTGACATCGGTTTTGGTTCAGAAGTAAGGAAAGATCCATTCTCCCTACGAAGATGTACCGCTTGGTTCCGGTCACTAAAGTAGCTACTGAACCATTTAACCGAGTGAGGTTCAAAACCGTAAAAAGTTAATTTTGCAAGTAGTAAAGGTATGTTTAAGCAATCAAATGCACGAGAAAAATCCAGCAGAGCCAGCATAGTACTTCTTCCTGCGTCCTGTTCAGCTAATATATTATCTGTAACATCGAGTAAAGATGTAACGGTACCACGAATCTTACGAAACCCCGATTGAAAAATTGGTAAAATTTCATTATCTTCAACGTATTTAATTAATTGACTATATACAGCCTTTTCCAAGATTTTTGATAAAAAAGGTAAAATACTAATAGGTCTTAGATCTTTAAGCTCAGCCGGAGGTTCAATTTTAGGGATTGGCGTTATTAGTGCTGACTTCCACTGATGAGGTACGACACCTGTGATTAAAGATTTGTTTATTATATCCGTAATAACTGATAGTGTCCTTGGAAGGGTGAGCAAAATCATGTCCCTGCTTATACCGTCACTGCCAAAAGCATTAGATTTTATAGATAAAAAGTAATTGGAAACGTCAGTTTCAGTGACAGTATGTAGCTTAAAAGGAGATTTTGTAGTATCAAATCTGTGTCTTTGAAAGTAAGAGAGCAGCGAAGTATCAATTTTATCTGGCCCAGGCGCTTTCAAAAAGTGATCATTGATTACGTTTGGATCACTAAAGCAATCTGGAAGGTAGTCACTCTTAGTATCGGGCAGAACTGTGTCCTTGAAGTTTCTCCAAAACGTTTTGCTATCACTATTATTTGAATTAATATAGTGGTCATAGTAAGCTCGCTTCTCATTATTAATACTTGTTGACACCAAAGTTTTGAGATCTCTATAATATTGTTTGTGTATATCGTGTTTGGACTCACGATATGTTTTATGAGCTTCATTACGCAAATTAATCATAAGCTTTATCGTTTCCGTTATCCAAGGTAGGGATTGGTTAGTTTTAAATTTAGCTGTTTTCAGCGGAGCGTGTTTGTTAAAAAGTGACAAAAGAAGCAGGTTAAAACGTTCAACCATACGCTCCACTCTAGATAAAGCAGAAACAGAATCCCAGTCCATAGCATAAAGATCCTCACTAAATTTTGTCATATTGATCTTATTAAGTGGTCTAGAGGTGATAACACGAGGCGGAACTTTACTTTTCTTCAACGGGATACTGAAATTTATCATTGAATGACCTAAGTTTCCGGTAATATTTGTGACCGTTAGATTACGAGCACCACAGTTAGTGCAGACAAGATCAATTAATGTGTTAGTATCAACGGATGAATGTGTAGGCTCTTTTACAAACTGCTTAAGGTCCAAAGTGTGTAAAAACTCATTAACCCTTGAGACATACTTACTGGCCGTATTAAGCATATTGACATTAAAATCCCCCATAACGATGACATAATCGTGATTAGAAAAGCTTGTAATGGACTCGGTCAATACGTCAAAAAACAAATCTACACCAAGCCATTGTGGCCTGTATGCTGTACCAATAAGAACTCGACAACCATTTAATTGAGTCGACAGCCACATCTGCTCAATCTGACTATTAGGTTGCCTCAAATATCTCACACGCATATTCCGCTTGACGTAAAATGCCACACCGCCTCCCCTACCACCACGCATATATGAAAGATTAACTATTTCATAAACATAAATAAATTCAAAGGAAATGAAACGGAGAGCTAGTGGGATGGAATATGAAGGCTTTGAATGCAATGGGTTTATTAAACACGATTTTATAGTAAAACACAAAATAATATTATATCAGATGATAGGCAAAGACTATGAACACAATAACAATTTTGATAGCAAAAATCATAAAAATGTCAATACTTTAAAAAACACTTCAAAAAACCATAAAAACTGAATCTATAAAAGAGGTCGGCAACAGGAAGTATAAAAATAAAATTATTAAAAATTGTCTGATTATATTACCGATAAAAATGCTTGGGTTTAAACTGTTCCAATCATTCCAAAAGGTTTTCTGTATGAAATAAATTATGATTGTATTGACGTTCTACCAACATAATGATATTTTGTAAATGTTATTACATTATAATTTAGATTTTTTGCAACAAAAGAGTTGTACTATACATCCAATTTGAATAAGGATGTATTAATTTCTGATTTTATGATTTCAATGATTGTTCTAATTAGTTTGCGTGTTTGCCGCGTATTTCGGAAGAGCGGGCAACTCCAACAATGATGGTGAGCGTTGATGGGCATCAGCAAAGGGGGCCTCCTTAAACCGACACCTGGGTCGTCGCCTCCGATTCCTCCCACACAAGCTACAAACACCAACACTACATAGCTAGCAAACGTGCACACTAGCTTAGCATTAGGCAGACACCGCACCCGTAGGATAAGAGTGCGAAGACCCGGTCTACACACGACATGCTATACCAGGTACCTGGGCGTTTTTCCCCGTCCCCCATGACAACGTATAACTAGAGCAGAGGTTCGAGTCTCAGAGACGCCCTCTAGTAGAGTCAACCCCCTTTAGGTTCGAGTGGTCTAGAGGCTCCAGACGGAGTTGTTTAACTTCGTCGATCGCAGCCGAACGCGCAAACCAACCGTTCCATCGAGCTCCTAAAATTAAAATATAAACTTAAAAACTCCTGTGATTTAAGCATAATTAGAAAGATGAACTTCTTAGCAATCCATGGATTCTCAGTGCGAATGCTGGGTCCATCGTATGGCAGAGTAAGAAACTTCGAGCAGTTCCTGGGACTTCGCAAGTCCCAGGTTTTTTTTTTTGAATGTGTATGCTGTTGGTCGCAGATGACCTTTACAGCGTCACCGGGTTTGGGGACGGTGAGATCCTAGGGGACCTCGAAGCCGAGAATTGGCGAGTGCCTCTAGAGGTATTCCAGGTGGATGGCATCTCCCCACAGAGGAAGTCTCATCTCGTCTGGAACCTTTAGACCACTCGAACCTGAGGGGTAAATGCTCGCTCACCAGATTTATGGTATCGTTATTTCTGTACTTGAAATAACGATACCATAAATCCATCCATCCATCCATCAACCATATGTGAACCCAGGCTCGATCAAAGTAAAAAAATAAATATTTTATATGATTTAAGTGATATTTTCTAATTTGTCTACGTATCGTTCAACTTTCTACCGTTGCAGCCGTAAGTGCGCTGAGCGAGCGTACCGAGCGAAGCCGGAAATGCAGCAGGCACTTTACGATTATTGCTTCCTTTGCGCCCTCTAGTGACACTAGTCGCACTGAATGCAGCTTTTATTGTTTATTATTCTTTTAAATGGTGGAGCGAGCAAATATTCTAGCAGGATACGAGTTGGCCGCATACTCAGCTTAAGGGTTAATAAGGACAGTATTACTGAGCTTTGAGCTTTTATAAAGGATTTGAGTAATTCTAAGAGATTGATTGTTTAATTTTGAAATAACTTTAACGTCGAAACGATCTGAAAGCTTGTTGATAGATACCTACTTTTAAAGTAAAATTAAAAATTAACACACAAATACATACACAAACACACACACACATACACACACACACACAAACATAAACACACTATCACACACACATGCACAGTTTTATGATTTCTATTTTAAATTTGTTTCTACCATAAATAAATATATACATATACCTATTAGGTTTTTATGGAGTGTTTTAAAATTGTATTGAAGGTTGGAGGCCTGGAGCTCTAAAATACAGGTAGACTACTGCCTAGTTTAGACTCCAGTCTCCCACAGACACGTTAATGTATTTATATTAATAACCTATGTTTACTATGATCCGTTTGATGTTTGTGGAGAGAAATAAATAAATTATTATTATTACTGTGTTTGGAACATAACTCCTCCGAAACGACTTGAGCGATTCTTATGAAATTTTGTGGGTATATACAATAGGACTGAACTATTTCTAACATATAGGGATGGTCAAGAATGGTGGTGGCAGGTAGAACTGCTGTACCAGTGTCTTCACGTCTGGACTTCACCATCACTTAACATCAGGTGGGGTGGATTCATTTGTCGGTCATTCTTTCTATATAAAAAATAAAGAAATATATAGCTACAAATATATAACAGCTATGTGCATCAAGGTATATAATGCTTTACTAACAGAGTTTCTAAATCTTCCAAAAACGCGTTTTCGAAGGACGATAAAGTCATGGTTGCAGGAACAATGTTTTTACTCAGTAGAGGAATATTTTAATTTTATGTTTAAATCCAGACATAATAAGTGACAAATTAATAAAGATTGTAATTTTCATTCTATGTGATATATATTTATTGTAGTGATTTATTAATATTTAATTGCTTGATAATTTGACATGTGTAAATGGAATAAATGATTTAAAGTTTTATGATTGTAAATTTGACTTAAATTATAACTTATTTTTAATCAATAATATTATGGATTTCTTGACATATATATGTGATGACGTATGACGATTAATTGACATGTTTAAATGGAATTATTATTGGTATGATTAACAATAGTGTGACCAATTACAATATTAATATAAAATAATTTGATATTTGCATGCTAATTTAGCGAATCATGTTTGAGCACCGTATGTATTGTAACATCTTTTTATTGTACCATGTTTCTTGTAAATAAATATTAATATAAAAAAAGAATATATAAGATACAGTGAACACGCATTGTGCTTTGCCGCACTAAAATATTTAACATTCTGTTCACCTCATCCATATACAAACTTTGTGATAGTTATTTTGACAAAGCGCTCACATATTATTGAACTCTACAGACATACACATAATCATTCGTCCAAGACCCGCCAGACCGAAACACCGTTGTTATGGTTGATTTATGGAAGGGGTTCCAATTGCCATGCCGCTATTGGATTCCCATAAAGTTATTAATTCTGTTTTCATGTCGATTCGTGGCCCTTTTTATATCTACATTGAATAGAAGTACGACAGTAAAAATATAACAATATTATCATTGGGTGTCATTTAACAAAAGCGAGTGGTGATGACATTGTCGATTTTAAAGTCTCTATCTTTGTGTCGCCGCACATGGGCCACCGACCACAACCACAAAACGCGGCCACCGGCATATTTCTTGTAGTTTTCATACATTTTATATGGACTCGCCACACACGGTAAGCCGGTGGCCGTCACACGCTACAAATCGTCGTTGCTCGCTTCTTGTGGCCCGCACCGGCCACTTAATGCGCCGATACAAAACGCCGCCACACGTCACTCGCGCGATACCCCACCCCTCTCTCCCCTACCTTAGTTGGCCGCTGTCGCGCGCTTCAGCCACTTTAGTAGCCGCTTCTAACTTCTCGTGGCGGCGTTTGTGGCTGTGGCGTGTGGCCCGTGTGCGGCGACACTTAGTGAAATCACAAAATAGCTCATAAGAATGTCGATGGAAGGATCCCTCTTTTTCTTGAGTATACACCACTTGATAAACTTAGATACATGAATGGTGACATGGTCAGGGTAGGCAAGGCGACTTATAACTGGATCCCGCAGTTACGCCTGAAGGGTGAGGGGTAGATCGGGGATTTGGTTCGCCTAGTAGGTACGGGAGCAGGTCGGCTGGCTAGCCGCTCGGACTGCGGTCCGTGAGACTAGCCAGGTGGCGCTGTGAACGGAGAAGCCCAGGATCGGCTAAAGCGGGTGCGGGTCGGGCTGCCAGTCGGAGGCGGGGTGGTTTGACGTATGCCAAGCTTGCGTGAGTGCACGTCGAAGTCTCGATGCACCATGCAATTACCTGCGTCGCCAGGGTTTGTTAACAGCAAACCAAGGCGGCGTTGGTCATTGTCGTGGATATAATACATTTTTTCTCCCCGTCATCGAAAAAAGAAAAGGCAAATGCGTGAATGGTATTGTTTATGTTAAAAGGCACACCAGCGCATGGCCATCAGGCGAGATGGTAAGTGGGCACCATAGCCTATAAGACGCTTTGCAATCACTCGCACCTTTGCCTGCCCTGATCCAATCCTCTACCCCATGGAGCCGTGGAACCTAACTCACCGACATTAACATAACATCACCAAAAGAAAATGTTATTACACTGTGACTATCTGTAAGGTTACTTCCCCAGTCGGGTGCTCCAATTCTAGCAGAAATTCGCTTCTATGGTATTCTGCGGGATTTTTTTTTTTTATTGCCGGCCTGCAAAAATGCTTCTTCAATAATAATAATTTAATAATAATAAATAAGTTCAATCTCCGAAATACCCCGGGTGATCCCTGCCGTGGGGCCCCGGCTAGGCCGGTAGACTGCTGGGTGCGGAGACGCGGTGAATAGTCCAGTCAACAAGTTGGAAAACGTGAAAAATGGAGATAAAGCTCCTAAAAATATGAGCAATAGTTCATGGGATTCGGAATGACCTCTAGAAAAAGGAGCTTTGAGGATTTTACTGTACGTAAAAAAATGCAATTGTTATTAACAAAATAAGATAAAAAAAGAGGTATTTAGTTTTTTCTTAATAACACATAAACTACACTGGGCAGTGCACCCATGCCGTAATCTTAGATTAAAACAAAGCCGTAATGGCTGCGCGGAGGCCTATTTTCAGCGTTAAATTAAAATTAATAATTATAGAGGTAGAGTTCCGGGAGCTGGAACTTTGTTTTCGGAAATTTCCTCCTGTTTAAGGACCTTTTTTCCAAATATCGTAAATATTAATAGTTTATGAGTTATTAAAAAAAACTTAATACCCCTTTTTTATCTTATTTTGTTAATAACAATTGCAATTTTTTACGTGCAGTAAAATCCTCCAAACTCCTTTTTCTAGAGGTCAATCCGAATCCAATGAGCTATTGCTCATATTTTTAGGAGTTTTATCTCTATTTTTCACGTTTTTCAACTTGTTGACTAGACTAGAAGGGGCCCCTCAAATGGGGATCTCACGGTTCCGACCTTAACGGCGTAGTGGGTATTCGCAGGGTTTTTTAGCGGATAGCATGCCGTAAGCGCTCGTAAGCCACGCGGACTGCTTAACGCCTTCACTGTTTCGCAACCGTGAGACATGCGAGAGGCTAAGTGTGAGGTCCGTTCGTTGGTGTACTCCTTAAGGGCGCTAGCGTCTGTTATAGAGATTTTGCCTGCGTAATAAAAAAAAAGGTAATGCGAGGAGCTCGATGGCGCACGTGGTTAGCGCGTTCGGCTGCGATCGTTGAAGTTAAGCAAATTTCGCAGTGGTCGGTCATTAGATGGGTGACCAAAAATTTACTATCTCGAGCTTCTCCGTGCTTCGGAAGGTACCTTAAGCCGTTGGTCCCGGCTGCATCTGCAGTTACTAGCACCCACCAATCCGCACTGGCCCCACGCGGTGGGTCATGGCCCAATCTCCCTATTCCATCCATAGGGAAGGTCTGTGCCCCAGCAGTGGGGGCATTAATAAGCTGATGATGAATGCGACCTTCTATACGCTACTGAGGTTGTTTACAATCATGCAAGAAACACACTCTTAAATAAAACATCAACTACTTTGTGAATATACTGCCACTTACATAATTTACTAACAATAATCTTACGATTTATAATGAATTTGTATCCATTTAGTGTTCTTTATAGAAACCAACAACAATCGAATAGACTCTAACACACTAACATTACGGCATACAATCGTCAAGCATGTAGTTTTGATTGGGTTGCAGTTTGCAGCGCACGAGAAATCCAATTATCTGGTCACAATCAACGCGAGGTCATCATAGTCCCACGGAATGTTATGATAGCAAAACGAATTGTACGATCATGGATTCAGTTATGTATAGTGGAAGATTAAATGAGTATCGATTCATTAATTATGATCGGTATACCTACTACGTCAACAATAGGAACAAAGAAATCACAAATATCACAATTATCATCTGGACTTCAGTAGGAATTATGTTCACTTTTTAAAGAAAGAGCCTTCGCGCGTCGTCATAAATAAGAACGACAACCACACGCAATTTGTAATAAAATAAAAATTGATTTGTGATTACTCTTGTGTTTAATATATAGAAAATAAAGTAACAACAACTTAAAAACTACCTATTGTATAAAATTTAAACACAAATTACCTTAACCTTATGAATAATCTCTAATTTACAAAATGAAACATATGTCACCCCCAGCGCCGCCGTCAGGAATAGTGCCCAATAGGCTAGCAGCATTGCCACGTTGAATGGCAAGACTGATCCGTTGACCAAGATAGCTGCCAGCCTTTTGGTCACCAGTCACTCTGAGGATATATTATCGACACCTGCAAGGAAAAACATCGTAACTCAGTCTATGGAAAAACAGCTACAATGATATTCTTACATGGAATATTGAAATTATTGTTACTTTTGAAATAAGTTGTTATTTGTGTATCTGTATCATCAATTCCTGTTTATTGTTATTTTCGAGATAGTTTGACATTAGGATTAAATGGATATAAGCAGTTAATTTTACACTGTAGGCCTCCCTGTAGTTACTAAAAGTGAGTTACGACGTTTTTCCTTGTAGATGTCGTTATATTATTATATTTTTAGTTACCTTCTAGTACTGTCAGCTACGTATAGATCGTAGTGTGAAGGCCGATCAAAATTATATTAAGCATTACGGCTATATTGCCCTGGTACAAGACCGAGGCAGGAGTTGATTGTGCAATATATGAGTCATTCTCTGCAAGGTCTTTCAACTTAGAAAAGCATGCAGTGGGTACATAATACACGTAGCGGCTTGTAGCCAACGGCAGCCATCACCGACGAGCCGTCAGTCGTCAGCCGTCGACTCGTCAACGGCAAATGTCGCCACCTTTTGACGTACGTTGAAGACCGCCGACGATAAGCAGTCTGCCGTTGGTTGACGACGGCAGCCGTAAGTAATGTCTACTTGAAAACTTTGAACATTCTGTGAGTGAAAAACCATGAAACAAATGGTCTTAACTTAAGCTATCTCTGAAAAAAAAACGCAGAAGTAAAAATTTGAATATTAACGTTGTGCATTTTTGATATTTTGGAATGGTTAGGGAATAATTTTGCACGAATTGCTTTAATTATCAATATATAGTTTATCATGTAAGCAAGTCCTTAAAACGCTAACATTTAAAAAAACGACGGGTTGCACTCCGGGAGTGCCGGCAGAAGTGAAAACTTGAATATTAACGTTATGCATTTTTGTTATTTTGGAATGGTTAGGGAATAATTTTGCACGAATTGCTTTAATTATCAATATAAAAGTACTATCATGTATTTGGTAGAATATAATATTTATTTATTGCGCTATCGTACACAAACATTACAATACATATTACATTAAAAAAGTTTATCTCTCAGAAAAATCAACTTACATGAATCACGTTTAAGCGTAATTAGCGACATCTATTGTAAAGAAATCAACTTACATGAATCACATTTAAGCGCACCTAGCGACATCTATTTTAAAAAATGCATTTACTTCGCAATAAAGCTGCCACGTGGACGTCCTAGATAGAGGCTTATTATTATAATACGATAAAATAAAATATTACTATGTTTCGTCCAATATATTGAAAGTCTAGAACCTTTCCAATTTTATTGTGTGTCATGATGCAATCAGCCCACGTGTTTAACCTTGCGCGAGTTTAACATTTTTTACCCATACAAAAAAAAGTGTACAACGCCGCTAAAGAAGTTTTCACTTCAAAAAAACTATAGGCTATACATTGTTTTTTTTTGATTGAATTCTTTTCTATTGAATACGAGCAGACAGCGACGACCACTTGGATAACAAATCCCAACCACATTCTTTATTCATCCAAACTTTGTTAGTGACTTTGCTGATTTACATGGTATGTTTTCATTTACTTTTCCCGTAAATCTTGTAACCATTCTTAACCTCATGAAAGTTACTCGGCGCAAGTCGCACAAATAGACCAATTGACATCAGGGGAGACTTGTTTTTTCCACCATCATTCACTTCTTTGTGCTAATAGCAAAAGAAGTCGTGTTTACAATGCCTTACAAAACTTTTCACATAGTAGTGGTCCAAGCGATGAGCAATCAGCGATTTCTGTCTGAAGTAGTGAATTCTATTAATAAGAAAAAAAAGTAAATTGAAATGATAAATTAAAAATTGTCTTAATTTAAGCTTATTTTATGTATATTTTTCAGATGACGACTAACGTTTTATAATTTAATAAATTATAAATCTGTTACTGAGTTTAATTAGGAAGTTCAATCTGTACTTACTAACAAAGAATAACTATTTAGTCAGCCTCACGGAATAGCATAGATTTAGCATAACGATATTTAGGAACCAATTATGTGACGCTAGTTATAGAGAATTTATTTATTATGGCGCGATTACAATTGGTCGTTAGCCCGAATACGAGTGCCAATGGAATTCGTGTAAACGACCAAGTATAAATGAAAGGATTCGAGTAAATTTCCATTTATTCACCCGACACCGTCTTCCAGTCCGTAATCCAGTGTAAATATTTCTTCAGTTGCCTGAGTTCGAGTAATGTCTAACCCGAACTAGCGGCCCGCCCTCGTTTCGCTTCGGTGTAGAGCTGAAGTGTAGACTACAGTTTTTGTTCTTAGGCTTGTATTATACACAATGACATTCATCTATGATTCCTCTTATACCTGCATGCGAAGTCTCAGTCCGATCGGTTTAAAATTGACAAAGTTTCATACAAACTTTCATTCCCTATTTTATCCCCTTGGGGGTAGAATTGATCAAAATCCTTTCTTAGCGGATGGCTACGTCATAACATCTACCTGCAGGCCAAATTTTAGCCCGATCCGTCCAGTGGTTCGGGCTGTGCGTTGATAGATCACTATGTCAGTCAGTCACCTTTGAGTTTTCTATATACAGGGTGAAATTGAATGTTTCTATGAAACTTCGTGAGATTGTTGGGTTACATGTATAGAGTATACCTGATTTTTTTCGGATTTTTTAAAATTATTTTTTTCGTTTTTTATTTTTTTTATTTTGCATTTTTATGTCCTTTCCTCCTTTTGAGTGATAATTATTATTAAACACGTATTCATAGTAAGTGAAATATAACAAATAAATAAGCACTATTAAAATAAACGAAAAATAGTTGATGTGGCCAGGCGAGGTCGACGCGCCGGGGGGAACGACCGCGCGCGCACAGCTGACGCGGCGCGTGTTCATACTAAACAGCATCTCAAGATCGCTCTCAGAGTTGAGATCGTTCTATTCATACGGGCCTTAGATGTCATATTACAATGACAAAATTTAAATAAAGAACAAGTGTTATCTTCTCATTAGCAGAGAAAAATACCTAAAAAGTTAATAATAATTTTGTTACAAAAACAAATACTTATTGCAGTTTAATACTTGGGTCAGAAAGAAATTTATAACTAGGTATTAGACAGTACTTACGAGACCGGCGATGTAGTAAGTACAACGAGGAACGAGGAACATATTCATTTTTTTCACTAGAACTTTTTATCAAATCAATCACACTGGTAGTACACTAATTAGTTGTTTCGAATCAAAAAGTATTTACGCTAGCAAAAAAAGAGACTAAAATTATTATTTGCAAAATTGTTGCACTATTTTTACTATATTTTGCTGCAAACAAAGGTAGGCACGTTTGCGGACGTGTCTTTCTACCTTTTTTAAAGTGTCCCTGTCACTTCTCACTGCACAAAATGCAACTTCTATGCGTCTTTTTAGTTCCTTTTACTTTACTTTACTGAGCACTTCGTCACACTCGCGATAGCAGTACACCATTTCTAAATATTCTTGGTTCGTATACCGAGGCATAATGAAATTATCACAGTGTTTGTCACTAAGTCAAAATATGCGCACGCGCGATTGATATACTTGCGACTGCCCTTTGCGAGCGTCGGCGTACATAAAAGGCAGGACTTTTTAAGGTGCTTTCACATAATCATGCCGAAATAGCCCGCGCCGTACTACTTACTAAGACTAAGACTAAAGTAAAGCCTTGTATTTCTATAGTCAAACATTTACAAAAAAAACTGCCGTTGATATTTGTTACTGCCTCAGTAAGGCACCTCGCGCACTAGACGATTATGACCACGACCAGGAGCCGCGAGGACCAGATTAACTAAGGCACGTCGTGCACTAGGCCACGACCATGACCAGCCGTGGTCGTGGCCGTCACCACAACCTTGATCGCAGAAGCTACGGTTGGGCTGCGGACAAGTTTGTGGCAACGACCACGACTGGTCGTAAAGCGACCATATTACTGGTCGTTTCTTTATTTCATTAATAAATAACTCTTTCAAAGCTCATTGCAGAAAAATATCTTCGTCCTATAGAGTTGCGGAACGATACTAAGCGTGCTCTTTCACGAACTATCAGCATGACACTGAGAATGGCTGAAGCGACCAGGCCGCATTTGCGATCGCAGATCTAGAGTGCGAGCGCTCATAGCCAGCTATACGGAAGATAGTCGCAACGACCAGTCGTACTGGCCCGCACTAGATCTGCGACAGCGAATGCGGTCAATCTCAGTGTCAAGGTCATGCGAACAGTTCGTGAATGAACATGTTTCATACCGTTCTTCGACTGAATATGACGACGTTTTTTTCTACAATAAGTTTTGATACAGAGTTATTAATTAATGAAATAAACGACCAGCAATATGGTAGCGTCACGACCAATCATGGTCGTGGCCGCAGACCGCAGCCGCAGCCCAACCGCCTCTGCGACCAAGGTTGCGGCCACGTCCACAACTGATCGTGGCCGCGGTCGTCTAGTGCGCGAAGTGCCTTAATCGAACAACATGATAAACATTTAACATTTCAAAATTATAAAGTTGTTGTATCCACAACAATTCATTCATTTGTTGATAAAAATGTTGGAGAACTAGCGTCAGATTGTTCAATACATCGCTATTGCTGATTTAGTGTATTCGCACCTTTAGCGAAACTTTGGCGAATCGTGCTGTTTCTTTCTTCTCTGAAAGGAAAACGCGCACTATAAACGAAAACGGATTCACATCATCAAAGAAGCCGCGACCGGCGCCAGCGCTGCACTTGTCTTGCCAGCGGGCGCGCGGGCGGCGCGTCGCCCGACCGTGCTTGCCGCAAAACAACATATTGTGTGTGTGTGTGTGTGTGTGTGACTGTGACTGTGACTGTGATTAAATGTGTTTGGAATTTCATGACGTGGGCAAATCAGTCACGAAGAGTTATTTCCTTCACTAAGCTCGTAAGTTAAACCGATTTGCTCTGTATAATTTTTCGCCGTTTGCTCAAGTTTTAATTAAACGAGGCAACTAACATCAACAATAAAAAAGAAGTTCTTACACTAACAGACAGTCTTTACCGATTTAAAATCGTGACAGTCATATTAACTTTATAGGATTTTTAATTGCTCTAACAGAAGATTTATTTTATTGATTAATTACCTGTGCTTTATGAAATAATATTCAAAGGTATTGTGTATCAGTGAATAAATAATTATAATATAGCATATAAGACTATTTTATTGTAATGTTTTTAAATAGTGTGGAATCGAAGCGGATAGTAGGTAAGCGCCGAGTCATCTGTGCGTGTCGTAGGTACCTAGATAGGCAGCCGCCGGCGCCGGTCGTCGCCCCCGGCCGGGGCTGATCTGGACTGGAGGCATTCATTAAGTTTCCGTTTTTTTAGGAGTGCTTATTTTAAGTGGTTTTATAAACTTCTATGTAGACGTGTTTAAAATGAATAATTACTCATAAGGAAGAAATGGCAAATAATAACCAAATAAAAAAATAAAACACGTAAAAATTTTTTTTAAAAAGTCCGAAAAAAATCAGGCATACTCTATACACGTAACCCACCAATCTCACGAAGTTTCATTGAAACATTCAATTTCACCCTATATAGATACCGGTTCGCGACCAAATATTTTCTATTTCGCTTTTTTCACAGAGCTCTGCTGCATCTTGACTTTTCAGCGGTCCGCACGTGACTGTGAACCAAGAAGTGCTTGAGTGGTGTTCAAGCACTTCTTGATTGGGACACATTTTGAGCACACGTGGTGTAACTAGGACATTTAATATCGTTGTATTATACTGTGAATCGCTTAACACTTAAGCTTTTACCCTAAAAAGACGGCATTCGCAAACCACGTTCGAGTACTTCGTAAGACCAATATTTTCTCCGTTGGAGGGGATGCTGCGATAAATTCTCCCCTATTGATGGTTACTAGCACATTAGTCCTCCTTTTGTACTTTAGAGGCTATTCAGTTGAGAAACTGTCTTATACGAACGCTCAGCTACTATAAAAGCTGTCTGTATGAAAAGATAAACGTATTTATGTCTCGTATTAAAACGTTACGTAAACCAGCCATTGTTTATGGGATGGCCGGGAGGTGTGATACATTTTTTTCTGGGCGTATATCATTTGGCATAATATTCTTTACACGAACATTTTAAACCATATTTGTTTTAAAATATATATTATTGTTTGGCTGAATATTTAGTTGTCTGAATTCATAATGGCATTATTTTAAGATGACAGAATTATTTGGTTCTTAGGTTTTCACGCACACCTACATTAAATAAAACAAGTTTCGAAGTCTAGTTTATTCAGACGACGCATCCTGAAAAGGATGCGAAGTATCAATAAATAAATAAGTCAGTGCACCTATACCGTTGAAATTGTTTTATTTAATGACAGGATTATTATAAGGCATAATTTGTATTTAGAAAAACAAATATTCTGCATTATTTCGCTAAGCATAAGCGGTGTTTGTGGTCAATGGGTTGGGTTAGGTTAGTGTGGTGATCTAAACTTAGCGGGAACTGAGCGAGCAAAGCGCCAGTCACCTGATAAATAATATAATTAGGACAAGGAGAAGTTAAATATTTGTATGCCAAAAGACTATTCTGGTTTACAAAATTATGAGTTTCGAAAGTCAAATAAATGAGTGAATGCCATTTCACGTAATGTTTGTTGGTGATTTGAAGCCATATACTAATATAAAATCTCGCCATCCAGCTTGCTATCTATGTTGGTAGATGCCAAAAATCGTAATTGTATGTTATAGCATAAGGGTAAGCTAAAGGGTTCCTGTGTATTTGCCGATTATTGTTGTTCTTTTTCTGTCTGAAATGAAATGAAATGAAAATGAAATAAAATGAAATGAAATGAATTCATTTAATTATTAGTTTTTTAAATTAGTTTTCTTTCTTTTGTTTTTTTTACGTTCCAGTCTGTAGTCTGTCCTCCCATAGATAATTTTTTTTTTTTTTATTTTAAATTTTTTGTACTTTTTCTGTAAGGCTAAGGATTGTAAAAACATTCAGCCTACGTTGTTAATATCTTTTTTTTAAATGTACATTGGTATGGTTGTATAAAAATAATCTGTGTCATCAACCTTAGGCCCTGCCAGAATCACCAGCGCTGCAACAGCCCTGGTGTTGCTGCAGTATCAAGCTGAGGCAGAGACCTAGTTGGCCAAAAAAAAAATTTTTTTATTGTTTTTATTTAGGTTAACTATACTGTTAATTAAAACTAGTTTATACGGGTTAAGTTAAGACCTCGAGCTCGATGGCGCAAGTAGTTGGCGCGTTCGGCTGCGATCGTTGAACTTAAGCAACTTTCGCAGTGGTCGGTCATTGGATGGGTGACCCAAAAAATTTACTATCTCGAGCTCCTCCGTGCTTCGGAAGGCACGTTAAGCCATTGGTCCCGGCTGCATCTGCAGTCGTTAGCACCCGCCAATCCGCACTGGGCCCGCGTGGTGGGTCATGGCCCAATCTCCCTATTCCATCCACCGGGAAGGCCTGTGCCCCAGCAGTGGGGACATTAATAGGCTGATGATGATGATGATGATGAAGTTAAGACCCGTAAAAACTAGTTTTATTTAATGAGTGATGTGCGTGAAAACCTAAGAAACAAATATATACTGTTAATATTGGTTATGGTCAATAAAATTTCTTTCTTTCTTTCTTTCTTTCTTTATATGATTTTCTGCGAAACGGAGATATTATGACATTAAGAGATCTACGATAAAAGGTAGACCCGCTTTTGTAAATTCCCTTTAGAGAATCATGTCATAATCTAACTCATTGTTGTGAGAGCTTGTGAAACTAATAAATGAAGGGTAACTAAGGTTATGCTTTAGTTAATTATGTGCATACCTACGGGGCTGTACTAACACAGATTATTAAGGAGCTCTAATTATACCTGAGCAAAGACCATGCACAATCACCCTGTGTCCACAACCAGACCGAGTGACGATCAATCACTTTACATAATGTACCTGATCGTAGATTGGATACCCTGCTACGAATACTTACATACCTATATTTTAAAAAGTGTGTTCGTAGCAAAGACATGGTATTTAAGAGAAGGTACCTTGAAGAGTTCAATGGCGCAAGAAATCGCATTCGGTGTGCGATCGTGTCATCAAAAAACAAAGTAACTATATATTTAAAAGTTACACAGCAAAAAGGCTTACGCTTTTATTGGAGCACTCTTTTGGAGAATCAACCTCCATAATAACAATCTATATCTTTATATATATATAATTCTTCTGTGAGTGTGTATGTCACTGAACTTCTCTTAAACGACTGGACCGATTTTGATGAAATTTTTTGTGTGTGTGTTCAAGGGGATCTGAGAATGGTTTAGATTCACAATTTTGTCCGCTGGACAACCCGTATTTTTTTAGGGCGGTACGAAGTTCGCTGGGTCAGCTAGTATAGTATATAAAACTCAAGAGGTGACTGACTGACATAGTGATCTATCAACGCACAGCCCAAACCACTGGACGGATCGGGCTGAAATTTGGCATGCAGGTAGATGTTATGACGTAGGCATCAGTTAAAAAAATATTTTTTTTAATTCTACCCCGTAGCGAAGCGAGAGCGGGCCACTAGTCAACAATAAAAAAAGCTTTTTACCATCTGCTAAATCAAGTCGCAATAAACTTTACTTTTGGTTTCTCTCTGATTACAGATTTTGACTAATTTTTTTTTTATTCATTATCATCATCATCAGCCTATTAATGTCCCCATTGCTGGGGCACAGGCTTTTCCTATGGATTGAATAGGGAGATTGGGCCGTGACCCACCACGCGGGCCTAGTGCGGATTGGTGGGTGCTACTGCATATGCAGCCGGGACCAACGGCTTAACGTGCCTTCCGAAGCACGGAGAAGCTCGAGATAGTAAGTTTTGGTCACCATCCAATGACCGTCCACTGCGAAATTTGCTTAATTTCAACGATCGTAGCCGAACGCGCTAACCACTTGCGCCATCGAGCTCCTCTCCACCATCGAGCTCCCTTTCCAAAAAAATTTTTTTTTAATCAAATCGCAAATAAAGCCAGAAACATATTAACGTGTCGTGTCGTGCCAGAAGCACATCGGTTTCATACATTTACTATAGTTAGAGACATATTTACGTATGGTGTCGTGTCGACGCTTTAACCTCTCTATCTCTCTCTAACCCATAATAAATGTATGAAACCGATGCGCCACGTCACGCCACGACACGTTAATATGTTTCTGGCTTAATGTCGCAACTGTAATCATAATATGCAGCAGACTGCAACTGCACGTTGCCAACGATGAGCACTCTCGCCGCTCTCGACGAGATCAAAGCAACCCTTCAACAGTTAAATTGCCGCCCTCTCGCCTACCCCGACGCATAGCAATTGAAGCTCCCCAGTACACATTACCAACGAGAACGACATTCGCACAAGTTAATTAGCAAAGAAATTGTTTGACACACGGAAAGCGTAATCTAGGACAGTCACGTAGATTCTACACAATATTACAGTACCCCTAGCACGAACCATTATCGAATTCGAATACTTTTTTTTCCCCCCTCAATGGCTTCGCACGGCTTGTGCATTTAGCCAATGTCAAGTGTTAAAAATGTTTACAAATTCTATAGCACTCGTGGTCAAAGTATTATATCAATTCAAAGTAAGTGGCAGTCAAGTCAATCCCCCTTTCCCTGTGTTTCAGTAAATGTGTGGGGATTTACTGGAACCACCCCGTGGACTTCTTGAGGGAACGTCGAAAGACACTTTCCGCTATTTTGTTTCACTTGCCAACAGTTGTGCATGTTCCCGAACACTTAGTGGTTAATAATCCACCATTATTAGACACTAACATCCGCCACAACACAATTTTTAACAAGAAAAACAAAACTGCAAAAGTGACGCTTACCGATCCCGCCAAAAAGTCCAATTCGAATACTTTGCAAACCGAAATGTCAAATTTTGTATGGACACTTGAACAGCAGCGGCACAAAGTAGCTACGTAACAAGAACTAAAAATCAGTACACATTTGACAATGACATTTCGGACTCGCAAACGATACGAATTCGATATTGGTTCGTGCTAGGGGTACTGATGACACCGAATTCGTTGTGTCAGAATATTTTTTTTGGGAAGGTGAAAATGCATTTACGCACTTCCCACGACCATGCCCTGCCGCGGGGGTATGTGGGGCTCCAGGGGGCACAACACGCCGCGCCGCGACTACCCACTAAAAACACCTCCTGCGGTTCCATCTTCACACGATGGGGGAAGGGTATCAGCAAGTCTTTGCCCCAAACCCCAACCGTGAAAGCGCCCTCTCGGACCCTCCTCTTTGCACTAACTCCCGTGTGCGTTGGCACGAACCGCGGGACGTTCTGGACTCAACTCGTATTGAGGAATCCGCCCGTCTCTCTCTGGGGGCATCCTCAGCAGACTGGCAACTCGATGGGGGATCCTGTCTGACCTGAACAATTAACTAGAGTTAATTGTACTTGGTCTCTTTCTTTAGACTTATAAATAAATCTCTTTCTTTACACTTATAAATCTAGCAGTTTGATGCTTTTCATAATAAAAATAATAAACAAAAATTTGGAATTCCTGCGTCTATTTTGTTTTGTCATATCTTTTATTGTCAAATCTTTAAGGAATATAAAGAAACACACGTTTGAACTGAAGACAAACCACGTATTTCTCGTGCCCACACATTTTCAAATCTGAGCACCGGTAACTATATTCATAGTCCTGCATAAAGTGCACAATACGCAATCCCGTACAAATGCATAGCTACACAGCAATCGCAGTACAATAACTATTTATATTGCCCACACATACGCAGCTGCATACACATATAATAACTTGACCCGTACTACATGCAACATAGAATCCTAACGGCTGTTGCGGCCGATTATTTATATTCGGACTTTCTTTGGTTTTCCTAGAAACCGAAGGAAGTTATAGAATTTTCGTTGTTTTCCGTATACTGAGAAGTTTATCCAAGTGAGTATGTTGCCGGCACTTCACTTGGCTATTTGTGTTTGCTATTTTGTTAACACATCAGTCCTACCATGTCATTCCTTACAAAGCATGATAAAGGCAGACTGTTATCATTCTTTTATGCAAAATAGGCAATGCGTTTGACCACAATCTCACCTGATGGAAAGCGATGATGAGGCCTAGGATGGTACACGCCTGCCTAGAAGATGCCTGTTCACTCTGGCCTTGAAGATGTCCAGATTATACTGGTCCGGGAAAACAGACCTCGGCAAGGAGTTCCACTCCCTAGCCGTTCGCATAATGAAGGCCGAAGCAAATCGCTTCGTGCGAATGGGAGGAACTTCGACAACATAAGGGTGGAAGCCCTCGCCGCGCCTGGTCGTCCGGTGGTGGAAACGGGAAGGGGGGATCAAATTATGTAATCATTTTTACAAATAGCAAATACCAAATGCCAAGAGAAGAATTACAGCAGTAAGCAACCGATAGCAAATAGTTCTTTAGATTTAAAGATCAAAAAAATAAGGACAATTGCTATTTCTTCTATCAAAAATTTTTTGAAGTTATACTTCTTTAGCCGCGTTATGAAAAATAATGAGAGTGAAATTTTCATCACTGTAACACAAAATTTTAACATAATGAAGTTAGCCGCGGGCGCGTTATTTGTAATATTTTATTTTCCAAGTGACCGTGGGGCAGATTTGAACAAAGCAAACAAGGCAGATTTGAACGGGACATTGAAATGAAATGAAATGAAACGAAACGAAACGAAACGAAACGAAACGAAACGAAACGAAACGAAACGAAACGAAACGAAACGAAACGAAACGAAACGAAATGAAATGTCATTTATTATTAATTTATTGTAATAACTTAAAAACTAATTTTAAACGATGCCAAAGAAGGATAACTTCTCACGCGCCTACATAAGTACACGCACCCATTTTTTTTTTGAGTGTGTATGCTGTTACCTTACCTTGGTCGCAGATGACCTAGACCGAGGCTGCTCAACCTTTTGAAGAGTCGGGCCAAAAGGTGGATTTAGTCGTTAACGACGGGCCACTTACATTTCATTTTTCAGTTACTCTCTGGACAAGCGCAATGAAAGCTCAATTATTATGAATATAAAATTGAATTATTGTTTATTGGGAACATAGAGAATCTTATTCTAAATATTATTATTATTAAATAGAGAAACAAAATTTGAATTAAGTTAGTACCTATGTCTGTGTTTCTTCTCAAATCTAAATCAACTTTTTGATTCAAAGTCAAAGTCAAATCATTTATGCAGTTTCGATATTTACATACTCTTATGAATGTCAAATTATGCCAGGAGACCTTTTTCTGAGAAGAACGGGCAAGAAACTCAGCAAGTTGTTTCCTACCTTTATAAAAAATATTTGTTGTTTGAAATATTTTAGTGTGCAATTGCCAAGAAAGCAAAGAAAAATGATATTGTCAATGTTATGCAAAGACTTTTACAAACTGTTACATCTTCCTAATAATAAAATTAATTGATATTTTAATAATTTACTTATATTTGGCGACAAATCCCACGTTGGCAGTAACAACAAGTCACAAATATGCAGTGTTGCCAGGTCTCCAGATTTTACAGGAGATCTTCTGTTTTTCTGAAATTTCTCCTGTTCTACTGTTTTTCTACATGAATCTCCTGTTTTTTAGAATACGATTTTCTACTTTAAATTGCATGTTGAGTTGCATTTTCCGTCATTAATAATGTAGATAACCTTAATAATTATAAAATAAATGTAATTGTCTAAATGAAAATAGCTTCGTTATAGAAAATAGCCACAGAAACACATTCGTTATTGGTCTTTATCTTGATTTGATTTACCGATTCTAGGGGGGGGGGCTGTACTGTGCGCGGCGGGATTTTTGAATTTGGTGCGTATTTTCAACCATACTTGCGCGGGCCACTCAAAATTCATTCGCGGGCCACACTGTGGCCCGCGGGCCTGGGGTTGAGCAGCCTTGACCTAGACAGTGTCACCGGGTTTGGGGACGGCGAGATCCTAAGAGGACCTCAAGCCGAATATTATTTAATATAATATTAAAGTATTCCAGGCGGATGGCATCTCGCCACGAGGGGTCTTTTTTTTCATGAAAATTACGATGTTGCGTACGCTTACCAAATTGATTTGATAAATGGATTCATTACCGTGGCGCATTTTTTTAAACACTGCTCTATTGGCTAAGAGGCTTTTTATAAAAAGGCAAGAAATTTTCTCTTAGTAATTAAAAGAAAGTCATTGCTAAGAGAAATTTTCTTGCCTCTTTATTAAAAGTCACTTTTCCCATATTATCTGCTGCGTGATCCGCCATACCAGATGCAAATTATTTGTTCACAAAAGCAACGTCTAAAATGAACAAATATTCGCGAAATGTGTGAATGTTTGCGAATGCACAGTTCCATCCTTTTTTTATGGATCTCGCGCATTCGCTCGTTTTATTTTTTGATAATACATATATTCAATTCAATGCGAAAATTTTCTCTCCACTGAGATTAAGCTAACAAGCAAAACTAATAATTCATTCTGAATATTTTATAAAGTTCTTGCATTTTACAAAACAAATCTCTAATATCTATTTTCTTGGGCGATTTCTAAGGATATGTATTTTTAAATAAAACTAGTTTTAACGGGTTAATAATGCACGAAACTTTATTTATTTATTGACGTTTCGTCAGCCTTTTCAGGTCTGCATCGTCAGAAACGATTCTTTCTGCAATACAAAAACATTCATTATATAGAAATAGTCATAAGTGGAATTACAATTAAAAAGTCAAAATTAAAAATAAACATACATCAAAGCCAACGAAGTTACAGAATCAAAAATGTCAAAAAAGATATAATTAAAAACGTGAAAACAATAAATAAATTACAAATTAAAATAAACTAGGAAATACCAATGATGTCAAACGTACCAACTTCTTGGTATACATACTAGTTTTTAGTGTCACGTACCATGTACCAAGGCTATTCAGTCCTTGTACGCAAAAATACCAAGATTGGCCGTTGACCGACAAAAATACACTGACAATATAGAATAATCGACAAATTTTAGAGATTCATGTAAAAAAAAAATCCAATCAATTGTACGTGCTTATAAACGATTAATATTCTTCAATTGATGAAAGAATCGAGTATATATAGTATATTTCTTGCGTGTGTTCGATAATCACTGCCCTCTATTAACGGTCTACGAAATTGAAATGTACATTTTTTTTACTGGGATGATGCGATTTCCCACACAGCTCCCAGAATTGGCAGCGCCGCAGAGCGGAGCACAGGCGTACTAGTTTCCCGGCTCGAATACCAGCTTTCAGCCAGCTCGGCACAAGGATTTCTAGGTGCCCATCTAACATCCCTGGGAAATACACTGTCAAATGTCAAATTACAGATTAAAACCCAGAATCTAAAATCTGGCGAGTCATGGTAATCAATCTCCCTAGACCGTCAGCAAACAGGTCTAAGTGATCGTATTGAGCGAGCATGTCCCCGATCAGGCGCAATGCACGTACTGTGGTTAATGGTGTTGTATTAGAGTTGGAGTAGGGGATTGGGTTCAGACTGGCATGGTGAGGATCAGGGATGTTAGATGGGCACCTAGAAATCCTTGTGCCGAGCTGGCTGAAAGCTGGTATTCGAGCCGGGAAACTAGTACGCCTGTGCTCCGCTCTGCGGCGCTGCCAATTCTGGGAGCTGTGTGGGAAATCGCATCATCCCAGTAAAAAAAATGTACATTTCAATTTCGTAGACCGTTAATAGAGGGCAGTGATTATCGAACACACGCAAGAAATATACTATATATACTCGATTCTTTCATCAATTGAAGAATATTAATCGTTTATAAGCACGTTTTAACAATTAGCACGTTAACAATTGATTGGATTTTTTTTTTACATGAATCTCTAAAATTTGTCGATTATTCTATATTGTCAGTGTATTTTTGTCGGTCAACGGCCAATCTTGGTATTTTTGCGTACAAGGACTGAATAGCCTTGGTACATGGTACGTGACACTAAAAACTAGTATGTATACCAAGAAGTTGGTACGTCTGACATCATTGGTGAGGATGGATGAGCGGCACACTTTCTGCCACATTATCTATCTTTGCTACTGGACTCTACTTACACATAACAGCAGGTGAAGTGGGGTAATTTGTTGTGCGTCGTAAAAAAAATACTTACATACGAGTAGAGTCTGTGCGGAAAGAGAATGGGCGTGGCGAAAAACGAAACTAATATTAAGATTTTCATTTGGCAATCAAACCAAGCAATGTGTAAAACGTCAAAGTTTTGTATTGATACGGATTTGTTTGTTGTTGTGATTTCTTGAGGTTTTTTGTATTTAATCATGTCTAAAAGGGGTAAAACCTTACACATATGGTAGAAAAGCACTACAGCGCCCTCCAATCTAAATCCCATTCTCTTTCCGCACAGACTCTATATGTGTTTGGGGTTTCTTTATGTTTCTGAACGAACGAATGATGGTGAACGAGTGACTGTGGGAACGAAGGATGGGGAGAGAGAAGGCGGATATTGTAAATAAAATTGTCAAACCGTGGTTGAAAAAAAATGATGATTTCAAAAAATATCAAAAATTATCTACATCAATTGGACTAAAGTATATTTGGATTCAAAAGGCTTAAAATATTTGCTTTTTTAATACTTATTGCAAACGCTGATCTTGATATAGGTACCTATTATTTAAATTACCTTCTTAATAAATAAAAAAAAACCAACACACACCAATTAGCCTAGCCCCAAAGTAAGCTCTATAAGGCTTGTGTTATGGGATGGTAGGGTAACGGATAGAATATATATAGTGTACATATATAAGTACATTTATATAGGAATACATATTAAACATCCATGACTGGAGTACAAATGCTCGTGTTCATCACACAAACATCTGCCCCCACCGGGATTCGAACCTGGGACCTCTCGAGTCAGCGACACCATGAAACCCGGCGTACAAACCACTCGGCCACGGAGGTCGTCTTAAATTACTTATTGCAGAAGCTGATGTTGATATAGGTACCTATAATTTAAATTACCTTCTTAATAATGGCTTAAAGACCATATTAATGTATGATATTCCCAAACCCTTTACAGGGAATATAAGTCCAAGGGAAACATAGTTAACTAGGTCCTTTAGTAAAACGGCCATATTTACGATTCCCCAACTCCTTTAAAGGTTAACTTCACTCATGACTCAATCAAAAACATGGTTTTACACAAAATCTTGTTAAGAAACATCAAACACGCTGGCATTTGCCATTTGCGAGTTCCCCGTCCTAATCTTGGAGGATATTAGGGAAAAATAAAGAAGATTCGAGATCAAAGGCCCGTCACCTACAGACTTTATTTATGAATGAACCTTTGGTAAACATTTTAAGTGTTGCTACATACATATCGCCCAACCGCCTTTGCTGGTGGTGTGACCCGTTTGACACGTGTAATGCGGTGGATATTTGCATGTGTTTACTTAAGTCATATGTTTGTGGAATGGAAACCGCTTTTAAAGTTGAAACTGTTGGAAAATTGAATTGTTTAACCTGCGTTCCGAACGCGAACGGAAAGGGATGTGGTCTGCGGTGCGTCTAAAAGTATTTAGTAATAATATTTATTTATGGGTGGCACACCCAAAAGGCTATTAAATATGTATGTTTTATGATGATGATGTGAACGTACTTATGTACGATGTATGCGTTATGAGAACCTTTTCCTAATGAAACCTCATAAATACTTTGAGGAATTTCATTTCACCAACTTTTTATAATGAAAACTTCTTTAGCGGCGTTGTACACTTTTTTTTGTATGGGTAAAAAATGTTACACTCGCGTCAGGTTAAACACGTGGGCTGATCGCATCATAACACACAATAAAATTGGAAAGGTTGTTGACTTCCAATATATTGGACTAAACATAGTAATCATTTATTTTACCGTATTATAATAATAAGTCTTTATCTAGGACGTCCACGTGGCAGCTTTATTGCAAGGAAAATGCAAATGAATGAAAATGTTTTTTTTTTACAATAGATGACGCTAGGTGCGCTTAAATGTGATTCATGTAAGTTGATTTCTTTACAATAGATGTCGCTAAGTACGCTTAAACGTGATTCATGTAAGTTGATTTTTCTGAGAGATAAACTTTTTTAATGTAATATAAATTGTAATGTTTGTGTACGATAGCGCTATAAATAAATATTGTATTCTACCAAATACATGATAGTACTTTTATATTGATAATTAAGCAATTCGTGCAAAATTATTCCCTAACCATTCCAAAATATCAAAAATGCACAAAGTTAATATTCAAGTTTTCACTTCTGCCGGCACTCCCGGAGTGCAATCCGTCGTTTTTTTTTAAATGTTAGCGTTTTAAGGACTAAAATAAGTTGAAGCGCTTAAAATTGGTTTATTTTCCTATTATTTTACAACAAATTCATAGCTTTTATTTACCGCTTCCTGCGATCAGTCTACACTTATAAGCAGAACATTTGAAAGTCTTTTCGGACGTACGAGATGTTTTTTTCAACAAAAAGCTCTTTCTCATTGTTCCATATTTATTTCTGGTAAATGTTTGTTTTCTTGCTCATTGATAGTAAAATTTTCAGCGCCGCGTACACCTTCAGTATTGATTAGCATTGGTGGGAGCCACCGCAAGTTTATTAACAAAGTGTACAAGTCTGCCCTGGTAGCGTTTAAGGCCATACTTTATTAAAGAGAAAATACTAACCCTCATGTAAATATGGAGCTTGTCATTCAAACTAAGACGTGAGTATCTTTCCATTATTCAAAAGAGTGCGGAAGCGAATATTAAGTACATTCCTTTTCTTTTTAATATGGGTTTTCCACGTTTGCCTTCTGTCAAGATGTATCCTAAAGAATTTAGCAACATCTCGTTGGGGAAGCTGCTCTATTCCAAGCTTAACTGATGGACAATTTCCTGTCTTCACGTAAAAGTTACATGTGAGGATTCGGAGGCACTTGCTTTTATTATCTATTTTTCTAATGTTTGTGATATGTGCTAGTAATTTCTTAGAAATAATTCTCAAATCCTTACTGTAACTCAGTGCCATTGTATCTGCAAATATGGCAGATAGTATTTCAGACGAGTCAGGTAAATCTGCGGTAAACAGTATATAAAACATAGGTCCGAGAACAGGTCCCTGCGGAACACCTGCTGTTATATCGTAAAATGGGGGTGATCTTCATTCACTAGTAATCGGAACATTCTATCTTCAAACACGATTTGGTGAGAATGAAGAAGTTGTGCGGAAAGTATCTTTTTATTTTATACAAAAGGCCTACATGGTAAACCTTTTCAAAAGCTTGTTGAACGTCTATAAAGGCTGCAGAACAGTACTGGCGATGCTCCATGGCCAATCTTATCTGACTGACCACTCTGTGAACTTACTATATAATAGAATGAATGCTCTCGAAAACCGAATTGGCGATTAGGTATAATACAAATAATATAACGTTAAATAAATCAGGTATAATATATCGTTTTTGTCTTATTAAGGGTGTGAGAAATAACTTTTCAAACAATTTAGAAAGTATAGGAAGCAAGCTAATGTGTCGATGGGATGACACATCATAGTGGTCTTTGCCAGGTTTAGGTTTCATTACGACATTTGACACCTTCCACTCAAGTCATAGTTTTCAATAGTGATAGATAGTGACAACTTTATAAACTAAGCAGTTTTATTGAATTTGTTGCTGATTTTCTTGGTCGGTGCGCATTATATACGCCAATAACCTCTGCCGTGATTTTCAAACAAAGTAAACGTATACTTTTTCATTTCTTCTTTCTTTAACCACAATTATATTTTACATGACGTGAGGTTTGCTTGCATTCTACGCTCATGCATGAAATTAGACTTCACGAAAACTCACCTGTCATACTCTCGCAGAATGTTTGAATTTACCACAAGTCTTGCATAAATAGAATAGGGAAAGACTTTTACTTATTTGTATATTACATATATCGAGTAAATATTAAACAGTCTTTGATAAATGATTTTACCAGTAATTTAACACTCGATTCGCTCGCGATGTAATCGAAAATTCCATTCGAAGGGAGACGTCAAAAGATGAAAGAAGGTAGTTAGCCGTTTTCGTACGATCCTTGAATGTACATACATTGAAGTCACTCGGAGAGAAGGCAAAAAAAATATTTGCTTACGAGGACGAATTCAATGTCTACTCATTCGAAAGTTCAAATAATAATCACATGAGTGTCGATAAATGACGATAAAAGCTATTTTTAATTTTGTTGCGTAGGTGCGTCTATGCGGAAATGAAATGAAATTATACTTTATTCAAATTGACTCATGAGGAGACTCCCCCCGTGGGGAGATGCCATCCGCCTGGAATACCTCTAGAGGCACTCGCCAATTCCCGGACTGAGGTCCCATTTAAGATCTCGCCGTCCCCAAACCCGGTGACGCTGTAAAGGTCATCAGCGACCAACAGCATACACACTTAAAATATAAAAAAAAAAACAGAAAACGCCTTATAATGAATTAATGAATGGCATCAAAACGTATAAGAAACTTATTTACTAATAGAAGTAACGATACTAAAAGATTGCTGGAGGTAAGCGCCGTTATTGCATCGGAATTTTAAGGTAATAAGCTTTCTTTGTGGGCTGCATTTCAAAGGCTTTCACTTTATTATCCCAGGTTATGAAACAGCGGTAGCGGACTGCGGGCTTAAACTGGCTACTTCTGTGGGACAAGTTAAACACTTACACGGTTATTTTAATCGACAAGAGAGGTAGGACTAAAACTGGCTTTATGCTCGAATTGGAGCGCCCGTCAGAGATAGTAAACTTCACATTACTGATGATCACAGTAAAATATTTGATTAATCTATAATTTTTTGTGCGTGTATTCTGTTGGTCGCAGATGACCTTTACAACGTCACCGGGTTTGGAGACAGCGAGATCCTGAGGGAACCTCAAGTCGAGAATTGGCGAGTGCCTCTACAGGTATTCCAGGCAAATGGCATGGAGTCTCCTCTCCGTCTGGAGCCTCTAGACCACTCGAGCCTGAGGTCGGCTCAACTAGAGGGCGTCTCTGAGACTCGGACGGGGAAAAACGACCAGGTGCGTACCTTTACCTGGTATAGCGTGTCGTTAATCTATACGCCTGTCTCTCTTCAATACCTACTAAAATGAAAGAGAGACGCAATATGTAGTTGTAAATCTTCACCACTCACATAGTACGCCACTTTCATAATTAGAAAAAGTTTGGTTGATTCAATAAGAAGAAATTATACTATTTACCCACAAAAGTGTTGGATAAACGTTGCATACTTATTCAAGATTCAGTGCGATAAGTTGTTTGTTACAAACTCGTTTCGTCTACCCGTTATTTACCGCACTAATATCTTAATTAACTATTATTCAAATTGTAACGTACCTTAGGGACGATCCATCGGTTTTGGTATAGTCATAGATTCCATTTCACACATTTTGTCATCTATTATCATGGTTACTTATCATGTTTATACACTTTCTTGTCTTTCATCATTAATTCATGGAAACGCACAATTTCAAAAATATCACGCACTATTCATCATTTCGTAAATAGGTATCAGAATACCATCTTACTAAAATCACTATTCCAGAGTGCTGGACACTTACCGGTTTGTATTTTCTGTTATTTATTTAATTTCATTGTATTTATCCGATTTTATTTATTTTTAGGCACAATTTTGTTTATATATTTTCTTGACATTTGTGACACCTTAATGTTTTTATCCGTTGCCATGGCTACCCATACTCTCTCCAACTACGTCTATGCCTATTCAACCTCCACAGACCATCTACTTTGATTCTCTTTAGCTCAATTCGAATCATGTCCAAATTTAAATGGTTCCGGACCTATAAAAGGCAGAGCCACCCTGATCTTTCATTCATTTCTTCGGCAAAAGTTGTCATAATAACTTTTGAACTCAAGAAAAGACCTCAAAGCTCTACAGCACCCTTTGGCTCTCACTTAACTTTACTATACTCGTCCTCTTCACTGTACTTTCACCTCATCGGCGGGAGTGCCGCCCGGTCTCCAGCTTCATCGTCTGTCTACCAGCTGCGCCTGCCGTCCATCAGCAGCTCCAGCCACCGGCCGATACACCAGAATCGCCGGCCAACTTATCAAGAGCTCCTGCCTGCCACCAGCAGGGCAGGTCAAGCACTCAGTGTAGAGACCCCGGAACAGGAGCGCTGTCGCCCTCCAGGAGTGCCGCCCGTCTGCCAACAGCACGGCAAGCTCAAGCCTTCATTGAAGATAGCCGACGACCCACGCCCACTTCACCACTATCTACTTCACACCCGACACTTGACACATCTCACATCATACCCCTATTTTTTTAATATTCTTCCTGTAAGCACTTGTTCTTGTAAATACCTATATGAAACTACTAAAACAATACTACAACGAACAATGCTTAAGACATTAAAAATTAAGTTAAAGTAGTAGATGACGATAAAGGATTGTTTAAGCACTGTAATGTAATCAACGTACATGATAAAATTAAGTATTTCATCCTTATAGAGCAGACTGACCGAGACAAATTGTTAATCCATTATCAAAGACCATTAAATCTTAGGAACAAAACAATAATTTATTTATTACTACAAAGTACAACAATATTTATGGTATGGTATGGTAATACTTCTATGTATTTGTTACCCTTATTCACCAATGAATTACCAGAGTATATACAAAATAAAATAAAATCTTCTAGACCATTTATTAAAATTTTAAAAGAATATTATTTGGAAAACCAGACAGGCTGTTTGGTGTGACTGGCTGTGGAGCGACTCTGCAGCATTGATAAATCCTTAAGGTTTTTGTGCTGTAATGGTGTTTTTATTGTATGCAAATTAATTAATAAATAAATAAATATATATATATTTTATAACCTCTTCCTGTTTTCTTTTGAATCATCCAATTTTTGTTTCCTATTTATTCCATTTTAAAAGACTACATTAATATTGAAGCTAATAATTTCTTTATTTCTTCTTCTCTGCGGCTAAGATGATCACTTTAAATTGAAACCAGTTCTCTCCATTGTTTTCAGTTAAGAGTGAAAGCAAACAATTCACAAAATGGTTGTAAGCTAAAATTTTATAATTTGGAACACACGTAAAATCTGCGGATTATTTTTATTTTGAACTCGCGCCGCGCGCAACTGTTTGCAAAACTGATTTTTATGAAACTCATTGCACCGTTTTGATATATTGCAAATTGTTTTAGCGGCAATTATTCCTTTAAACTTGTTTGATTGTAAAAATCGTACCTAATCATAATTATTAATCGTAGTTTTAAATAGTAGTTCGCCTATCGCGTTCTTCATTAAATTTGTATACCGAAACACCGTACACCATACAGGCCCTTTGTTTTGTTTCTGGAAAATGCCTTATGCATTCTTCGACCACTGGGGGAGAGAGAAGAAGATATTGGGGTCTCCTCCCTGCTCATTTCAGCTAGCCCTGTGGCCGGTTGAAATAAACAGGGTCCTACCTAACGCCCTGAAGAGGGCCACTAAAAACCAGACAATGTCAGAATACCAGCGTTGTCGTGACACGTTTAGTTACATGTCACGGCAGCATTATGCTGAGGCAGGGTCCTGATTGCGTTGCATGACCATTTTCGAGAACTGGCGCCGATGTGTACTTATAGTACACACCGGCGCCAGTTCGTACTATTATTATAATTAAATATGTACTCAATCAATGTGCCAAATTAATGTATACAGCATAATGGATATAATGTGTACGCTCCGAAATCACGCTTCGTTACAAAAACCGGTACTGAATCTCAACTTAAATTTCAGAAATTCGGTTCTTTCTGGCCAGCGAGTGCATGTTCCCCCTTGCATCCCCCTGCCGGCGCCCATGGAAGCCTATGAGGAGAGGCATATGAGATCACACTTGAAATTAAACACCCGTCAGGGACGTTAACACCCTGCTTACAGAAAATCGCAGTGAAGTAAGACAACATTTTGATGGTGTTGTGTTTCTGTCGATGAATAAGGTTAGGGGATGGGGTAAAAAACGGTGACTGATATCACCTCTTGTAATGCTATAGAGGCGGTGTCTTACCAAAGCAATTTGTTACTGATCCCAATGGAATAATTTCTAGTTATTTTTTTCTTTAGACCAGTGTAATGCTTAAAATGGTCTTATGTTGTTAGCCACCCTTTTTCCAGAAACACAAATAAGAAAATGAAATTGCTGTAATTTTTTTTAGTTTGTGCTAGTGTGCTGCCCTCTATTTAAGGATATTGTATTTATGTTACAGCTAAATAGCACGCTGCAAAAGCACTCCTATATGAAATTTGTTTTAGGTATACCATCATAGATGGCGCTGCTTGCTGCTGCAAGCTTTGGTAATATATTTCTTCACAGCCAGTATTATACTTTAACTATCACCACATTTTTCATAAAAACAATACTTATGAAAATGAAGACCAATATTATTAGTGCAATACTACAACTTTTAATGAAAGCAAAAGTAATAAAAGCTTACAAATAACTCTCACTTACATGACTAGATGTCGCTAGTGGTTGAAAACTCGCTTTGTCCAAGTTGTAGTTGTAGTATTCTATTTGTAGTTCTCAAGTATTGGAGTCATAAAATAGGTTACCGCAGCTTCGTGAAATTAGCTAAGATCAAAGCAAATGTATTCATTTACTTAGGAGCAAGGCGATTTCTTGCATCAGTCAGAAGGATTTTTAATGCATAATGCTTCTGCGGTAGGTCTGGCCGCATAATGTATGAATATTGTGGACACAAGTTTAGTGTGTGCTATCAATAATATGGATATGTAATGCAAAATAATCAATACTTCTTTTTCATATTTAATAATATACACAGTTACTTTATTTTTAATTAAGTCTGAATTATAATGTATATTTCTTGGAATTGGATGCACAAAATAAGACTTTGGCATCTCTTTTGTGGAACCAAGTAGCAGGTGAAGTGAATTAAAGAATATTTCTAGTATATTATAGAAAAGAATACTCTTTATTCGCATTAAATGGGGTTGACATAAGCTGTTCACATATACAGTATATGATGATAGCCTAAGAACCATATTAATAGCATGCAAAAATTCTAATTTAATAAAATAAAACAGTTAATTACAGTATTTTCATTTTAAATCATCATTTAATTAGGGACGTTAACTTCAATGTTTCTAAATAACTTATTATTTTTTCAATAAAATTAAAAAACGTTTTAATATCTACAGATGTGATAATAATTAAGATGACGTTAATGATGGTCATTATGAAAATTTCCTTATAGTTATTATTATTAAGTAGATTGATCCAATAATTCTCGTTAGTAGCACAAAGATGGTAAATACTTGATATCAATTCTATCTTGTTATAAAAATAACAATCATTCATCGTGCAAGGAATCCAGGTACAAAAGATCGTAGGCACACAAAATATTTTTGACTTAGGCCAGATTTTCCACTTATAGGACACAAAAATAGAAGAACTGTATTTTTTGAAGAAGAAAAAAAGTATCTTCTTTTTGGACGGGGTGTAAATAGAAAATACCTATAGAAAAGATGAAAAGGAAATATATATATGTGTGTGTGTGTGTGTGTGTGTGTGTGTGTGTGTGTGTGATGCATGCGCTTCTCCATTCCCTTATGCACCACCTAATGTTAGGTTATTAAAGAAAAGAAGTTCCAATTCAGATAATAAATGTGAAGTAAAACTTCTTTGTTTTTCACACTTTTTTTTCAATCTTAAATAATCTAGGTGTTAACCAGATTTCCTGGCTATATTCGTTATTTAAATACAAAACACTTAAAATACAATATTACCCAATATTATTATGCCAATGAAAAAGAATTATATCTCAATGAAACTTCCTATTATAACCCTAAATCACATATGTGTCGCCAATATAATGAACTCGTCGTTAATGGAGCAGAAATAGATGTATTTGATCGTAGATCTTTAGTATTTAAGAAGAATCTAATTGCTAATTTGTAACATTTATAATTATTCAACCTACTGCTAGTAATCAATTTTAAAAAATTCAAAATATAATATGATTTGGCTGTAGCTTAGCATGTCAAGCACTCTGTTATTATTATTAAGTCACTCAGTATGTACATATTAAAGGTTACATCCTTGTTTTTTGTGTGATAATTTTGTACTGAATATTTGTCACGTGTTTGTACATCAAATAAATAAATAAAAGAATTAAAGTAATATCCACATTATAGCTTTCGTATGGAAACTTTATGATTTGTAATGTATCTTTATAGGATCAATTTAATCGTCTGTAGATTTATCGATTCAGGTATAGGTATATTCATAGAGGCACTAGATAGCGAATTATAATCATAGGGATTGATGTCTTACCCTAACATATTTTTTAATTAACAACAAAATATGTACTAAGGTGAGACCACCTACCTACCAAAGGCAAAAAGATGCGTATACCTAGAAAGCACCGCTTCCCAGAATAATTAAGTTTTAGCAAATATAAATTATTTCTTGCAGCTTAAGAAACACGAGAGAAAATTGGAAATTATCATTTTTTGGATGGGTGACCAAAAATTACTATCTCGAGCTCCTCCGTGCTTCGGCAGGCACGTTAAGCCGTTGGTCCCGGCTGCATCTGCAGTCGTTAGCACCCGCCAATCCGCACTGGGCCCGCGTGGTGGGTCATGGCCTAACTCCCTATTCCATCCATAGGGAAGGCCTGTGCCCCAGCAGTGGGGACATTAATAGGCTGATGATGATGAAATACACATGATAAACAAAAAACGAATGAAATCCTTTAGAGCAAAGTACATAACTGCCAGACAAGAATTAGATTTTCATACAAAAATATATTAGAAAAAAGTCACTAAGTTTTTCATTATATTACTTAAACGTGCTTAAACGTACAGAAGAACCGACGAGGAAATGTTCCCACTTGCTTTTTATGAGCCATATCACAAGGCTAACTACTCAATCTCAGTTTCATTTTAATGCCCATTTTAATTAGACCTACGCTACGCTAAAATCGAGTATGAAAACCAGGGTCTTAGCAAATTGGCACTGTACGACCAGTTTAAGGAGACACGCAGCCGCCTCCACGTATTCAGACCGCAGGAGCCTTCTCACTTTTGTTTCGTATTACTCCACTCTCATTACTTCTATTAAAATATTCAAGATTCGTGATTGACTGTGTGCATGAGATAGCATCTATAAACACTGTCGACACCCTTCACACACGGAATCCGGTTGTGGCTGGTTTTGACAGGTTGGTGTCAGATTTAAAAAAGTTAATCTTGAGTTTAGCCAATTTTCAATTAACACCTATTAACCGAATAGTTCATAAATGAATCTACCCTTAGCACGAACCATTATCGATTTCGAATAGTTGACTTACATTTTTAGTTCTTGTTACGTCCGTTGTGACGCTGCTGTTCAAGTTTCCATACAAAAATTTGGAATGACATTTCGCTGGCTGCACAGGAGTCTGGCACTTATATATTTTTTAGGGTTGCTAGGTTAAAATATATGTCAAGTCAAGTTTCAGCAAAATTTCGGCTTAAATCTTCTACTTTATATATAAGGTAGTCAATATCTTTTTTATATTTTAGTATTCACTGTAGACCATGGCAATTCACATATTTACCCCCTCAGGTCTAAATTTTCCAAACGGAGAGGAGACTTCCCCCGTGGAGGGATGCCATCCGCCTGGAATACCTCTAGAGGCACTCGCCAATTCTCGGCTTGAGGTCCCCTTAGGATCTCGCCGTCCCCAAACCCGGTGACGCTGTAAAGGTCACCGCGACCAACAGCATACACATTTAAAAAAAAACTGTAGCGAAATTCTAGATCCATGGTACAAGGTACTACTATCAATAACTCTATTTGTATTTATACTGTGTGACACAGCAATCAAAATGCAGGTGAACAATTAATGTATAATTTCACATTATGAAATGAAAGGTGACTTCATGAATCATCTCTGAACTCATTTTTCAACTTGACGACTCTGTAAATGATAAAACAGGGAGAAAAAACTGCCCTTGCTGAGTTTCTTGCCGGTTCTTCTCAGTACAAGGTCTCCCGCCGTAGATTTACGAACCGATGGCGTAGCTTCTTGACATTCATATGTGCTTGTAACAGCCTAAACTGAATAAATAAATGATTTTGATTATGATTACTGTTTTGTTGACGTCTTTGGGAACCATCAGAAGCAACAAAGTATTAATTTAAATCATAATAATAAGGCGTAATATCTACTTAGTAATTTTGTCTTGAATACTTGAACAACTACATAGGTATTATGGCAGAGCAATTACCGTGAGAAAAACATGAAACAGCGACGGCTAGCGGGCAACAGGCGTGTACACACGGAGTAAAATTATTTTGTCGTTTGTAGTGAGGTCGGCCGCAGATAAGAATCCGAGCACACCTCTTCGCATTTCTCAATGTCGTGTTGTGAAATTAGAACTAAATAAAAAAAGCATTTTAAAGTAATGATATTTTGAGAATTTTGTAAGGAGTTAGATAACGCTATCTGACTACTGACTACAATTTCAGGAGAGCAACTTCTGCATTGTGGAAGCTATGCAAACTTCAGCACTTTGAAAGTTAAGCAACTCTTGCTGTCTTCGGATGGGAACTTAAAATTTTGTCTCAAGAGCTCTTCTGTGATTTGGGACGATCGTCTTAGCGCGGTTGCAACTCGTAAAACAATTTACAGATTTGAAAATAAGAAAACCAAATTTTGAATTGAAATCAAAAATTCAAATATTAAACTAAATTTTAATATTGTAATAAACTAGCGGCCCGCCCTCGCTTCGCTTCGGTGTAGAGCTGAAGTGTAGACTTCAATTTTGTTCTCAGGCTTGTATTATACACAATGACATTCATCTATGATTCTGCAAAGTCTCAGCCTGATCGGTTTAAAATTGACAAAGTTTCATACAAACTTTCATTACCTATTTTATCCCCTTGGGGCCCCCCATTGATCAAAATCCTTTCTTAGCAGATGCCTACGTCATAACATCTACCTGCATGCCAAATTTCAGCCCGATCCGTCCAGTAGTTTGGGCTGTGCGTTGATAGATCACTATGTCAGTCAGTCACCTTTGAGTTTTATATATATAGATAGATAGATTAATAAATTCTAAACAAGGACTGTTTAAATATCTTTATATGTGCCTTAATTGTGATGAAGGTATGCATAAAGTAAGTTAATGTCACAACTGGTATTAACGACCACACGCAAATAGAAAAATATGAGCGAAACCATAAAATATCCCATTTGAGAATTTCACATATTCCTAGAAAGACTAATTAATTAATGTTTGAACAAAAAACCTCCCGAGACAAGCACGCAAACGCGGCGTTACCACCGCGGATTTTTATCTCGCCAAAATTATGGGACTATGATGGCCCCGATGAGAAGAGATCGGAATGTACCCAATACTTTAGGGTTAGACTTCTTGGAAGTGCTAACAAAAAGTTAGACAAATTCACCGGACGAGGTTTTTTATGGCCCAAAAGCCGTTTATCATTGTGAAGGTCGACGGCTAGACGTATACAATGCTTGTCTGTACATTTTGCTGGTAGATTTTTTTTTCGACAATGTCATACATATATATGTACGAGTAAGTATGTTAGTAAGCGTCGGAGTCACGGTAAGGTCGTGTGCGGATTATCAATTTCTTATTATAGAGCGTAAACATTATATGTATTATAAATGATACTCGTATATATATTTGCGACGCCATTCATTCGACATTGTATGGCAGAGAAAACTTTTTTAAAAACATGCTTTTATAAATGTGCTAATAAGAGTAAAATAAAATTTTCCCTTTTAACTTTTACTGTGAACTTATAACACGTTATTACACAATTTATATAATTACAAGCTTTTATATTATACAATTTGTGTAATGATATTTGTTTCTTAGGTTTTCACACACATCACTCATTAAATAAAACTAGTTTTTTACGGGTTAATGCACGAAACTTTATTTATTTATTGACGTGTCGTCGGAAAAACGTCAATAAATAAATAAAGTTTCGTGCATTAACCCGTAAAAAACTAGTTTTATTTGTGTAATGATGTTATAAGTTCATAGTAAAAGTTTTATTTTATATTTTTTAGTACATTTAAATAAGAGCTTGTTTTTTTAAAGATTTTCAATTTTTATTTATTTTTTACTTTTAAGCTATCGATGGGCATAATCGAGAACTTCAAAAACCCATATTCACACCTACTTTTTTCATTTAATACCTACATACATTGTAGGATAGCATAAAAAAGTAAGGCCAGCATCCTTTAAAGTCCTAGGATTTAAGATGACATCACTCTATTTCTGAGTTATTCTCATCAAGTCCTTTCATTTGATACCCATATTATAAGAAAGCATAAAAATCTTAGTCTGCCGTGTTTTTAAGTCCGCCATATTAGATTTAGAATGACGTAACACAGCTCACCATGCATTACCACCCATAACTAACGTGTGTACAAAATTTCAACTCAATCGAATGAAGACATCTGCTTCAAAATTGAGTTGCAAGATTCCACCCGAAAAAACATACATACATTGCAAGTTAAAGAAAAGCTTTTAAAAATTGCTTTGAGCCAAATAATTATCATACACAAACTCATGCTACATTAAGCATTGTTATTTGTAGACTTGTTTTTATTGTTGTTTGTATTTATAGAATTCATATATGAGATAATACGTACTCTGTCGGACTAAGTCCTTGTAGCCACTATGACTATGACAAAAATATACAGGGCGTCCCACGGCTACCTAGGGAAAGTATATTAAATATTGAAGTTAGGATATTTTACTGAAAGAAGACATCATTTTATTTTTAATAATAACAAGAACTATATTCACAGATTTAAAAAAAAATGCCTGCTACAACTGGGAATCAAACTCGTGAAATTTCAAAAAAAAATACGACATATTTTATGATAACCATCGCAAGGGTTAATCATAAAGATTAATTTTTGCTCAATAACATAGCATTTTAAACGAAAGAAAAGTAATTTAATTTAACATTTTATTTGAAATTATTGAACGCAAACTAATATAAAATCGGATACGCCTCAAAGTAAGTTGAAATATTGAGTCATTCATCATTGACGTTTATCATCCGCTGCTGCGGTTCTGTAAGCGCATATCAAAACGTCATAATTTTCTTAAAGTATCCACTAATCTTTTAAACACATATCGAGAAGGTACGTACCTCTATCAGGGTATCATTCGCGGTACCACCGCAAAGCTAATATGTCATTGTGGTACATGAAGTAAGCTTCCATTAAATCCATTTTATTTTGATACCCCATGGATAGTAAATTAACAAAAAATTGGAAAAAAACGAAAATGAAACTAACAAAAAACAAAAAAACAGACGCTTGAAAATTTATATGTTCCATTTTAAATTATTATTTTTATAAATTTCAGCCAATCGCATTGTAACTGTGAGCTCAAAAAGAAATGCATACGTACTACAGTTTGAGTATCACTTTATTATTTTTATCACGTAATAAGACATTGCTTTCATTTAAAATGCTATGTTATTTAGCAAAAAATAATCCTTATGATTAACCCTTTCGATGGTTATTATAAAATATGTTGTGTTTATTTTTTCGAAATTTCACGAGATTGATTCCCAGTTGTAGCAGGAGATTTTAAAAAAATCTGTGAATGCAGTTATGGTTCCTATTAAAAATAAAACGATGTCTCCTTTCAGTAAAATATCCTATCTTCGATATTTAATATACTTTCCCTTCGTGTGAGGTAGCCGTGGGACGCCCTGTATTTATAAGTGAAGGAACTGTAAAAATGTATAAAGACAAAGTTGTTGGTATATCTATTATACAACTAGACTTTTGAAAGTTTAAGCAATACAACTTTTAACTTACTTTAATGAAGGCAAATGATAAGGAAAGTAAAAATAAAATCTAAAAAATGTCTTATAATTTAAAAATCACAGCTTTATATAAGCCGAATAAGCAGTACTTTAGTTACATTCTCAGATCCTACCTACAATGTTCTAAAAATACTTTTGCTAAAAACTGAGCCATACATAACATTTCATAGAGCCTTGGAATAAATTGCAATAGATTTTTGACATATTTTAGGTTTTAGGTAAAAATTCTATTTCAGTAACCGAATTATCATATTGTGTGTCACCGGTTCCGAAAAACAGATACTTTTCTAGAATATACTCTGATCTCTGTTGATTCACTCAAAGTTAATTTTTTTAAGTGAAATACGTATTATTAAAATATGAAGTCCACGTAAACTAAGTATGAGGAGGGCTGGATGAAATCATTAATATAAAAAAGCAAAACAAAAAATATGTTGATCGTTTAATTTTTATTAAGAAGTAACCAAAAAATACCCTCATTTAATTTATTGGCGAAACAGATGGTGAGCCTTTGATTTTAAAATTTACCGGTATTTTTTTATAATTATAGGCTCTCCTGATGGTAAATGATCACCATCCCCATCGCACATAGACATATGCAACACCAGGAGTATCGCAATTGCGATGATGACCCTAAAATCTTGATTTGATGTAGGTACAATATTGTCGCCGTAAACTTTCAATGACATTTCATGATGTATCTGTGTGACCAGAATAAATTTTACCAAAAAACCGAAGCACCGCAATAAATACTGAAATGAAACGTTGTACACAAAAATAGGTGTATGTTCTTTGCAAGTTGGTATATATCAGTATCTTTTCGAAAAAGAAATTGATAAAATGTTCCGTGAAAGTATTAAATTAATGAATCTGATGATTATTATAAAACTTAGTTTCAATCGATATTTATGTTCTACATTAGGTATGTTTAAACCAACAGTAATTCATACTTACTTGTTATTACTTCACGTCGTCGACTCCATTCAAGTCAATCTTCATACAAGCTCAGTACTCTATAATATTCAGGGCGGAATATAACGCCAATGTCTAAGGCAACAGTAACAGATTGAGAGGAAGCGGTTGAAAAAGCGGCGCAGAGCAAGTGAACTCCAATAACTGGTCTGTTCAAGTGCGAGTTGAATTCGCACATAAAAGGTACATACCTTCGTACAAAATTAATAACATTTTCAATGCTGTAACTGAGATTGGCAAAATACGGAGAAAACGTCAGACGTAATTTATTTTAACTCAATTTTAGTTACTGTTTCTCTAATGTTGTGGAGTTTTCTCACTACTTCTTCAGTTAAATTACATTCGAAAGAGATCACACAGCACATCAAAGCAGCGCAGTATTATTCCAACCTCCTTACCTCACGTACCTCTGAGGCCTAAGCACGAATTTTGACAGCAGTATGGAAGGAGCCAGTTGGTTCTTACGTCCCGTAGGGGCGCTCAACGATATTTAATACCGTAGCTACAACATCACGAACAAAACTGTGGCAGAAACCTGTCCTAAAAGTACATTGAACGATCCACGGAGCTTCGTAAGATGATCGTGCAGTCAATTTGAATATTCAAAGTCACCATTAAATAAGGTCTTAATTTAAACGCATGCATCAATCAGTTATTTCAAATAGTTCGAAATGCAAGCTCGAAAAATTTTACGACTTGTTTTGCTATAGGCGGAAGACTTTATTTCTATAACTCTATATCGTAATTATGAATGCGCTGTTAGCAATATAGCAGGTACGGAACGCGGGAAAAAAGAACGATTATACAACCGACCATGCATTTGAATATAACAAATATTTTCTATTAAATCAGTTTATAGAGTCTATGCGAAAAGAGAATGGGATTTAGATTGGAGGGCGCTGTAGTGCTTTTCTACCGTATTTGTAAGGTTTTACCCCTTTTAGATATGATTAAATACAAAAAACCGCAAGAAATCACAACAACAAACAAATCCGTATCAATACAAAACTTTGAAGTTTTACAGATTGCTGGGTTTGATTGCCAACTAAAAATCATAATGTTAGTTCCGTTTTTCGCCACGCCCATTCTCTTTCTGCACAGACTCTAGTAAGTATTAGAACAAAATATGCTTCGAACGCGTTAAATTAACAAATATTGATTAAATACCTGTTAAAATTGACCCTCCACGTACTATAAGTATTTCTTTTGCAGCTTTTCCGGAGCTCTGCGGCATTTTGACTTTTCAAGGGTCCGCGCGTCACTGTGAACCAAGAAGTGCTTGGGTCGTGTTCAAGCACTTCTTGATTGGGATACATTTGAGCGCAAGTGGTGTATCTAGGGATATTTAATATCGTTGGGGGCGCTGCTTACTTTTCATTGAAACTTTGACGATGCGATATTAGACGACCTCCGTGGTCGAGTGGTTTGTACGCCGGGTTTCATGGTGTCGCCGACTCGAGAGGTCCCGGGTTCGAATCCCGGTGGGGGCAGATGTTTGTGTGATGAACACGAGCATTTGTACTCCAGTCATGGATGTTTAGTATGTATTTCTAAATAAATATACGTATATAAATGTACAGTATATGTATTCTATCCGTTACCCGTTACCGTAAAAGTATTTAATAAGCTACCAGAAGAAATTAGAAATGAACAAAACATTAACATATTTCAAAGGAAATTAAAAAAGCTCTTGATAAATAAATGCTATTACTCTATAGATCAGTACCTTACGTCTAAATAAATATTATCAACAAGAAATATGTTTTGGATAGATTGATTCACATAATAATAATATAATATAATTTTATATGATTCTTAATTGGAATGTATGATTGTCTGATTTTAAAATATATAATATGTGATTGATTACGGTTGATTTTAAGGTGGGTTATATTTAGTAATTTGTTATGTACATGGTTTTCATTTTATTAATATTTTATAATTCATTTCAAATTAATTATTAATATTTTTTTTATGGGATAATTGATGAAATTATTAATTATGATTGATTGAGTAGATATTTATATTACGTAAATTAAAAAAAAAAATATTTACATTGTATATTGGATTATAAATTCTATTCAAGAACACCAAGTATTGCGATACCCTGACAGGGTTCATGTAACGTACTTTATAACATGTATTTAAACATCTCTGTAACTACATGAATGCAATAAATGATTTGATTGATTGATTGATTGACCCTAGCATCCCATAACACAAGCCTTACAGAGCTTACTTTGGGGCTAGGCTGATTGGTGTGAGTGTTGGAAATATTTATTTATTTATTATTATTTATTAGGGAGCTGTCAAAATTCGTCCTTGGACCACGGTTCGCGTCAATTCCGCTGTCGCCCCGCTCCTGACTATAGGCCGTCCCACTGCCTCAGATTATTATACCAGCGCGCACACTTGACCCACTGTGAAGACACTGATTAGAAGCCATAGGCCGCGTCGTGAGTGATTACCCCACAAATCCAACAATGCGGCATTAACTGGGACCTATTAGTCGTTGGCTCGTAATATCCTTGCCACCTACGGCTATTAAATCTCTCAGGGCTGTGCACGGTTTCCGATTAATTAGTTTGTAATCAGAATAAAAAAAAATATTGTTATCAGAATGGATTCAGTTTATCGATAGGAAAATGGTCGTTATTCATATGGATTACAAACTTTTTTGGAATAAATGAAAACGTTGTGTCGTGTGCTCGGTGAAAACAAACGAGAGACATCTTATTTCTATATTCAAATAGAAAATTAAGATAAAAAATAAAAGTAAAAAATTTAAAAACAATCTTTTATTTAAAAAAAGGTAAAAAGAATAAAATAATTTTTCCCATAACCTTTTGCTCATTACTCAATTTATATAATACTAGCAAACCAGTGAACCAAATGTTCACCAAAACCTGATTTCTCGAAAACCGGAAGTGCTACGTTACTCAAATCCGGTTTGTAGTCTTATCAGACTATACTTAACTTATAACTTAAATATTCTCTTTATCTATCTCTTACGGTTTGGCCGCTGAAACAGCACCACGGACAGACGGACTTGTCTAATAGATAAGAGATAGGGGTTGTTGAGAGATTTATCTGTATAAGTAAACAAAATTGGATTGCATTGATTTTCATATATTCTAAATTTTCATATAATACCTACCAGTACCTTCTCTGGCGACAAGCTTTTATATTATCTAAATTGTGTAAAGAGTAAAAGTTTTAAGCGAACATTATATTTTATTCTTTTTAGGGCATTTAAATAAAAGCTTGTTTTTAAAAAGTCCTGTCTGCTGCCTGGTCCGCGTGGATTTTTTTATAGTAACATTTTATTTAGATTTAAACACCTAGCAGTTAAATGCTTAAAAATAAAAATATAGCTCCTAATACAATTTATAAAGGTTTGATTGTTACTAACTTTTCTATGGATCTAGAGGTGTTAAAAAATATATATTATTATTAGACAAAGGCGGGAACAAAAACTATAGTCTACACTGATATGTAGCAAGGGCAGGTCACTCTCCTAACTTCCTTCTTAACTATAATATTATAAATGCAAAAGTGAGTTTGTTTGTTACGCATTCACGCAAAAAACTACGGATTTGGATGAAATTTAGTACACATGTAGTTCATGATCTGAATTCAGACATAGGATACGTTAATCTCGCAAAAAACAATGGTTTCTGTGAGATTCTCAAAAAACCAAAGATTACGCGGCCGAAGACGTGGGCGGCCGCTAGTTTAATATTTAAACATCTTTTTATTTTGTGTTCTAGTTTTTATATATAGAGTAATTATGTAATTAGATAGAGACTTATTTGCGTACTTATGACATTTCAATATTCTTTTTGTGTATGATATTATTAACCCTGTGTTACTTAATTTAGTTAATAAAGTATCTTTTGATGACAATGAGGGATATCGTTTTTCATCAAAGTTTACATTTTAATACAAAAGAATCGTATCTTAAACATAATCGCCCAGGCCACAGTGTTGCGCAGTCCCGTTTTGTTCGGAAAAAAGAAGGACAATATTTTTTCTTAGCTCCGCTTTTAAATAACTGACAATCATTGACACGTAACTCATATTTGCCATAATAAGTCTGATTTATTACCAAATATTCACAACTATTATTTTAATTAGCAAAAAATGGGTACGTGTACTTATGTAGGCGCGTGAGAAGTTATCCTTCTTTGGCATCGTTTAAAATTAGATTTTAATTGCATGCAAATAATTAATTACAATAAATTAATAAAAAGTCTGGAAAAGGACACAGTCAATAAAGTTCAGTTTTAATTTGAAAAAATAAATAAATAATCAAAATATTCAATTAAAATCGCTACTGAATATAATTTATTAGAACATATGTGATTTGCACTTGTATGAAACTCAAACACGTATTCCGAATATACAAACTAGAAACATGTGGATAAATATTATAAATATGAATACCTATAACTGTTACTTTATTACAAAAAATAAAGATGTGGTTTTTGATTCTACTACACCAATGGTCAAGAGATAGCGCTGTAGTCTCCTGAATCGCGCTTTGGTTCCGTTGTTCCAGATTAATAAATACTTTTGATAGGCCTTCACAATGCAGTCGTTAGCACCCACTAAATAGAGATTCTATTTCTATTTTGTTAGTAGATTTTCTTAATGTGCGGTAAACACAAAAGTAACGCATGAAGTTGGTCGCTAAAGCGAAGCGAAAGACCAACTTCATACTGTTAAAATTTTGTGTTACAGTGATGCGCGCGCATCTTAAAATTTCGCTCTCATCATTTTTTCATAACGCGCCTAAAGAAGTATAACTTCAAAAACCGCGTAGTCAACCAACAAGCAATAACATTTGACATTTCGGAGACCACACGCAACACAAGCGCCTCTAGCGGTGGTTTCAGACGCGATAGCTCTCATTGACATCTCTTTCACCCCACACAGCCCTAGTAGGTGTGAAAATGACAAGTCGGCGCGACAACACCTCTCCTCAATTAATCGAGTGCTCATAACAAGGATCATCATACATATTCAGCTAATGTTTTCTGTCAATCACATCCATTGTTCGTCAGACGCAAATTACTTGGCGTAGGTTCTCTCAGACATAAAATTAAGGCGATTATTGCTCGTGAGCCTTCGCGCAAGGCTACGTGTGGTCGCGCGATGTAATTTAGTTCATGGAAAATATTTGTGCGTATTTGTTGTGTGATAAAACGTGGAAAATGTATGGTCTCTGCGGTGTACCGTATGGCTGAGCAATTTATTTGATACTATGGTTTTATGGAATTGCTTTGACGCACAATAGTCACTTTATCAGGCAACTATCCCATAGACTATAGACAATTGAGGAGCTGGCGAACAAAACGGTATCATCATCATCATCCTATCAATGTCCCCACTGCTGGGGTTCAGGCCTTCCCTATGGATGAAATAGGGATATTGGGCCATGACGGATTGGTGGGTGCTAACGACTGCAGATGCAGGCGGGACCAACGGCTTAACGTGCCTTCCGAAGCACGGAGGAGCTCGAGATAGTAAATTTTTTGTCACCCATCCAATGACCGACCACTGCAAAAGTTGCTTAACTTCAACGATCGCAGCCGAACGCGCTAACCAGTTGCGCCAAGGAGTTCCTCAAAAAACAAAACGGTTTAATAACATCAAATTAAATATTTGTTTCTTAGGTTTTCACGCACATCATTCATTAAATAAAACTAGTTTTAAAGTTTCGTGCATTAACCTGTTAAAACTAGTTTAATATCAAATTAAATTTTACAGGAGCAGTAAATAACTGAATGACATACCTACAGCGAGCTTTTGGCGTGATTTTTAATTTAGTAATATCAACACTATTTTAGGCGGTTTTTATTGACATGAGTTGAAATTCAAATTCAACCGGCTAAAAATCTCCGGACTGTAAATAAAACGACGGGTTGCCCTCCGGGAGTGCCGGCAGAAGTGAAAACTTGAATATTAACGTTGTGCATTTTTGATATTTTGGAATGGTTAGGGAATAATTTTGCACGAATTGCTTTAGTTATCAGTATAAAAGTGCTATCATGTATGTGGTAGAATACAATATTTATTTATTGCGCTATCGTACACAAACATGACAATTTATATTACATTAAAAAAGTTAATCTCTCAGAAAAATCAACTTACATGAATCACGTTTAAGCGCACTTAGCGACATCTATTGTAAAGAAATCAACTTACATGAATCACATTTCAGCGCATCTAGCGACTTCTATTGTAAAAAAAATGCATTTACTTCGCAATAAAGCTGCCGCGTGGACGTCCTAGATAGAAACTTATTATTATAATACGGTAAAATAAAATATTTCTATGTTTCGTCCAATATATTGAAAGTCAACAACCTTTCCAATTTTATTGTGTGTCATGATGCGATCAGCCCACGTGTTTAACCTGACGCGAGTTTAACATTTTTCACCCATACAAAAAAAGTGTACAACGCCGCTAAAGAAGTTTTCACTTCAAAAAGTAATATATGGTGAAAACCATATGTATAATTATACCGTTTTATTCGCCAGCTCCTCAATTGTTAGTAAAGTACCCCTAGCTCGAACCAATATCGAATTCGTATAGTTTGCGATTACGAAATGTCATTGTCAAGTTTTGTATGAAAACTTGAATAGCGGCGCCATAACGTACGTAACGAGAACTAAAAATCAGTACACATTTGACTACGCAAACTATTCGAATCCGACAATGGTTCGTGCTAAGGGCACTGGAACTTTTAAACAAATTTACTATTTTATTACTATACTATACTATATCACTAGTCAGGGCCCGCAATTTCGCCTGCTTGGAAATCTTAGTTTTTTTCCCCATACAAACTTTGGACACTCCCCTCCCTTTTTTACCCCTTAAGGGAGAGAGTTTCGGAAACTCCTTCGTTAGTACACGCTTACATCCTAATAGCTATATGTGTGCCAAATTTCAGCGCAATCCGTTTTGTGGTTTGAGCTGTGTGTTGAAAGATCAGTCTTAAATATAAAACCAACATTATTTTAGTGCAGTCATTGAAGCATTATTGCTCCGAATTTTTTTACTGTGAACCGAATTGCATACAATTTTGGAATTAGGTTCATCTTACCCTTGACTTCAAAAGTGAAAATGATTTGAACTCCGCAACCACCCTGGGGGTGGTTGCCACCCCTTCTCGGGGGTGATTTTTTTTTTCAAAATAATCTCGGATATCGGTAGGAGGCCTAATTTTAAGCAAAAAATCAGCTATAAAGTTTTTCAAACAATTCAATACTTTTAAAGTTATTGGCAATTGAAAATTCGCATTTTTTCACGTTTTTCATCGGTTTTTTGAAAATATCTCCAAAAATATACGTTTTATTGAAAATTTTATAAAGAACAAAATTGTAGCAGGTAAAACAATGAACAATTTGGTTTTTTATAAAGTATTCTAAATGCAATATTAAGCTAGATATTAAAGATCAAAGCCGTTTTTTATTTGTAACATAGAGAGATGTGACTATTAAAGTATAAAGATATCAATTAATCCTATTCATGGTTAACAGTGAGATACTTACTCCATATCTAACTTATATGCAAGTTTTTTGATAATTAACCAAAAGATGAGGAGCTCGATGGCGCAAGTGGTTGGTGCGTTCGGCTGCGATCATTAAAGTTAAGCAACTTTCACAGTGGTCGGTCTTGGATGGGTGACCAAAAATTACTATCTCGAGCTCCTCCGTGCTTCGGTGTTGTGTAGCAACAAAATAAAACTAGATAGGAAGGAAGAAAAAAAAAATCAAAAGAACAGTATAGGAATATATATTTACAAGATAAAGTACTATTTACAGATTATTAAAAAAAAAATATGGAATATGTGTGTAGTGTGAGTTGTGAAGTGGGCGTGGGTCGTAGGCGATCTTCAGGGGCGGCTTGAACGGTAGGGCGTGGGTCGTCGGCGATCTTCAGGGGCGGCTTGAACGGTAGGGCGTGCTACAGGTAGATGGACGGCGCTCCTTGGAGGCAGAAGCGCTCCTGTGCAGCCGTCTTAGATCTTGGCCTCCCCTGGTGGTTGCTGGCGGCGCTGCTGGTAGTTTGGCCGGCGTATATCGGCCAGAGGCGGGCGTTGAAGAAACGGCAGGAGTCGGTAGAAGGCGGGCTGAAGCAGCTGGAGGCTGGCCGAAGAAGCTGGAGACCAGGCGCAGTCCCACCGATGAGGTTGCGAGAACGTGTATAGTAGTATAGTATTGGAGTTAGGAAGTTGTTTAAAGAGCTATTGGCTTTGCTAAAAAGCTTTGAGGTCTTTCTTGAGTCCCGGGGCAGTCGGCCCCGGGACAAGGCCTTTTATTAATTTAGAGCTCGGTAGCGAGCTTTCAAAAGTTGAGTAGGCAACTTTTGCCGTAGAATTGAATAAATGATCAGGGAGGCTCGGCCTTTTATAGGTCCGGAACCATTTGAATTTAGACACGGTTCGAATCGAGCCAAAAAGAATCAAAGTAAGTGGTCTGTGGAGGTTGAATAGTCATAGACGTAGTTGGAGAGAGTATCCGTGTCATGGGTAGCCATGGCAACGGATAAAAAACATTAGGTTGTCATAAAATGTCAATAAAATAAATAAATTAAATATAGATAAAATCAAAGCATAATAAGTGAAAACAAGTAAATAACAGAATAAAGAGAAATGCCGGTAAGTGTCCAGCACTCTGGAATAGTGATTTTCAGTACAGAAGAAATTATTATACGTATTTACAAAGTGATGAATAGTGTGTGATATTTTTGAAATTATGTGTTTCCAGGAATAAATGATAAAATATATGATGATGCCTGATGAATATCGATGATGTTATATGATAAAATGTGCGAAATGGAACCTATGATAATCGAAACCATGAGTCGAAACCATATTAAGGTACGTTACATTTTCCCCCACAACCCCAGAAAATTTTCGACTAGAGAAAATTTTGCTTAAAGAAAAGGCCAAAAGAGATCCGAGGAACACTACTTCGCAGAAACATACAACCATTCATACAAATACACATTCCTCTTCTATCATACCTCAACTTCATACAGGTAAGGGTGGAGTTCACGATCAATGACTGCCACTCTAGAAGGGTGTTCCTTAATAACGACAGGCTTATTTAGGGAGTTGTCAACCGCTCCATAAGTGGAAAAAAAAATATTGACCTAGGCTTCTTTTAGGAGTAATAACCGCTCCGACCTAAGGCTTGTTTAACGAGTTGTCAGCCGCTCGGACCTAAGGCTTCTTTAACGAGTAGTCAGCCGCTCGGAAAGAAGTATCATTTAGTACTTAAGAATGTAGGGTTAAGGTAGAGAAGACCATTAGGGTAGTCTTAGGTAAAGGTTAAAGTAAAGGCTTTAGTTGCCTTTAAAGAGGTTAAGTAAGGTAGAGCACTGGAGAAAAGTACTCTATAGAAAAATAGAGGTAAATTTTAAAGGTTAACGTCTTTTATAGACGTTGAGAGAGCTTAAGAGCTTTAGGGTAAACAAAAAAAATATTAAATTTAGAGATTATGATTTGAGTGATAAATGAATGAATGGTTATGAATGAATTAATGCGGTGAACGAGGTATGAGTTTTAGATTTTAATGTCTTTGATATGCCATTTAGCTTTAGAGCCATTGGTATCTTCTAATATATACACTAAAGGTGAGATTTTCTTAACAACTTTACATTTAAGAAATTTAGGCGCGAGCTTAGCGCTAAAGTAAGAACCTGCATTACTTTGCACATAGTTCTTTCGCCAAACCATATCGCCGACATTAAATTCTTTGAATGAGCGACGTAGGTTATAGCGTGCACTGTTTTTAGCGTGAGCAAGGTATAAGGTAGTTTGAACTTTGTCGAAAATAGATGAGAGGAATCCAGCATTTTCAGAGTAAATATCGCGAGGTAGAAAGGTAACTTCTTCGATACTTCGAGCTGAGGTATAAAAAGAGCCGCAGGGAATTGTTTCACGACCAAATACCAAAAAGTTAGGCGTATAACCAGTTATGGAGTTCACACAACTGTTCAACGCCTGTTGGATTTTAGGGAGGTGATTATCCCACGTCCTATGGTCATCACCTACGAGGGCAGCTAAAGCAGTAATAATTGTTCTGTTGTACCTTTCAGTAGGGTTTACTTGAGGACAATAGAATGGAGAATGAAATATAAAAGGAATTTTATATTTTTTTAAGAAGGAAATGAATTCACGAGACTGGAATTGGGGTCCGTTGTCCATAATAATGGTCTGAGGGACACCATGTGTCAGAAAAACCGAGTTCTCAAGAGAAGAGATTATATTAGGCGTGGTAGCACGCTTAAGGGGAAAGATTAAAGTATATTTAGTAAAAAAGCAGTTAATAACTAAGATGTATTGATTACGATTTCTAGTCATGGGTAATGGACCCATAAGATCAAGCGATATAGTCTGGAAGGGCCTAGAGCAAATTTTTGGTTTGCCCATTGGTCCGTAGGGTGAATGGTTTGGATGTTTATACGCCAGGCATGTGTCGCAGTTAGAGATAAATCTGGCAATGTCCTTAAACATACCAGACCAGTAATATCGTAATGAAAGTTTTTTGTAAGTTTTAAAGATACCTAGGTGAGGTTCAAGTTCAGAGCCATGGTTAGTTTCGATGAGCCTACATCTTTCATGAGGTAAAGGAACTTCTTTCCAAATGAAATCATCATTGAGGCTATTTGGAGAATGAATACAACGATAAAGCTTGTTGTCTTTAATAGTATAATTCGGGTAGGAGTCAGGGTTATTTTGACATCCGAGCAAAATTTTGTTGTAGTGATCCAAATCACGATTAGGGGATGAAACTTCTGTGGAAATTGGAAGTACACCTTGAGGTGGCGAATCTGCAAAGTCTTTAGGTTTAGATCTAGATAATAGATCTGGAACAATATTATCTTTGCCTTTCTTATGTTTCAGGACAAAGTTAAAGCAAGATAAACGTAAAGTCCAACGAGCAAGTCTTCCTGAGGGATTAGATAAATTTAGGAACCACTTAAGGGCTGCGTGATCAGTATAAATGGTAAATTGTTTACCATTGTCGAGATAGCAACGCCAGTGTTCAAGAGCAGTTATAACGGCCAAGGTTTCCCTTTCTGTAGTTGAGTAGTTTTGTTGGTTTTTATTAAGCGATTTGCTCATGTAGGCAATAACGACTTCTTTGTCGTTTTGAAGTTGAGTAAGCATTGCTCCTATACCATAATTAGATGCATCGCAATGAACAGAAAATGGTAGGTTAAAGTCTGGGCAAGCGAGCACAGGGGTAGTGACGAGAGCTTCTTTTAGTTTCTGAAACGCAGTTTCAGCTTCAGGGTTCCAAGAAAACTTGGGAGCATTAACTCCTGAGCAAGTTAATTTGTTAAGAGGAGCAGCAATAGTACTGAAATTCGGAATAAATCTCCGGAACCAACTACAGGTGCCGATGAACCTACGAACTTCTTTTTTAGAAGATGGTGTAGGATATTCCAGAATAGAGTGGATTTTGTCGGGATCAGCTCGTAGTCCAAATTCATCTACGATAAAGCCAAGATATTTAAGTTCATTTCTAAAGAATTGAGATTTTTCGAAATTTATAGTTAAGTTCGCAAATGAAAGTTTTTCATAGACTTTTAAGAGTAGAGCGATATGCTCGTCGAATGTTTCACTTATTACGACAATGTCATCGAGATAACAGAAGACTTTGTTGTCAAAATCAGGGGTAAATAACATATCCATAAGTCTCTGTTGAGTAGCAGGGGAATTAGTTAAACCGAAGGGCATTACTTTAAATCTGTACATTCCTCTGCCTGGAACGTAGAATGCAGTCTTGTCTTTGTCTGCCGGGTTAAGAGGAGTCTCCCAAAAAGCTTTGGCAATGTCAATACTAGACAGGTATTTGGCATTCCTAAGGTTATCTAAGATCTCGCTTATAAGGGGAAGGTTATATGCGTCACGACGAGTAACAGAGTTCAGTTTCCTGCTGTCGACGCAGAAACGCCATTCACCATTTTTCTTGGGAGTAATAATCACTGGGGATAGCCAAGGGCTTTCACAGGGTTCAATTACGTCCCATTCAAGCATTTTATCCACCTCATTAACTAATGCTTTTTGTTTTTCAGGGGATAATCTATAGCATCTTTGTTTGATAGGAAGGGAATCGCCAGTGTCGATTTTGTGAGTTATCAGATGAGTACGTCCCAGTACTCCTTTTTCCTCAAATGAGATACCTTTTAAGCGATTGATAATGCTATCGGCTATTTCCTTCTGGTCTTTAGTAAGATGGTCATAAGGAAGTACTTTTTTGTCATCGTTCTGAATAGATGAGCATTTGAGGGTTGAGAGACCAGCTGAAGATAGTAAAGAAGGTAGCAAATTAAATTTGTTCCAAAAATCAATGCCAAGGATAAGGGAAGGAAAAAGTTCAGGAAAAGCATAAGCTTTAATTATATGAGTCTGCTCATTGAAGAACATTGGTACTTCAAAATAGCCCAATGATTTAATTCTTTGTTGGCTAGCAGTTGAGATAGAAATACAATCTGACTTGAAAAGTTTGAAGCCAAGTTTAAGAATTTCCAGATGGGAATTATTGCCGAAAATGGTAACTGAACTACCAGAGTCCAGAAGACCAGACATGTTTAGATTATTAATTCGAACATTAATGAAAGGGCGTTTGGAATCTTTCTCATTAGAGTAGAATGTAGAAGAGATTTTATAGCAAGAAAAGAAATTTTTAAGTGTTGAAAGCCAAATATTCCAATCGTTAATGTCGAATTTAGGAGAGCTTTTCAAGTCAATAATTAGTTTTTTGAACTAGTATTAGGTTTAGGGTTACATTTAGGACAGTCTGCGGTTTTAAAACCTTTCAACCCGCACTTGAAGCAAATGATGAAGCGAGGTTGAGAGCAAGTTTTAAGTTCGTGTCCATGTTGTCGACAACGAACGCAGAAAACGTCTTTTTGAAGGGTGTTAACCTGGTAAGGTTTTTTAAAGAAAGGTTTTTGAGCAATAGTAAGAGGAGGAGTAGGAAGAGGTAGGGGAGGAATTTGAGGTTTATAGTTGAATTCTGGCGTTAAAGAATTTGAGATAGGTTCTTTGAAGTTTTGGTCTCTATCCAGGAATTTTTCATAATTTTGACAGGTAGATAAAAGGGAATCGATAGAGTTACAGTCCTTAAGTGCCACAAAGACTGAGTAGCAAGGTCTGATGTTTCTAAGAAGAATTTCAAGCTGTTCATTATCAGTAAGCTTCTTTGTGAGACGTGAGAACATTCCTACCATGATAGAGATGTAGATGGCTATCGGTTCCTCTAAGCCTTGAGTACGACTTCTAATTGCCTCTAAGAGTTTATAGTCGTAATCGAAAAGGCCAAAATCCTTTGTTAGCAATTGCGTAAGTTCTACCCAAGATAAGTTAGGATTCCTACTAATTTGGAATCTGAACCAATGAAGAGCGTTGTCAGTAAAAATTTCATAAGCCTGATTAATAAGAAGGTTTTTATCAAAGTTTCGTGAAATGCAGTATTCATCCAACTTTTGGAGAAAAGATCTAGGGCAGGATTTACCATTAAAAGTGTATTTTTTTAGATCCTTAAAGATATTAGTGTTAATTGGAGGTTGAGGATAAGAAAAGATTAGGGGTTGAGGCTGAGAAGAGGGTTGAGGAACTTCAGGTATATAAGTAGTTGGGGAATCTATAGGTGTGACTATATTTTCCGCTGGGTGAAAGGTAAAAGGCTCAAATTTATTATTTAAGTCGTCAAATTTAGTTTTAAGACAAGTAAAAGTAGTCAAAAGTTCAGGGTTAAGGTCAATGTCTATACGTTCAAATCTGTAATAAATATGGTTAAGGTAAGTTTCAATAAGGCGAGCAAATTTAGAATCGCCCTGTAATAATCTATTAATTTTCCCTTCAAGGTAATTGATGGTAGTATCAAGTTGAGCAAGATCCTCATCAACTGGAAAAGGAGAAGTTAGAATATCCTCTGGCGAAGTTATCGAAGAGAGTCTTTGAATTTGTTTTCTCAACTCTAAGACTGTATTTGCTGGATTCTCTAATCTAATTGTTACCTCATAGATCAGTTCAGCTTTGTTGAGGTGTTCAAATTTAATTAATCTAGGCATTGTTAAGAATAAAGATAAGTTAATAAAGTTCAAATTAAATACCTTGTTTCCTTCTAAAAAAAATAAAATTAGAGTGAGTAAAAATGAAGTTCAGTGAGAGCTAAGAGTTAGCAAGAAGAGGAAAAAAAAAATAGAAAGTTAAGTAGTAAAAAATAATTAAAAATTATAAGTAAATTAAGGAATAAGATGACTAATATTTACAATTAAATAGAGTATAAAGGTATTTAGATAAATAAAGCAAGTTAAGAATATTTACAATATATATATATATATATATATATTATGATAAAGGGGATTTTTTTTTTATTTTCAAATAAGATGCCAAAGGGGATGAATGGGATAGGGACACTAGAAGAAGTGTTGTTTTAGAATTTAGAGGGGAGGCTGGAGGGACAAATGAAGATAAAGGTAAGGAAGAGGGAAAAACTAAAGAGAAGACCTGAAGATTAAACTAAAGAGTTGGGCGCCAATTTTGTTGTGTAGCAACAAAATAAAACTAGATAGGAAGGAAGAAAAAAAAAAATCAAAAGAACAGTATAGGAATATATATTTACAAGATAAAGTACTATTTACAGATTATTAAAAAAAAAATATGGAATATGTGTGTAGTGTGAGTTGTGAAGTGGGCGTGGGTCGTCGGCGATCTTCAGGGGCGGCTTGAACGGTAGGGCGTGGGTCGTCGGCGATCTTCAGGGGCGGCTTGAACGGTAGGGCGTGCTACAGGTAGATGGACGGCGCTCCTTGGAGGCAGGAGCGCTCCTGTGCCGTCTTAGATCTTGGCCTCCCCTGGTGGTTGCTGGCGGCGCTGCTGGTAGTTTGGCCGGCGTATATCGGCCAGAGGCGGGCGTTGAAGAAACGGCAGGAGTCGGTAGAAGGCGGGCTGAAGCAGCTGGAGGCTGGCCGAAGAAGCTGGAGACCAGGCGCAGTCCCACCGATGAGGTTGCGAGAACGTGTATAGTAGTATAGTATTGGAGTTAGGAAGTTGTTTAAAGAGCCAATAGGTGCTAAAAAGCTTTGAGGTCTTTCTTGAGTCCCGGGGCAGTCGGCCCCGGGACAAGGCCTTTTATTAATTTAGAGCTCGGTAGCGAGCTTTCAAAAGTTGAGTAGGCAACTTTTGCCGTAGAATTGAATAAATGATCAGGGAGGCTCGGCCTTTTATAGGTCCGGAACCATTTGAATTTAGACACGGTTCGAATCGAGCCAAAAAGAATCAAAGTAAGTGGTCTGTGGAGGTTGAATAGTCATAGACGTAGTTGGAGAGAGTATCCGTGTCATGGGTAGCCATGGCAACGGATAAAAAACATTAGGTTGTCATAAAATGTCAATAAAATAAATAAATAAAATATAGATAAAATCAAAGCATAATAAGTGAAAACAAGTAAATAACAGAATAAAGAGAAATGCCGGTAAGTGTCCAGCACTCTGGAATAGTGATTTTCAGTACAGAAGAAATTATTATACGTATTTACAAAGTGATGAATAGTGTGTGATATTTTTGAAATTATGTGTTTCCAGGAATAAATGATAAAATATATGATGATGCCTGATGAATATCGATGATGTTATATGATAAAATGTGCGAAATGGAACCTATGATAATCGAAACCATGAGTCGAAACCATATTAAGGTACGTTACATCGGAAGGCACGCTAATCTCCCTATTCCACCCATAGGGAAAGCCTGTGCCCCAGCAGTGGGGACATTAATAGGCTGATGATGATGAACCAAAAGATAAGATTATATTTTTTGTTTTTTTAAGCATGTAACTGCTTGATGTTTAAATCTAAAGAAAATATAACTAGAAAAAAATCTACGCGGTCCAGACGTGGAATTTTCGTCCCGTCTGCTGCCTGGTCTGCGTGGAATTTTTTCTAGTTATATTTTCTTCAAAGAAAATTTAATCAAATATCTATTGCAGTATGTAAAAAATCTCTTAATCATTAAAATTGCTCGTGTGGTGGTAGGCCGCTATATTGCAAATTTCTCATGAAAACACCTAGATGGAGTTACCAGTATCTTTGGCGGAAAAACTTTGACATTTTCCTATGGAAAGAAAAAACTAATCAGTTATTTCTTACGCTTCCTGTGGCCTTTCATTTATGATTTTATAATTACACGGTGATTGTGGACATGCAAATAATAACATAAATATTTCCGAACTATTCTTTTATCACCACGATTAATTATTATTATTATGACGACCTCCGTGGCCGATAGGTTTGTACACCGGCTTTCATGGTGTCACCGACTCGCAAGGTCCCGGGTTCGAATCCTGGTTGGAGCAGATGTTTGTGTGATGAATACGACCATTTGTACTCCAGTCATGGATGTTTAATATGTAGGAAGGCCCAAGGGGAAGATCTTCCTCCGAGCTGGATGATGGTAGCTCGGGGGCCGCGGCCCGACTGATGTTGGTCGGGCATCGTATATATGAAGAGTTAGCTTCCGAATTTCATTTGCGCGATGTAGGCTTCCATACTATTATGATCGCAATGCAGGTAACGCCATCTCTTGAGGATGGTGAGTAATGATTTCCTCCATCCGTTGTATATATGTGGGGCATATAGATGTCGCCGCCACAAATATGTATTTATATATATATATATACTTATTTAATTTACCTATTTATTAATTTATAATCAGGCAACGTAGGCCCATAGATACATACCTTAAAGTCTAACATATATATAGATATAAAACATCATAATTAGTAAATAAACTTATGTTAGTAAAAACTTATTGAACACGTATTGACGGCGTAGTGTGACGCAGAGTGATGTCCGGTATCCGGTCTCGGAACTGCCGGAACACAACACCTTTCGGCCAAAGCTCTTCTTTCATAAAGTTCGCTAGGTGTTTGGTTGGTACTCTCACCACGAATGAATCAAAATTCATATTATGGCGAGATTTTCAGGGAGGACTTCGTCTTGATCCGCAGTTACTCTACGATCTCCTCTTTCGTAGAGTAATGCAGCCGGGACAGATACAGCGGCGTCGTTGGTATGGCGGGACGCAGCAGATGGTTCGGTATGGTCGGGGCAGCACCACATAGGTTGTGACGAGCGGGCTTCCTCTTCTTCCTTTCCACCTTGATGAAGCCTTCTTCGTAGGGATGTCGAAAGTTGAAAAAAATATCGATATATCGATACATCGATCTTTTAAACAATATCAATATCGGGTTCGATATATCGCGAAAAAAACATCGATATTTCCCAAAAATATCGTACAGTAGCTCACGAAATATGACACGCGGAATAGACCCTATTTTCGAATGATGAAAATGATTGCAGGGCCTCTCAGGTAAATGATTACAGGGTCTCTTTCGTTAACAAGACTAGACAGTCACACACTTCACAGAACATAATGGAAATCAGCACAACCAATTCACCAGCGAAACAGATTTACAAATAATAGACAATATTAAATACAGCACAGATCATAGATATGTTGAATATCATTAATCTGAGATCCAGTTACGATTTTTCCAGATACGAATTTAGTTAGATCGTGATATGCCGCTAATAATTAAAAAAATATCGTTTATGATACGAATTTCGATATTGGTTATTTTGTATCGACGTATCGATATATCGACTCAAAATATATCGGCAAAAAAATCGATATATCGATACATCGATACATTTTCAACAAGCCTACTTCTTCGTCACAATTTAGATTTTGCGAGCCGCCGGAATGGCAATGTACTGTATATGTATTCTATCCGTTACCCTAGTATCCCATAACACAAGCCTTACAGTGCTTTCTTTGGGGCTAGGCTAATTGGTGTGAGTGTAGGAAATATTTATTTAAAATCAAAACATAAGGTGGTAAAGTTACACTTAAGATGGAACCCCGTATTTTTATTTGGGAAGTAAATCTTGAAAGTGGTATAAAATAGGGTGTGGAATTTTGTTTTAGATACCAAGAGGCACCCGAAGCAATATTTACACTGGTACACGATCTGGAAGACGGTGTTGGGTATACAAAAGGAAATCTACCCGAATTCCATTGGCATTCGTATGCGGGCTAGCGATCAAGTATAATCTCGCCAGCAGTACCATATTGAAAATCATGATCATCATCAGCCTATTACTGTCCCCATTGTTAGGGCACAGGCCTTCCCTATGGATGGAATAGGGTTATTGGGCCATGACACACCACGCGGGCCTAGTGCGGATTGGGGGGTGCTAACGACTGCAGATGCAGCCGGCGCCAACGGCAATGTTTAATATGCAAAATATTGAATTGTAATTATGTTTATATTATTATTATTTCTATTTTTTGATTAATTTTGACATTTTATTATTGAATTGGAATCATTTGAATTTGACATGTTTTATAATTGAATATTAAGATTTTTGACTTGGAACTTAAATACCATGATGAATTTGTATGCCCATATTGGCACGACATGTTATGCACCCCTCAAATCGTAACATCTTACTTACACATTTTGTTTCAAATAAATATTTCTTTCTTTCTTGCTTCCGAAGCGTAGGAACTCGAGATAGAAGATTTTTGGTCACCCATCCAATGACCGACCACTCGAAAGTTGCTTAACTTCAACGATCGCAGCCGAGCGCGCTAACCTCCCGAGCCATCAAGCTCGTCATATTTAGAATACCCAACTTCATTTGAAACTCTGTAGTCTAACAACAATAAGTATGCTTTGATTGGCGATTCAAATCTCAAGTAACTCTCAGGAGGTACATAGTTAACGAACAGACTGGGACCTTGCAGCCGAGCGGTTTTCACATCATCTGCATTATATTATTTCACGTATACACTTATGTTGCGGCATTGTACTGAGTCGCTAATGAGAATTACTCATAATTGTTCCTTTGGCTACCGAAGAGCTTCGTGACGGCGAGGCTATATGGTCTCTAATTCGATTCCCGGTTCAGTTTCAAAGATTAAATCTATTTCTTTTAAAAAGGCATAAGTAGACGTAGTGGTCGTTGTTTATTAGGATATTTTAATTTTAAAATTCAAAAAATAATCAATGTCGTTTGTTCAGTCTAGGCTGTGACAAGCACTTGTGAATGTCCAAAAGCTACGCCATCGGTTCGCAAATCTAGCGCGGGAAACCTTGTTCTGAGAAGAACCGGCAAGAAACTCAGCGAGGGCTGATTTTTTCTCCCTGTTTTATTTCATACAGTGTCGTCCAATTGAAAGTTGACATCAAACTTGCAAACATGTGTTGAGGTCAACTTCCATCACATAATGTCAAATATGTAACAATAGACATCAACGAATTTACTAACAATAAGTGCAAAGAAAAGTCCCAAAATAGCAAGAAACTATTTTCAATACAAAATGACAAGTATATGAAAATGTAAGTGCAAGGTTCTCTTCAAAACTCTTTCTAAGGCTGGGAGCCTTAGTTTTAATATAACTTTTGAAAAATTATCTATAGGTAAAATTACAACCAAGCCGTTTTATCATTCAAATATTGATTGACAGTATAATACCCTTTCTTAAGTAAGCAATTCTTAATGTGTATTTTAAATTTATGAGGAGGCAAATCAAGGATATCAATAGGAATCTTATTTAAGCATTTAACTGCTAGATTTATAGATTTAAGAAAATTTAGTAGAAAAAAATCCACGCTATCCATCCAGTCAGTGTGGTCCACCGTCCAATCCCGTCTGCAGTTCTGTTCTGTAACAAAAAACTCGCTTCAAACTACACCACAGAATCCGCAGTATAGTTTGAAATTTGAACACCAATTTCGAATCGCACCGAAAAATTCCGCGGTGAAAAGTGACTTTGTTCTTAGAGAGGCTGATGCCTGTACCGTTTGGATTTTATTCTAGTAAAATTTTCGTTCCATATGAAGAAAAATCTAATGCCACGACTGTAGTAGTAATAGTTTGATCATCATCATCATCATCAGCCTTTTAATGTCCCCACTGCTGGGGCACAGGCTTTTCCTTTGGATGGAATAGGGAGATTACGCACTGACCCACCACGCTGGCCCAGTGTGGATTGGCGGGTGCTAACTACCAACAGCCGGGACCAACGGCTTAACATGCCTTCCGAAGCACGGGGAACTCGAGATAGAAAATTTTTGGTCACCCATCAAACGACTGAACATTGCGTAAGTTGCTTAACTTCAACGATCGCAGCCGAACGTGCTAGCCACCTACGTCATCGAGCTCCTCATTAGTATGATACTATAAATAAAATAACATAAATAACCTTTACCAATCACTCGGCCCCATAAAATTAATAATTCATTCAAAGGTCTTTGTGTACGCTTCTATAATAAAATCCACATTTATTTCTGTGATAAAATCCCTAACTATATCCAACATTTCAACCAGTTGAACATTAATACATTTAAAGCTACTATTAATAAAGCCTTATAAGGTAAATGATATATAGGTATTACAGACAAATTGAATAAAGAACAATGCCCATGCACCATACAATTTCTGGCCCAAAAGTGGACAGTCAAGTATCGCTCAAAAATATACTGTTTTAGTTAGTTAAAAGTATATAGAAATGAGAATAAGTTACAGAAAGTCCGCCACGTTATTGGTTCCTGCTATATTTGCAATATAACTATTTGTTGAAATAATAATAATTATCATTACTTTACTTACAATTACAATTCATTTTTGTTTGTATTTTGTTTATTATATTGCTATTTGTTTAATATTGTGCAAAATTCATTTATTTTTTATAGTACTGTCCGCGGGTGGGCCAAAAATGGGCATTGATCTTTTAACGATCTTTTCATGACATTGTAACAGTAAATATAATCTGTAAACTCATACTGTGAGAGTTACATTTTGTTTAAAGTCATCCAGATTATTTTGCCCGACTTTCTCTTCAAAAAAAATCTCTAAACGGTAATGAAAAAGAAATGGCCGATTCCAAAGAGTTGCATTATGCTTCCAATTAGAGTACAAGTCATGTTCGTCTGTCTGTGTATCCCCGGTTTTGCTTGGAGAGTGTTAGCAGTAGAGAGCTGTAATTTTGTGAAGATATGTATATCAATCACGCCGACGGATCGGTTCGGGATCATTTAGAGGGCAAGGCCAATTTGGCCTCTAAAAATCTTGGTGTGCTCAATAAATTGAGAATGTACTTTACACCGGCCCCCTGACTGCAACTTTATAAGGCACAGGTTCGGTCTTACATGGAGTACTGCTCTTATCTTTGGGCGGGGGCACCCCAGTACCAGCTTCTCCCTTAGGATCGCATCCAGCGCCGAGCGGCTCGAATCGTCAACGACCAGGACCTTTCCGATCAGCTTGATCCTTTGGCTTTGCGTAGGGATGTAGCTTCGCTCTGCATCTTCAACCGCATTTATCACGGGGAGTGTTCTGAGGAATTGTTCGGATTAATTCCAGCTGCTGCATTTCGCCATCGTACATCGCGACAAAAATTTCATCCCCATCATCTTGATGCGTGGCTATCCACAACCGTGCGTTTTTGTCGAATTTTTTTACCACGTACGACAAAACTGTGGAATATATTGTCGCCAGTAGTGTTTCCGGAGCAATACGACCCAAAAACCTTCAAAAAAAGAGCGTACTCCTTCCTTAAAGGCCGGCATCGTATTTGTGATACTCCTGGTGTTGCAAGTGTCCATGGGCGACGGTGATCACTTACCATCAGGTAAGCCGTCTGCTCGTATGCCCCCTAACACTAGCGATGCGCGCGCATCAACGCTTTTTTTTAGGCAAAGGAACAAAAAAAAGCCAGTGTTACTAATAAAGTAATTTAATATTTTTGTGAATTTGTTACCGATAGATGGTTGTAAATTATTGTCAAAATGAATCAAATGAAAGAATTAAATGTTTATATATTATTTTTTATCTCCCAAAATTAATTTTATCGCTCGTTTAAGAAGCTCGATGGCGCAACTGGGTAGCGCGTTCGGCTACGATCCTTGAAATTAAGCAACTTTCGCAGTGATCGGTCATTGGATGGGTGACCAAAAATCTTCTATCTCGATTTCCTCTGTGCTTCGGAAGGCACGTTAAGCCGTTGGTCCCGGCTGCATCTGCAGTCGTTAGTACCCGCCAATCCGCACTGGGCCCGCGTGGTGGGTCATGGCCCAATCTCCCATCTATTCCATCTATAGGAATGTATGCCCCAGCAGTAGGGACATTAAAAAGCTGATGATGATGATGCCCATAAAAATTCCACCCTCAGCACCTTTTCTTTTTAATATGCGAAACATGACAAGAATCTTTCGCTGTTCAGAGGAAATAAGACTTTAGAAGAACGTAAGACTTAGGATAGAAATGTCTAAACATTATTTCAAAGAGAATTCACGCTGTAAAATGTTTAAAAACTAGCTGAGCATAAAGTTCAAGTAAATTACACCCTTAAAAATTCCATATGCAAAACTATCAATAAAAATTATAGGTTCGAGTATTCAAGCTCACCAATTACGCAAAGCATTTTGCCATTGTCTTGCACCTAATTGGCTAATGGACGGCACTTTTCTAGTCTTAGCACTTTCAATGGTGCGGAAGCGAAGCAATCTTATTGTTTCACATTTGCATGTGATTAATTCAATTCTTTGTTGTTACTTGTTACCATGATAGAAATCGTTTGCCAAGGTCGCGTCTGTAATAACATTAATTGTAGAATTACGTGTCGTGCAAACGAGTTAAGGCTGTGAGCCCTGAGTTCGTGATTCTACTGAGAAGTAAGTACCTACGAATTGTCTTAAATTGATAATTGATATATTGTTTTAAACTTTCATGGTCACTAACATTATAGTGATATAAGTTATTTACGGGATTGTTACCATGTACCTTGTTTTTAGCGAGTTTCCGATATTTCGGCACTGTTGCAAGCGCCATGATCACGGAGTAACTGAAATAATTGCGGGTAGGCTGTTATTGGCAGACATATCGGTCCTCCCTCCGACGAAGTCTTTTTTTGCGTTCGATACCCGTACCACTGTTCACATTCTCACTATTTACTCGAAACTGTTCTTGACACACAACACTTACAGTATCGGATCGCGACACGACAGTTTTTTGATTATTACCGGTTTTACACATACGAACCACAGGATTCCAGACATTCGACAATCTCCGACTTCGTCGGAGGGTAGACCGATATGTCTGCCAATAACAACCTACCCGCAATTACTTCAGTTACTCCGTAATCATGGCGCTTGCAACAGTGCCGAAATATCGGAAACTCGCTAAAAACAAGGTACATGGTAACAATCCCGTAAATAACTTATATTACTATAATTGATAATTGATTTTTTTGTCCTACGAGGGCTCGGTATTAAGTTTGCTTCTGATGTGTAGTCACGCGTGCTGTGTGATTGGTTACGAATCGCAAGTGAATCATGTTAGTAATTATGTAAGTATTTAAGGTACGATCATTTTACGGTCGTAAAACTTGATTGAGTCAGATATGTGAACAACAACAATTACCTCCGTGGCCGAGTGGTTTGTACGCCGGGTTTCATGGTTTCGCCGACTCGAGAGGTCCCGGGTTCGAATCCCGGTGGAGGCAGATGTTTGTGTGATGGCAAAAGCTAATTAGTGTGAGTACCTAGTCAGGTCATAAATTCTGTCACATATTTAATATAAAATAATTGAAACAAGTTTATTCGTTGTGTAACCATTTATATACCAAAATGAACTTAACAAAACATAGATTCTTATGACAATAAAGTTTATTCAAAATGACCTCCATGATTTTGAATACAGGCCTTCAATCTGCGCGGCCAGTCGTCTATCGCAGCACGAACGAGGTCCATGTCAATATCGGCGGCTGTCTTAATCAAGGATGTCTTGAGTGACTCCAAATTGGGATGAGGGTTTGAGCACGCCTTTTCCTCCCAGTGTTGTCATATCTTGTAATCTAACGGACTTAAATCTGGACTGGAGGAGGCCATACACAACTGCATTCGTTTTTACACCTTTCTCACAAAAATGTACCTCTGTTAAACCCCAATAAGAAACTCCCAACCATACCATGAGCGAGGATGGAAAATGACCTTGTTGGACACACGGAATTCGGTTCGCTTCTTCACTACTGTGTGCGTACACCTTATCACTTTGTTTGTTGTAGCTCTCTTCTGCGGTAAAAAATTTTTCATTCGAAGAAAGAATTTCCCGATTTTTTTTCCCGCGTACCGCTTCAACAAAGCGCGGCATCTCTTCAGTCTCAGGTCCATTAGACGAGCATTCAAACGATGTCCTCTTTTTCTCCGATATGCCCGAAGTCCTAAATATTCATTTAACACCCTTTTCACCGTGGTTCTGCTTAACCCCATCTGAAGGGCCAACAGTTTCTGCTTACGTTTGGGATTTCTTTGAATTCGCGCCTTCACAGCTTTTATCACTGCTGGAGTCCTAACAGACCGAGGGCGACCACTTCTTGACCTATCATCTACACTAGAGTCTTCATTGTATCGTTTGATGGTACGATAAACGAATCTTTTGGTTATATTCAATATTTTCAGTATGTCAAAAATTTTAATTGGCACGTAACCGCAATGATGCAACGCAATAACTGCAACACGGTCTTCTTTAGGCGTCCACTCCATATTTAAAAATGAGTAAAATTCTAAAAAGTATACATTTTTATTTTCATGAACAATTCGAAATTCGAATTCAATAAACTTTTTTGTGGCCAGCATTCTAAAAAAAAAGTTTTTTACTGTGTGACGATACTTATGACCTGACTGTGTATATATCAATGTCACTTTGCGGACCAGGCTGCAGTCGGGATTCGAACCCACACCCTCCGCTATCCGGGAGGATGCACTGACAAATTATGCTACCATGGCCCAAATGGTTGTAAAATTTTCTTTAGATTTAAACATCTTGCAGTTTAATGCTTGAAAAATAACAATATAATCAATGTAACTTGTCAAATTTATTATTTACTTCATTAATTATGATGTTAGATGAATATTTATTTTCTATTAAACTACCAGTGCGTAAGTATGGAGACTGTTTAACTACGTCGTTAATAGAGACTTTTTCAACAAAAAAAAATTTCAACAAAATTGTGAGGCGTCAACTCTTGGGCCCAGAAAGTAAATTTCAAAGAAATTTGGTGACTTGTCGTACTATTCGTAAGTGGAATTCTTTACCCGCGCTCTTGTTCCCTCCTTCCTATAATCTGGGGTCCTTTAAGAGAGGCGTGAAGAAGCATTTTTGCAGGCCGGCAAGGTGAGGATGGTTGGTGTAGCAGTTTATAACAGCTGTACCTTCGCGTTTGGACTTTATCACCACTTAACATCAGGTGGAGTAGAGTCATTTGCCTACCTCACTATAAAAAAAAAAAAAAAAAAAATAAATTAAATCATTCTCGCAATTTTTTCTTTTAATTATTGCTGCAAACACATTAAGGAAAATTTACATACAAAATACTTTGCACACGAATACGTATCATATTCCGGCCTTCTTAAATCACATCAATTTATTTAAGTCATGATTGCGCAATAAGGAAATGTTAGTTCCTAACATCTAAATAACTCATTAGTTGTCTCCGAGTGTCAAGTAGTGTCAATTTTGACAGTACTGTAGCTATCGTAGAGTGACCAGTAGTGAGAGATTTACATCAAAATTGACACTCCACGGTCGTCGACATTGTGACATCAAACGTTTAGCGGTGCTAATAAAAGGGATGATGACTTTTTTTTTCTTCGTTTATTGAATTCGGTAGATTATCAAAAAATATTGGCTACGTATTTTTTCTTTTTTCACAGAATATAATATAAACATTTGCAGAGATATATTGATTTGAAAAGTCGCATAACGTCACGTTTTGGTACAATTTTCACTTAAAAGTGACGTCACGAGCCCCTACTCTCAAACTTTGACGCGCTATAACTTTGTCATTTTTCGGTCGATTGCTCAAAGAAAAAATACGTGTCCATTATTTTTTGATCATCTAACTTACATACTAAATAGAATTTCGTTTACTGTACCCCGTCATCACCCCTATTTATTAGTACTTAAGCACTTTATATTATTATCCAATTAAGTCTAGATTTTGACGTCATTAAGTAAGTTCTATCGCCTGTAACATAGCAAGAAGGGTTCGGAAAAGTTTTTTAAAAGGCTTTATTTTCTATTCTGTATGACATTGACTAAACTCGCATTACAAATATCACATGCTGTAGTTTTTAAAGAAAAAAACAGCCCTGCTGAGTTTCTCGCCGGTTCTTCTCAGTACAAGGTCTGCCGCCGTAGATTTGCGAACCGATGGCAAATACAAACGACAATCTAAATAACGACAAAGAAATTTAGTAAAGAAAATAATGTAATGTAAAAAACGTGAATGTAAATAGATTAATGACAAAACTGTAAACAAACAAGAAAAGGAAATAATAACGTAAGAAAAGAATTGTATAAGTTAAAATGTCTCTAATGAGAATTGTATTAAATGTAAGAGATAACTAAATTGTAGAATAGAAAACAGTAGTGACTTATAAAAACCTACATGAATTAGTAAAATTATAAGACAATAACAATGTAATAGAACAGAAAATAATAATTGTAGAAACGTTAAGTAAAAAAGAATAAAAACGAGAAAAGAAAAAACTCGAATATAAAAATACGAAGTAGAGAAAAGAAAAACTCTAGAATAGGAAGAAAATACAAAAAAGCATAAAAAAAGTCCTGCCACAGAGTGGGGAAGCCGATATTAAAAAAAAAATATCTGATGCCTGGAAAGAGTGGATTTTAACACAACACAACGAGAAGGCAACACCAAGAAACCCGGCGCACATATCTCTTATCTTTCAGACAAGTCCGTCCGTCTGTCTGTGGTGCTGTTTCAGCGGCCAAACCGTAAGAGATAGATAAAGAGAATATTTAAGTTATAAGTAAAGAATAGTCTGATAAGACTACAAACCGGATTTGAGTAACGTAGCACTTCCGGTTTTCGAGAAATCAGGTTTTGGTGAACATTTGGTTCACTGGTTTGCTAGTTGTGCTCTAATAACGCGGCTTCGTCTGTACTGACAATAACAAGCGCTAAATGAAACAGCTGTTTTTTCTTCTGTTTTAATTTATTCAGAGATGTCAAGTTGAAAAATTAACTCAAGATAAAAAAAGCGTGAAGTTACTTAACAGCACTATTTGATATGAGTCGAGATCTGAAGGTGGTGATCTACGCAACCTTGGTATGTGAAAGGAAGTCACAACACATTTTTTTTTTCCTCAAATTTAATCTCTTCAAGAATGCGATTCTGTTGATTGAGATCACTGCCGTGTTTTATGATTTATATGTGTAGTGATATCATAATTGCCAAATATATAACTTTAATTTTAAGTAAATATTTTGAAGTTATATTTTTTTTTAAGCATGTAACTGCTTGATGTTTAATCAGGCAGCAAACGGGACTCGGACCCGCCCCCTTCGCAATCCGGGCGAAAGCACTGCCCAATTATGCTACCGCGGCCCTGATGGCCGCATTGAAATTCCTCTAGCCATTCTTAAGCTGCAAGGCAGCGCCATCTCTTCACATTATAGGTAGCCCACAATGTCTAATGAATACTTTTACAAGTATTAAACATTTGAAAGAAGAGATAGAAATTATAGTTATTATTTTATTTTATTTTTAAGCATGTAACTGCTTGATGTTTAAATCTAAAGAAAATATAACTAGAAAAAATTCACGCGGACCAGGCAGCAGACGGGAGTCGAACCTTTCGGCTTCGGAAGGCACGTATAGCCGTTGGTCCCGGCTGCATCTGCAGTCGTTAGCAACCGCCAATCCGCACTGGCCCTGCATGGTGGATCATGGCCCAATCTCACTATTCCATCCATAGGGAAGGCCTGTGCCCCAGCAGTGGGTACATAAATAGGCGGCTAATGAATCCATTGAACCGTTCTCAATTGTTGCAGTGTAATTATTACACGTAACATTTGATTATTCTAAATCAATGTAATAAATTGTAATTTATAAATCTATACTAATATTATAAATCTGCAGAGTTTGTTTGTTTGTTTGTTTGAACGCGCTAATCTCTGGAACTACTAGTCCGATTTCAATGATTCTTTCAGTGTTGGGTAGTCCATTTATCGAGGAAGGCTATATTTTTTTTTCAAATTAGGGATCCGTAATAAAATTGCTATTTTGTAACACAAGGTGTAAAATCGAACACCTATTTTTGCGTGCGCTGCAAAAACTATTGACAATAGAACAAAATGATATACTACGGGTTTGTAGATCTCATTATGACCTACAAAAAAGTCCGCAAGAACATATATCTAGCTATCATGGTTGAATCACAATAACCGATTTTGTGTTCAAAATAATTATTAAATCGTCTGAAGAAAAAAAAACTACGTTAAATATGTATCGTAATATTAATCTTTATCGAAATTAAGCATTATCTTATTCAAAGTATTTATGTAGAAGTAAAATACTTTTTGTTTCATCTCAATCGGATATTTCGTTTAAAAGTTATCACGTGTGTAAGATGTTAAGAGTTGGTACCTATATATTTTATCTCGGTATTTCCACGGAAACGAGAAAAACGCGGGTGAAACCGCGGGGCACGGCTAGTGTAATGTGTAATGTAATCAATTTAGGTATCTAGTAATAAACTTTTGTGAGAAATAAAAAGTGGAAGTATAAACCGACTTCTTGCGTTCTTGCAAAACGCTAGGTTTGAAAAAATAAGAAAGAAAGAAAGAAGAATGAAATAAATTTTATTGACCATAACTAAACTAATATTAACAGTATTGTTAACCTAAATAAAAACAATAAAAAAAAATATTTTTTGGCCAACTAGGTCCCTGCCTCAGCTTGATACTGCAGCAACACCAGGGCTGCTGCAGCGCTGGTGATTCTGGCAGGGCCTAAGGTTGATGACACAGATTATTATTATACAACCATACCACACGTACACTACAATGTACACTTAAAAAAAAGATAATAACAAAGTAGGCTGAATGTTTTTACATTCCTTAGCTTTACAGAAAAAGTACAAAAAAATTAAAAGAAAAATAAATAAAGTACAGTGGTAGGACAGAGTACAGGAAGACCTAAAAAAACAAAAGAAAGAAAACTCATTTATAAAATAACGTTGCCGTTTCATCTTTTCCATTGGATTTTTCCATTTACACCCCGTCCCAAAAGTAGTTTTACTTCAAAAGTGACATCAACATGAGAGAACATGATAATCTGTTACCAACCGCCTTGATGCACAGACATACCTGACCTTCCGCACTAGTCTAACGACTTGGAAATCGACAAACAATAGAGAAGCATTAACCACACGATGTATTAAAAAAAACCGCCAACCCACGGGCGTCAGCTTCGAACCGACAAATTAATTTCAAACGCTGAGGTCGCTTGCACCATTCATCACTGCTGTATGCAAACCAACCATTTATCGGAGACCTCTGTTTGTCTTCACGTATCAACATTGATATCTCAGGATCTTCGAGTGTACTAAATTAATTAATTTACCTGGATTATTATTATTATTTATTGTATGTAAGTGTTAAGTTGTAGTAATATTATTTAATTTATCAAATTCATCCATAGATGGCGTTACTGTTATTTTTCTATGCAAGTTCTGAATCACGGTATTGAGTTTGTTTTTGGAATACACATAAGTTCAATATTATTTTGAAATAGACAACCTTTGCCACAGATTTCGGTGTTTCATTTACTAAAATAACTCACAGACTTTTTGAGATTTGAACAGTAAGAATTATGTAAGTTGTAATTAATATTTAATTGACAAGTAAAAAAATTACATTGTAATTAATATATTTAACATTTATTGTACGTAAGAATAATATAAATTGTAATTGACTAGTAAAAAATATGACATTTTAAATATAACATGACATTGAATTGACTAAGCTTTGAATGACGTCTAAATGAATTGACATTGTAATTAATATATATGACATTTAATTGGCTATTAGGGTGAGGCCAAACGAGCGTAATTTTGTGAGTGGTGAGTCGCAGAATTTCGGTCGCAGAAATTCTGCTGCATTCGGTTTCATACAAATGGGCAGTTGGTACCACACGACAACGCAAAATGAGTTGTCTGCCGACTCAATGCGCATAAGCTCGTCCAAATTTCGGTCGGGGTGAGGGTAGGGCAAGGAAGGGGAGTGGGGAAGCAACAGTTTGTTACAAGTTTTACGTGGTGTAATAATTCTTGAAAAACACGTAATGGCATATGATAGTACTTTTCAAACATATCTGGATTTGCACATAAACGTTCATATAAAGTATGGAACTGTCCGAAATATCAGCCTCTGACTATTCAGTGGGTTTACCCAGTTTCTTTTTCTGGCCTCATCTTCTGAATATGCTTCGTAAATACACAATATTTTTAATGGATCCATTGCACTCGACGACACGAACACCCCTTACTAACGCTCAATAGTAACTGAATAAATTACGTTCGTGTGGCAGCTCAACAGAAATTCGGTTGAACGTAAAATAAGTGACCGAAAATAAGCGACTCACAAAATTACGCTCGTTTGGCTTCACCCTTAATAATAATTGAATTTAAATTGAATTATAACTAACCACAAAAATTTGACGATGGGTAGGCTTAAAACCAGCTGCGCTGTGCCTACTCCTTTTTCCAACTCATATTTAATACTCATATTTAATAATAATAATAAGGTATGGAAATAAAGCGCTTGTATTTGTATTTGTTTTTCTAGCTTGGGGTACCTACTGTTAATGGTCGATTATAATGCTGTTTCTCATCCATTTGTTTAGCGCAGTTTTAATAAGTGTTGTATTAATATCTTCCTGTAAGGAAATTGTTTGGATTATCGCTCATAATTGAAGTGAAATCAGTACCCTTAGTACGAGTTTTACAATTACGAAATTATGATAGTTTTTAGTAGATTTTATTGTTTTCGTTTCAATACAAATAAACAGTGTTTAAATTTTATCATTAAATCATCTGTTTCTTATTAAATTTTAAGTATATTTGGTTACATTTCACCGAAATGTACATAGAAACATAATTAACAATTACGAAAACTATGATATTTTTCGTGAGCTCAAACTCGTACTAAGGGTACTGTAATAAGTATGTGAACACATCACAGCTCACATACTCATCGAATACTAGTGAAAAAATATCATAAACAAAAAAAAAGCTTTAGTAACACCGCATGCGGCTTTGCCGTGATAAATAATCTTATTCATACTTGAAGATACGGTCCCCTCAGGTTCGATTGGTTCTAGACGGAGAGCAGACTCCCCCCGTGGGCAGATGCAATCCACCTGGAATACCTCTAGAGCAGTGTTTCCTAACCTTTCCAATACTGCTACCCCTGTAACCTATTAGGAAAACAGATTTTACCCCGACTTTAAAATGTTATCATCAGTCCAAGAAATTCCAATTTGGCCGCTACATCTTCGTCTCTAACAATGTCATCATCAGGAGTAAATCTCGCCCCGCTTCCCACACTCAGCAGCCCGCGGGCTCGCTAGCAAGAAGGAGCGCATGCTCTATTTAGTAGTATTATTATATAGTATTTTCTTATTATTTAAATTTAACTAAATAATTAGGTTCTTTCTTACCCCCGAAATATGGCTGATTTACCCCCGGAGGGGTAATTACCCCCAGGTTCGGAACCCAGGCTCTAGAGGCACTCGCCAATTCTCGGCTTGAGGTCCCTTTAGGATCTCGCCGTCCCCAAACCCGGTGACGCTGTAAAGGTCATCTGCGACCAACAGCATTCACACTAAAATCTTATTTCCATATCCTCATTTTTTACATGGAAATAAGGTTCTTCTCAGTACAAGTTCTTCTAAAGATTTGTGAACCGATGGCGTGGCTCTCGAATTTTTATATTTTACAATCAAAAGGCAAAAACTGAATATTATTTTTTTAATTGAATAGTAGTAACAACTCAAGCTGAAATGGAACTTTCATCCTCGAAAAACATCTCTTCATACTTTATTTCAACAAAATAAACTAGCCTTTGCGATTAAAGGGCCACTTGCAGTAAATTTGCTAAATCTCGATTCAACTAAATCTAAATCTGTCTCATAGAGAAATATCTAGAAAACATCAACGAAAATTATATTGGTAATACATCCTCATTTCTTACTATGTCTATACATATATGTATTTCCATTGTTATAGTAAAGGATTTTAGCTATTAGCCAGCATAAGTAGTTTGTAAATTATGATATCTCTGTCTGTCTGATTATTTATAACTAAAACCACCTAATTATTCGCTAATTAACGGAACAATACAATTGCAATTAGGATTCAAAAGGAAGAAATGAATACAAACAAGGTTTTTTGCGACTTTTAATTAGGTAGGTACATAATGAAATTTTTGTTCGATATTTTTGGTGTAGTTTGGATTTTTTATATTGATTTATCTATCTATACTTATATTATTTAATGAAAACTGTTGCAAAACCGGAAAATAATCGATTTGAGAGATACCGTTGCGTGCGCTGTTGTGTAAACGTTTAAAGTTACATAAAAATAATTAATGTATGATGGAATCAAATAAATAATAAATAAATATTTCCGACACTCACATCAATTAGCCTCCAAAGTAAGCACTATAAGGCTTGTGTTATGGGATGCTAGGGTAACGGATAGAATAAATATACTGTACATATATAAGTATATTTATATAAATACATATTAAACATCCATGACTGGAGTACAAATTCTCGTATTCATCACACAAACATCTGCCCCACCGGGATTCAAACCCGGGACCTCTCGAGTCAGCGACAGCCATGAAACCCGGCGTACAAACCACTCGGCCACGGAGGTCGTCATATCAATCAATTATACAATTATTTTCAAAGGAGATAAATAATTAAAGAATTATGACCATGTTTTAAGTTTGACTCACTATAAACTTTTTCCTCAAATTAACGCGGGTAAAACCGCAGGGGACCTCTAGTATCAGGTTATGTTTGTCGCAGATGACCTTTACAGCGTCACCGGATTTAGAGACGGCGAGATCTTAAGGCGACCTCAAGCCGAGAATTGGCGAGTGCCTCTAGAGGTATTCCAGGCAAATGGCATCTCCCCACGGTGGGAGTCTTCTCACCGTTTGGAACTTCTAGACCACTCCAACCGGAGAGGGTTGGCTCAACTAGAGAGCGTCTCTGGGACTCGGTTTTCGGCTCAAGTTAGCCGTTGTCGTAGGAGGGTGGTGTAACTCCAAGCAAATCTTAAGTATTCAGAGGCCCGTGGTTATCAGAGAATCTTGAGGCGACCTCAAACCGAGAATTGGCGAGTACCTCTAGAGGTATTCCAGGCTGATGACATCTCCCTACGGTGGGAGTCTCCTCACCGTTTGGAGCCTCTAGACCACTCCAACCTAAGGGGGTCGGCTCAACTAGAGGGCGTCTCTGGGCGTGATTGTCAGAGAATCTTTAGGCGACCTCAAGCCGAGAATTGGCGAGTGCCTCTAGAGGTATTCCAGGCTGATGGCATCTCGCCACGATGGGAATCTTTTCACCGTTTGGAGCCTCTACACCACTCCAACCTGAGAGGGTCGGCTCAACTAGAGAACGTCTCTGGGAAACGGATTTCGGCTCAAGTTAGCCGTTGTCGTAGGAGGGTGGTGTAACTCAAAGCAAATCTTAAGTATACAGAGACGCATGATTATCAGAGAATCTTAAGGCGACCTCAAGCCGAGAATTGGCAAGTGCATCTAGAGGTATTCCAGGCTGATGGCATCTCCCCACGATGGGAGTCTTCTCACCGTTTGGAGCCTCTAGACTAATGCAACCTGAGGGAGTCGGCTCAACTAGAGGGCGTCTCTGGGTGTGATTGTCAGAGAATCTTTAGGCGACCTCAAGCCGAGAATTGGCGAGTGCCTCTAGAGGTATTCCAGGCTGATGGCATCTCCCCATGATGGGAGTCTTCTCACCGTTTGGAGCCTCTAGACCACTCCAACCTGAGGGGGTCGGCTCAACTAGAAGGCGTCTCTGGGTGTGATTGTCAGAGAATCTTTAGGCGACCTCAAGCCGAGAATTGGCGAGTGCCTCTAGAAGTATTCCAGGCAAATGGCATCTCCCCACGGTGGGAGTCTTCTCACCGTTTGGAGCCTCTAGACTAATGCAACCTGAGGGAGTCAGCTCAACTAGAGGGCGTCTCTGGGACTCGGATTTCGACTCAAGTTAGCCGTTGTCGTCGGAGGGTGGTGTAACTCAAAGCAAATCTTAAGTATACAGAGATGCGTGATTGACAGAGAATCTTGGTATTGAGTTAGCTGTTACACAATCATCTTGTGTATGAATAAGCACAATTTAAACTATCAATCAGTTTAACAAACAATCTCAAGTGGAATTTCACGTGTAACTTATACACGACCTTAGGCAAAAAGGTCAATGTCTTATACAGCTGTCTGTATGTATACTTACTTGAATGAATATTGATTCGATGGACTAGCAACAATGAAGAAGTGTCTGTGGTAAAAGTTATTTCGTCGAATGTTCACAAATGTGAGCGTACGGAAAACTATGATGAGAAATCTGTTATTTTCCACTGACCTAACATTTTTTTAGTGTTCTTGTTGACGACCTCCGTGGCCAAATGGTTTGTACGCCCGGTTTCATGGTGTCTGCTCGTAAGGTCCCGGGTTCGAATCCCGGTTGGGGCAGATGTTTGTGTATATGTATTCTATCCGTTACCCTAGTATCCCATAACACAAGCCTTACAGTGCTTACTTTGGGGCTAGGCTAATTGGTGTATGTTGGTAATATTAATTAATATTAATTTAGTTACATATTAGTGGGTGTCCGCGGCTTATCTGTCTGGAAAAATTGTTATCCCATAGAAAATTCCACCCCGAATGATTTATGGAATAGAAACTTCTACGTGTCCTTTCGCGGGGCTCAAACTATCTCTATACCAAATTTCATGTAAATTGGTTCAGTGGCTTAAGCGTGAATAGTAACAGACAAACACAATTTCGCATTTATAACATTAGTATGGATGAATTTTTATTTTATATTAAGGGGTGTCTGCGACTCCAATCTGCGTAGAAAAAATGGTTTCCTCAAACTACCATCTTCTTTATACCCCCTTAAAGAAGTATTTCTTCGATAAAACCTATTCTATGTCCTTTCCCGGGATTCAAACTATATATATGCCAAATTTCATCTTAATTACTTCAGCGGTTTAAGCGGGAACAGGTGAAGAAAAATGAAGAAGCAACATGCAGGCCCGCAGGGTGAGGATGGCTGGTGTGGCAGGTAGAACTGCTGCATCAGCTATCTTCACGTCTGGACTTCACCTTCACTTAACATCAGGTGGGGTGTAGTCATTTGTCCGACCTATCTATAAAAAAACAGAGACAGACAAAAATACAGACACACATTTGTGCATATTCAAATCTTCAGACAATGGTGACTCTTTGCCCGCGCAAAACATGTAAGCTTACAAAGAAAACGCGATCGTCTGTTCTTAGAAACAAAATGGATGCCGTCAGGTGGCTGCTATTGATAAGCACCACAACCTTTGAAGCGAATTAAAAATTATCTTTTTAACTAATTAAAAAGCAAAAAGGATAACATTGTCGACATAAATACTCAATAGAATATGATGTTTTTGAGACAATAATATGCTAGCAAGCGCTCTCATTAAGATGATAATCTTCATATATGTAGAAATATCTACCAGGTGTTGATAAATTTTTTTAGACGCGCATTGGTGCAAGCTCTTCTTGCATCCCTGTGCCTACGCATAAAAAGTTTCATTGCTAAAATTATCTACAGAAAAGCAAAAGGAGAAATGCAAGAAAAACCAATTAAACGCGAGTGCCTGATCACATCCGCTCAGAAGCCTTTAATGATTGCATGCGTGACAAAATCTAGTTTTTATTCCAAGTCTTGGGTGTGGTAGAAGTCATGAGAGTCTAAAATCAATGTGCAAATCACGATTAAGTCAATTAAAAGTTAATAAAAGAAATGCGTTGTTAATTTATATATATAAAACATCTGAAGTGAAACGTTTTTCTTATAATCTAACATTAGGCGGTGCATAAGGCAAAGGGGAATGGAGCAGCGCACGTATCTCTCATATATATATATATATATATATATATATATATATATATATATATATATATATATATATATATATATATAATTGCGTGTGACGCTCGTAGCGTTTCAGCCTTCGCCGAGTTTACTCTAGAGGGTAAGCTTGAAACTTTCATGCTCGTCAGGAAGAGTTGCGCACGCAACCCACACACACACTCACATATATAAAGTCGTGTGATGCGACACATTTCTACTCCATCCTTTCCATAGGATTTTTTATTACACCCCGTCCGAAAAGAAGTTTCTCTTCAATAAATAAATATATCTCATTAAAAGAATTATAAGCCCTATATCTTAAACACTTATTTTCAAGGAGATAATAAACCGTATCTATATATATAAAACTCAAAGGTGACTGACTGACATAGTGATCTATCAACGCACAGCCCAAACCACTGGACGGATCGGGTTGAAATTTGGTATGCAGGTAGATGTTATGACGTAGGCATCCGCTAAGAAAGGATTTTGATCAATTCTACCCCCAAGGGGATAAAATAGGGAATGAAAGTTTGTATGAAACTTTGTCAATTTTAAACCGATCGGGCTGAGACTTTGCATGCAGGTATAAGAAGAATCATAGATGAATGTCATTGTGTATAATACAAGCCTGAGAACAAAAACTGTAGTCTACACTTCAGCTCTACACCGAAGCGAAGCGAGGGCGGGCTGCTAGTACATACATATAGTATATCTTCATTTAAAGAGGTTTTGAGTTTTACAATTGCGTCGTCACACGACTATATATATAACTGTACACAGTATTTTATCCTAATAATATTATAAAAGATAAAATATACATTAACATAGAAATATATAAATCACAATTTTAATCTTAGAACATAGATTTAAAAAATATTTAAGAATATCGGAACGCAAGCATGATAATATAATTATAAGACTTTATTTACATTTCAGTATTTTTTCTCACTCTATTTCTTATACTTTTCATTGCTAAAATATGATAAGAGCGAATAAAAAGGGGCGATAATGCTTTAGGTATAACTAAGCTGACCTAACCCCCTTATTAATCAACGAAGAATAAGCTTGGATTAGTTACTCGATGTTTTGCCTTTGATAATTGAATTACAAATGGCATTCGAGTGCATTGAACAAAACACGGGGTAACTACTCTGAGCCTATTCTTCGTTTATTATTAAGGGGGTATATGTTAATAGTACAGACAGCCGCAAGTCAAGTCACACCCTAAACTGTCAAAGTTGTCTAACTGACTTTATAATTTACCACAATCTGTTAAGAACATTTTCACTTTGTTGTAACTTGATGTATAAGATGGTTTTCCAATTACAGCACTAGAGCGCATTATGCGGCATAATGCTTAACGTTGAATGTTCCAACTACAGCAACGCTTCGCACAATCGAGTACTCTCAAAAGTAATGCTTTCGTGTGATGCGTGCAATCGTACCAACTCAGGGACAGAAAATTAATAAGTGTTTTTTCTTTAAGTTGGCATTGATCGAAATGTTTTATTTATATGTTATCGTTAGTAATATTATTTATTGTTGAAAAATTATTAAAGCTTTCGTTTCATTATAGTATTTTTTTAAATAATCAAAGTTAATTCAAACTGTGTTAAAAAAATAAATATAAGTATGGATGAAGGTACAAACATTGATTTTTTTTTCAACACTGAACTTTGCGCACTCTGCTGGTGCATTTTAAAACTAATTCACGTTCCAATTAAGCATCAGCATAATTCGGCATTGTGCGCCACTGAGTCGCATTATGCTCTGTAATTGGAAAACAACCTAAGTCGCGGCACGAAACTCTAGCGCTGAATGTTATTGCGCAGAAGTAAAAATTGAGATGTGTTGGGGGGAAACGAGGTGCGCGGGTGGGCGTGCGTTGCTCCGATTGGCTCTCCAGTCGTACCCATGCGCAGCTATCCCCTCCGCAGTTTTGTTCAGAGCTAGAGTTACCTAAAAATTATCGCTAATGTGTCCTGCCTTGTACCACAAGAACATGAGTTTCCGCTGCTCGTCCCTGAGAGGCAGTACCGTTAGCGGCTAGGCTTAGTACTGTTCTTATAATTGCAGGCAATGCGTCGGTATCGGACGGCGACCACTGCAGCCTGTGCAACTCGTTCGAGGAATACATGTGCTGTCATGTGCTCATGGATTTAAATTTTCTCATAGCCCTGTGCAGTTAGCAGAGTATCAAAGCTTGAAAGTTGAAAATGATGTAATTTTTATTATTTTTAAATTGTGTAATTGTGGATTACCTATAATGCGAATAGATGGCGCTGCATTGCAGCTTAATAATGGCTAGAAGAAATTCGACGCGGTCCGTGAGGGCCGCGATAGCATAATTGGTCAGTGCATTCACCCGGATTGCGAAGGGTACGGGTTCGAGTCCCGTCTGCTGCCTGGTCTATATTTTCTTTAGAATTAAAAATGTTGGTTTAAAAATGGTCTAATCTTTTTAATACATTGGTACTAATTTAAAAAGGTTTCAGCTTTACGCTAAGCCCATTTGCGTAGGTAAAATGTTGAATGTTAAAGTCTGATTTGGGATGTCAATTTTACAACTTTAGAATGACAATATAATATTTTTGTCTGATCAACCCTTTTCATTATATACGTACTTATAAGTTTAGCTCTGGCGATAATTCATAAATAAATTATCAGAAAAATGTATCAAATTGTCACGGGCTCTGTCAGTATGCTCTTAAGTATATTTTGCGCTGCAGCAGCCCTGGTGTTGTCGTAGTATTAAGCTGAGGCAGGGACCTAGTTGGCCTGTCTTTCTAGGTTCTGTTTTTGTATATGTGTTTCAAGGTCAATAAAATTTCTTTCTTTTCTTCTTCTTATACGTACTTGGTAGTGAATAACATTTATTACCATATTTAATTTAATTACCGTTTTTGTTACTTTAATATTCGGTAATCAATTTAAATAAACGATGCACATGCATTTAACGCATGATATGTACAGTCATTTCGCTTGGACACAGGTGCGCGCTCGTGGGAAGAACGCCTTCGTTGAGAAAACAGTTTTTATCTGTGCCCACAGAATATACCTACTTTCATCGTTGTGACAATGCGCGCCAGGTTTAGCTTTATTTGTGACAATAAAATTCTGATGAAACAGATGTATTTTTTTCCCGTTTTTTCGGGCAAAGAATGCGACAGTCTGCGAAAAAAAAAAGTTAAAATATATTGTTTAAACTTTCATGGTCTCTAACATTATAGTAATACTAGCAAACCCAGCGAACTCCGTTTCGCCACCAGATAGCTTCGTTTTATGTAACATTTCGTTTTGTGATTAAAAGAAAACGATTTTTTTTTTAATTTTTCCTGAATTTTCTTTGCTATAAACCTCACGGAGCCCGAGACCTTTCCAACGAATGCAAAACCGTGGAAATCGGTTCGTGCGTTCTGGAGTTATAGCGTCAGGAAGGAAAACCCGACTTATTTTTATATAGTAGATAAATTATTTACGGGATTGTTACCATGTACCTTGTTCTTAGCGAGTTTCCGATATTTCGTCTAACTCGTCACGTCCCGTAAATAACTTATCTTTATATATATAATTCTTCTGTGAGTGTGTATGTCACTGAACTTCTCTTAAACGACTGGACCGATTTTAATGAAATTTTTTGTGTTGTTTAGATTCACAATTTTGTCCGCTGGACAATGTTTTTTTAATTAATTTTTAATTTATTAGTAGTTGTTGATTTTGGAATGTTTTACATTAGATCCGACAGACGGCGCTACCATACTAGACAGGACAACGTCTGTCGGGTCCGCTAGTATTACTATAAAAGTTAAAATATTAACAAAAAAGGGAATAATTTATAAATTATTAAAAACCCAGTTTTGATTAACAGCGTTTAATTATAATTTCAAATATAAACAGCACATTTAAAGTAAATTGTAGAAACTTTATTAGTCTCCTAGTAAGTTATTGTACACAATTTCAATGTATAATTATGTAGTTACTGCTAGCGCGTCGCTTGTTAATAAATATTTTCCAAATGAATTGCTCAGTGAAATATTAATTTTAGCGGCCATCTTGTAGTAATAAAATTGGAAATATCCAGGTGTTAATTCCTATATAAGTTCAGTACTCAGATGGAACAAGTGTGTGCAACAGCTCAAACAACTCTTCAAGACATAAATTTCGCTGCATAGCGAATTGTGTTGATAAAACGTCTTCTATTTAGAAGCTCCCACAACGATACTTTATTGAAGTTATACTTCTTTAGGCGCGTTATGAAAGAATGATGAGAGTGAAATTTTTAGATGCGTTCGCATCACTGTAACCCAAAAGTAACAGCATGAAGTTGGCCGCGGGCGCGTTATGAAAAAATCATGTGAGTGAAATTTCGAGATGCGCGCGCATCACTGTAACACAATAGTAACACCATGAAGTTGGCCGCGGGCGCGTTATGAATGTTAGTGTCTAATAATGGTGGATTATTAACCACTTAGTGGTTCTAAAGGTACTTTGAACGATCCACGGAGCTCCATAAGATGATCACGTTGTCAAAAACAATGTTGGCACGCTCGTCGCCTCTGATCACTGTTTTCATATTTATAATATTTATCCACATGTTTCTAGTTTCTATATAGACACAACGTGTTTTAGTTACTTACAAGTGCTAATTACATATGGACTAATAACTTAAATTCAGTAGTGATTTTAATTGAATATTTTGAATATTTATTTAATTTATCAAATTAAAACTGAACTTAATTGACTGTGTTAACTATCCTTTTCCAGTCCTTTTATTATTTTATTGTAATTATTAATTATTTGCATGCAATTAAAAAATATTTTTAATGATGCTAAAGAAGTATAACTTCTCACGCGCGTACATAAGTTACATGCATCCATTTTATCTTGAATAACTGCGACACGTTCATAAACTTAGACAATTTATTAAAAAAAGAGACAAAGTTTATTTTAGATGGAAATAATGAGAAATATCCTGCGTACTGGCTCCTTTTTTTATCACTTAGCGCCTTTCATTAATCCGACTCACAAATAAGTCTGCGCACACCCAGTTAATATAGTCAAGGCCGCGCATGTGGTTACAATTCGTAATTAAAAGTACCTTTATTACTTAGCATTAAGGACTGTATTCGAAATACAATTGTGTCCAATATAATTTTAAGCCTGTACCGACACTGCGAATACAACTATTTATCAGTATTTTTTAAAAAGTATATTCTCCTAGCTGCATCCTGTTAAACCGTTATAAACTACCATCCACAAAAAATAGATACGGTATTTATATCATTACTAGCTGACCCAGCGAACTTCGTACCGCCATAAAAAAGTAGGAGTTGGTTGTAGATCGGTGAATATTTAGGGTTATACGTATTTACTAATGCTGTATCATAAAAAAAATAAAAAAATATCTAAAATTGAAAAAAAAATTTTGGGGTGGATTACCCTTAACATTTAGGGGGATGAAAAATAGATGATGTCTGATTCTCAGACCTACCCAATATGCACACAAAATTTCATGAGAGTCAGGAAAGCCGTTTCGGAGGAGTTTAACCACAAACACCGCGACACGAGAATTTTATATACAATTAGATTTTTTTTTTATAAATAATACGTGATAGAAAAACGCTTTACCCCTTATTGAACATGATAGTGTGAGAGAATTTTGCATAATTTAAGTTTATACAGGGTGTTAAAAAAACCTTTAACGAAGTCGAAGACCACGGATTTTCCACATCATAACGATCATTATTTTCTTCTGGACCATACCTGGGAAATTTATGGTTATGGAGATATTGAAGGTCAAAGTCACAATATTTTTTTTCAAGTTTTTTACAATAACGTTGTTTAGAAACTGTTTTATCGACGCACTTACAAACACGCACACACATACACACAGGCACATTGTTTACAGGCGCGCTATACATTGCGTACTAGAAAAAAAAATATTTTTTTACTTAAAAATCCAAATGTTTCCCACGCATAATATTTTATAATATTAGTTATTTGGGTGTACAGAATGCGTAGTTTAAGTCTTTGTCATAGGTCTTTTTACACCCTGTATAAATTAAAGCAATGAAAATAATATTTTGTATAATAAGTCATTACAAAAACATTAAAATTATTATAAAAAATATTCCAACTAACATGAGCGTGATGCACACATCAGCCTTTAAATATCCCCACTGCTGGGGCACAGGCCTTCCCTATAGATGGAATAGGGAGATTGCGCCATGACCCACCACGCGGGTCCGACTGCGGCGGCTAACGACTCCAGATACAGCCTGGATCAAGCCTGGCTTAGCACGCCCTCCGAAGCAAGGAGGAACTCGAGATAGAAGATTATTGGTCACCCATCCAATGACCGACCACTGTGAAAGTTGCTTAACTTCAACGATCGCATCCAAACGCACTAGCCACCTGCGCTACACGTGATGCATACGCAATAAAATTATACGCTTTGACAAAAACACCCCAATAACCTAATATGGTCTATCAAGGATTTTCGGCTAATAAGCGACTGTAAGTAGCACATGATTAAACTGTACCCTTAGCACGAAACAAAATCGAATTTGTAACGTTTGCGAGTTCGAAATGTCATTGTCAAATGTGTACTGATTTTTAGTTTCCGTTACGTCCAAAGTGGCGCTGCTGTTCAAGTTTCCATACAAAATTTGACATTGACATTTCGGTTTGCAAACTATTCGAATTCAATATTGGTTCGTGCTAGGGGTACTGTTTGTATTATTTTGGTAGTCCGTAGTGAAACGGGCGTGACTGACAATGATCTTTTTTTGAAATTCACAATACCACGCATCGATCAGTAGAAAATATGGCTGAATGAAATTTAGTACAACATTAAACACCTGTTTGAGTAGTAAAATGTTTTGTCTTAAACTTTCATGGTCACTAACATTATGGCTACTAACGGGATTGTTACCATGTACCTTGTTTTTTATGAGTCTCCCATATTTCGGCACTGTTGCAAGCGCCATGATCACGGAGTAACTGAAGTAATTGCGGGTAGATGTTATTGGCAGACATATCGGTCTACCCTCTGACGTCGTCTTTTTCTGCGCTCGATACCCCTACCACTGGTCACATTCTCACTATTCACTCGCACTTGTTCCCGACACACAATTACTTCAGTTACTCCGTGATCATGACGCTTGCAACAGTGCCGAAATTTCGGAGACTCGTAAAAAACAATACAGCTATTAAAATGATTTATTCTTTAATTGTGATATTAGACGTTATAATGTTGACAATAAGCTAACTGTTTCAGAATATTTAACAGAGGGTTTGAAGCATGGGTGTAAAAAACAAATAACTTCATCATTAGCTTATGAATACCCCCACTTCGGGGGCACAGGCCTTCCCTATGGGTGAAATACGGAGATTGGGCCACGACCCACCACGCGGGCCTAGTGAAGATTGGCGAGTGCTAACGACTGCAGATGCAGGCGGGACCAACGGCTTAACATGCCTTCCGAAGCATGGAGGAGCTTAAGACAATAAGTTTTTGGTCAGCCATCCTATGCATTGCGAAAGTTGCTTTACTTTCACGATCGCAAGCCGAATGGGTTAATCACCTGAGCTATGGAGCTAACAAATAACTGGGTAAAATGTAATAGGGGCGATGACGGGGTACAGTAAACGAAATTCTATTTAGTCCGTCAGTTAGATGATCAAAAAATAATGGACTTTTATTTTTTCTTTGGGCAATCAACCAAAAAATGACAAAGTTATAGCGCGTCAAAGTTTGGGAATAGGGGCTCGTGACGTCATGCGACTTTTCAAATCAATATATCTCTGCAATTTTTATATTATTTGAAAAAAGAAAACATACGTGTCCAATACTTTTTGATAATCTACCTGACAAACGAAGAAGAAAAATTAGTCATCATCCCTATTATGCCTTTAAAAATATTTTTAAATAGTCACCGTTCTTCTCGAGAATATAATAAAACACGATAGTAATAATTTATTTAAACTTACAATAAAAGCGGTTATTAATTTGCTAATAGTTTACTAACGTACTAACTGAAATTTGAAAGGAAATGGTTTGTAGCTTGAAGGACCTTTAAATTTGCCATTTAATAGAAAAGCGTATGATAGACAAGACAATGTGGCCTTTACACAACTGTCCAACATGTTAATATATCAAAGATGTGTTGCCTCGCTATCGTAGCCCAACCCAAGCTTTACCTTTAGAAAATTTTGAATACATTAGTGCTTAAAGTGCAGTGCACACCGGGAAAGGTACGACGAAGGTACTCAGAAGTTAACAATTTCAGTTGAACCCTTATTCCTATTTCATAAGTTTTAAAATTTCATGGCAAACATGAAACATGCTTTGGATAGGTTACAGCGGCGCGCGATCCGCATCATAAGCGATGAGGGGGTCGAAGCCTCGAGCCTCTTCAATTACGCCGTGACGTGGCGTCATTAAGCTCGTTCTATCGTCTGTACCACGGCGAGTGTTCTGAGGAGTTGTTCTCTCTTATTCCATCTGCCCCTTTCCTTCAGAGGACCACGGGCGCTAGCCTACGTTGCCACCGTCTAACTATGGCCACAATTCCAACGCGTACAAATCAGTTTGGTGACTCACTTTTTTGTCGCACTATCTGTAAATGGAATGCTCTGCTTGCTCACGTGTTCCCTCCCTCTTAAAACCTGGGATCCTTTAAAAGAGGCGTGAAGAAGCAAAATTCAGGCCAGCGGAGTGAGGGTGGCCGATGTGGCGGGTAGAACTGCTGTGTCAGCTTTGTTCGGGTGTGGACTTCACCGTCATATCACCCCACATGATGTGAAGTCATCTGTAGGTCCTATCTATAAAAAACAATACACAAACGGCGCACAGCGTTGCAAAGCGGCCCCGAGAGCTGGCGGGTTTCTTTGTGTCGCCGTCTTGTCGGCTCGGGTTTGGTGACGGCCAGATCATAATGGGACATCAAGCCGAGAATTGGCGAGTGCCTCTAGAGGTATTATATATATATTAACGTCTACCAAATTTAACCCGCAATTTTGCGCGATTGAGTAACAAACATACAAACTTTCACAATTATAACATTAGTAGGATTAGCCAGTCGCCGTCATCTGGCATACTTGCGTTTTCTTCTCAGTCCTGTTTAAAGAACCTAAGCTGTATAAAGTAGGAATCAGTGAGTGGGTAACAATCACTTTTCGGATAACTCGACTGGCGTCTACAGAATTCTTGGTCAATTCGTTGTGAAAGTGGGACAAGGGAAAAAGTTCTTTAAAACATTCGTCACATTACAGACAATAGAATGCATTCCATGACCTAAATCGTCTGAATTCAGATCCAAAAAATATAATCGCGACATAACAACATCTTTCCATGTTGTGATGTTATCATCTCTTTCTAATATTTTTACTGCCACAAAATATTTATCGGGCAGGTTTATAACAAAAACAACTCAGTAGGGGTGATGATGGGGTACAGTAAACGAAATTCTATTTAGCCCGTCAGTTAGATGATCAAAAAATAATGGACACGTATTTTTGTACGTATGCAATCAACCATAAAATGACAAAGTTATAGCGCGTCAAAGTTTGGGAGTAGGGGCTCGTGACGTCACTTTTTAGCTAATTTTCACTTAAGAGTGCACTCAAACGTGACGTCATGCGACTTTTCAAATCAATATAACTCTGCAATGTTTATATTATGTGAAAAAAGAAAAAATACGTGTCCAATACTTTTTATAAACAATCTACCTGATAAACGAAGAAAAAAAAATTGTCATGTCATTGTCAAAAAGTTTTTAACCATTTAAATTCTATTACACTAGCTTCATACTTATTTAAAGAGATTCAATTTAATAACTAAGCGAGGTCCTCCTAAGCACACTTAGTTTGCACGAATCGTAGCACCGGTTGCCGCATCTATTACACCCGTTTTCTGCTCCTTTTCTTATCTTCACAAACCTGATAAGTAAGATCGCCTCGTCCCTTAATTACGCAGTCTCCACCTGGACATAATCCTTTTATTTCTTTCTTCGTGGGAAAAGTCGCGGCGACTCTGAGGTTCGCATTGCAAACACGTATTTACAAAGTGAAAACCAGTTGTAAATGCTATATTTATTGTAACTTATGTTATATCTCTTAATAATAATAAGCACTATATTCCTCTTTAACATTAAATATATAAATAAATATTTCCAACACTCACAGCAATTAGCCTAGCCCCAAGCTAAGCACTATAAAGCTTGTGTTATGGGATACTAGGGTAACGGATAGAATACATATACTGTACATATATAAGTATATTTATATAGAAATACATATTAAACATCCATGACTGGAGTACAAATGCTCGTATTCATCACACAAACATCTGCCCCCACCGGGATTCGAACCCGGAACCTCTCGAGTCGGCGACACCATGAAATCTGGCATACAAACCATTCGGCCAAGGAGGTCGTCAATATTAGGGAGGATGTCCGTGGCCGAGTGGTATATTTGACTTTAATGGGTCGCCTACTGGGAAGTCACGGGTTCAAAGCCCGGTAGGGCAAATGTTAGTATGGTGAGTGCATTTAATATTAAGTCTGATGCACAACAGACACAATACCAATAATATGGGCAAAGCATTCTTTTGTCATTTTTAGCAGTGGCATTTTTTTTTCTTATGTAGGTACCTACGATCGAACCTACTGTACCCCTAGCACGAACCAATATCGAATTCGTATCGTTTGCGAGTCCGAAATGTCATTGTCTAATGTGTACTGATTTTTAGTTCTCGTTACAACGTACATTGTGCCGCTGCTGTTCAAGTTTCCATACAAAATTTTACATTGACATATCGGTTTGCAAACTATTCGAATTCGATAATGGTTCGTGCTAGGGGTACAGATTCCAAACCAAGATGTCAGATAATTCGCTTAAAAACTTAAAAATGTCAAAACAGACAAGTTTTCTTTTGTAGAGAATGCGTAATTACTCTAAGCACCTCTTAGTTCAAAGATCATTGAAATTCGATTTTTATTTTCAATGCAATAGATCAAGTTATAGATAAAACTAGCAAACCATTGAACCAAATGTTCACCAAAACCTGATCTAAAAAAAAATATATTTAATTAATTGAGAACTTCGGAGATTTTGTGTGGTTTCGTTTGAAATTCGTGATTTCTCGAAAACCGGAAGTGCTACGTTACTCAAATCCAGTTTGTAGTCTTATCAGACTATTCTTAACTTATAACTTAAATATTCTCTTTATCTATCTCTTACGGTTTGGCCGCTGAAACAGCACCACAGACGGACGGACGGACTTGTCTAATAGATAAGAGATTGGAATAGCAGTGGATATTTTAAATATTGTTGATAGTAGTTTGAATAACGGGATCAGTTTTAAAATATTAAAAGTAACAGAAGCTAATTCGATTTCTTGACATTATAAAAAACGTTGGGAAATTCTTAGTCCATGGGCGAAACTCCAAATAATTTAATGTCAAAAATTATGTCACGGGAAGGCGGCAAAATTTGTCACGTCAAATATGATTGTTCACAAAATAACAAGTTTATATTGTTTAAAACTGTCATGGTCACTAACATTATAGTAATATAAGTTATTTACGCGATTGTTACCATGTACCTTGTTTAAATTGCTTACTCCGTGATCATGGCGCTTGCAACAGTGTCGAAATATCGGAAACTCGCTAAAAACAAGGTACATGGTAACAATCCCGTAAATAACTTATATTACTATAACAAGTTTGTTTCATGGGATACTTATATTTGAGCAATTTAAGCAAAATCTACCTTATTGTTTTGAAATAGTTGTAACAAAATAAGCTCATGATGGCACAGGAATCAAATTGGCTGTTTGTACAAATTAAATTTATATTTATTTATTTTATACATATGCAAACAGCGGACTTAATGCTATAGGCATTCTCCACCAGTCATCCTGAACGAGTGTTAGAGACAAATGGTATGGTGATAGGGCAAAATGCTTTATAATAAAACATTTAGAAAATAATAGCGCTTAAAATAAATTAATATTTTTATACTAAATTTGATACACCTACATAAACTACACAATTTTTTAATGACAAGTAAACGGAGGAGCTCGATGGCGCAAGTGGTTAGTGCGTTCGGCTGCGATCGTTGAAGTTAAGCAACTTTCGGAGTGGTCGGTCATTGGATGGGTGAGCAAAAATTCACTATCTCGAGCTCCTCCGTGCTTCGGAAAGCACGTTAAGCCGTTGGTCCCGGCTGCATCTGCAGTCGTTAGCACCCTCCAATCCGCACTGGGCCCGCGTGGTGGGTCATGACCCAACCTCCCTATTCCATCCATAGGGAAGGCCTGTGCCCCAGCAGTGGGGATATTATAAGGCTGATGATGATGATGATGATGAAACGTCGTTATACTCTCACTTCATGTTAAATTAATTGATTTATCATTAATTATGAATAATCAACGTAATTGATTAAGACGATTTGATTGGATTATTTAGTTAATAAATTATTTTGTTTTTCATTTGGTCTTTTCCTTTTATTCATCACGTTTTATATAAAACAATTGATAATTACACAGCATTAACAATAATTTGATTTAATAATGTCGCTATAAGTGGCCCACAGTGTCTCTAACAATGTTAATAACTGAATAATTTAATATTAACCCTATATAATATAATTATAACAACGGAATTCATTAACACAATGAGACGCTATGAATACGAAATTGGGATTCCTCATAAATACTGGTGGTGTAAACCAATTACCTACTTACATAATACATTTTTATTAGAGTCCGACCGAAACTGGTTTTCCGGCCGAAACCGAAACCAAAATCGAATATTCGGCCGTGGCTTCAGTTTCGGCCGAAACCGAAACCGAAACTCACGTGGTCAAGATTAAAATTCCTTAAAATACTGAAATTTGGTGCATTTTACCCATTATTCAACATTAATTGGTACATGAAATGGAAACACGGTATATTAATTTTGTTGTAGGTAATCATTTATTAAATACTAGTGGCCCGCCCTCGCTTCGCTTCGGTGTAGAGCTGTAGTGTAAACTATAGTTTTTGTTCTCAGGCTTGTGCTATAAAGAATGACTTTATTTATATAATTACACGTGTTATTGTGAGTCAACCATAAAAGATCGACATATGCTGTTGCAGGATATTTTTTAGACAATTTTATGTAGAATATTTCCGTCATACATGATTTCTATGTAATTTTAACCATTAAGGCTGCACCCGCGACGGAAGCTTAAAAAATGGAGTAACTTCTCCCATTTTTCCAACATTTCCCTTCACTACTCTGCTGCTATTGATTGTAGCGTGATGAAAAGTATACTATAACCTGCCCAGGAGTATGAAGAATAATTGTACCAAGTTTCGTTAAATCCGTTGAGTAGTTTTTGTTTCTATAAGGAACATACACACAGACAGACAGACAGACAAAAATTTTACTGATTGCATTTTTGGCATCAGTATCGATCACTAATCACCCCCTGATAGTTATTTTGAAAATATATTTCATGTACAGAATTGACATCTCTACAGATTTATTATAAGTATAGATAGATAATATAAAAAAATCTTAATAATGTTTTTATTACTTTTTTAAATTAAGTTCTCATAGCAAAATTTTTATCAGCTATCAATAATCAATTCACAAATTGTTACTGTTTCATTAAATACCCATTGGTATTTTGAAATCTTATTAATTAATACTTTGGTTTGTATTTGTACTTAGAAGAATCATCAATCTCTCTTATCTCAATATAGGAAACTGCACTTCTCAATATAGGATATGGACCGCTGTGCGAGAAACGAAGTAAGGCGAGCGTGCACGACAACTTCCGAAATCAGTTTCGGTTTCGGCAACAGTTTCGGCCAATTTTGGCCGAAACCGAAACTTCCGCCGGAACTTCATTTTTGGCCGAAACTTGGCCGAAACCGAGACCGAAACCGAACTTTCGGTCGGACACTAATATTAATGGACGTCCTGCGTTGCCGAGTGATTTGTACGCCGGTTTTCAAAGTGTCGCCTACTCGAGAGGTCTCGGGTTCGAATCCCGGTGGGGGTAGATGTTTGAGTGTGATGAATACGAGCATTTGTACTCGAATTATGGATGTTAAATATGCTTTTCTATATAAATATACTTATATCATCATCAACAGCCTATCTTAGTCCACTGCTGGACATAGGCCTCTCCAAATGCACGCCACTTAAATCGATCTTGGGCTACTCGCATCCAGCTCCTGCCAGCCATCTTGCGCAAATCGTCACTCCATCGCGCCTGAGGACGTCCTACACTACGTTTGCCTAGACGCGGTCTCCACTCCAGAACTCGTCTACCCCAACGGTTATCGGTTCTTCGACAAATATGGCCAGCCCACTGCCACTTCAGCTTGCTAATCCGGTGGGCTCTGGTTCTCTGCCGGATTACCTCATTTCTGATGCGATCCTTCAGAGAAACTCCGAGCATAGCCCTTTCCATAGCGCGTTGAGCGACTTTGAACCTGTGGACCAGCCGTACCGTCAGTGTCCACGTCTCGGCTCCGTATGTCATCACAGGTAGGACGCACTGATTGAAGACTTTCGTCTTTAGACACTGTGGGATCGACGATGTCAGGACTTGACGTAACTTCCCAAACGCTGCCCAACCTAGCTGAATTCTTCTATTCACCTCGTCCTCAAAGTTGTTTCTACCTAACTGCAATGTCTGCCCGAGGTACACATATTTTTGAACAACTTCGAGAACGGCACCGTGTATTGCAATCGGTTCCGGTAGAACATGTTCATTGAACATGACCTTGGTTTTATCCAAGTTCATCCGTAGGCCGATGCGTATAGAAGAGTCAGCCAGGTCATTCAGCATCTGTTGTAGGTCCTGCAGGGTTTCTGCCATGATGACGATGTCGTCTGCAAATCGCAAGTGAGAGATGCGTTCGCCATTTATGTTGATGCCACGTCCTTTCCAGTTCAGCGTCTTGAACATATCCTCCATTGCATTAGTGAACAATTTCGGGGAAATAACGTCCCCTTGTCTCACTCCACGATGCAATGGTATGGGACTTGTTTGCTGATTCTGTACTTGGACAGACATGGTGGCGGCTTCGTACAGACATCTAATCACTTGGATGTATCGCCAGTCGACTTGGCAACGCTGCAGGGACTCCAGAACCGACCAGATTTCAATCGAGTCAAAGGCCTTCTCATAGTCCACAAATGCTAGGCACAGGGGCTGATTGTACTCTTCAGTCTTCTGTATAATCTGCCGCACTGTGTGAATGTGGTCTATGGTGCCGTATCCGCTCCGAAACCCAGCCTGTTCCGGTGGTTGGAAGTCATCAAGTCTTCGCGCAAGACGGTTCGCGATCACTCTTGAGAACAGCTTATAGACGTGGCTTAGAAGGGATATGGGTCGATAGTTCTTAAGTTGGGTCTTGTCCCCCTTTTTAAAGAACAAGACAACCACACTCCTACTCCACGCCTCCGGAGTTCTCCCTTCGAACAGGACAGTGTTGAAAAGCTTTTGGAGCTCCCTCAGTACGGGTTTACCTCCAGCCTTTAAGAGTTCTGTTGAAACACCATCCTCTCCAGGGGCTTTTCCATTTTTAAGCTGTCCAAGAGCATTTTCGATTTCGCCAATACTGACTTCTGGCAGGTCTTCGGTGAAGTGGCGTGTTAATGTGGCTCTAGAATCTTCATTTCCGGGATCGGGTCGAGATGCATGTGATGCGTACAACTGGCTGTAGAAGTCTTCCACTTCCGAAAGGACTGCCGGCTTTGAAGCAACAACTTCCCCACTTGCTGTGGTCAACTTCGTCAGATGGCTTCTTCCAAGAGATTGTACGAACACTTTGGATCCTCGATTCTGCTCGATCGCTCTCTCGATCGAGAGAGTATTGAAGCACCGGAGGTCGTGTCGTACGTGCTTACTGATCTCTTGGTTTAGAGTCCGCTTTGCCGACGAAGTGACGGGTGGATTTTCACGTCGTTCCTTCATTAGCCCTAAAGTCTCTTCCGAAAGCTTTGACTTCCTGCCCTTACGCTGCGTTGCACATAATCTCGTACCCTCTTCCCTGAGGATCCGAACCACATTTTCGAGGTTTTGGTTTACGTCTGTTGTGGTTTCCACGGCAGCAAATCGGTTCTCCAGATTTGACTGGAACGTTTCAGACCCTGTTATAGATTGGAGCAGAGTAGGTTGAAGCCTGGATTTCATCAAACGGACGCGCTCGGCCTTAAAGTTGATATTCAAAGAGCCCCGGACGAGTCGGTGATCACTACCGGTATTGAACCTGTTGATCACTGAGACGTCTCTGAATATGTACCTCTTGTCCGTCATGATGAAATCGATCTCATTTTTAGTCATAGTGTCGGGGCTTTGCCACGTCCACTTCCTTTGGGGCTGTTTCTTGAAGAAAGAGTTCATCAAGAAGAGCCCCTCCCGTTCGAGGAAGTTGACGAGCATTTGCCCCCTATGATTTCTGCTTCCAAATCCATGGGATCCTACTACCAATTCGCTGCAATTCTGTACTCCCACTTTAGCGTTGAAGTCCCCCATAACAACGTTGTAGTGGGTCTTAGTAGTGGAGTGGAGGGCCCTCGATATATCATCGAACATATCCTCCACTTCGTCGTCCGAGTGTGTCGAGGTCGGTGCGTACACTTGCACCACTTTGAGGCTATACCTCTCGGTGAGCTTTATAATAAGGTACACTACCCTGTTCGACACGCTGGACATTTCCACAACGTTATCGGCAAGGGACTTATTCACCAAAAACCCAACGCCACCTTGGGACTGTTGGTCTCCCCCGCGGAAGTACATTAGGTGGCCCGATTCGAGCGTTATGGTGTCCTCCCCCTCTCTTCGGACTTCACTTAACCCTAAAATGTGCCACCTAATCTTCCCAAGTTCCACCTCGAGTTGCGCCAGATGCGAGTCAAGCCGTAGCGTGCGTCCGTTGTACGTCGCCAGGGTCAATCTATTGTGGTGGCCTCCCGTAGCCCGGAGATTCTTCGCACCCCCCGCCCCGCCGTTACCGTGGTCGCCACCGTGACCAGGAATAGCGGGGCCACCGGGAACTGGGGGCCGTGGCTTTTTGTTTGTGTGCATTCAAAGGTATTGCCCATAATCGCCACGCTGGGCAGGCGGGTTGGCGATCGCAGAACGTAGGTTATTTCACTGATGACGCTGCTGCCCGTCACCAATGAGATTTTCCTCCCCTACGTCGTTAGATGGTTATACCGCCATCGGTCGGTTTGCCAGAGCCTCGTCTGTTGGTCAACAGGGTGCACCACGTGAAGGTGAGGTTGGCTTGGGTTCTTGCAGGTATATTAAGAACCCCTTACACCCCTTAATATACTTATATACGTATCAGTATATGTATTCCATCCGTTACCCTAGTATCACAAGCCTACAGTGCTTACTTTAGGGCTAGGCTAATTGGTGTCAGTGTTAGAAATACTAATTTATTATTTATTTTATTATACTTATTAAGGAATTATCAAAGAGACGCACCGAAGTAACTGGTGACCAAAAGGCTGGCAGCTATCTTGGTCAACGGATCAGCCTTGCCATTCAACGCGGTAATGCTGCCAGCCTATTGGGCACCATCCCTGACGGCGGCGCTTGGGGTGACTTAGTTTTCATTTTGTAATTTAGATAATTATTTATAATAGTAATAATAAATTTATTTATGGGGGGGGGGCGCCCATAAATTACGTAAGGTGCTTTTTGAATTTTCTGCCCCCCCCCCCCCACCAGGGGGGTGAGATGTCGTGAGAGTTTTTTCAGCCCCCTCCCCCATCCCTCAATCTCACGTGAGATTTTTCAAAATGTGGGTTAATCGTATGACGTATCGTATGTATAATTATTTTTTGTTTCAATTAGAAAAAAAAATTGTGTGTGTCAGCTCCGACGCACGACTGGAGTTTACTCCTTAAGTTCGATAGTCTAACCAGACGCAAAAAGAGTTAATTTAACTTAAAAAAGATTGATACTATATGAAAGGGTAAATTAACAAATTAATGAAAATAATATAAATACATATTTATTCATTTCATATACATTTATTATAAGTAATCGACAAAATATTTTACATTAAACTTTTTACAATAGTCAATTTCAGATGTGCATAAAATATATATCATTAGGAATGTTGACAAAATTATGTAATTATTATTATCAGACTATTATCATTTTTTAAATATTAATTAAATCAACATTGTCTGCATTATTAATTACAGTGACAAGTGGTTTATGGTAACTAAAATAAGACACATGGACGTTCGTAGATACGTGGTTCACGAATCTTGAAAATACCGCATCAATGGTTGTACCATACCTCGTTATCCCCATTGCTCTATCAGAAACAATATCTAAATTCAGTTCAGATTTTTAAAATTTTATTAATGTCAATCCGTCATTTTTGTTTGTCAAAGTTGCGGGACATAGGATGCGCACCAAAAACGTAACGAGGTCATTCATCGATAGATTTTACTCCTCACATTTTTCTCATACCGGGCTCCTTATATATGCAAATCGATTCTTAAGGAGTAAACTCTAAAAAAATTGCGTGATATTTGCCGATTTGACTCGAACTCCTTCCCCCTTAAACATCTCACGTAATTTATGGACGCCCCCTTTATTTCTTCTTACAACAATTAAGGCACATAAAATATATACATTAGGTAGATTTAAGTTGTTGTTATTATATTTGTTATTAATATATTATATGGGTTGCTAATATTGCCCTTTCACACAGCCACTCTCTATTCCTCATGTTATATTCCAAACCGGGATAGACGTTATTTTTCAAATCGCCGAGATTCATTGCTGTCATATAGAAGTAAGGATTTGAGTGGCTCGTCAGGGTCACCAAGCGTTGGTACTGATACTTTGCTTTTACTTTCCAGAACAGCACATACCTGGGGTCTCTTCCTTCCACTTGAGTGCCTCACAGTGTCTGCATTTATGGCCATTCTACCTATGAGGACTAATCGATGATTAAAGTAATCAATTGACGGATCATAATCAAAAGCAGCATCGGCAAATGCCTCCCACGTATTCATCGTAAACGTACGTCTCCTTTCTGCTTGCCGCTCGGAATTAATTAAACGTTGTCTACGTGTTTCTTCGGAGGTCTCTGCGGCTATGTACGAAGCTTGACTCTCAGCATCTAAGATTTGGCGAGCTTGGGTCTGCTGAGAGGTCTCTGCAGCTCTTTGAGCCGCGTGACGCTCGGCATCCAAACGTTGGCGAGCAAAGGGCTGCAGAGACCTCTCAGCAGACCCAACTGCTGAGAGGTCTCTGCAGCCCTTTGTGCAGCATGACGATCAGCGATTAAATTATGACGGGTCTGCGTTTGCTCAAATGTTTCAGCAGCCCTTTGAGTTGCATGACGCTCGGCATCTAAAGTCCAACGGATCTGTGAATCCTTTTCCGATTCCAGTGATCTAGCAAGTTTAGCAGCCCGAGCTCTGCTAGAGCTATTAGCTAAATTGGACTTTCGTTTGCGAGTCATCGTGGAAAAACAAAAATAAATGAATCGAACTAAACAGATGTACAGATTGAGATTTATTATCAAAAAAAAACTTTTAATAAGCAGCTACGTAGTAAAAATGATGCGTTCACCGCACGGCGATGTGTGTGATGAAGTTACGTTTAAATAGAAAAAAGAAACTAAGAAATTAAATTATCAATACTTATTTACAACCAATGCATAAAAAGATTAGGAGGTAAGTAGGCTAGGTTAGTTTTACACATACTACTACTTATTAGATTAATTCAAAAAAGGAATTAAAAGCAAATCGGTTTTTTTAAAGTAACGGAAACAATCTTACCTACTATTAACTATGAACTAAAAGATCCCGAAATATTAAGTATGTACAAAATTAATTTACAGGACCTAACTAATAAAAAATACTTACTTAAAAATTATACGAAACAATAAAATTATTTTACTGGATCGAAAAATGTAATTCTCTGTAGCGCAAATTTCTCTAATCGCATGCGTCCGACAACTACGTCTGTCCGTCCGGGTAGACATAGTTAGACTCGTGCGCTCCCCACCACATGACAGGGCCGTTGCCTATCGCCACACTTCGGCAAATGTGCGCGACGACGACCGACGACCGACGGCAGCGGCGGCGATGCAGAGTATTCGTTAAAAGGGACTTTAACTTGAAAAGCCAATTTTTTTTTACCTTGATACACCCAAAACTTCTAAATATCATGTTCCTAGGTTCAGTGGTTAAGATTTTGTATACAAAAAGTTTGGCTTCGTAGTTCCCAATCCCATACAACTTTTCACCCCCCCCCCCTTTTTAACCCCTTACAACCCCCTTTTCGCAATAAAAAGTAGCCTATGTCCTTTCTCAGGGTCTAGACTATCTGTATACCAAATTTCATTCAAATCCGTTCAGTAGTTTTGGCGTGAAGGAGTAACAGACAGACAGACAGACAGAGTTACTTTCCCATTTATAATATTACTTTCCCATTTATAATATTATAGTCCGGATGTACAATACTGCAATTGTATTAAAAACTAGTTTCAAACATTGTCAAAGTCACGCTTGTTAAAGAAACTGATACCGAACTACGTGATGGGTATGAAAGGTGGTGATCTAACACAAGGTGTTCGCACACGCGTAGATAAATAAGTGCTAGAGTCCATTACTCATGTAAAAATGGTTTTATTTTCCGCTTCTTACAGGACCGGAACTGCAGATGGCCGGCGAGCGTCACATCCGGTGTCAAAGGATGCTCGATTGACAGCCATTGATGGTTAAGGGTGAGGTTACGTTAAAGAAGATGTAGCGGAAATTATATAGAGACACACAATTGAGGATGGTTAAAATAAAATAAGTAAAAAAACGGCCAACTGCGAGTCGCACTCGCCCATGAAGGATTCCGTAGCAGCAAGTAATATATAAGTTTGTGAGGTATTAAAAAACTACTTAGTAGTTCAAACCAATTTTCGGTAGAAGTTTGCATGGTAATGAACATCATATGTTTTTTTGTTCTATCATTTTCTTATTTGAGAGGTTACAGGGGGGCACATATTTTACCACTTTGAAAGTGTTTTTATTTATTTTTAAGCATTTAACTGCTAGATGTTTAAATCTAAAGAAAAGTTTTACTAGAAAAAAAATCCACGCGACTTTGAAAGTGTCTTTCGCGCAAGCTATTCAGTTCAGAAAAAATATGTTAAAAACCGCAATATCATTTTTGAAGACCTATCTTTATTTGATATGATTTTGTGTAATCTACTTAGAATAAATTTTAATTTTCAGCATTTGATTACTTCAATTATAAATAAAAAAATGTTATTTTTTTATAAATAAAAAAATGTTTTTTTTTTTTTATTTAAAGCATTTAACTGCTTAATTATTGCATAAAAAATGCATAACTGCATTTGACTGCTAAATAAATCTAAAGTTTTCTTACAAGAAATAAAGCCACTCCATCCAGGCGTGAGACAGGAGTTTTTATTTTATAAGGGTTACTAAAGATTATTTTATCTCTCTGAAGTTATACAGATTTTTCATGCTATATCGCTAGTTTATTCTTGAAAAATCTTTATTCACCAAATGCATGATTTAGCAGTGAAAACTTATAACCAGAGGATGAGATTACTATAACACATGAAATAAAAGCGGTTAAAAACGCTACCGCTCATGATCGAATCATTAGTGCGTACCTACTACATTTAACGAGACTAAATGCAGCCGCAAATATATTAAAAGATATTTTTTTTAAACTTAATTACACATAAGCTAGTTTAAAGACAGCAGCTGTCATCAGCCATTTTTTGCTATCACTTAGAATTAACTTATTATAATAATAAATATTTTAATAAATATTTCAACAAAAACCCACTGTAAATCATGACCGTAAATAGATTCAAGATACAGACAATAAAAACATCAACTTTTTGGTACGTACGTACGTACTATTTATTATTTTGAACAAAAAAGCTAGTATTTATTTTTATTTGTTATCATATATGCCTTGCCTTTGCTTGTATATGCCTTGTATTAATAAATAAATAATGCTACCTGGAGAAGGTGGATTTTTGTAGTAAAATTTTATATAAATTATCAAAAACTAGCGGGCCGTCCCGGCTTCACACGGGTGTATTAAATACTATGAAAACATAATGAATGGACATATACAAAATTAACAACAAATAACCAAAAGGAACACAACGGAAGGAAAATAATGGAAGAGCTTTTCACTATACAACGAAAAAAAGAATTTTACAAAAGTGACAAAAACAAATTTGGAGGACTTCATTAACCATAAAAAAAATATATTAAAAAAATTAATAAAATTATATTGCAAAAAAAAAAAAAGAAAATTCAATGAAAACTCATTTCCACGCGCATCGCTTAGGTTACCTCGGTTACCATACAACGGCATTTGATTTTTGATTAGAAAAAAATTCAAATACTACGTCACGTTCTATAGTGTCTGGTCAGAGCGCTGTTTTTTTTAAATATTGTATTGGTTCTGAAATGAGAATGTTTAGAAGCCACTTTTTTTTAATTATTGTTATAGGTATCGAGCATTAAGGTACAATTCCGCAATGGGCTGCAGGCGACAACCGCAGGCGACACTGCGGCTATATAGCCGCAGTGTGCAGCCGCGGTCAGTAAAAATCTAGTCAGAGTTCAAAGGTACTAGCGGTAGACCCAGTTTATTCGTGGTCAACAAGAGTATTTACATTTTAGATATAAAATCTAGGACCTAGTTTAACGCCTGAATCTGAAAATTAAATTAAATGATTTTTGCTTTTTAAAGCAATATATATCATATATATAAAATTTACTAGTTAGTTACCATACTCCTCCGAAATAGCCCGACCGAATTTCATGAAATTTTATATGCATATTCCGTGGGTCTGAGAATCGACTACTATCTATTTTTCATATCCTTAAGTGATAATGGTTGTCCACCTGTAACGTAGTGTTCTGAAACCTACAAAGAGCCTTCGCGCCAAAATTCGGACTATTGGGTATTGTAACGTAGTGTTCTCATACGGGTTAGGAGGGATGTTATCTCAGGAAATCGATAGAACATTACGTTACACACCCCTAAAATTTTTTTTGGAGAATATTTTTTTTATTATGTGGTATTAAAAAATACATGCAATCCTAAATTTTCTCTTCTACCACCTGCCATTATTTTTATGGCGGTACGAAGTTCGCTGGGTCAGCTAGTATATATATATATATGTATAACAGAACACGTTCCCTGTGCAATCTCATAAAAGCTTGTCTCCCAGCCGGTCGGACAAAGAAACGGTATGACATTTACTTTGGCGGGCTTTTTTTTAGTTGTGTCGGGAGAAATGATCACCAGAGCTATTTCCTTCGTGCCCGAGAAATGTAGCCTTGACAGTGCATCGAACCTGCACTCAATGCCGCGCCAACTCACTTTTTTCTTCGCAAACAAAATAATCGTCGCGTCTCAGTAAGATACCGAAATCAATTAAAGTGCGAGCACATAAAATAGGAACTTCGCATTAGTTTTTGCGAGCCTTTAACATTGTATTAATGCTTACTCGGCCCAATTACATTCTGATTTTGGACGGGTAATCAGTGTTGCCAACTCTACGTCTTTTTACGTAGATCTACGTATTTTAGGCCTTTTCTGCAAACCTACTAACTTTAGTCCCAGAATTTACGTATTTTCTTTATTTTTTTCAAATTTGTAAAATAACTTAATTCACTCGAATAAAGAAGAATATTTTCCGTTACTTTTCTTAAAAACTATAAAAATGTTTATTTATTATAAAGATGTATCTAAAAACTCTTGTATCTTGTAAAAAAGGTTCCCGTCATTGGTTTTGTTGACTAAATTAATGCTGGACGCAGGATTTGTGAAAGGAGAAACGACAAAACTCTTTGACTTAGTAGGTACATTCGTAACCTTAAAAATTGAATTTTTAAACTTTAAATATTATTCAATGAGTACTTACATCGAATTGATGTTTGCAAAAAGAAATGACTTTTGACTTTTTTACTTGAAAGTTACAGGAATTAGTAAGTTTTTTAACTGTGTTCATGTATAAGTGTATGTATTATTTCTCTTGGCAATTTTAACCACAACTTTCTAGAGTCTTTTACCAAGTGTATTATGATAACTAACTCTATTTTTCATGTGATCTATTAGAAATCATGGTTTTATAATACCACATGGTCATGGTCTACCGCAGCGTGGTAAATGGTTCCAATGCAGCGATTTCTCCAAGAACTCTTTGTTCTATCTCCCGTTTTTAAAGAAATTGTATGACAAAATACTCGTTTCATTCGGTTTCACCTGACTTCTTAATTTCACTGAGAAAAAAGTACGTACATCTACGTACTTTTCATATGCAAAAATTACTAAATCTACGTAATTTTCTCATCGGGCCTACGCTTTTTTCAAAATCCGAGTTGGCAACACTGCGGGTAATGAGCCGGCGGGTGAATGTTAATCGAATATGTTTCACTAACTCCTTATGGGTTTAATAATTCCGGAATAATTATCTGACATAGTTCTTTTTTTTTGGGAAAATTTGTTCAGATTTGGTTTCGTTAATGAGACGAAATCGATAGCGGCAGCTTTGCCTGCGCAATTTATCTGTATTTTGTTTAAGAACACACAAGCCGAAAGAAATGTATCGCATTTCTTTTTTTAAGCTAATAATTCTCTAATTAAACAGTTATTTTTAAAAAGCTACCTGTTTATATTGTAGCCCATTTTATACTGTGAAATCTTATCAAAGGTGTTTAATATTGTTATCAAATTAAAGTATGAACATTTCTAAATATGATAGAATACGCAAATCTTTTTTTGAATTGAAAACTTCTTTAGCGGCGTTCAGGTTCAGGTTAAACACGTGGGCTGATCGCATCATGACACACAATAAAATTGGAAAGGTTGTTGGCTTTCAGTATATTGGACGAAACATATTTTATTTTACCGTATTATAATAATAAGTCTCTATCTTAGACGTCCACGTGGCAGCTTTATTGCGAAGAAAATGCATTTTTTTACAATAGATGTCGCTAGGTGCGCTTAAATGTGATTCATGTTAGTTGATTTCTTTACAATAGATGTCGCTAATTGCGCTTAAATATGATTCATGTAGTTGATTTTTCTGAGAGATGAACTTTTTTAATGCAAAATAAATTATCATGTTTTTCACGATAGCGCAATAAATAAATATTGTATTCTACCACATACCTACATGATAGTACTTTTATACTGATAATTAAAGCAATTCGTGTAAAATTATTCCCTAACCATTCCAAGTTTTCACTTCTGCCGGCACTCCCAGGGTGCAACCGTTGTTTTTTCTTTTCATCGTGAAAGCCCCCACCGCTAGTGAGTAACCCTCCCATTGTAGATACAGGAATACATAATTAATGGAGGCAATAATATACCCACATATCGACAAACTATGCTTAAAATATTATAAAAAAGTTATGTGCAACGGATAAGTTTCTTTATCTCTCACCTACAGCTGCGCTTACGCATAAACAACACGCATCTAACGCGTTAGAACTAAAAATAATTTAGCAGATGTACACTATGCAGCAGCTTAAAGGTCATTGAGCATTTACATAAAATCAACTTAATTACGAGACAGAGTCGCACCACACACTGGTAGTTCCTAACTAGTGATGCCAATCGAAAGGCCACTATCGATATTTCGAAAAAAGGAACATATCGATAGTACCGATAACAAACTTGTTTTTTATAACCTTAGATGGGTGATGTGATTTATGCATTCAATGCATATTTATGCATCCGTAGCTATGTTATGATATTCTTTATTTCCAAAATGTTCGTTTATTATTATAATTATCGTTTAATTTTGTTTTAAACTTCTTTAATAATCTGTCAAGATTGTCACATTAATATTTTATTGATAATCGTTGTAAAGCTCGTTATTCCTTCCGTACTCCATTGGTAATTATGTATTATTTGCGTATTCTCTGAGTAATAACATATGTAAAATGTTCTGTTAAATGTAATGTCCTTAGGGTCCTAACGCTATAAGGTTTTTTAAGGAAATATCAAAAAGGTTAGTCGACATCACTGGAGACCGAAGGCAGCTACCTCGGACAAAGAATTGGTTTATCTATTCAAAGGGGGAACGCTGCAAGTATTTTCGGAACCTTGCCTAAAGGGACTCCTTTTAATAATATATTTTAGTTATTATATTATGTTTTTTGAGGTTTCTAGTTTAAGGTTCATTGTTTCCGTATATATTATTATTGTAAATGCATCTTCTTTCATGTTTCATGTACTGAAGTTATTTCCAAATGTTCTTCAAGATTATCTATAACTATTAAAAATACATCGATAGATTAGCATCACTACATCTCACAAAAATAATGCTATTAGCGGCCCGACGCTTAATTTGTTTGCACTCTTTGATATATGGAAAGCATTTTGAAAAATAATGAATGCAATTCAATTTATGCATGTAGTCAGTAGTCGGTAGCCGCAACTGCTTTAGGAATACATATTTGAGAAATTACGTACTGGAAATTGAAAATCAAATTAGCATAAAATAAATAAAATATGTTTATGCTCTTTAACTTAACCTATTATTATATTGTTTTAAACTTTCATGGTCACTAACATTATATCTATTAACGGGATTGTTACCATGTACCTTGTTTTTTATGAGTCTCCGATATTTCGGCACTGTTTGATTGAGCTCTATAATCCACAAATCATCTCGACAGAACGCCACTACATACCAAGATTGGTCAGGGAAGCGATTGAAATAACCAAACACAAAAATTTCAATCGTGAGGATGGGTTTAAATTGTCAAGTGTCTGGAATCCAGTGGTTCGTATGTGCAAAAACCGTAAAAATCAAAAAAGTGTCGTTCCGCGATCGGATACTGTGAGTATTGTGTGTCGGGGACAAGTGCGAGTGAATAGTGAGAATGTGACCAATGGTAGGGGTATCGAGCACAGCAAAAGACAACGTCAGAGGGTACACCGATATGTCTGCCAATAACATCTACCCGCAATTACTTCAGTTACTCCGTGATCATGGCGCTTGCAACAGTGCCGAAATATCGGAGACTCATAAAAAACAAGGTACATGGTAACAATCCCGTTAATAGCTATAATTAACCTATTATTATCTAACTAGCTGACCCAGCGAACTTCGTATCGCCATAAATATAGGGTGGTAGAGGGGTGAAAATTAAGGGTTGTTTATGTTTTTAATATAACGATACATATTTAACGTAGTTTTTTTTTCATCAGACGATTTAATAATTATTTTGAACACAAAATCAGCTATTGTGATTAAACCATGATAGCTAGATTTATGTTCTCGGGGACTTTTTTGTAGGTCTTAATAGGATCTACAAACCCGTAGTACATCATTTTGTTCTATTGTCAATAGTTTTTGCAGCGCACGCAAAAATAGGTTTTCGATTTTACACATTGTGTTACAAAATAGCAATTTTATTACGGATCCCAAAATTTTGAAAAAAAAAATATAGCCTGTAGCCTTCTTCGATATATGGACTACCCAACACTGAAAGAATCATTCAAATCGGACCAGTAGTTCCAGAGATTAGCGCGTTCAAACAAACAAACTCTGCAGCTTTATAATATTAGTATAGATTACATTGTTGGTGCACTCCTATTAAGTATAGCAATATCTGTAGCAGGAGGCACCGCTCTTCCACCAAGTTACAAGATTAAGCTAAGAGATGAATTTACATCAAACTAAAACTATAGTTGTAGGGGAGTTTGTGTGTGTATGTGCGTATGTGCGTGTGTGTGTGTGTGTGTGTGTGTGTGTGATGAACTTTGTGTGTGTATATGAATGAGGAGTATAAGTATGTTATTGTGTAAATGTAAATGTTTCCAGGCCGCAGAGAGTGGTTCTATAAGCCAGCCAGCATAGCTTGTGTGGCAGTAATTAAAGAATGAACTGTTATAGTAATTGTATTTTCGAATAATTTAAGCTTTCATCATCATCTTCTGCCTATTAATGTCCCCACTGCTGGGGCACAGGCCTTCCCATGCATGGAATAGGGAGGTTGGGCCGTGACTTCGCGGGCCCAGTGCGGTTTGGTGGGTGCTGACGACATGCAGTCCGTGCCTTCCGAAGTACGGAGGAGCTCGAGATTGTAAATTTTTTCCAATGACCGACCACTGCGAAAGTTGCTTAACGCACTAATTACCCGCGCCATCGCTCCTCGTTTACACCTAGGTATAATACATGCGTTTAACAAGTTTTATGGAAGGGCTTAATTTTTTGTTCACACTTATATACATGTATAAAGCATATATAGTACACAATACCTGCTTCTAAATTGTTGGATATCCTTACTAATATTATAAAGGCGAAAGTTTGTTTGGATGGATGTATGGATGGATGTTTGTTCCTCTTTCACGCAAAAACTACTAAACGGATTTTAATGAAACTTTACAGTAATGTAGCTTATAGATCAGAATAACACATAGGCTATAATTTATAAAGATATTGTGTGAATTGTCCAAAATATAACGATAAATGTCATTTAAGTCTGAAAAAATTCTGCAATCTGCGAGCTATTCAGGCGTGTAAGGATAAAATTGTCTAAAAAATATCCCGCAACAGCATATGTCTATCTTTTATGGTTGACTCACAATAACACGTGTAATTATATAAATAAAGTCATTCTTTATAGCACAAGCCTGAGAACAAAAAGTATAGTTTACACTACAGCTCTACACCGAAGCGAAGCGAGGGCGGGCCACTAGTACAAAATATGTGAAGTACATAAGTGATTTAATCTTGTTAGATACTAAAGAAAATTTTTACTAGAAACAAACCGAGGCAGACCAGGCAGCAGACGGTACGCGAACCCACACCTTTCGCTATCCAGGCTAATGCATCTTTGAATTTTTTTTTGTTGATTGACAAAAGAAAAAACAAGTGTCCATTGCTGCCGACAAACTGTGTTGCAGTTTGGCAGACTTAGCATAAATTTTGTAACCTTTTTTCTGAAAACAAATTTAAAAAAAAATTTTTTTTTTGATAATGCAACTAACGGATTCAGAAGACTTTCCGTCATAATCCCTATTGTAAAATACTTTTTTTTATTAACCATTCTTAATAAGAAAATCACAGAAATTTATCATGCGCCATGCGTACGCGCCATCCTAAGAGCGGTAAAAATAAAATACAAAATATTATCATTTTTGTCGATGATGACATTCATAATTCTCTCATTAATTAAGGCCATTTAATAGTTTTGACATACATGCGTACGCGATTATTTTGTAAGCGTATTTATTAACCGCTCGTAATAAAGATAAATTTAAACAAGTAATTGTCTTAAATGGCTTGTACGAGTAGTACCTAGTCACATTAATATATACGAGGAATTAAAAAAATTGATCATCGATATATTCGAAATTTTAATTTAAAAATGACACTTGAAAATATTGACTACGATTTTTTTGGAGTTTACTCCTTAAAAATCGATTTGCTTAGATAAGGGGCCCGGTATGAGAAAAATGTGAGGAGTAAAATCTATCGATGAATGACCTCGTTACGTTTTTGGTGCGCATCCTATGTCGCGCAACTTTGACAAACAAAGAGTCATCTTTGTTTGTCAAAGAAAGAGGTGGATTGACATTAATATTTTTTTTAAAATCTGAACTGAATTTAGATATTGTTTCTGATAAAGCAATGGGGACAACGAGGTATGGTACAACCATTGATGCGGTATTTTCAAGATTCGTGAACCACGTATCTACGAACGTCCATGTGTCTTGTTTTAGTTACCATAAACCACTTGTCACTGTAATTAATAATGCAGACAATGTTGATTTAATTAATATTTAAAAAAATGATAATAGTCTGATAATAATAATTACATAATTTCACAACATTCCTAATGATATATTTCGGTTTAAAATTGTCAAAGTTTCATACAAACTTTCATTCCCTATTATATCCCCTTGGGGGTAGAATTGATCAAAATCCATTCTTAGCGGATGCCTACGTCATAACATCAACCTGCATACCAAATTTCAGCCCGATCCGTCCAGTGGTTTGGGCTGTGCGTTGATAGATCACTATGTCGTCTAGATGATATAAAAGGTGCGCTATCCGACACAGTGCTGTATCTTGTAAACTCAAGCTTCGTTCAAATGAAATACATCTATCCTCATATTAAGCCCTACATTACTGAACAGTATGGTATATGCAAATTCGCTTATAAATACCACTTGCCAGATTACATTGGAAGGGTGACGACCTACAAGCGCGCGCGCACATGGCGAATATGTAACTACATTCGTTTAATAGACCGGGAGATCTATGCTTGAATCGCTCGTTAGAATTGAGTATATCGTATGCGATGTAACTCTGACGGACCAGGCGCCCTATTTTTGAATCACTCGTCTGACATAGTATCGTCGAATGCGACATAAAGCCAGAAACATATTAACGTGTCGTGTCGTGTCGTGGCGCGCCAGAAGCACATCAGTTTCATACATTTACTATGGTTAGAGACATATTTACGTATCGTGTCGTGTCGACACTTTAACCTGTCTATCTCTCTCTAACCCATAATAAATGTATGAAACCGATGCGCCACGACACGCCACGACACGTTAATATGTTTCTGGCTTAAGTCACCTTCGACTTTTAAGTCGCATAATACTGATTTTCCGTATTTTTGAATCATTCGTCACCGGTGTTATCTGTTTATTACGAAATATGAAATTTTACTGATTTCATGCAGAAAAAATAAAAGCTTTTTAAAAAAAATCTCGTTTTCGTTTCATATAAATGATGACAATGATAGATTCATCATCATCATCATCATCATCGACCCATGCTCGTCCACTGCTGGACATAGGTCTCTCCTAATGTACGCCACTGCTCCCGATTTTCTGTCACTCTCATCCAGCCCACTCCAGCCAGCCTATGAATGTCATCATCCCATCTTGTCTCAGGGCGTCCCACACTACGTTTACCGAGTCGCGGTCTCCACTCAAGAACTTTACGGCTCCATCGGCCGTCGGTTCTGCGGCTAATGTGACCAGCCCACTGCCACTTCAGTTTGCTAATTCGGTGGGTTATGTCGGTGACTCTGGTTCTCTGTCGGATTACATCATTTCTGATGCGGTCCTTCAATGATACTCCGAGCATAGCCCTATATAGATTATCATCGTCCAATAGCACAAAAAATTTGAGAATTATTAAAAATTTTACAATATATATTGGAGCTCCTGGAGCTCCTGGAGCTCTATTTTTGAATCACTCGTCTTGCGTCGAACGCTTGATTTCGACTAAATTTCATTCGACATAATTAATTCCGTATTTTTGAATTGCTCGAGTGCAACCAATGGGTGAGACCACTCACTGCATGGCGAATGGTGGAAGCGAATGATAGAATAATTGTCAATTTTTTGTGCTAATAGACGACGATAATCTATCATTGTCATGCTTTATATGAAACGACAACGAGAATTTTTTTGTTCGGTTTTCATTGCGGTAATTAGCGGTTTTTATTTTTTGGAGTTTACTCCTTAAGAATCGATTTGCATATATAAGGGGCCCGGTATTAGAAAAATGTGAGGAGTAAAATCTATCGATGAATGACCTCGTTACGTTTTTGGTGCGCATCCTATGTCGCGCAACTTTCACAATTTTTTTAAAAACTGAACTGAATTTAGAATTGTTTCTGATAGAGCAATGGGGACAACGAGGTATGGTACAACCATTGATGCGGTATTTTCAAGATTCGTGAACCACGTATCTACGAACGTCCATGTGTCTTATTTTAGTTACCATAAACCACTTGTCACTGTAATTAATAATGCAGACAATGTTGATTTAATGAATATTTAAAAAAATGATAATAGTCTGATAATAATAATTACATAATTGCAAATACATCAACATTTAAACAAACTAGTTCACCAAATACACCTACCTGTTCCATGTTTTTACATCCTGTCGACTTAAAAGAGATTTTAAACATTATAAAAACAATGAAACGTAAATATAGCTGTGGAATCGACGATATTCCTCCCATTTTGGTCAAAGAATGCGCGAGCGAACTATCACAGCCCCTCACTATGCTCGTAAATCAAAGTTTCCAAGATGGCAAATTTCCAGACTTATTAAAAATTTCACTAATCAAACCAATCCACAAGCAAGGTGACACTCAAAACCTCGTGAATTATAGACCCATCGCGTTGCTTCCCACTTTTTCAAAAATATTTGAAAAAGCAATGTGTAATAGATTATGTAAATTCCTTGAAAAGTATAAAATATTAGACAATAGCCAAAACGGTTTTAGAAAATCCAAGTCAACCACTTTGGCAGTTTACCAATATATCCAAAATGCGTTACAACACTTAAATGATAAATATAGCGTGTTAGGCTTATTACTTGATATGTCAAAAGCATATGAAAAAGTATCATATAAAATACTGCTATCGAAACTATATAATTCAGGAATCCGTGGCCCAAATCATATCTTCAAAACAGAAAACAAATAGTCCAAATCGAACACTATAGCAACAAAAATGAAATAATGAATATACATTCAGAGGAAAAAAGTCTATCTTGCTCTATCCCGCAAGGCAGCGTGTGTGGATGTATTCTTTTTTTGATATACATAAATGATCTACCAAAAATATTTGATAGGAGTGAAGTACCACTACCAGTTCTTTTTGCGGATGACATATCAATATTGCTAAAATTTCAGAAGGGAACTGATCCAAATGCATTAATAGAAAAAACTTTAGATACTGTAACAACTTGGCTCGAGAACCATAATTTAGAGATAAACTATAAGAAAACGAAAGCTATACAATTCAGAACATATAAAACCCCACCATTAAATGTTACAGTTGTTTACAAAAATATAAATATCGAATTAGTAGATACATTTAAATTACTCGGTATAACTATAGATAGTAATTTAAACTGGAAAAGTCATATTGATTATGTTAAAACTAAATTATCCAAATTTATATACGCACTCTTTGAAATTAAACAGAGTACTAACTTAGAAACAGCTCTTTCTACATATTATGCATATGCCTATTCCTGGTTGCGGTACGGGTCTATGCTGTGGGGTAATAGTGTGAATTCACATGATCTTTTTGTTATGCAGAAGAAGTGTATTCGTATCCTTGCACAAATAGACAATACAGGGAGCTGCAAACCTTTCTTTAAAAAATATAAAATACTTACTCTTCCAAGCATATACATACACGACATATGTGGTTTTGTATTTAAAAATTCTAACGCGTTTAATAAAGTTAACCAAACCCATAATATTAACACCCGCCATAAAAATAGATTAAATCATCCCCCATCAAGACTAACCATGCTTAGCAATAGCCCCTACTACATGGCAGTTAAGATATTTAATAAATTACCACATTCTATAAAAAACCAAAAATCTATTACCACATTTAATACAAAACTTAAAAAAATTCTAATTGATAAATGCTTCTATTCTGTGGATGAATATTTAAATTACAAATAGATAATAATTTAATATATGAATGCACAAAGTTAAAAAGAAAATATATTTATTAGATTTTAAATATACTTTTTAATATATATAATGAAAACTTTACAACAAAATAATACTAATAAGGCGATTTTTTTTAAAATACAATCTAATATCTACAATATAATAATCATGTTAATTGACATATTATTTTATTTTTTTATTTTATTTTTATTGACATATTTATTAATTTTAATTATTGACAAATTTAATTTAATTTTATAAATGAATTTCCATTTCTATTATATTTCTACTGTTAATAAGATCAATTGAGTAAGTTATATTGTTAAACAAATGGAATCAGATGATATTTATTTTAGACACAAATTAGGTTCCTTATATACTATTTATTAATTAGATGCTTTTTTAATTTTATATAACTGTTTATTAATTAGATGCTTTAGTAATTTTTATCTTTAACTGTACTGTATATTGCGATACCCTGACAGGGTTCATGTTAGGTACTATAAACATTTTGTAACCATCGATGTAACCACATGAGTGCAATAAATTGAATTGAATTGAATTGAATTAATTTATCAACATTCCTAATGATATATTTATGCACATCTGAAATTGACTATTGTAAAAAGTTTAATGTAAAATATTTCGTCAATTAGTTATAATAAATGTATATGAAATGTTAAATAAATATTTATATATGTATATTATTTTCGTTAATTTGTTAATTTACCCTTTCATACAGTATCAATCTTTTTTAAATTAAATAATCTCTTTTTGCGTCTGGTTAGACTATCGAACTTAAGGTGTAAACTTCAGTCGTGCGTCGGAGCTGACACACATATTTTTTTTCTGCGTGAAATGAGTAAAATTCCATATTTCGTATTAAACAGGTAACACCGGTGAAGAATGATTCAAAAATACGGAAAATCAGTATTATGCGACTTGAAAGTCGAAGGTGACTTATGTCGCATTCGACGATACTATTTCAGACGAGTGATTCAAAAATAGGGCTCCAGAAAGGCAGACTGTCAATTAGGGCAGTCCAGTTCAATATTAATTTAGGGTTCCATGTCCTTTTAGGGACGGAACCTTTTTATGTTTAAAGGGTGGCAAAGAAAGTATGGCCCGCCTGCTGGTAATCGGCCACCTAAGACAATTCATAATCATCATCAGCCTATTAATATCCCCACTGCTGGGGCACAGGCCTTTCCTATGGATGGAATAGGGAGATTGGGCCATGACCCAACACGCGGGCCCAGTGCGGATTGATGGCTGCTAACGACTGCTAATGCAACCGGGACCAACGGCTTAACTGAGGAGCTCGAGATAGTAAATTTTTGGTCACCCATCCAATGACCGACCACCGCGAAAGTTGCTTAACTTCAACGATCGCAGCCGAACGCGCTAACCAGTTGCGCCATCGAGCTCCTCAACAGTTGCGATACCTAAGACAGTTGCTCTCCCGTCGTTGCTTACCCTGGACCCAATCCCTTACCCCGTGGAGGTCTAACCTTACTCACCAACAGAAATAAAACACCATCAAAAAGTAATCTTATTGTTAACTCCAGGAAATAACAATCCCAATCTTGATTCCTTTACAGGCATTTAATCTTCAATGAATTTGATAATAGGGATGATGACTAATTTTTTTTCTTCGTTTATCAGGTAGATTATCAAAAAGTATTGGACACGTATTTTTTCTTTTTTCACATAATATAAACATTGCAGAGATATATTGATTTGAAAAGTCGCATGACGTCACGTTTGAGTACACTTGTAAGTGAAAATTCACTCAAAAGTGACGTCACGAGCCCCTACTCCCAAACTTTGACGCGCTATAACTTTGTCATTTTTTGGTTGATTGCCCAAAGAAAAAAATACGTGTCCATTATTTTTTGATCATCTAACTGACGGACTAAATAGAATTTCGTTTACTGTACCCCGTCACACCCCTACTACAGATTTGCTATAATTAATTAATTATAATCTATATGCAAACAAACGAAGCGAGTAAAATTTTCTGTCTTGTCTTCTCTCAAGAGGTGTTATAATAAAAACGATTGTTGCCGACGACGTTTGTGTGATGAATACGAGCATTTGTACTCCAGTCATGGATGTTTAATATGTATTTCTATAAAAAATATACTTATGTATGTACAGTATATGTATTCTATCCGTTACCCTAGTATCCCATAACACAAGCCTTACTGTGCTTACTTTGGGGCTAGGCTAATTGGTGTGCGTGTTGGAAAAAAATATTTATTATTATTTATTATTACTTCATCAGACAGTCGCTATAATTCGAATCGGATGTTCACTATGTCCTACACCCATTCATGAAGAAAGGCAGTGTTCCCAGGTCTGATTTTTAAAATTCGTGAGGCGTTATAGAAAAAAGCAGTAGATTTATGGAAAGAGCTACAAGAACATACGGTAGACGCAGAGGCGTACTTTTTTGTAAACCCCCATAGAATTGGTAAATCAAATCTGAATAAAGGCGAATGTGTTCCTGTGACTTCAGCCACCCTCAAAGCCCGTTTTTTTTTGAAAATTCATCAACAATCATCATCATCAACAGCCCATGTTCGTCCACTGCTGGACATAGGTCTCCCGTAATGCACGCCACTGCTACCAATTTTGTGCTACTCTCATCCAGCCAACTCCAGCCAACCTACGAATTTCATCATCCCATCTTGTCTCAGGTCTGTCTGTCTCATTTTGAAAATTACATTTTTTTTATTATAATTAAGGTTACCTACATTCTTAATGGCGGAAAACACAACTCAACATGCAATTTCAAAAAGGAAATCGTATTCTAAGAAAATCAGTAGATTCAGAAGAACAGGAGAAATTTCAGAAAAAACAGAAGATATCATGAAAAATTGGGAATTGTGACATGAAAAAATACCTATTATTTGCCCCATCTGTTAACTTCACAACTAGGCTCATTCAAAATTATAATCAGACATGATAACAGATGTGTCTATTTACGCTCCTGATTTTTAATATTATTAATTATCAAACTAGTGAATTTCCTTGTGAAAAAGTGATCAGTGTTCTTCTTGAAACAAGACCTATCGAACAGTGTAGCTTGGACACCGCAAAAGTGTCTTCGTTTTTAAACAGTGTCCATTTTTAAAAGTGTCTGTCCAAATGTCTGTAAATTCCTATACAAAGTGGGCATTGCCCTTTAACATCCACAATCCATAAAGGACATGGCTAAGAAACTGCACATACACGTTAGTATAAATATTTCGCACTACCCCGTAACTTTACAATGTTTATTATTCTCATACAACTTTCGTGAAATAATCAAATATTTATAAGTATAAATGTCATTTTTATTCATGTCTGTTTTTAAAAGCAAAGTGTTCCGTTTTACAAAATACCTAAATGGACACAAAAAATATTTGTGTAAGTATATCGAAATAAATAATATTATTTCTAAACTTCTTCAAACTATGACATATTAATGGTCCTAATTTTTATTATAACAAATCACTGAAGGCCTAAAATAAAAGATTTTATTATTCTGATCAGGGCCCCAATTCTCGCGGCGTAGATATTATATCGGCTTCGAGATAATATCGAAAGTAGAGATATCTATTGAAAATATGTATTGATGGCAAAAAATGCTATTCTCGTGGATTTTAGATATTCCAATGATATTTTATCTATAGTAGACATTCGTTCACTGCCGAATACGTTCCATTTTTGTCGTTTAAGTTAACATCATAGTATATATAAAATAATAATAAATTAAAGCAGTATTTTACAAGCAAAAAAAAATCTATTTTATATTTTATGAATGCCATTCATATTAAATATGACTACACATTTTTTGAATATAACTTTACCTAAATTGTATGTTTATATAATTTCAACGTTATGATCATCCGTAGATAAATATCTATTGCGACATGGTGAGAATAGGACAAAATGGTTTTCCTTCGATAAAAGCCAGTTCATTCGAAATATATCGAAGGTGATATAATATCTACGCCGCGAGAATTGGGCCCCAGGCTTGAGACAAGGCTGTATGATAATTAATCCTTTAATTTTTGCATATGGACAAAATAAAACATCACAAATTTCCTGTCAGGTCAACGATAACCACTTATCTGTATTTATTTTTGCTTTAAAAAAACTTTTTGTGAAGAGTTAATCAGAGAAGTGGGACGAAAGATTCTAAGAAAATGCGAAATTGATTACTCTGTAAATAATTGGCAACATTTTTCTTATTGCCACTCTTGTTTCTCTACTATATTATGCACGTATTATACATATAAACCTTCCTCTTGAATCACTCTATCTTTAAAAAAACCGCATCAAAATCCGTTGCGTAGTTTTAAAGATCTAAGCATACATAGGGACATAGGGACAGACAGCGGGAAGCGACTTTGCTTTATACTATGTAGTGATATCAACAGGCTGGCGCTTCTCGATCGAAATAATCAGCAGTAGCTACAAGATCAGCACACACCAAGTCTTTTTGAGAAACTGATGGCAATTTCCGAAGGACTCTTGATGCAGCAGCAACATTATGCCGCCTTTAACACTCCCTCTTATGCTCAACTTCCTCCTGCTGTGCGGGAGCAAATAGCGATCACGCTTGAACGCGAATTCCCCGATATGTACGAGCTCAAGCCCAATAGTCTGTCCTTTTTGGCCTTCATGGCTCGTCTCGAGTCACTCACCGAATCCCCAGCCATTCCCCATCCCTCCATTGCCTCACCTTTCTTATCCTCATGTAATAATAACCCGAATGTATATCCTAATAAATAATCTCAATTATAACATTTTTTTTATAGATAGGTCCGACAAATGACTCCACCCCACCTGATGTTAAGTGAAGGTAAAGTCCAGATGCGAAGACAGCTGATACAGCAGTTCTACTTGCCACACCAGCCATCCTCACCCTGCCGGCCTGCATGTTGCTTCTTCACGCCTCTTTTAAAGGATCCGAGGTTGTAAGAGGGAGGGAACTCGTGAGCGGGCAGAGCATTCCATTTACGGATAGTGCGACAAAGAAATTAGTTAACAAATTTCTTTGTATGCGTTGGAATTGTGGCCACAGTTAGACGGTGACAACGTAGGCCAGCGCGCGTGGCCCTTACATTTCATTGATACATTGAGCGATTTAGGTCTGGTGCAAATAAATAATAATAAATAATAAATAAATATTTCCAACACTCACACCAATTAGCCTAGCCCCAAAGTAAGCACTGTAAGGCTTGCGTTATGGGATACTAGGGTAACGGATAGAATACATATACTGTACATATATAAGTATATTTATATAGAAATACATATTAAACATCCATGATTGGAGTACAAATGCTCGTATTCATCACACAAACATCTGCCCCCACCGGGATTCGAACCCGGGACCTCTCGAGTCGGCGACACCATGAAACCCGGCGTTCAAACCACTCGGCCACGGAGGTCGTCAATAGACAGAAGAGACATATTAAAAAGGTAAACTTTGACCCTTTTTTGGTATAAAACCGAGTCTATCCCTAAATGTTCTTCGCAAATTTAGTCTTAGGCACGGGTAAGTTCTAATAAAATGTTAAGCAAACAATGTCAATTACTGACGTAGGCTTAAGCGTTATCCATTTAAACGTCTCATTAGCGACAGTGAACAATGCCTGCCGACATTCGGGATGTGATACCTACGCGTGTGGTATGTGATACAATAATACTACCAAGCCTAGAAATGAGGCTTTCATTTTAGAGTTGACAGAATAAGGCGACTTTTGATTCGAACTCTTTCCACTCACCGAAGTAATTTATACTTTCTAGTGGAAAACACACAGTATCTCGAATAACCCTAAAATTCACGTATGTATATCTTATTATACATATACTAGCAAACCAGTGAACCAAATGTTCACCAAAACCTGATTTAAAAAAAAATGTATTTAATTAATTAAGAACTTCGGAGATTTTGTGTGGTTTCGTTTGAAATTCGTGATTTCTCGAAAACCGGAAGTGCTACGTTACTCAAATCCGGTTTGTAGTCTTATCTGACTATTCTTAACTTATAACTTAAATATTCTCTTTATCTATCTCTTACGGTTTGGCCGCTGAAACAGCACCACGGACGGACGGACGGACTTGTCTAATAGATAAGAGATGAGTCTAGCTGTGGACCTCAGCCCTACACAGTCAGGTTATAAGTATTGTCACACAGTAAAAACTTTTCTTTTAGAATGCTGACCACAAAAAAGTTTATAGAATTCGAATTTTGAATTGTTCATGAAAATAAAAATGAATACTTTTTAGAATTTTACTCATTTTTAAATATGGAGTGGACGCTTAAAGAAGACCGTGTTGCAGTTATTGCGTTGCATCGTCGCGGTTACGCGCCAATTAAAATTATTGACATACTGAAAAATTTTAATATAACCAAAAGATTCGTTTATCGTACCATCAAACGATACAATGAAGACTCTACTGTAGATGACAGGTCAAGAAGTGGTCGCCTTCGGTCTGTTAGGACTCCAGCAGTGATAAAGGCGCGAATTCAAAGAAATCCAAATCCAATCCAATGCAATTTGGAGTCACTCAAGACATCCTTGATTAAGGCAGCCGCTGATATTGACATGGACCTCGTTCGTGCTGCGATAGACGATTGGCCGCGCAGATTGAAGGCCTGTATTCAAAATCACGGAGGTCATTTTGAATAAACTTTATTGTCATAAGACTCTATGTTTTGTTAAGTTCGTTTTGGTTTATAAATGGTTACATAATGAATAAACTTGTTTCAATTATTTTATATTAAACATGTGACAGAATTTATGACCTGACTAGGTAAATATTCCGATATTTTCGATGTGAATGTAATCAATAGGTACTAAATTCACACGACAGAAACTTTATTGCCTTTAACTGATACTCGTATTGGCCTTATCTTAGATACACTGACATTAAATACCTAAGAAAAATATTTGCATAAACGAACGTGTTTATGAAAGAAAAGGTTTTAAATTTTTGGTATACTTTCTACCACGAGGAAGCGGTCATCATCATCATCAGCCTATTAATGTCCCCACTGCTGGGGCACAAGCCTTCCCTGTAGATGGAATAGGAAGATTGGGCCGTAACTAGGGTTGCCAGGCCATAAAATGCAAAGGCCGGACTGCGCACTATATAAGGCCTGATATTTTGCCCTAAAAGCCGGACATATTTTTTTTACTGCCAAACATAATGTTTTTACAGCTGGGCTGTTGAAAAAAGTATTTATACGTGATGTAAAGTGAGAATGAGATCGTAGATGGAGTATGTGCCAGATATATGCATATTCGATATTTATAATAAAATAACTCGTTTATGCTCGTCCGCCCATCGTCGTACGAATCGCCACTCTGACAAAAAGCCTGACAAAAGCCGGACAGGCCAAACACGTACATATTTGGCCGGACGCGACCGCAAAAAGCCAAACATGTCCGGCTAAAGCCGTACACCTGGCAAGCCTAGCCGTGACCCACCACGCGGGCCCTGTGCTTGGCGGGTGCTAACGACTGCAGATGCAGCCGGGACCAACGGCTTAACGTGCCTTCCGAAGCACGGAGGAACTCGAGATAGAAGACTTTTTTGGTCACCCATCCAATGACCGACCACTGAGAAAGTTGCTTAACTTTTACCATCTGCGCCATCGAGGAAGCGGTATAAATTAAATATCACCTAGACAAAAAATAAAGTATTTGATCATTAAATGGACCACGAAAAAGAATCACCATTCTCCGCTTTCCGTTCAAAAGTTAGTACCAACGGATAATTTACGAAACATCTCCATACAGAAACACACAGCTTCTAATGAACATTAGCGAGAGAGACAAGGGCCCCTTGTGTACGGCGTAGGCGGCAACTATGATGACGTCACTGGACACAAGACTGCGCGAACGTTTGACCGAATTTCTGACCACATGTGCCAACACTAATGAGGTCACTTATACAGCCGAAAACATCAATTAGGATACCAGAAATACAACCATAAAATTGTATATGCGTACTATAATTATATTATCATACTTAAAATTCAATGGAAAACTATCTCGCAGATGGGTTTTGAAGTGTTGATTGTTGGTACATTATTAAATTGATACTAGCAAACCAGTGAACCAAATGTTCACCAAAACCTGATTTAAAAAAAAATGTATTTAGTTAATTGAGAACTTCGGAGATTTTGTGTGGTTTCGTTTGAAATTCGTGATTTCTCGAAAACCGGAAGTGCTACGTTACTCAAATCCGGTTTGTAGTCTTATCAGACTATTCTTAACTTATAACTTAAACATTCTCTTTATCTATCTCTTACGGTTTGGCCGCTGAAACAGCACCACAGATGGACGGACGGACGGACTTGTCTAATAGATAAGAGATTAGGTGACAGATCGTACATGATTGCGTTGAAAAAGTAAAGTTTTCTGAGATCATCATAATATGGGTTTAACTCCGTTTTTTAAGTGTATTAAATGTTTTCTGAAGTGAAATCTTCTTTAGCGGCGTTGTACACTTTTTTTGTATGGCTAAAAAATGTTAAACTCCCGTCAGGTTAAACACGTGGGCTGATCGCATCATGACACACAATAAAATTGGAAAGGTTGTTGACTTTCAATATATTGGACGAAATATAGTAATATTTTATTTTACCGTATTATATTAATAAGACTCTATCTAGGACGTCCACGTGGCAGCTTTATTGCGAAGCAAATGCATTCTTTTACAATAGATGTCGCTAGGTGCGCTTATATGGGATTCATGTAAGTTGATTTCTTTACAATAGATGTCGCAAAGTGCGCTTAAACGTGATTCATGTAAGTTGATTTTTATGAGAGATAAACTTTATTAATGTAAGATAATTTGTCATGTTTGTCATTGTATTCTACCACATACATGACAGTACTTTTATACTGATAATTAAAGGAATTCGTGCAAAATTATTCCCTAACCATTCCAAAATATCAAAAATGCACAACGTTAATATTCAAGTTTTCACTTCTATTGGTACTCCCGGGGTGCAACCCGTCGTTTTTTTTTTATATATAAATAGGTCCAAAAAATGACTCCACTCCTCCTGATGTTAAGTTATGGTGGAGTCCAGACGCGAAGATAGCTGGTGCAGCAGTGTTATAGCTACCAGCTAACTTCTTGAGCAGAACCACAGACAATTAAACCTGTGCAGTGGATGTTCCCTCCGATTAACTAGACCGGCACGTCTTTGGATACCCCGACAACGAAATCACCCGCGCTAACGTCTCCGACTCCTCTCACACAGGTGGTCACAAACACCAACACTATACAGCTAGTAAACTAGTCCTACACTAGCTTAGCATTAGGCAGACACCGCACCAGTAGGATAAGAGTGCGAAGACCCGGTCTACACACGACACGCTATACCAGGTACAGATATGTACCTGGGCGTTTTTTCCCGCCCCCCACGGCAACGGCTAACTAGAGCCGAGGTCCGAGTTTCAGAGACGCCCTCTAGTTGAGCCAACCCTTCAGGTTCGAGTGGTCTAGAGGCTCTAGACGGAGCGGAGACTCTCCCCACTGTCTACCTGGAATACCTCTAGAGGCAATCGACAAATCTCGGCTTGAGGTCCCCTTAGGATCTCGCCGTCCCCAAACCCGGTAACGCTGTAAATGTCATCTGCGACCAACAGCATACACACTAAAACGTTTTACATTCTCTTTGCGTATGCGCAGGCTTCCTTGTCTATGGTCGACTCTCGAGAAGTTAGGAGTGTATATCTGCCAGCCATCTTCACCTTGCCGGCCTGAATATTGCTGCTCCTGCCTGCCTACCTACATGGCGGAAGTTGGTCGTCGGATGAATTATTCAAGGAAATTAGGCATGGTTCGCCTGGACCTTTGGAGGGATAGGAAGTCGAGAAAAGCCACACACTTCAGTGGTTTTATAGGCAGATCCGTCCCCTCATTCGAACTATCTCATCTGCGCCGCAGGATTACTAGGACATGAGAAATAAGTACATCATCATCATCATTAGCCTATTAATGTCCCCACTGCTGGGGCACAGGCCTTCCCTATGGATGGAATAGGGCTATAAGGCCATGACCCACCACGCGGGCCCAGTGCGAATTGGCGGGTGCTAACGACTGCAGATGCAGCCGGGATCAACGGCTTAACGTGCCTTCCGAAGCACGGAGGAACTCGAGATAGATGTTTTTGGTCACCCATCCAATGACCGACCGCTGCGAAAGTTGCTTAACTTCAACCATCACAGCCGAACGCGCTAACTACCTGCGCCATAGAGCTCCTCTATAAGAACATAGGTAACGGAAATTAAATGCGTAACTCATTTTTGAAACAGGCGGAAAATTTTAAAAATTAAACTCTATTAAAAGATACTCGTATTCAGGTTACGTTTCATAGCAGTAGACGGGATGTAAGTGGAAAAATATAATGGAAAAGATGAAACGCAAATGCGTCACGAGCGTCACACGACTATATATACATATACATGTATGTATATGTGTGTGTGAGTGTGTGCCGGATGCGTGCGCAGCTCTTCCCGATAAGCATGAAAGTTGGAGGGTAACTCGGCGAATGATGAAACGCTACGACGCACGCGGCAATATATATATATATATATATATACATATGAGGAGCTCGATGGCGCAGGTGGTTAGCGCGTTCGGCTGCGATCGTTGAAGTTAAGCAACTTTCGCAGTGGTCGGTCATTGGATGGGTGGCCAAAAATCTTCTATCTCGAGATCCTCCCTGCTTCGAAAGGCACCTTAAGCCGTTGGTCCCGGCTGCATCTGCAGTCGTTAGCACCCGCCAACCGCACTGGGCCCGCTTGGAGGGTCATGGCCCAATCTCCCTATTCCATCCATAAGGAAGGCCTGTGCCCCAGCAGTGAGGACATTAATAGGCTGATGATGATGATATATACATACACCGCCTAATATTAGGTTATTTAAGAAAAGGTCCGTGCACACTTTTCTTTTAATAATATCTAAGCGACTTAGCACTAAAAGGTCGTATCTCTTCCCAGCAATTGATTGTTGAAATTGGCCGTAAGATCATCACACATTTTCATAAAATAGAAGTCCATTAGCTTTACAAGACTTCATACAAAAGTGTCTGTTACCTTTCACGACATTACAATACAGCTTGTCAGGTTATCCAAACGCTATAAATAGACACCAAAAAACACCCATACTCCTTTGGCAGTCGCCGTGGGCCGACAAAAACATAATTTAAAAATAAGTGGCGATTATAAAAAAGATACGAAAACAGCAAACTAAAAAAGGTTCTGTCGTAGGTACTACATACATAAAAAGTAAATTGAGAAATATTTCACATTGCGAGAGAACGTTTGAAAGTCAGTCTGTTAGCGGGGCAAAGACCGTTGTTAATTAGACGGGGGTACGGTAAGGTCATTGCGGAGTCATATAGCCGAATATATATTATGATACGACTATACTCGTATGTACGTTGAAATTTATGTTGATTTTGCTGCACGTGTCACAAGGGATTGTACTATATTTACATATGTATACCATTTATCCCAGTTCAGCTGAACTGAATATACCTATAATTATGTTTGTAATGCACATACTATGGTATCTACGTTTTCATTTGTTTGCATGTTAATATAGGTATAGGTTAGGTACAATAACAGTCATCATCATCATCATCAGCCTATTAATGTCCCCACTGCTGGGGCACAGGCCTTCCTTATGGATGGATTAGGGAGATTGGGCCATGACCCCCCCAACCATGTGCGGGTTGGTGGGTGTTAACGACTGCAGATGAAGGCCGGGACCAACAGCTTAACGTGCCTTCCGAAGCACGGAGGAGCTCGAATTTTTGGTCACCCATCCAATGATCGACCACTGCCAAAGTTGCTCAACTTCAACGACCGCAGCCGAACGCGCTAACCACTGGCGCCATCGAGCTCTTCCGAAAATAACAGTAAAATGACTTTATTTTAAGAGCGTGTACGCTGTTGGTCGTAGATGACTTTTAGCGTCTCCGGGTTTGAGGACGGCGAGTTGTGAATTGGCCAGTGCCTCTAGAGGTATTACAGGCGGAGGGCATCTCTACACGGGTAGAGTCTCCTCTCCGTCTGGAGCCTCTAGACCACTCGAACCTGAGGGGGTCGGCTCAACTAGAGGGCGTCTCTGAGACTCGGACCTCGGCTCCAGTTAGCCGTTGTCATGGGGGTCAGGGTAGAAAACGGTCTATTGTGGTCGCTTACCATTCGACGGGCCATATGCTTGTTTGCAATCCTTTTAACATAAAAAATGTATGATAAAATGACCTTGCCTTCCCTGATATATAACGTTGGTAGATTCCAGAGGAAATTATAGCTATTGCAGAAGTTGTACCCGCCACACCAGCGATCCTCACCTTGCCGGCCTGGAAGTTGTTTCTTGACGCGTCTTTTAAAGGACCCCGGGGCTAAAGAAAGATGGGAATTTGCGCAAGAACATTTCATTTGCGGATAGTACGCCAAAGATATGGTCACCAAATCTCTTTTATCGCATTAAAATGGACCTCAAGCCGTGAATTGGCGAGTGCCTCTAGAGGTTTCACAGGCGGAGGGCATTTCTGCAAGGGGGAGTCTCCTCTCGGTCTGGAGCCTCTAGACCACTCGAACCTGAAGGGCTCAACTAGAGGGCGTCTCTGAAACTCGGACCTCGGCTCTAGTTAGCCGTTGTCATGGGGGTCAGGGTAGAAAACGGTCTATTGTGGTCGCTTACCATTAGACGGGCCATATGCTTGTTTGCAACTCTTTTAACATAAAAAAATATGGTAAAATGACCCTGCCTCCCCTGATATAAAACGTTGGCAGATTCCAGAGAAAAATATAGCTATTGCAGAAGTTGTACCTGCCACACCAGCGATCCTCACCTTGCCGGCCTGGAAGTTGTTTCTTGGCGCGTCTTTTAAAGGACCCCGGGGCTGAAGAAAGATGGCAATATGCGCAAGAACAAAACATTTCATATGCGAATAGTGCGCCAAAGATATGGTCACCAACTCTCTTTTTTCGCATTAAAATGGACCTCAATCCGTGAATTGGCGAGTGCCTCTAGAGGTTTCACAGGCGGAGGGCATTTCTACACGGGGGGAGTCTCCTCTCCGTCTGGAGCCTCTAGACCACTCGAACCTGAGGGGGTCGGCTCAACTAGAGGGCGTTTCTGAGACTCGAACGTCTCTAGTAAGCCGTTGTCGTAGGGCGAGTATGCCATAAGGTAGAACCTGTCACTATTATTCCGGGTAAACCCAACCGGTGCCAAAAGGTCATGTTGCCTTTTTGATTGTTCCAAATAACTAAATTAGTTACTCTGCCGTCTCTTTTGGGTTTTAAAACTGGGGGCCATTCGCCTAACGTAAATGATTTGGAAAACGCTAAAGCTTACGATTTCATTTTGTTCTTTTTTTCGCTCGTTTTTTTCTTTTGCATTGGTAATTACAATATTAAAGAAAATGAACGTGAGGTATTTGAAAACCTTCGGCGGTCAGAAATAACAAAATAAAATCGAAAGCGTAAGCTTTTTCCAAAGCATTTCCGTTAGGCGAATGGCCCCCTGGTCAAGTGCAAATCGAAGTCACATTCCATTGGTTCCGTACCAAAGTTCAAGGTAAATTTTGAATACACTGTTTTTGAAACCGATCATATATTGAAAAATTCGACGTCTCATGGTGGTCTGGTGGATATGGATAGTCTTCTAACAGTCGAATTAAGAATTCCTTTAGAACGGAACCTTAAAACAGGAATTTTTTTACTGGATATTTACTGTTTAATTATAAGAATTGCATATTAATGTTTAAAATCGAATCTGTGGCAGACAGACAGAGTGTAATCTTTAGGTTCTCGTTTCGCTTAAAATTTAAACGTAGAATATTCCTAGTAAAAGATTTGTGTTTTATTTAGCTTCTGTTGAAGGTATTTAGACTTATTTCGTCAAAACCAACTATCAATAAAGATTTATCAATAATATATTTCCCCGTCATTCAAAAGGGCAGCCGGTTCGCTATCTCACGATCACAGAGTCGCCATTCACATGACGTTATCTACACCGTCGCACGCGCATCCAGTGCCTAACCATGTGCTAAGTACATTTCTAATGCTCAACGCACAATAAACGTACTATCCTTCGTTCTATTTACCGAGTAAGGGGAAGACACGGTGACCCATATTGTGGCACAAAGACTCTCATTCACGCACACGTAAGGGCATGATGTACACACAGATGTGTGCTAGCGTAGTTGTGTGTGTGAAGAGAGGTTGTGTTTGTGTATACCCCTTCTATAGCGCGTGTGCGTGCGATTGTGTGTGTGTGCGTGCGTGTGAAAGAAGTATTGCCTAGTATAGCGAACGCATGAAAATTAGTGTACACGGACCACACATATGAATTGAAATATGAAACTTATATATTTGTTTCTTAGGTTTTCACGCACATCACTTATTAAACAAAAGTAGATTTTCACGGGTTAATGCACGAAACTTTATTTATTTATTGACTTACTGATTTATTCACCAAAAATAGTCGTCGGAATCAATTTTTTATTAAATAAAAAATTGATTCCGACGACGCAGCCTGTAAAGTCTGCGGAACGTCAATAAATAAATAAAGTTCCGTGCATTAACCCGTGAAAAACTAGTTTTATTTAATGAAACTTATTTTCAAAAATAACCTAACATTAAGAGATGCATTGTGCTCGTAACGCATTTCCGTTTAATCTTTTCCATTGAATATTCTATTTACGCCCCGCCCGAAAAAAAGTTTAAATTCAAAAATATTTGTATAGTCTGTGCGGAAAGAGAATGGGTTTTAGATTGGAGGGCGCTGTAGTGCTTTTCTACCGTATGTGTAAGGTTTTACTCCTTTTAGACATGATTAAATACAAAAAACCGCAAATAATCACAACAACAAACAAATCCGTATCAATACAAAACTTTGACGTTTTACAGATTGCTGGGGTTGATTGCCAAATTGGGATGGTTAAGGAAAGCAAAAAAAAAATAAAATGATTAACCAATAAGATTATTCCAGTTAATCTAAAGTAAATTTCTAATTTGAATACATTGTAATAGGTAAATTATTTGACGTAAAGAACCTATTGATTAATTATGAAATAAAATAATATGATATTGTATAATATAATTATTATTATTTTATACTTACAATAGAATTATGATTTGAAATCATTTACCAATAAGATTATTACGGTTTCTAAAGTGAATTTCTAGTTTGAATATATACATACGCGTCGTCACGGCCGTCAGGGCCGCGGCAGCAGAATGGTCAGTGCATTCGCCAGAATAGCCAAAGGTGCGGGTTCGAGTCCCGTCTGTTGCCTGGTACGCGTGCAAGTTTTTCTAGTAATATTTTCTTTAGATTTAACATGTAGCAGTTTATTACTTAAAAAATATATATAAAAATAATTTCAAACTAGTACTAGTATATTCATAATATTCATTTTGTGTATGACATTATAACCTAACCTAACTTGACCTTTGATTTTTAATTATTTTATTTGATGAAAATTATTAAATTTAAATTATGTAATGTATTAAATTAAATAAATGATTAGGTGTATTATTTAGTGACATGTGCCTATTTCTATAATAATTGATTATGTATTGTTATTATGATTATGAGTTATGTTGCTCGAAATAAATGAATTTTATTTTATTTATTTATTTATATGACAAACGGACGTTCCTAGTTTAGTACGTAACAATTCTAGTATGAATTAAAAGACCATTTTCACACCGATATATAATATTTCAAAACCACGGTCAGCGACTTCATAACAATGTCACTTCAATGTAATCCCACACGAAACAATAAATAGCTGGCAGTAATTTAAACGAGAATTACTAAATAAAATATGTGTGAGCGGACAAAGTAGAGCTAATGACGAGCATTTGCATTGTAATGGATTAAAACGTGAATTAAATTAGTGTTACTTGGTAGTAAATTCTCTATTTAAAGCTTATATTCTGTGTGAACATACACAGAATATAAGCTGTCTGATCACATCGATTTTGTTTCACGCCAAATGGTAATAGGGTGAATACACACCGTCCTCACTGTGCGACGCCGATAATAGGGATGATGACCAATTTTTTTTTTCGTTTATCATGTACATTATCAAAAAGTATTGGACATGTATTTTTTCTTTTTTCACATAATATTAACATTGCAGAGATATATTGATTTGAAAAGTCGCGTGACGTCACGTTTGTGTACACTTATAAGTGAAAATTCACTCAAAAGTGACGTCACGAGCCCCTACTCCCAAACTTTGACGCGCTATAACTTTGTCATGTTTTGGTTGATTGCCCAAAGAAAAAATATGTGTCCATTCTTTTTTGATCATCTAACTGACGGATTAAATAGAATTTCGTTTACTGTACCCCGTCATCACCCCTATTAGCTAGAGATAATACATAATTTTATTAACGGCGCATGTGGTTGGCGCGTTCGGCTGCGATCTTTGAAGTTAACCACTTTCGCAGTGGTCGGTTATTGGATGGGTGACCAAAAATCTTCTATCTCGATTTCCTCCGTGCTTCGGAATGCACGTTAAGCCATTGGTCCTGGCTGCATTTTGCAGACGTTAGCACCCGCCAATCCGCACTGGGCCCGCGTGGTAAGTCATGGCCAAATCTCCCTATTCCATCCATAGGAAAGGCCTGTGCCACCAGCAGTTGGGACATTAATAGGCTGATGATGATGAATACAGAATTTAGGCTTAAAATATCCAATATAAGCTGAAAAAAATCAAATGTAAGCTTGTGTATTTAAAGGAAAGCTATAGCTATAACAAGATTATGTATCCTACTAATGTTTGATACACAATCACGCAAAAACTACTGGAAGGATTTAGATGAAATTTGATACGCATATAGTTTATGAGCTGGATTGAGACATAGGATACTTTTTATACCGGAAAATTGCTAGTTTCCTGTGGGATTCACATTAAACCAAAAAGTACGCCGGACGATGTCGCGGGCGGCTGTTAGCGAATTATAAAGACTTAGCAAATAAGGAAAAAAAAAACTGAAAATGAAAAATAAAATTTACCAATTGATGCATTTGAAGTCGATATCATAATTCATGATCTCTCTGGTGAACAAATAGCATGGTATCGACTTCAAATCAGTAATTAAAACTAATTTTTCCATTTTCAGTTTTTTTTTTGAAGACGGTTCTATTTTTAATTCTTTTTATTTTTTTTCATTTCTTTTCTTGTTTTTCGCGCACTTTGGACCAGCGATTTTTTTAATTTCGTCCTCCCAACGTGTTGAGGGCCTTCCTCTCTGTCTTTTTCCTTGAGGTCCTCTCCATATGGTGGTGCTGTAGGACCATCTTGTATCTTTATGCCTCGCTATGTAAGCGATCTACGCGGGTGAAAACGTGGGACACTGCTAGTATATTATATACTAAAACCTTCCCTGTTAAATACGCATTTATATACCGAAAACCCCATCCAAATAGGATCAGTAGTTTTTGATATATTCGTGGACTAAAATACATTGCACTTACATACATACAAGTCAAACAGAGAACATCCTTTTTTTGAACTACTTCGGATGTGCATATGTATTCATTATTATTATTGTATAGTTCCAATCATCATCATCATCAGCCTATTAATGTCCCTATTGCTGGGGCACAGGCCTTCCCTATGGATGGAATAGGGAGATTGGGCCATGACCCACCACGCGGGCCCAGTGCCGACTGGTGGGTGCTAACGACTGCAGATGCAGCCGGGACCAACGGCTTAACGTGCCTTCCGAAGCACGGAGGAGCTCGAGAAAGTAAACTTTTGGTCACCCTTAGTTACAATAGCATTAATTGAGATGGTTAAGTGAAGCAAAAATAATCAAAATCGTTAACCAATAACATTATATCGGTTACTATTTTAAATGTTTTTTTATTTTTCATTTATTTCGTTTCAATTATTTATTTTACTAACGGTTAGGTGGACAATATTTTGCTGGACTTGAAAGTGAAACCTGGGCTGTGACTATGAAAATATGAAGTAATAGTTAATTTAGTACCTAAATAATTATAAATAATTTTCGTGTTTGTAAGCGTGTGTGTACACATCTTTAGTTTGCAAGAATGTATAAAATTATTGTAAGTTATGAACTTATGATTGTACTTAGCTGTGCTGCACCCAGGCACAATTTTTATACAAGTTATATCGACATATTAAAAAGCAGTATAGTGTATTTGCAATGTAATTTCTTTTCGTACCTAATGTATAACGCAGTGTAAAATATTTTTTGTTCTGATTTTTATCATAATTTCCAATACCTACGAGTATGTATACTAAACAGAAAAACCTTTCGGCAAAATTCAAGTTACTACTTTTTAAAGCAAAAAATTTTATATTAGTATCTTGAGTCGTGGATAGATGGCGCTAGGAGTATATAGAGCGCTGAGCGGGTACAGGCCTTTCTATGTTCCTTTCACTAACAAAGTGAGAAAATTTACACGTTGCTTCAGCACTTTTAAATATATTAAATATCTTAATATTGATAATGTTAAATAGTATAAAGTCATTAAAGTTAATTAAACAATTGAGTTAAGTTGCATAGGAATATAAATTGACCAATTTGCTGAAACGGTTTTGCGCCTGGTTCTGACATAATTCTCTAACCCTAAAACTAAATTTTACAATAATATATCAATTTTATACTCTATAGATAATGAAAAGGCAAGACTGATAATAACTGATGATGACTGATGGTACATTTAATTTTATATTAACAGAAAGATGCAAGGCTAAATTATGACTTAGCTGAAACTATTTTTAAGGCCTGAGAAGAAATTCGAAATAATAAAATCTCGTGAATAACAAAACTGCTTCTATTTAAATACAATTTTTCTGCGAGAATTATACAAAAATTCGTGCAAAAAAACTCATATGATGTGTGAGGTTAACACAGATATTACCAGTTCACGTAATGAACAGTATATGAACTCTTCATCTCGTCATAACTAAAGAAAACTGCGGAGCTAATGGTGATTTATAATTTTTATGTTTCAATAAATGTTTTGGCACTATTATTAACTTTTCCTGAGAAAAGTACGAAAAGATAATAAATGCTCTATTTTGTTACAATTGTACTGTTAGGAATTCACTACAAAATCGACATCCTGGTTGCCGAAAGTATCTGGTAGACCTTAGTGGGTACTTAATGATTTTATATAGATTACAAAATTACTAGCAAACCAGTGAACCAAATGTTCACCAAAACCTGATTTAAAAAAAAATGTATTTAATTAATTAAGAACTTCGGAGATTTTGTGTGGTTTCGTTTGAAATTCGTGATTTCTCGAAAACCGGAAGTGCTACGTTACTCAAATCTGGTTTGTAATCTTATCAGACTATTCTTAACTTATAACTTAATTATTCTCTTTATCTATCTCTTACGGTTTGGCCGCTGAAACAGCACCACAGACAGACGGACGGACGGACTTGTCTAATAGATAAGAGATGAACACAATAAAAAATAAAAATTGCTTTATCGTTCGAGCTAACTAAATGTCAAGTGATACTACGCTACAATGCTGCGTAAGCATTTAATTTCATTTTTATAATATAATAAAATAAAATAATGCAATAAATATGTAATGTCTAATGCCATCCAGCGTGGCATGCTGCAAGCATAATACTGCCGTCCTCAAGCTAAAATGCGGTTAAATGACAAAAGCAACTTTTGAGATATGGCCAAAAAACGTCGCGTAAACTTTAAATTGTTGCTATTTTGTAACCATTCATCACATGACGGATTTTAGACTTAAACTATAAAAGATATTAATACTTGTTAAAGACAGATTGATAGAGGATTTAAAAACTGTATAAGATGCAATTTAAGAAAAATCGACCACATGTCACTTAGCCGTCCTTTAGTGTAAGGACGGCAGAATAGACACCTTTGCGCCAGGGACGACATGGGGTAGTACTTGAATATATTTAAGTTAATTGGATTGTATTTCATTATTTTTTTTAATCCTTGTTTTTTGAGTGTGTATGCTGTTGGTCGCAGATGACCTTTACAGCGTCACCGGGTTTGGGGACGGCGAGATCCTAAGGGGACCTCAAGCCGGGGAATTAACGAGTGCCTCTAGAGGTATTCCATGCTGATGGCATCTCCCCACGGGGGGAGTCCCCTCTCCGTCTGGACACTCTAGACCATTCCAACCTGAGAGGGGTTTCTTCTGAAAGCATTAATATCTATAATATATATAAAACTCAAAGGTGACTGACTGACTGCCATAGTGATCTATCAACGCACAGCCCAAACCACTGGACGGATCGGGCTGAAATTTGGCACGCAGGTAGATGTTATGACGTAGGCATCCGCTAAGAAAGGATTTTGATCAATTCTACCCCCAAGGGGATAAAATAGGGAGTGAAAGTTTGTATGAAACTTTGTCAATTTTACACCGATCGGGCTGAGACTTTGCATACAGGTATAAGAAGAATCATATATGAATGTCATTGTGTATAATACAAGCCTGAGAACAAAAACTGTAGTCTTCTTCTTCAGCTCTCCACCGAAGCGAAGCGAGAACAGGCCGCTAGTTTTCAAATAAAATTTTATGTGTTTTAAAATAAAATAAACATACCTGTTTCTTTACACTATGTTGGACCTGCAAACCAACACGTGTTGCACAATCCTCAGTCACCCATTGTTAACATCACAAAAGGACTTTTTTTCTAGGCCCATTTACGAAAAGGACCTTTTCTCTCCAACGCGCGGGAACGGTTTTACTTTCTACGATTTTTTGCTACTGTTTTTGCCAACCGAAGAATAGCAGTTCTAGCCGCATTTTTTTAATCCAATTAAAAATATTTTTTCATCCCACCACCTCGGAAAGTGTAATTTTGCGCTTCGAAATCTGGCTGGAAAACTCTATTTTATTCGCTTGAGCGGCAAAGTAGATTGAATTTAGAACATCACATATAATGAGTACTCAATATAATTGTAAATTCAAAACGTCATTAAACCTATTTAATGTAACCTCTATGGTGCCAAATTTATGATTAGAACTTTTTAAATTGTGAAAAAATTTAAATTTGGAACCTTCTTGGTTTCTTTGTTTTATTTGCGTGCTTCGCGCCATTCTAGTTTTTCATGTTTTATTGCTTAAATATTTTGTCATTATAAATTGTTTTCTTTTTCATTTTGTCATTTCCTCGCTGAGGTGGGATGAAAAGTTACGTATTGCACTCGAGTGGAAAGATTTTTCACCTTGTGCTCGTTTGTTTCCCTCGCTGACGCTCAGGATTCTAATTTAGAATCACTCGCTGCGCTCGTGATTCAACTTTAGAATCCTTCGCTTGCTCGGTCATCCAAATCGAGCACGCGGTTAAAAAGGAACTTTCCACTCTTGTATAATAATAGTTATTTATTATACAAGAGTGGAAAGTTCCTTTTTAACCGCGTGCTCGATTTGGATGACCGAGCAAGCGAAGGATTCTAAAGTTGAATCACGAGCGCAGCGAGTGATTCTAAATTAGAATCCTGAGCGTCAGCGAGGGAAACAAACGAGCACAAGGTGAAAAATCTTTCCACTCGAGTGCAATACGTAACTTTTCATCCCACCTCAGCGAGGAAATGACAAAATGAAAAAGAAAACAATTTATAATGACAAAATATTTAAGCAATAAAACGTGAAAAACTAGAATGGCGCGAAGCACGCAAATAAAACAAAGAAACCAAGAAGGTTCCAAATTTAAATTTTTTCACAATTTAAAAAGTTCTAATCATAAATTTGGCACCATAGAGGTTACATTAAATAGGTTTAATGACGTTTTGAATTTACAATTATATTGAGTACTCATTATATGTGATGTTCTAAATTCAAATCTACTTTGCCGCTCAAGCGAATAAAATAGAATTTTCCAGCCAGATTTCGAAGCGCAAAATTACACTTTCCGAGGTGGTGGGATGAAAATAACTATTCTTCTCATTTGAATCGTAAGCATGTAAGTAATATTGTTAATTTACTCACAGTTCATGAAGTAACTGAATTACGCAAATATTATGTAATGTTATTTCATTCTTGCATAGGTAGGAAAAGGACAAAAGACCATATTTTTTGATGATCATCATCAGCCTATTAATATCCCCACTGCTGGGGCACAGGCCTTCCCTAAGGATGGAATAGGGAGATTGGGCCATGACCCACCGTGCGGGCCCAGTGCGGATTGGTGGGTGCTAACGACTGCAGATGCAGCCGGGACCAACGGTTTAACGTGCCTTCCGAAGCACGGAGGAGCTCGAGATAGTAAATTTTTGGTCACCCATCCAATGACCGACCACTGCGAAAGTTGCTTAACTTCAACGATCGCAGCCGAACGCGCTAACCACTTGCGCCATCGAGCTCATTTTTTGACGATAAATAACAAAAATTAAACTAGTTCTAACGGGTTAATGCACGAAACTTTATTTATTTATTGACGTTTCGCAGCCTTTTCAGGTCTGCATAGTCAGAATGATTATTTATTTAATTTTGTCCAACTACCTTCGAAAGACTTTTGTTGAACGTCAATAAATAAATAAAGTTTCGTGCATTAAACCGTTAAAACTAGTTTTATTCAAATAAAAAGTGAACATGATCTTACTTTAACGTCTTGATAGAAAAAAAAACTTTTTATTATTAAGTTGAATTATGTACTCAAATTGCTATTTAAATAATTAAGTTAAATTATGTACTCAAATTGCTATTTAATTATATCTCAAAAATATAAGTTATATTTCAAGGAATAACTAGTTTATTTTTATTTTACAATAATGTGTGTATTAAATATATACACAAACACAAAACCATTGTAAGCATAAATAAAGACTATTTTTAAAGGTTGCATGCTTGTATACCTGCACGCATTCCCACACTATCTCATGTTGTCTCTTTTACTCATATAAAAAACTTACTTTCGTCCCGTTCTCACTCACTCCAATGAATTTGATCTCGACGTCATCTTTCACTCTCACTATCAAACGCAGTACAACTGAAATTTGAAGATAAATAATAATTAATACTTACTATTATTTTGTAAGAATTAAGTTGTTTAAATCTAAATAAAAAATTTAATGCACTGACCATTATGCTGCCGCGGCCCTGACGGCCGTGTCAAATTTTCTGTAGGCTTTCTTAAGCTGCAAGGCAGTGCCATCTTTTCGCATTGTAGGTAACCTTCAATGTACTAAAGGGTATGTAGTAGGTATTTTTATGTGTAAGGTAACATAAATAATTTTAAAATTTTCGAAATGGCTATTGAAGCGCCTCCACAGTCAACCTATTACGATACACCATTAAATTTTGGAATTAATAATATCAGAGAAGCAGAGCACTGTGTTTTTCCTTTTTCAATTGGAGAACTCAGGAAAGGCAGACTCCATTTTTAACCGACTTTAAAAAAGGAGGTTCTGTGTTAGACTGTATATAGATAATATACATATTTGTTTATGTATGTTCACAGATTTCTCCGTCAATTGTGGACCGATTTCCAAAATTCCTTATTTATTCGAAAGAATGCACTTCCGAGATGGTCCCATTAGAACAAAGTCAGAATCTGATGATGGAATCCGGGGAAATCGAGGGAAACCTTCAAATTTCAAAGGCACGCACGATGTTTTTTTATGTATGTTCAAACACGCGGATCAGACGCCCGCTCCGTGCTCCCGCTTAACGCAGCACAGGCTCTAAGGCAGCAAGATTACTGTTGCATTTGCTGTATTACACCACCTCTTTGTAATTTTTGCTACTGAAATTCATTCAAACTTAAGAATAAGTGAGATTAATTAACTACCGAGTCTTACTAAAAAAAAGTGGATGCCAATTTATTTTTTACCCTAAATACAATCTCAAAAATATTTTTTCTGTGATTGGCAGAACATGAAAGCCGTAACTTGAAACAGACAACACATCATCAGCAGCCTCTTAATGTCCCCACTGCTGGGGCACAGGCCTTCCCTATGGATGGAATAGGGAGATTGGGACCCACCACACGGGCCCAGTGCGGATTGGCGGGTGCTAACGACTGCAGTTGCAGCCGGAACCAACAACTTAACGTGCCTTCCGAAGCACAAAGGAACTCGAGATAGAAATTTTTGGTCACCCATCCAATGAACGACCACTGCGAAAGTTGCTTGACTACAACGATCGCAGCCGAACGCGCTAACCACCTGCGCCGAGCTCTTCAGACAACACATATGCTTAACAAAATCAACCTATTCCAATATTTTATCTGATCCCGTGAGATATACTAGCTGTGACGTAAATCGTTCAGCTGGATGCGCCCGCGCACTTTCTTCGGTGCGGAATGGCGCGACGTCATCCCGTTCTAGAGAGAGACACAACGCAACGACAGAAACAATGACGATAGGCGTTTGTTTTTTTTTGCGCCCGTCGTCGAATATCGTATCGTAACTTTACTTTCTTCGAGTTTTTACTCACGTGGTGAGCGATTCGTTGACTCCGAGTCTGATTAGGGCTGTCGTTACTCCAATGACATTTTGTATTTTTTAAACAGACAGCATAGCCATTTAAAAAAATGGATTGTAATTTTTGGGTCATGTCCTCAATTGCCAATTCATTAAATCAATCTTTATCGTACGAAAGATCTTGTTGTCAGCTATATACCAGTATTCCTGCTGATATTTGAAATTTTTGCTATAAGTATATTTACATTTGAATTAAGAAGTGCTGTTTTGGAGCAAAAACGGTAATTTAGGAATGAAAATTTAATTAGTCAATTTATCAGACGCTTTTCATTTTATTTTTATTTTATTCTCTCAATAAAATTACCAATTCCACATTAAGCAGCTGTAGGAATATTTGTTAAGCTTTATTTATTTTCATAATTTCTATCAATTTTTTTTTTTTTTTGATTCCTCCCAGGCGGGGGAGCGGGTGAGAAATCCTCATGGATACTCTACAGCCGGCTGCAAGGTTATGTCAGACTCGTACTGACTAAAAAACACCCGTAGGGGCTGCCTCTGGCCGGGAAGGCCTCTAAGGCTTCACCGGAAGCGATCGTCCCCCAGGGGGGGGGGGAGCGACGCAGGGGGGGGGGATTTGGTATTATAGGCATCGTCTTTATACAACGCAAGTAAATACGCTAGTCCGCGCGAACTTTGTTCATACAAATCAAATCGCATAACGCAAACGTCAATTGGGGCATATATTCTACATTTCCTATGTTTCATCACAAGTATTAACGTAAGTTCACGCGATTCGCAAATTCTTTTCAATTAGGTCGGTATACAACACTTAACAATATATTTTTCAGAGAAGATGTCTTCAACTCCATACAGTGCTAAAGGCATAATTCCATCTTTGTCAATTTTTTTAAATTCAAATAGAGACAGATATAGGCTTAAACATGATTTTAAATTTGAATAAAGAACTTTGGTGCAAGTAGACCTAATGGCACGATTACATTTGGTCGCTAGCCCGAATACGAGTGTCAATGGAATTCGGGTAAACGCCTAAGTGTATAATGCGATTCAAATAAGAATGGGAAAGCCAATGACCTCTATCTGTCAAATGTCGCTTGAAAAGTACGGTTTGCAAAAAAAAACGTGGAATCTTTTTTTTAGCACTCTGCTAATTCTTAAATTATTAAAAACCAAACATTTGTAAACAAACAATAACGAATATTGATGATTAATATCTGCTGATATATTTTTTTCACTTATTGAGCAAATGAAATGTCACTTTAAGTTGCGTTCAGAAACTCGATTTCAAACTTTCGTTTACATAAAGGATACATGTTTGTATGTGACCTAGTAATAGTGCATGATTATTCTTAACTACTCCGGTGGTAATGCAGAGATGAGCGAAACAGAAGAACTAGATTGTGATTAATGTTTTTACTCACAGTCTTAATAAATAAATATTATTAAAAATCGGTGTTTGTTTTTCTCAATCTTAGAAGGTACATACTTGTTTTTTTTTTAAACACTATATTATTAATCAACGAAGTGTTTATATTAGAAGGTACATACCTACTTGTATATATAAAAAAAATACATTGCTGCTTTTTTTTGAAAAAAAAAAACAAGTATGTACCTTCTAAGATAAACACTTCCTTGATTAATAATATAGCTGCCGTAAATAAGTTTTATTAAATAAAAATTTTTTTTTGCTCACTCTACCTATTTGTATTGAATTGACAGCATCACAATATGGCGCCCAGCCGGTCCTATTCTTAGTTGAATCGCATTATAAATGAACGGAGACGAGTACGCCCGTATCCGTGTAGTTTTTGTTTTAGTTACCAGCCACCGTCTTCCAGCCTGTATTCCAGTGAAAATATTGTTTCGAGTACCCGAATTCGAGTAATGTCTTTCGTGCACAAGAACACGGGCGAACGACGAAGTGTATTTGTCTTTTGAGTTTTTCGAGTGTGTATGCTGTTGGTCGCAGATGACCTTTTCAGCGTCACCGGGTTAGGGGACGGCGAGATCCTAAGGGGACCTCAAGCCGAGAATTGGCAAGTGCCTCTAGAGGTATTCCAGGCGGATGGCATCTCGCCATGGAGGGAGTCTCCTCTCCGTCTGGGTGTAATAGGTTTGATGACGGGGTACAGTAAACGAAATTCTATTTAGTCCGTCAGTTAGATGATCAAAAAATAATGGACACGTATTTTTTCTTTGGGCAATCAACCAAAAAATGACAAAGTTAAAGCGCGTCAAAGTTTGGGAGTAGGAGCTCGTGACGTCACTTTTGAGTGAATTTTCACTTATAAGTGTACTCAAACGTGACGTCATGCGACTTTTCAAATCAATATATCTCTGCAATATTTATATAATGTGAAAAAAGAAAAAATACGTTATCAACACTTTTTGATAATCTACCTGATAAACGAAGAAAAAAAAATAGTCATCATCCCTATTGAGCCATAAGAAAGCTTAATATTACTAGCTGACACAGCGAACTTCTTACCGCCATAAAAATAGGGGCAGGTCGTAGAAGAGAAAATTTAGGGTTGTATGTATTTTTTAATAACACATTATAAAAAAAAATATTGTCCAAAAAAAATTGTGGGTGTGTAACGTAGTGTTCTATCAATTTCCTGGGATAACATTCCACATTTGAGAACACTACGTTACAATACCCAATAGTTTGAATTTAGGCGCAGGCGCACTGTAGGTTTCAGAAAACTACGTTACAGGTGGACAACTATTATCACTTAATGATATGAAAAATAGATAGCAGCCGATGCTCAGACCCACGGAATATGCATATAAAAAATCATAAAAATCCCGCCGTTTCGGTGGAGTATGGTAACTAACATTGTGACCATACTCCTCCGAAACGGCCGTGACACGAGAATTTTATATATAAGATGTAGGGTTATTGGAATACAGTAGCATCCCTGGTTAATTGGTGAAAGAGGTGTTAAGTGATATTGTGCACGCGCACTTTCGACGCCAATGACTGATGGGGACAGTTTTTCATTTAAAAAGCTGTTCTGCTTGAACAGTCGCGAGAGAAAACGCGCGCCGGTGGACACCCGCCTTTTGTTCTAAACCAGGTTGAAATACCGACGTTTCCCCCTTTCCAAAATCCAAAATTGATTACGCGGCTGATTAATTAGAAATGCTAATAGTTTTCAGTTGTTCCGATTGATTGTTTTAGAAACTGTAGGAGTTCTAAATTGATTTTTAAGCTTCGCTAATTGGAATTGGTGATGTTGTGGTAGCATTACTCATAGGTAGCGGCGAACGTTTTGAACAATACCACAGACAAATAAAGGAGATGGCCCACTCTTCATACATTTCTTAGGTTATGGTTTTGTCTTTTTTTTTGTCTCTATTATTTTGGTGTGTCCAAATTTTCATAGGCAAAGAGCCAAGCCCACACAGCCTCTTGTGTTATTAATATTTTTCATTTTTTGTTTTGTGCTGGACTGCTATGGGCGAGGGATGCGAGGTCCAGATTGTTTTTTGTTTTTGTTTTGTGTATTACTTAATACACATTTGTAGATATACCACACCAAACCAATGAAAATACTTAGATAGGACAAACAATCATACATTATTCCTGTGAGTAAACTTACTTTCCAATTACCATAACAACAGTACCCATAGCACGACCCAATATCGAATTCGAATAGTTTGCGAGTCCGAAATGTCATTTACATGACAATGACATTTCGGACTCGCAAACTATTCCAATTCTGAGAGTAATATTTTCTCTGATTCCCAGACCTTCCAGCACGTTAGTTACAACTGAAATTATTTGAAGTTTACAATACTCACAAAACAAAAATATCTACTACATTAAGAAATAGTTATAACTTACAGTTAGATTCGCGGATCTCTCAAAGGTCCAGCAATAGTGAACATTATAAATACCATATGCAGAGCTTTATAACTGAACAATGCACACGTTCTTTGCCCACGTGTGTGTAACGTGCGTGCGTTAAGAAAAAAAAATGCCATCATTTTTTTCCACCCACACGTTGTGCTATTCAACTAGAGTAAAGTTCTTACAACAAAAACTATCGTTTGATCTAAATCGGAATTCTCGAGGGGTCGTTTTAAAGAGCAAAAAAAAAGTTTAGTAGAAAGAGAGAGGTTGAAGAAATCTGATTTTTTTTTCGTTCGCTCTTTCATTGGACTTTCTCTTGTGCTCAGGTAGGCGACACACACACAAAAAAACGGATTGCATCCCAGATCCTTCGATTGTGACATATCGTTTGGGTGAGGTCATGATTTCGTTTTCGGAGAACGCGGTTTCTATTCGTTAATGTTTTATATTTAGTTGTCTGCCACGTTCATCCATATTTTAGTTTTTTACCGTTTAAGATTTAGCTAGCGGTTGAGTGGATTTTAATACTATGTACAATTATCCTTACTAATATTATAAAGGCGAAAGTTTGTTTGGATGGATGGATGTTTGTTCCTGTTTCACGCAAAAACTACTAAACGGATTTTAATGAAACTTTACAGTAATGTAGCTTATAGATCAGAATAACACATAGGCTACTTTTATCCCGAAAAAAATGTTAGGTTCCAGAGGGATTTCCAAGAAACTTAGTTAACGCAGACGAAGTCGCGGGCGACCTCTAGTATTATATAAACAATATATCATTGACTATGTATAATTTACCAATAAGTTTACCCCTTCAGGTTCGAGTGGTCTACAGGCTACAGACGGAGAGGAGACTCCCCCCGGGGGGAGATGCCATCCGTCTGGAATACCTCTAGAGGCACTGGCCAATTCTCGGCTTGAGGTCCCATTAGGATCTCGCCGTCCCCAAACCCGGTGACGCTGTAAAGGTCATCTGCGACCAACAGCATACACACTCAAAAAAAATCAATAAGTAAGGCCTTATCCACTACTCTTTAGCTCTCCCTCAGATTCTTGTGGTCTAGAGACTCCAGACGGAGAGGAGACTCTCCCCGTGGGGAGATGAATACCTCTAGAGGCACTCGCCATTTCTCGGCTTGAGGTCCCATTAGGATCTCGCCGTTCCTGAACCCGGTGACGCTGTAAAGGTCATCTGCGACCAACAGCATACACACACACAACAAAACCATTTAGCTCTGGAATCTTAGGACACACCAACAAAAACACAAAATTACTAAAAGGTAGAGTTAATTTTCTTTGGACTTCTGGAATGTGAAATTACTTTTCCAGACATTAGTTCCTATCTAACTCTAGTTATCTTTTCTAGAAATTCATTATGTTCTATAACACACCGCTCTCGTAGAGAAAAGGTGCATTCAGACTACACTTTATTATTATAGCACGACAATATCAAGCACTGTATATTTCACATGCACCTCCTTCCTAACACTCACGCTATACTATGTCGTAAGGGCTTTGCAATACTCGCTAATTTACAAAGCGCAATAGTATAAATATTACCAACACATACCAATTAGCTTAGCCCCAAAGTAAGCACTGTAAGACTTGTGTTATGGGATACTAGGGTAACGGATAGAATACTTAAATTGTATTTATAAGTATATTTAAATAGAAATACGTATTAAACATCCATGACTGGAATACAAATGCTCGTTATCATCACACAAACATCTGCCCCCACCGGGATTCGAACCCGGGATCTCTCGAGTCGGCGACACCATGAAACCCGGCGTAAAAACCACTCGACCACGGAGGTCGTCAAATCAAGTTGTATAGCCTAGTTTAACCGCACTTTGAGCTAGGATCAAAAGGAAACATGGAATGCGCAAAAGATTTTATCAATGAATATGGATAGGAATATCAATGGACAACTTTTGTGATCCAGCGCAGAGCGTAGGCGATGAGATGGCAACCTGCCACTATTGTTTGTAAACAGCTTAGATAACACCTTTGCCAATTGTAATTACATCGTCAAAGTGTGACTATTGACTTATAAATGTCATACAATTAAATTTATTAGCAATATTGATGTTTAGATATTTGTTACTCAATCACGCAAAAATGGCAGAACTTACTTAGATGGCTTTTGGTACACATACAATTAATAATCTGGATAGACACACAAGCGCGAAATCTAATCTCCAATATTGTATTAAAATAAGACTTTATTAAATAAACAGAGCATTGGTACATATACAGTTAATAATCTGGATAGACACACAAGCGCCAAAACTAGTCTCCAATATTGTAATAAAATAAGACTTTATTGAATAAACAGAGCATTGGTACATATACAGTTAATAATCTGGATAGACACACAAGCGCGAAAACTAGTCTCCAATATTTTATTAAAATAAGACTTTATTAAATATACAGAGCATAGAAATGAGGAGTTGAAGGCGTTAATGCATTGGCGTGCTCGGTCTGTGATCGTGTACGTCGAGCAACTTTTGCAATGGTGAATAACGGGATGGGAGACCAAAATTTACAAGGCGGTGCACCTCCGTGCTTCAGACGCTAAGCCGTTGATCTCGGCTGCATCCGCTACTGTTAGCACCCACCGATTTTCTTTAGGTGTTAGTGAGTTTTGGGAAATTCTTTCTTAGCACGCAAATCATATTAGCTATATACAAGCAAACCAGTGAACCAAATGTTCACAAAATCAAAAAAAAAAAAGGTATTTAATTAATTGAGAACTTCGGAGATTTTGTGTGGTTTCGTTTGAAATAGAAATCACGTGATTTCTCGAAAACCGGAAGTGCTACGTTACTCACATCCGGTTTGTAGTCTTATCAGACTATTCTTAACTTATAACTTAAACATTCTCTATATCTATCTCTGACGGTTTGGCCGCTGAAACAGCACCACGGACGGACGGACTTGTCTAATAGATAAGAGATGTGCCAAATACGTTCAGCGATTTGAGCTGTGCGTTGATAGATCAGTCTTTAACGGTTGCCTTTTATATATATAGAAGAAGATAACTCATAGCGAACACCACCTTTATACAGTCTAACGTGTGAAGGTCCATGGCCATTGAGATTGAGTCTGTTACTCCTCGTTTACACCGAGGTATAATACATGTGTTGAAAACTATCATCATCATTGTCAGCCTCTTAAAATGTCCTCCACTGCTGCTGCACAGGTCTTCCCTATAGGTGGAAAAGGGAGATTGGGCCACACCACCACGTGGGCTATGTGCGGATTGGCGGGTGCTAAAGGCTGCTAACATTGAACAAATTTTATACAATGTTTTAATGTTTTGTTCACACTGTTAAACATGTATAAAAGATGTCCTAAACAATACTTGCATCGAACTTGTTGGATAAACAAAATAATTATGTGAAATAAAAAACCAATTTTATACCAGTAAGATACCAGTTGCCTATGCAGTGTTAACGAAAGAATGTTTCAAACAGCCACAACAATTATTCTACGAGTTTTTTTTTAAAACTAGTATATGAGTTATGTTTTTATTTATTTTAAAGCATTTAACTGCTAGATGTTAAAATCTAAAGAAAAGTTTACTAGAAAAAAATCCACGCGGACCAGGCAGCGGACGGGACTCGAACCCGCACCCTTCGTAATCCGGGCGAAAGCCCTGACTATTATGCTACCACGGCCCTAGTCGCCGCGTCGAAATTTTCCTAGCCTTAAGCTGCAAGGTAGCGCCATCTCTTCGCGTTGTAGGTAACCAACAATGTCAAATGAATACTTTTTCAGCCGTGGTAGCATAATGGTCAGTGCATTCGCCCGGATTGCGAAGGGTGCGAGTTCGAGTCCCGTCCGCTGCCTGGTCCGCGTGGATTTTTTTTTCTAGTAAACTTTTCTTTAGTACATGACTTGTTTCTTGGTGAAAAGGAGCGGTTAGAAAAACTATTGGCCTCAAACATAGTCGTTAATCGTGTTAATTTGCGAAGTGCGTAAGCGAGAATGTTCATTGTTTCTTTGTTGCCAAATTCCATTCCATGCTTTATTAGGAGCGAAAGAAACTATAGAATACACCATAGGCCCAAACATGAAATTTTAAGGATCTGTGATCGTATTGTTATTGTTGAGGAGCTCGATGGCGTGGGTGATTAGCGCCTTCGGCTGCGATCATTGAAGTTAAGCAACTTTCGCAGTGGTCGGTCATTGGATGGGTGACCAAAAATATTGTATCTCGAGCTCCTCCATGCTTCGGAAGACACGTTAAGCCGTTGGTCTAATCTCCCCAATTCCATCCATAGGGAAAGCCTGTGCCCCATCAGTGGGGACATTAATAGGCTGATGATGATGATGATAATTTTACTGTTATATTTGCTGGGATTCATCCCCTAAAACTTGTATCATACATTTTTGTATCATGCAAACTAAAAACAACCCTTGCTGAGTTTCATGCTGGTTCTTCTCGGTACAAGGTCACCCCACCGTAGATTTGCGAACCAAGGGTTTAATTTTTATCTGTTCATAGGGTGCTTATATTTTATAAAGAAGTTCTTTTTTCATTATATAACTGCACTTGCATGAATTCAAGTTTGCAATATTAACAAGTATTTCTTTATCATGCCATAGTTTTCACCGCATGTAAGCGAATAGAATTTTTCGATTGCAAAGCGACGAGGTTTTATGACATACATTAAAGAAATTGGTATAATGACGGTTGCATCACAATACATTTACGAAAATTTATTACTTGTAAGGAAAAATATATATATAATTTGTTTCTTAAAAACAGTGATGTTCACACACTTAATACTAGAAACAAAAATAAACTAACTTTATCTGCTACTAGGCTTCACAAAATCAATAATTCATTTAAAGGTCTTTGTGTTCGCTTATACAATAAATTCCCAAGCAATATCCAAGAGTTAACCACAAATAAATTCAAAGATACTATTAAAAAAACACTTATTAAAAAAGCTGGGTTTGAATTGTTCCAATCATTCCAACAGGTTTTCTGTATTAAATAAATCAAGATGGTATTGACGTTGTAACAACATAATGATTTGTAAATGTTGTTACATTATGCTTTTAATGATGTGGAGTTTCTTCTCTCGTTTTTCTCCGCAACTAAAAAATATGTCCAATAACGAGTGGTAGGGAAAAAAATGTTTGGACGATTCAAAAGTGTTGTACTATACATCCAATTTGAATAAAGGTAAATTGATTTCTGATTTCTGATTGATACTGAAAAGTCTGAGATACCTAAGTTAGTTGTAAAAGAAACAGCTGTTTATTTATAAAAGTCGCACCTTCTATAAGTTTCTATTAATGGATAATAAAAAGCAACAACAACAGCAAAACTTTCAGTCTGCTTCGTTGTAGAACTAAACTGGGCTTGCATCACCCTCTCTCTAGAATCGGTTTTACTTATAATGCCATGAATGGCAAATTGGGAGACATTGACATATTTAACGATAGTCAAAACCGCTTATGACATAAGCTGCTGAAATTTCATCTCAGCCTCTTTAATATGAATTTTAATTTATTAATTTATACTTAATGCACAAGTGTACAAAGGCGGACTTAATGCCATAGGCATTCTCTACCAGTCAACCATAGGGTGTTGTGGATAAATAGTGGTAAGGTGCACAACTTACATGGAAATTACAGAAAGACGAACATATACAAATATGAAGCAGTCATATATATTACCACACATACATAAATAATTACTTACATATACATGCAAATATACATAATAATACATAATAATGACGACTAAATTTACTAATTTATTAATCTAATTTTATTTATTAATGATTTTTTTAATCAAATTTAATCTTACCCTAATTTAATTATTCAATTTGTTTAATTTTATTTTTTTTATATTGCTAAAAGACTGTCATTTTTATATTGAAAACTGTGTCCAACCGTAAGTGGCAAGCATATAATAATTATATTTGAGTTATTAATAATTATGCAATGTATGATATGTATTCTTGTATGTGTACCTAATCAAATAAATAAATGAAATGCCTAAACTCTCACAGTATTTCGTGTAGATTCGTACAGAATCGAGTGGTAAAACGAAAGCAGCGACGGGTGGTTTCGAAACCGCTGCGCCCGCGCCGCGCCGGTGTGAAAGGTGATCTCGTGTCATTACTGCGGCCTATTTCTTAATAGCTGACTTTCAGTTCTAGTCTCAGTTCGTATTCGAATCAAGAAAGTCTTTTTAGAGCATTAAACAATTGAGTATTTCCCTTTTCTTAAGCATTAAACTCTAGACTTCTATCTATAGAAGTTATTTGTACTAAAAAGTTAATTAGTTCTGCTTGTAGTCTATAGACCTCTAGAAGAAGAATTACTATAAAGTATACTTTATAGTAATCCTTCTTCCTCTTCCTTCTTATTAGTTCTTCTTATTTGTAATCCTTCTTGATAGTCATCCTTAATCTAAGCTATCGAGATGATTTTTCTACTTATTTTAATATGAGATTATGACTTTTTATTCTTGAATAATGAGTAATAAATGCTACCAAATAAAGCTGATACGAATTTTAAATAAATGAAGTAAAAATTATGCTATTTCTATTTTTTTGGAAATGTTTCAAAAGTACTTTAGTGAGATCAATTAAGTAGGAGAATTAAATCGAGATAGTGAACTTAAATCTAGGAGTATCCTGTATTTAACATCAGGTACGGTTACTTGTTAAAATGTCTGAAGGTCAAGTTCTACTTGGGACTAACCGGTTGGTTAAATCTTGGGAACAGAAAATGCGACTAGTATCGTCGAAAACTTATTCAAACCTGCAATTTCAAATCTAGGTCAAATCTTTCGAAATGGTGATAGTGCTGTTACGTATGATATGAATGAGCCTCTTTCGCTCTTTCACTCCCATTACAATGTCAGCCGCCGTTAACATAGACATCCAAATTAACTGCAATCATTTAAACGTCTATTAATCAATCCGTCTGACCTTTTCCCGATGTGATATAATACTATTATCTATTCATAAACGTGCAGATAATACGATAGCTGTCGAATTAACTTTCACAAGAACATTCTAAAATATAGCCTCCTCGTATCGTTGGTATTATTCAGAATTCGCGGCTATAAAAAGAGTCCACTTTTGTTATGATGTCACCCCAGTTTAGTTTAGGTTTTCAGGGTGGTATCCGCACTTAGTCCTAATTATTGGACCATTGTGCGTGCCTTGAAACATTCCCGTTTACTCCAGCCAGCCTAAGTTAGTCCAGAAGGAAAGCAGCTTTGGCAGGCTGCTGCAAGCTTCCGGAAGCGATGCTGGCGACTGGAGAAGTCGTGCCCGTTGGTCGGCCACACTCCTGCATTCCATGATGACATGCTGTGGCGTTTCTTCTGCCTCCATGCATCCTCTGCATAAGGGGCTGTCTGTTACTCCTATTGTAAATAGGTGTTTGTTTAGGGGACAATGACCAGTCAGGGTTCCTATAATCTTGCAAAGTTTGACCCTTTGTCACCCCAGTTAATGAGTTTCTTATTTATTATGTAATAAATCATCTGATTTACATCATTATCGAGAAGTGAGAGACTCGTTTTATGACCGGTCAAAATGATTTAATTTAGTGAATACCTAATGAGTTGTATTCATTTATAGAGAGCACCCACCAAAGTTTTCTGAGTGAATTTAATGCTCACTAAACATAAATCTTGAAAATATTGTTAAGAAACAAAATTATAAAATAAAACTATTTTTATGTAATGAATCACATCAGTAGTTATTTAGAAAAAACAAAGTGAATTTTAACAAACATATACTAACTACTAATTGAGGAGCTTCGACAAAAAAATGGGTATTGACACAGGAAACGGCGGAGTACCAATATTTCTCTAATTCCTTAAATTATATATCTTAACTAGCTGACCCAGCGAACTTCGTACCGCCCTAAAAAAATAGGGGTTGTCCAGCGGACAAAATTGTGAATCTAAACCATTCTCAGATCCCCTTGAACACACACAAAAAATTTCATCAAAATCGGTCCAGTCGTTTAAGAGAAGTTCAGTGACATACACACTCACAGAAGAATTATATATATAAAGATTTTACAACATAAAGAAAAGGCTGATAGCATTTAATGATTGACTTATTTATTGTTTCTTGTCCGAAATAATCCCAGATGATTTTATTGTGACGAATAAGCTCACAGTGTAACACAGATGCTATTTTTCAGTAATAAAAATCTTGCTTCAACACTATAAAAGGACCCAGATGATGCTATGATTCACACGGTGCTCGTAATCTTTATAATCAAAGTTGGCGCTCTGACCCAAATCTATGCAACCGTCGTCGAGTACTTTCATTGTGAACGCTAACTGCACGCACACAGGCACACACATACGCATTGCCGACGTTGAAGTAAACACAACGAACGGAGAACGCACACATACCTACAAATCTCATGTAGAACTAACGCAGGCAGAAGCAAACCTACGAAACAAACACACGAAAACAAATGACTGAAGCCTAACAAATAGCAATAGTGATTAAAAAGCTCACAGATCAGAGTATTGGTCTAATCACTTGCAAATTAAGAACGCAAGCGCTGAAACTCGTGCATACATACAAACAGACACAAATGCGAATGTTAACATTGAAACTATGACGCACACTAGGATGTTTTCGTTAGACGATCTAGTATTGTACTTCGCCACTGGCACAAGAGGAGATGTGTTTAATGCTATGAATCAAGAACTAGGACATGGTCCTCACCTACTTCTGATTAATTACAGGAACGTTAAGAATACTAATTAAATTAGAGATACTCCAAATAAAGATTGCTCCAGTTTCCTATGTTCTATCAGAATAAAATATGAAAGATGCATACGTAATCGTTAGAAAGAACGCGCTAATGCCTTCGGTGTTATGCTAAAGGACGTAATAGTGAAAGTAAGTGCCGTGCGATTGCAATAAAATTGTATAGCACGAAGCATCAGAAAACACAACGACATGAATCATCAAAAGGCGATTAGGCAAATAGGAAAATGAGCATAACATACATCGTAATATTGTCATCTGCGTTTGTGTAACCCCTTTTAGTATTGTTTTGGTCTATCGTTAACGTTGTGTCGTTTAACAATTAAATATTCATCTTAATTTCCATAAAGTATTATGGTTCCATTACTGGAGTTCCGATCACTGCGAACGACTCGGAATCTCACTTCGACATTGTTACAAAATAATTGCTTGAAGCCACCGCTCATCGTTCAATTTCTACGTCACACGAACTACCATAATCTGTTCATAGTCATCCATTATGCAACCGTGACGCAACCGAATCGAGTTCAGCGAAAGTTGCTACGGCAATTTCACTCGCCTCCCTGTCTTTCTCTGTGGCGTCTGTCCTTGTCCCACCTATGGCATAGCCGATAGCCACCTCTCTTTCGGTTATCAACGAATCCTGTGTCTTTATCGGTCGCGATGCTTCTGCGCATGCTGCTTTCTCTTTCGATAACATCTTCACGCTTGGCGTGGGCCATTTTTTCGGATTCGCACGCGCTGGAGGCGTTTATACGTAATCAATTGTTTCCTCTCTTGTTTGATCAAGTAGTAGCCTCGGGAAATGTTGTTATGCTACTTTAACTTGAATAGCTGTGCTTAAAATAACTCTGGCAACTTGATCGAATATTTTAAAAGAGAAAATAAAGGAAACTTATTCATGGATTTGTTGTTTTGTTTTTCACGTAATTAAAATGAATACACTTAACTGTAGGTTTTTTTATGATTTATGTCATTTTTTATTTCTTATGTTTTTACGTACATCTTTCATTTAATAATACTTACTATATTCTTTGATAATTTACACGCCTAGATCTATATATATAAAACTCAAAGGTCACTGACTGACATAGTGATCTATCAACGCATAGCCCAAACCAATGGACGGATCGGGCTGAAATTGGGCATGCAGGTAGATATTATGACGTAGGCATCCGCTAAGAAAGGATTTTGATCAATTCTACCCCCAAGGGGATAAAATAGGGAATAAAAGTTTGTATGAAACTTTGTCATTTTTAAACCGATCGGGCTGAGACTTTGCATACAGGTATAAGAAGAATCATGTATGAATGTCATTGTGTATATTACAAGCCTGAGAACAAAAACTGTAGTCTACACTTCAGTTCTACACCGAAGCGAAGCGAGGGCGGGCTGCTAGTACCATATAAACTGGACGGAAGTGCCGAAAAAAATATCTACTACTTATAGTAGATATGCTCGTCGCTTAGTAGGTCACGGCAGTCCTAAACATTCCAAAAATTTGTTAATCAGTTTTTGACGTGACAACGTCTTAAATTAGGTTGCGGCTGGGAGTCACTTATGAAAAAGTGTAACGCTCGGTAACGTTACGATGAGTCTCTCGTGTTAAGTTTAAGTTTACATGTACAATGTTTTAGTAAACAAAATATATTTCTATAGTTAAAATTTGTGCAATTCTTATTTTCATTCAATTCCTTGTTCCTATTGTGCAATTTAATTATATTCATATCAATAAATATTCTACCGAGAAAAAGACGTTGTCACGTAAAATCTTCGCCCGTAAAACCGACTTTACAGGCAACCATTTTTTTTTTTTTTATTTTAAAGTCATAAATTTTATATCACTTACATTTGTAATGGAAAGTGACTTCATGAGTTATCTCATATTGAAGTCATTTTTCAATTTGACGACTCTGTATATAATACAGGGAGTTAAAAACAGCCCTTGCTGAATTTCTTGCCGGTTCTTCTCAGTACAAGGTCTCCCGCCGTAGATTTGCGAACCGATGGCGTAGCTTTTCGACATTCACAAGTGCTTATAACAGCTTAGACTGAATAAAGGATATTGAATTTTGTTTTATTTTTTAATGTTTATGTCAGTGAAACATCGAAAGGTACGCAGTATTGCGCTGGTAAATAATAAATAAATATGCAGTTTCTTCTGTGCAACTTCATGACCTCCGTGGCCGAGTGGTTTGTACGCCGGGTTTCATGGTGTCACCGACTCGAGAGATCCCGGGTTCGATCCCGGTGGGGGCAGATGTTTGTGTGATGAATACGAGCATTTGTACTCCAGTCATGGATGTTTAATATGTATTTCTATATAAATATACTTATATATACTGTACAGTATATGTATTCTATCCGTCACCCTAGCATCCCATAACACACGCCTTACAGTGCTTACTTTGAGGCTAAGCTAATTGGTGTGAGTGTTGGAAATATTTATTTATTTATTATTATTTTACTGTATTTAATACGAATTATACTATGTACATACTTTCCGTTTTGGATAAAACTCCTTTTAATGTGGAGTCATCCCTATTCGTACGTTTCAAATTATTTGCGAAATTGATATTACGTGACTGTAAATACACTACTTCAGTAATGGTTATACATTTGAAAATTAGACAAAATTCACATGTGTAACTGCCGAGTATACTCAGCATCTTGAATTAAACATATAACCACATAATTAGTTCTTAGCGATAGCTATAAATTTATAAAACTACACTATTAGATGTGAAGCCAGAGTTTGTACAATTTAATTTATCAATTTGTAATCAAACTAGCTGACCCAGCGAACTTCGTACCGCCATATAAATAGGGGCAGGTGGTAGAAGAGAAAATTTAGGTTTGTATATATTTTTTAATACCACATTATAAAAAAATAAATACAGTCCAAAAAAAATAAGGGGTGTGTAACGTAGTGTTCTATCAATTACCTGGGATAACATTCCTCCTAAACCATATGAGAACACTACGTTACAATACCCAATAGCTTGAATTTTGGCGCGTAGGCGCTTTGTACTTTCAGAATACTCCGTTAAAGGTGGACAACCATTATCACTTAAGGATATGAAAAATATATAGTAGCCGATTCTCAGACCCACGAAATATGCATATAAAATTTCATAAAAATCGGTCAGGTCGTTTCGGAGGCGTATGGTAACTAACATTGTGACACGAGAATATTATATATATAAGATTTAAAGTTTAAAGTCACTCTTTTGTAATATCAAAAAAACCTACCACCTTTTCAGTTCTTATTTAAATAATAATAAATAAAATAAAAAACATGTATTTCAAGACATGGTCTCATATATGTTAGTAACAATTTTTCTTAACCAATGTTAAGTATTTCATTACAATTTCAATCATCATTTTAACATACATAAACATAAACATATAACATGTTACATTTAAGTCGGGGAAAGGAACTTAAGAGAAAAAGGTTAACAACACTAATGAAAATGCAATGTCAACACTTACAAAATGCCACAATGAAATAAAAAAAGATTTGTTTGGTTCAACATTTATCACTATTAAATAAAACAGTTTTAACGGGTAATATGCACTGAATTTATTCATTCATTGACGTTTTGCATTATTTTCAAGAATGCATCGTCAGAATAATGACGTTTTCATTTGCATATAACCTATAAATTCAGTGCATATAACCTGTTAAAACTGTTTTACTTAATGTGTGATGTGCGTGAAAACCTAAGAAACAAATATTTATCACTGTTATTTAAATTGGGGAATAAAATCAACATTTACTTAAATACGCATTTCTTTATTTAATAACAATATTGCCTAAGTTTTTTTATAATTATACGTAATCCTAACTGGCATTCAACCATACCATAAGAATAGGTGTCACAATCATAACAGACTTATAAATAGAGCTTAAACCATACTCTTTATTGCAATATATAGTTTAAAACATATAGTCAAATACATAGTAAGCAAAGGTGGGCTTATCTTTAAAAGAGATCTCTTCCAGCCAACCTAGGTGGTGTCGGAGATTTAAAACTTAGCGGGAAACAGAAAGTGCAATAAAAATTAAACTAAAAATAATTTATTACTACTGTTATAGGAAATAGAATGGATAAATAATAGTTAAATAACCTTAGATTAAAACAAAAAGGTTTTGTTTTAATCTAAGTATATAACCATACTAGCGGCCCGCCCTCGCTTCGCTTCGGTGTGTAGCTGAAGTGTAGACTACAGTTTTTGTTCCCAGGCTTGTATTATACACAATGACATTCATCGATGATTCTTCTTATACCTGCATGCAAAGTCTCAGCCCGATCGGTTTAAATTTGACAAAGTTTCATACAAACTTTCATTCCCCATTTTATCTCCTTGGAGGTAGAATTGATCAAAATCCTTTCTTAGCGAATGCCTACGTCATAACATCTGCCTTCATGCCAAATTTCAGGCCGATCCGTCCAGGGCTTTGGGCTGTGCGTTGATAGATCACTATGTCAGTCAGTCACTTTTGAGTTTTATATGTATATATTTAAATCAGTTATGAGTTACCTAAATATGTGTAATATAATACTTATTCACTCATTTACTATTTAACAAGTGATCATTCCTATTTAATAAGTTATCATAATATGCTTTCAAAAGGAAGCTTCCGAGTTAAATAAATCAAGGGCCGGCTAGGACCCGGCGAGGCGAGGTGCGCGCGCGCAGAAGGCAGCCTTGCCGAACGAAAGCGCACCAAAGCCTGAGGAATGTCAGATTGCCAGCTCGGTTACTATCCCCTGCAACCTTGGGCGACCGATCGTACACTACAACTAGGCACTCACCACAGCCACGCTAAAATCCTCATGAATTCAAAGAATAAATATTCATACATATTTCAATGAATGTTTAATTAACTGTCAGTAATTACACAAATGTTATTTACAATAATAATAATATACAGAAACAATGAACCCTAAACTAAAAACCCTAAAAGATATAATATAATAACTAAAATATATTATTAAAAGGAGTCCCTTTAGGCAAGGTTCCGAAGATACTGGCAGCGTTCCCCCTTTGAATGGCTAAACTAATTCTTTGTTCTAGGTAGCTGCCAGCTCTTCGGTCTCCAGTGATGTCGACTAACCTTTTTGATATTTCCTTAGAAAACCTTATAGCGTTAGGACCCCACGGACCAAGGGTCACGACACCGAATGGGACAAAATCATATTCGGAATATTATATTTCAATGAATTACATTAAACAGATCAGTCCAGATTTGTTATCGTTGAAACGAAAGCTAAAAATAAGTAGGTGAATGAAATCGCCCCATAATCGTCAAATTACAGTTTCTATGAATATACCCTTTAATTTGACATTTACAAACTTTGATTAAGTATCCAAATATCATTCGAGAAATTAATAAGACTTTACAAACTCCAGGTGAGTTTATAATGACGATGTAAATATCTTTTAATATCAAATATCACTAAATAACAAAATAAATAAAAAAATCTTTTGATCCCACAACAATTAATACTGAATTTGGTTTCTGCCTATCCTCTCGTTACAAAATATTTTATGCGTCTTATATTTTTATCACGTCAAGTTTTTTTAATACACTCTCATTAAGTTATTTCGCTAACTTGTTACTGCAGTACCATGGTGTTATCATGGTGATGAGTTAATATTCGCTTTTTTGTATTAAACATTTAAGAAAGATATATCAAATAAGAAAGATATTTTAAAAGATAAAAATTTTGATAGTCACATATGCAGTGTCGAAGAAGATACTTGGTATTCATTTAAGAAGCTCGATGGCGCAAGTGGTTAGCGCGTTCGGCTACGATAGATGAAGTTAAGCAACTTTCGCAGTGGTCGGTCATTGGATGGGTGACCAAAAATTTACTATCTCGAGCTCCTCCGTGCTTCGGAAGGCACGTTAAGCCGTTGGTCCCGGCTGCATCTGCAGTCTGCCTGGGGGCCTGCGTGGTGGGTCATGGCCCAATCTCCCTATTCCATCCATAGGGAAGGCCTGGGGCCCCAGCAGTGGGGACATTAATAGGCTGATGATGATGATGATTCATTTAAAGCAGTAGTAAAAAAATTCTTGGGCAACCATAAAGATTATGAAGTAATTGTTTCCAATTTGTTGAAGAATCACCATAAGATGGGAGTGAATATGTCATAAAAAATCATTTTCTACATTCGCACCTGGATTGTTTTCCTGAGAACCTGGGAAGCGTAAGCGATAAACATGGTGAACGTTTTCATCAAGATTTAAAGATTTATGAAGAGAGGTACCAAGGTTTTTTGGATAAAAATATGTTAGGTGATTACTGCTGGTCTACATTAAGAGAAACTGATGCTAATCAGAATAAAAGAAGAAGTTATCCGTGTCATTTTTGTTTTTTTTTGTAGGTCACATATAAAAAAATGTTTAATACAAATATAGTAAATATATTTAAGAAAATTGACGTCCTATGCACGTTGCTACGCAACAGTTCAGAATAGGGATGATGACTAATTTTTTTTTCTTCGTTTATCAGGTAGATTATTAAAAAGTATTGGACACGTATTTTTTCTTTTTTCACATAATATAAACATTGCAGAGATATATTGATTTGAAAAGTCGCATGACGTCACGTTTGAGCACACTTTTAAGTGAAAATTCACTAAAAAGTGACGTCACGAGCCTCTACTCCCAAACTTTGACGCGCTATAATTTTGCATTTTATTGGTTGATTGCCCAAAGAAAAAATACGTGTCCATTATTTTTTGATCATCTAACTGACGGTATAAAGAGAATTTCGTTTACTGTACCCCGTCATCACCCCTATTAGACATTACTCTCTCGGGTAAGATGTATAAATAAATTCCGTTCGGTTATAAAATTAAAAAAAAACATCACGATATTCTTGATTATTAGCGATTACTAGCTAAATAGCTAAGGACAATTTGCTATCGATATTGATAAAAATCTTATAAATTAATTCGACTTAGAAATACTTCACTGAAAAAAAAAATTGAAATCCTTTTTTTTACTAAGCTACGATATAATAATAAATAATGTATAAAATAATCATATTTAAACTGATATATCACTTTAATGTTGCCAGAGGCATAACTAAAGTGATATATGAGTTCGACTTCATAATTCGACTATAAATTAATACTAATGTCATAGTTATTACTTATTGATATATACATATTATGCAGGTATATCTAAGCATGGAAGAAATAGAGTTATATATTATTTTAAACAACATTATTCCACCTTGATCTATACACAATCTATATTTCTGAATAAATAAATAAACAATTTTAATAGATCTCCTCTTTTAATAATATTTTTATATTTATTGTAAATCGACCTCAATAAATCTATTAACGTCGAGACATAACTTAGCCTTTAATGACACATTTCTTTCAATATAATTCTCACAACAACCTTGGTTGAATCGTAAACATAAATAAATACGTACGATGTGTATTTATAAATTTTATGTTAACATTTTGTATAATAAAAGAGTAAAAACTCTCCTTAATAACGTAGATAACTTCATATACTGACAGTTACTCAATTTTGAGTTAAAGTTTCAGTAAATAAAATAATATAATCTTTCATTTTGTCTTATAACATTCCACCGGCACAATCAATAATTTTTAATTCAAAACTGTAGCCGAGTGTGTTTGTCGATATGATAAAAATTATTGGTTTTGTAAATATTTACCAAAAATATTTATTTAATATAAAAATATATATATATATTATTATTATTTTTAATATTATTTTATTTTATAATATTTATTTTATTTTTTATTTTAATCTTCTATCTCGAGTTACTCCGTGCTTCGGAAGGCACCTTAAGCCGTTGGTCCCGGCTGCATCTGCAGTCGTTAGCACCTGCCAATCCGCACTGGGCCCGCGCGGTGGGTCATGGCCCAATCTCTCTATTTCATCCATAAGGAAGGCCTGTGCCCCAGCAGTGGGGACATTAATAGACTGATGATGATGATTTATTTAATTCCTTCCCAGCTGCTGAATTTATTTATTTGGTTTTTCGGGCATTCCCTTTCTCAGTGGAATGCTGACAAATTGCTAATAATAGTTTCTAATTTCACTATGTTCTGTGACAGCGACTAACTTCAGGGACCTCGCGAGATAGTCAAGAGACTCGTATTCTTTCATCCCAAAACAATAAATTGTTAACGAAGCCTTTCTCTTGAAAATGTCTAAAACATAGTTTAAATATATTAGGTTTAGATCGCGTCATCCTACACATAAGATATTTTCTTTGCAAGTTTATAAGAACAAAACTTCCTAATATAATCCTATCACAGATTAGTATCGTCTATACGATAACCTGAGGATAATTCTTCCCTGGACATTTTTTGGAACCGGCTTACTTGAATTGAGTAAAGAAGTCCAAAAAAATAATACTTGACATTGTGGGTTACCTACAATGCGAAGAGATGGCGCTGCCTTGCAGCTTAAGGCTAGGAAAATTTCGACGCGGCCAATAGGGCCGTGGTAGCATAATTGGTCAGTGCATTCGCCCGGATTGCGAAGGGTGCGGGTTCGAGTCCCGTCCGCTGCCTGGTCCGCGTGGATTTTTTTCTACTAAAACTTTTCTTTAGATTTAAACATCTAGCAGTTAAATGCTTAAAAATATATAAAAACATAAAAATATTACTTCATAATAAAATATAGTACACTTGTGCTTTTGCAAGTGTTTTTGTATTAATTGTATTATAATAATTTCTACTGAAAACTGCAGCCCATCAGAATTTTAACACATTCTCTAACCTAACCTAACCTAACCCAACACATTCCGCCTTTTTCCAAAACGCAGACATAAGTTTTAACCTAATCAAATGAAATGAAATGAAAAGTCATTTATTCAGTTAAGGCTGTTACAAGCACTTGTGAAGGCCAAGAAGCTACGCCATCGGTTGCCAAAACTACGGCGGGAGACCTTGTACTGAGAAGAACCGGCAAGAAACCCAGCAAGGACTGCTGTTTTCTCCCTGTATTGATATATACAGAATCGTCAAGTTGAAAAATGACTTCATCTTAAATATATTCAGTCCTAAATGTCCCTGTCTTCTATTTAATAACCAAAAGTGACAGTATCAATTTTACTCCAGGGTTAACTTTACGTTTTTATAATAAGACGGATTATGTCTACATATTTAAAGCAACAGTTTTGTTTAATATTATTTTAATTACTTTTCTTTCTGAATATTTAATTGTAACTTGTTTTGTGGGCTAATAAAATAAAACATGTAGGTTAAATATCATCATAATCATCAACAGCCTATCTTAGTCCACTGCTGGACATAGCACAGTGTTTTATAGAACCAAAAATATTTACACCTTAAGGTTTTTGCATAAATCAATTATTTAAACCCTATTAAAGGCAAGAGTTCAATTCCCAGATCACTATTTTAAGTAAAAAAAAGATATGAAGTAGCAAAGTTTTTGAAATTTGCGCATGAAAAAATTAACAATTTAATTTCCTCAAAAGACGGTTCCATATCTGTCCATGAGATATTTGCCAATTGCTAAGGAATTATTGATGGCATAATTTTGTAATTTTATTTTATTTATAAGTGTCCTAGTTTCCAAGAATTATAGTTTTTTTAAATTTCGATGTTTAATTTTTTTCTCCAAAAATCGGCAAAAGTGGAACCTGGATTTAGTACAGAAAGGTTCTATAAGCCAAGTTCTATCACCCATAAAAAAATCAAGTTTCACTTTTGCGGTTTTAAGAAGTTATGACAGAATTTAGATAAAGGTCAACTTTCATGATCTAGGGTTGTCACAAAGGTCAACTATGAGTTAAATGAAAATGTTAAATTTTTTTGTTATTAATACCGTCAATCAATTGAATAAATTATATTATATTATCATTGAATAAGTGTTGTACTTATAGACGAATACAATATACTAACATATACTACCTACCTAATGTAGATGTGATAATGTAGGAATACTTTATGTTTTAATTTTGACGACCATATTTTAATTTTGCCTTACACGCTAAATGGCAACGAAAAAATTAACTATGTTGTTTGAAAAAATTTAACACACATCCTATACTATAAACGAGCAATTATTGTATGTACCTATATAAATATATTGGTATGTAATTGGTTTCTCGGAAACGGATCTAACGATTGTGATGAAATTTTGGATTTAGAAATTCATTCACATTTAAAATCAATCTAGGATAGTGTCATCACCTGCCGGCACCTTATTTATGCCTATTGGTTGTAAGAGCTCGCAAACAGCTGAAGGCAAGGGAAATCGCTTAGAATATTTTCGACGTTGGCTGATATTTGCCATAGAAATAAACGGGTCTGATGATTCTAGAGCACGGTGAAAGAGGTCCGTCATTGTGGTTCTCCTGTTCATTTTTCGGCAATGATGATCTCTGTCTGAACGCTAGGATTTATTTCGGGACTCAGCTGCTTGTTCAGATAGCATACCGATGGGCAGTGCACTGGACGCAATAATTTCTTCACCGTGCATGAGAATTTTATAAACTGTTACTGTCATCGGGTGCCAACTATAAAAACGGACATATTTTTCAACCCTAGATCATGAAAGTTGACCTTTATCTAAATTCTGTCATAACTTCTTAAAACCGCAAAAGTGAAACTTGATTTTTTTATGGGTGATAGAACTTGGCTTATAGAACCTTTCTGTACTAAATCCAGGTTCTACTTTTGCGGATTTTTGGGAAAAAAAATTAAAAATCGAAATTTAAAAAAACTATATTTCTTGGAAACTAGGACACTTATAAATAAAATAAAATTACAAAATTATGCCATCAATAATTCCTTAGCAAGTGGAAAATATCTCATGGACAGATATGGAACCGTCTTTTGAGGAAATTAAATTGTTAATATTTTCATGCGCAAATTTCAAAAACTTTGCTACTTCATATCTTTTTTTTTACTTAAAATAGTGAACTGGGAATTGAACTTTTGCCTTTATTAGGGTTTAAATAATTGATTTATGCAAAAACCTTAAGGTGTAAATATTTTTGGTTCTATAAAACACTCGGTGTCAACCCTAGCATAAAAATTTAAAAAATAATATCTTCTAAACGCCGCAAAAGTGACACGTGGCTTATTTATGTATGATAGACCACATCCGTAGGTTTATTTCTATCTAAGTTCTAGGTTCCACTTTTTCGTTTTTAGGGAGAAAAAACAATAAATACGAAATACAAAAAAAAATGCTGCTCCCAACCAATGCATTTTTTTAAGCTAAAGAAACGCGTTTATAAGCGTCTGATTATGCCCGATTGACACATATTTATTAAAAAAATATATTGTTAATATTCACTTTATAAAAAAATATTCTAGATTTCATAGGTCAAAGGTCACGATAAGTTCATGATTTTTTTTCTCAAAAAGTATTTGAGTTAGACTTCTGTAAATTGAACTCAAGCCTTTTTTAGGGTATAAATAATCTATTTATGTAAGAACCTGAACATGTAAATTTTTTTGGTTCCATAAAACACTGTGCATAGGCCTCTCCAAATGCACGCCACTCAGATCGATCTTGGGCTACTCGCATCCAGCTCCTGCCAGCCACCTTGCGCAAATCGTCACTCCACCGTGCCTGAGGACGTCCTACACTACGTTTGCCTAGACGCGGTCTCCACTCCAGAACTCGTCTACCCCAACGGTTATCGGTTCTTCGGCAAATATGGCCAGCCCACAGCCACTTCAACTTGCTAATTCGGTGGGCTATGTCGATAACTCTGGTTCTCTGTCGGATTACCTCATTTCTGATGCGATCCTTCAGAGAAACGCCGAGCATAGCCCTTTCCATAGCGGTTAAATATAAAAAATGGTAATCTTTCTCTTTTTTTTTTATTATCATTCCGGTGATTCAAAGGCGAGATTGTTTCTTACGACTGCTTTATAAAAGTCACCTTCGGCGCACATGAGTCAGGGCACAGACGGACGCGGTGACCTTTCCTTTTTATTTTGGCTCTTACAGGTCGCCGGAAGTACTTATCTGGCTTCTCGGATACCTAAATCCTTTTTTGTTATTTACTTAGAAATGCTAGGTTTTTTTCTTTTTTAAATAACTCTGGAGTTATGGTTGTATTCTCCAAAGGAACCGGTTAAATGAGCGTGATAAATTTGTTGTTCACGAATCAAAATTAATTGCTAATCTATCTATCTTTGATTGATAAATATAATAAAGTTCACCTTATCCAAATTGCATGAACACATCATCATCATCATCATCGTCAGCCAATTAATGACCCCACTGCTGGGGCACAGGCCTTCCCTATTGATGGAAAAGGGAGATTGGAACCCACCACGCTGGTCCAGTGCGGAATGGTGGGTGCTAACGACTGCAAATGCAGCCGGGGCCAACGGCTTAACGTGCCTTCCGAAGCACTGAGGAACTCGAGATAGAAGATTTTTGGTCACCCATCCAATGACCGACCACTGCGAAAGTTGCTTAAGTTCAACGATACCACGACGCTAACCACTTGCGCCATCGAGCTCCTCTGCATGAACACAATCGAAATAAAAACATCAGAAATTTCCTATGCTACTACAATATTTAGATAATGATATGTAACAAATAAAATAGGTAATGTTATCAAGAAAGAAATGATTCATCTACATAAATGTTTGTGGTCACCTTTTAGCTGAAATTCGTTTTTCAGGGTTCCGTAATCCTTATAAGGAACCGTTATAGTTTCGTCATGTCCGTCTGTCTGTATGTCCGATGTTTTGCATGGAGACTAATAAGACCAGTTAAGGATATTAGTTTAGCTGTGAAAAAAAATGGCGAAAAAAACTTCACAGCGTTAAATAAATGTAACAATATTTACAAAATATTATGCATTGCAAGCATTTTTGTCTGAAATTTAATCAGACACCTTTATTAATAAGAACTATTTTAATAGTAGCTTTAAATTTATTGACGCTTCGAAAAATTCGTGATAATAGATGCCTTACATGATCTTTTATGTACAATTATAACAGTTCAAATAGATCAGTTTGTTAAAGAGTAATAGTCGTTCAACTTATGTATAGGAGAATTTCTAATCTGATAAAAAATTCTTAGAAAAAACCATTAAAAGTGATATAGACGAGGTAATAGCTTAAAATAAAGACTCTTTCCGAAATATATTTTGGTAGCGGCACGCACTTGGCCGGGTTTTTTGTTGTACTGTCATAGAGTTTATATTTATACTTTTAATAATAGGGGTGATGACGGGGTACAGTAAACGAAATTCTATTTAGTCCGTCAGTTAGATGATCAAAAAATAATGGACACGTATTTTTTCTTTGGGCAATCAACCAAAAAATGACAAAGTTATAGCGCGTCAAAGTTTGGGAGTAGGGGCTCGTGACGTCACTTTTGAGTGAAAATTATTGTACTTGTTTAATTGTAAAACGTGACGTCATGCGAATTTTCAAATCAATATATCCCTGCAATGTTTATATTATGTGAAAAAAGAAAAAATACGTGTCCAATACTTTTTAGATAATCTCAGGTAGATTCAGGTCAGGTAGATAAACGAAGAAATAAAATGGTTGCCTGTAAAGTCGGTTTTACGGGCGAAGATTTTACGTGACAACGTCTTTTTCTCGGTAGAATATTTATTGATATGAATATAATTAAATTGCACAATAGGAACAAGGAATTGAATGAAAATAAGAATTGCACAAATTTTAACTATAGAAATATATTTTGTTTACTAAAACATTGTACATGTAAACTTAAACTTAACACGAGAGACTCATCGTAACGTTACCGAGCGTTACACTTTTTCATAAGTGACTCCCAGCCGCAACCTAATTTAAGACGTTGTCACGTCAAAAAAATTAGTCATCATCCCTATTGTGTGACTTCTTTCTTGTCAATGTGTTGTTTGTGTTTGAAATGCATGTGTGTGTCACGTTTATGTTAATAATTTAACTAGATTATCTACTCGGCGGATTAAAGTAAGTCTTGGTTTAAACTTTATGTTATTTCTGTCTTCTTTTTAGCATTTAAAAGTAACAGCATCATTTCTCGTTCAGGTAAAATTTAAATCTACGTTTTACGTTTACGTAATAAGACGCTTTAAGTTTTTTATCTTTACGATAAACATAAGAATATTATGTAACGAATAAAACAAGTTTCAACGGTAAATATGCACTGATTTATTTATTTATTGACGTTTTGGACTACATCAGTGCATTCTGAATAAGGAAAGTGCATCTATACAGTTTTTTTTCTTTTCTTTTTTTTTGTTGAAGTTCTCCCGTTTCAGGAAAGGCAAAGGGAACAATGCCCATGCTACCAATGCTACCACGGCCCTATTAGCCGCGTCGAAATTTTCCTAACGTTAAGCTGCAAGGCAGCGCCATCTCTTCGCATTGTAGGTAACCCACAATGTCAATAGACGCGGCTAATAGGGCCGTGGTAGCATAATGGTCAGTGTATTCGCCCGGATAGCGAAGGATGCGGGTTCGAGTCCCGTCCGCTGCCTGGTCCGCGTGGATTTTTTTCTAGTAAACTTTTCTTTAGATTTAAACATCTAGCAGTTAAATGCTTAAAAATAAATAAAATCATATCTACTAAGTTTTAAAAAAAAACAATATTCGGCAGTAATACAATTGAATTAAAAAATGCATTTTATATAAATGTGTTCATTCATCTGCAGCTTTACTAAGTACCAACGCGGTGGCAACATACAATGACCTTTTTAATTTGGTTTCTATGAACCATGGAATCCGAAGAGGCTGACACTGTATTGTCTTATACCATATACCTTTTTGTTTGAAAATAGTTTTATTAATCAGTGGTGTACGTGAATATCTACGAAACAAATGAGGAGCTGGCGAACAAAACGGTATCATATGAACGTTAGTCGTCATTATTATGTATATTTATATATGTATGTATCTATAAATGTCCCCACTGCTGGGGCACAGGCCTTCCCTATGGATGGAATAGGGAGATTGGGCCATGACCCACCACGCGGGCCCAGTACGGATTGGCGGGTGCGACGACTGCAGATGCAGCCGGGACCAACGGCTTAACGTGCCTTCCGAAGCACGGAGGAACTCAAGATAGTAAATTTTTGGTCACCCATCCAATGACCGACCACTGCGAAAGTTGCTTAACTTCAACCATCGCAGCCGATCGCGCTAACCACCTGCGCCAGCGAGCATTATTATGTATTAGTATGTATATTTATATATGTATATGTATAGTTATTTATATGTAAGTGGGTCAATCAACTATTCCTTGCTCGATGTTACCCTTTTCCTGTCCCATAAGCATAATACAAAATCTACCAAAAAATATGCGCTAAAATCATAGTTTATGTATTCCTAGAAACATTTACAAACATATAATCAAAGAAATATTGAGTTTTGGTTCAAACTAAGCAATCTTTTATGGTTGTCCTAAAGACAAATCGGTCATTTCGTGATATCATTTTTATTTCAACAAAGGCGTGGCGTCAGTCGGGCGAGTTCCGTAAGTGAAAGTGCGTGTTCTTATTGTCGTTCCAGCGGACAACCGTCAGAATTCCATAAGTACTCAATATTTAACAATTAACTATATTGTACTAGATGTTGTGTCAGCTAGATTTTACTGTGAGAGTAGGAAAAGAGGCAATAAAACGTTATTATTTAATAGGAAGCCAAAAGTTTATAAAAAGTCTTACGGACAACCAGTCACTTGGACAACGAAATTGGTGGTGCGTAGGACATTTTGGTTGTCCTTAGGACAAATAATATTATTTTGATAATAAACATCTATAAATTAAATATTTATTCGTGCATTGGTTGTGACTATTGCTTCTACACCAAGAGGTCAGTGGGTTTGAATCCCGCACAGTAACTTTTGTGTTAATGAACATGTATCTGAGTTCATCAGATGTTTAGTACCCAGAGTATAGTACAAGCTTCGGCTTAGTTTGAGACTAGATGCCTCGGTGTGGTCTTGAATGCCATGTGCTGAAAAATTTTTTGAAAATGGGATTGTCGAAGAAAGAAAAATCGAGACGATACAGAGAGAGACTTAAAGCGTGCCCATAAAAATTAGCTGAAAGGAAGAGAAAGAACTGAGAAAGCTATCATAAACACAAAAAGTTAATTTCAAGTATGCAGCCTGAGGAGCAAAAGAATGCAGAATTATTTGGAAATTGCGTAAACAGGAGCAGAGGAAATGAATGCAAGTAGTACGAGATGTATTTTTCAATACACCCGCAAGTTCTCCGAATATTTTGGAGGAAAGGTAGGAAAACCTAAAAAAATTGGAGGAATATGATATACCGCAAGAACAACAAGCAGTCGCACCGCCTCCTCCTGCTGTTGCGTTGGATCCTGAATGTAAAGAAAGAGGAAGAAAAAAAACGCAGAGATAGATCTAATTGTAAAGAGAAAATTTGAAACTACGAATTGAAGCAAAGATGTGGAAGAAAAAATACGAAAATTTTAATAAGAGAGCTAATCGTAAGAAGAAAGAATTAGTTCAGGTGAAAGAGAATTTAAAACCTAAAGAGAATAATCCTAAGGTAGATTGTGAGGTAGTCTATAAATATAATATATTGACTAATGCTATCAAAGAAAAATACAAGAAAACTAAAGACAGATGAGCGAAAACTGAGTGGAAGAATATGTTTGATAACATGCATACAGCGCAAAAAAATAAAATCATGAAAGAGAGCTTAGATTTAAAATATCAAGTCAGGGCAAAAACAACAACGCGCCATGGACATACAGAACTCTCAAAAAAAGGAATACCGCTGGTAAAAAAGAAACTGTCACTAAAGGCAAAATGAAGATGCAAAAACGGTTTCTTTTGGAGTCTATGAAAAATCTTTTTAAAGCTTTTAAGTCTGAAAATCCAGGAATAAAAAGTTCTTATTTCAATTTAACAAAATATAGACCGTTCTACGTCGTAAGACCATAAGAATTTGAATATTTTTTTTACCTTTATTTATATTTTTTTTTATTATTTAAAAATAAAACACTAAAATATGCTTTTTAAGTCGAAGTATTTCCTTTGGACAACTGTTAATGTCCATTGGGCAACCAAGTTGTCCCCACATTGAAAATCAGTTCTTATTTGATTTTTTGGCTTTTAATTATAAAATTATTTATGTTTATTGGAAGGATAGAAAGTACAAATTAAACTAAATGGTCTGTGGTATAATGTTGCATTTATTACCATTATTTTCAGTTTTATAGGAAAGTTTCATTACGCAAAAAAGATCCCCTGGACAACGGATCATTAGTAGTAGAATATTAAATAAATTATACTTTACCTTATTTAAACGAATATTAAAATGTAGAGACAATGTTACGATATAATAAAAAAATGGATTTTCTTTAATTATTATTGTTAGTTGAGTTATTTAATAAATTTATAGTGTTAGTGGTCCAAGGGACGGATTTTGCTGAGGTTGGTGGATATTTTTCCTCTAAATTTTTGTAATTTAAGAAAACGTCATTGCCCGTTACCGGATCATAAAAATTATTAAATCATCTATTATATGAAATTTAAAAAAGTAACTCTTTACGAAAAAAATTAAAGAACACTATTTTGGGCAATGTAGCAATAAAAAGTTGATCGACCCAAGTAATAATTAATGTATGTGTCATTATATATATGACTGCTTCATATTTATATATGTTCGTCTTTCTGTAATTTTCATGTAAGTTGTGCACTCTACCACTATTTATCCACAACACCCTATGGTTGACTGGTAGAGAATGCCTATGGCATTAAGTCCGCCTTCGTACACTTGTGCATTAAGTATAAATAAATAAATAAATATAATTACATAAAATTAAATTTACACGAGCAGTAAAAAACTGAATGATACACCCACAGTGAGGTTTGGGCGTGGTTTTTTAATATATTAGGTTTTTTAATATATTAATTTAGTAATTTTTAACACTGTTTTAGGCGGTTTTGATTAAAAATGGGTTGAGATTCAATTTCAGCGGGCCTAAAACCTCTGTAAAAAATGTATTTTGACCAGTTGTATAATTATACCGTTTTGTTCGCCAGCTCCTCAACTAAATTATATAACGAATTCCAAATTGTGTTAATTTAAGCTGTCCCTAATATAAGGCCGTATACAGAAAAAAAGCCGAAAGTCGATCAGCGCTTATCGGCGCTTATCGGCGCTTATAGACGCTGATCCTTTTTCTATGGACCAGCGCCGATAAGCGCCGAACAGCGCCGAACAGCGCCGATAAGCGCCGACAAATGCCGACACGCGCTGGTCATCTGGTCATTATGATCTATGTTGTCCGAATAATAAATGATTTGTATTTGAATTATTATCCTTAGATTAAATCAATCTAAGTTATAATCTTTTTATAAATCTAATAACTTTATCTTTTAATAACTAAGTTTCGTACTTACCGAATGGTGACAACAAGTCTTTCTTCTGGAAGGATTGGTTGTTTATGCCAATTACACCAATTTTTCATCAAACGGTTTTTCACTAAATCCAAAATGTAATAAAATATTTCTTTCTTTCTCTATAAAATCCTTTTTCAATTTTTTTACAAATAAATGATGGTATTCTCCGAAACGTTTCCTTTCTCTATTTATAGGATGTATAGCTTTTTTCGCATTTTTAAATACACATTTTCTAACAAAACCAAATCGTCGTCCGATGAGTACGACATTTTGTTTGCTCTGCTTTAATCGGCTTCCTTTATGTAGAAAGAATCAGCGCCGATAAGCGCTGATCGGCTTTCGGCTTTCTTTATGTATACGGCCTAATTCAGTTTATGTCGTAGTTGGAGAACAGATTTGTGACATAACATTATTTTTTCAGCCTTGGAGGGAATAGTGAAAAGAGTAATTGAAGATTTTGAGGCCTCAGATTGAGGCAGATAACTATATCCACACATAGTCGTTTCGATAAATGTTAAATCTCAGTCAATACAAAAACTGAATATCGATAGTGCGTGAAATTCAATTTGCGCGTGAAATCACTTTTAATAGTCCTTCAAAAGTGTTAACATATTATTTTATCAATTAAAGTTGTTATGTCAAAATGTGCACATGAATGGATCCGTACTTTACAAAATTTGTGGAAAAAATACTTTTCTTGTATTGGAAATTCAATTTAATACAATTTATTTTGTTAAAAGATTGCGAGACTCAGATCAGTGACAGACGGATAGAAAATGGTGTATTTGTAATAAAATTCGTTGTTACTCTTTCGATATGAAAACCTAGACACTTAATATATTGTTTTAAACTTTCATGGTCACTAACAAGTTATTTACGGGATTGTTACCATGTACCTTGTTACTCCGTCCTCTCCGTGATCATGGCGCTTGCAACAGTGCCGAAATATCGGAAACTCGCTAAAAACAAGGTACATGGTAACAATCCCGTAAATAACTTATATTACCTTAACATTTAAATATGTATACGGACTTAAAAAGTAAGATTGGCCGTCTAAAGGTTTCAAATAGTACCTACGTTTTTATTAATTCGCTTTCAAGGTTGCTATCATAATAGGCATAAGATTAGTATAATTTCAAGGTAAAAGAAAACTATTTTTAAAAATCAATATCACAAAATTTCTCGAAACCCTGCATCATTAGTATTGAATCACAGTTCTAAGAACTGCGGGCTCTCATGAGAGTGCTTTGGAACTTTTTCCTCTAAATAAATAGGCCAACAGCATCCAGATTATGATCCACGAAAAAAGACCTTATTACATCGGAATATGCTTGTGAGAATTAAAGCTAATTGTGGATAAGGAATCAAAGGTGTTGATATAAAATTTGAATTTGCGTTATGCTGATGATACACACTAACGCATATGTACGAATGTATATATATATGAATATACATATATGCATATATAATGAATATATATGCATGTATATATACACACTAACACACATACACACGCACACACACACACACACACACACACACACACACACATGTATAATGGCGCGCGCGCCTTGCACACATCTCGCCCTTGTTTGATAGAGGGGCATCGTAACAACGTGTCGATCCTGCAGGAGATAAAAATACATACAGGTTTTTGACCATTTGCCTACGTAGGATCCTGGAATACTAAGGCTACATTGCCAGAAAGAATGTCTTTAACCCGATGATAAGCGGCCATCACAGCCTATAAACGCTTGCGATCCAAAAAATATCGCTCGAGACGTTGACCCTGACCGAAGAATCGTATGGGATATGGTGAGGGAAGGCAACAGTGCGAGTATGCTGCAGCCCCGTTAGAGCCCTTTTTTGTGACGCCGGCAAAAATGGCTCCCGCAAACCTTACGAGCCCCCACAGTGGCAGCCCACATAGGACCCCGTAACTCTTACGGGCGCTTTACGGCATAATATCCGCTAAAAACTCTGCGAATACCCTCTAAGCTTCTTAGTGCGAAACCGCGGGATCCCCGTTTAGGGATTCTTCCGCGTCGCCGCACCCAACAGCCTCCCGGTCTAGCTGGGGCTCCAGCCTCGTTAGAGCCCTGGAACGTCACTGGTTAATGGTCACTAGCAAAGTGGAGGGAAAAAGGCCACGTGGAAGAAGTCCGACACGTTTGACTGATCAGGTCCGCACCGCTCCCGATATCACAGTTGCTCTACTACACTCGGCGGCAAATCGAGACGGATGGCGTCAAGTAATCCATAACATACAGTTTCTGCGAAGAAGTGGTCTAGACCCTGGAAACCCAAGCGAGGAGGAGTCCCTAATCAGCTTGTGCTATTTATTTGGCTTCAGTCCGTTGTCCAGAGGAGAAAACGTACTTATAGAATAGAATAGAATAGAATAGAAATAAATTTATTAGCCTTAAACACTGTCAGATTTACATAAATAAAACAAGACAAAATAGGGCAACTAGGTCCCTGCCTCAGCTTAATACTACAGCAACACCAGGGCTGCTGCAGCGCTGATAATTCTAAGGAGGATGACACAAATAATTAATAAAACAACAATAATACACCAAAAGAAACAAACATACCAATAAGTACATATCAAAGAGAGAAAAAAATGGAATGGCTGTATAATTTTACAATCTTAGCCTTAAGACAAGTGCAAAGATTTAATAAAAAAAAAATACTAATCTGTGGGAGGACAGAGTACAAACTTGAACGTACAAACCGTGCATGCCATAAAAAAAGAAAAAGAAGAAGAAGAGTACAAACTGAACCTCCAAAAAAATAAAAACCTGTGATTGGCCATCGACGGCCAACTCGAAGCAAACGAGTAGTCTTTAACGCCACTAATGTGATTCAACTTTTCTTTACTTTGTTTTCACCTCCCTATTTTCTTGTATACCTACTTTTATCTTTACTATCCTTCTATGCTTCCTCTTTCAGACTTCTGCCCGTGCCCCTGGCTGTATCAAATAGCAGCCTCGAGCACGGACAGTATATTATTAAACATGTTGAAATTTGATTAAAAATAACATAATTAAAAAGACATATTGTAAATAACCGAATAAAAAAATTATGAAAAAAAAAACCTTAAACTATAAACACAATTAAATAAGAATTTATGTTACAAAAATAATAAGTAATTAATAGTATAATAGTAATTTCGCTTCCGATTTATGCGTGTGTGTAACTAAGAATTGACAGCAAGAGAGGACATACAACATAAGGCAGTATGCATAAACAGACAAACAACAAATAATCGGCAAATACACAGGAATTCAGATACAATTACAATTTTGCATCTTACATTACTACACCAACGTGGTGAAAGCAAGATGGATGGCGAGATTTTTTATAAGGATATGGCTATAATAACCAACAAACATTACGTCGATCGTCGATAGTACTTAGATTGAAGATCTGATTCGGGAAACGAGCAAAATGTTGTGTCTCGTCTATTACTAATAATTTAATTTGTAATGCTAGCACATGGTTACGTATATGTTATTAGTGAATTTGACAACAGCCTCTTCTTTTCGTATCATTGAGAACATGATATGGCTATGCAGCTGTGAAGTGGACAAATAGCCGTATGAAAACCGTGTGAAACTGGCAAATATTTAGCCGAGACTTGACCTTTTAGTTTCGGCAGCATACAGCCGATTTCTTGTATCTTCATCATCATTTTTCTTTTTAATTGTATTACTCTGAAATGTATATGTATGTTGAGGATAAAAATAAACGCATTATCTATCTATCTATCTATGAAGCCTAGCCTTAAATACAAAAGTCGTTAACTAAAACCCTGGTGCAATACTGTATTAATTTACATTCATACATAGATCGAGTTAAGGGCCTGCCTGCCTACACGAAGCCGCAGTCGGCCGTCCCACTTGCGCGGGCGCATCTCCTGTCAAAGTTCACAGAGCGACCTTCGCGCGGACCAATCGCGCGCGGTTACTATCTAATGAACATCGAGATATAAATTGCGCGCCATATTGTTTATAACCGGTGATTATGCACACGAATTATGATACGTGTGCAGCAGGTAGGTATAATTCTTGTATGTGAGCTGATGTGAAATGTTATTGTAGAAAAGTAACACTTTTGAAGTAACCGGTGAATTTCGTACAATGTAAGTGGTTATGGTGGAAAGGTAATTTGTGAAGGTTTTTAATTGGCTTTTAGATATTGTTTATTTAATTGTAATTGATAGCTGTAAACCTTACTAAAATAAAATCTCTATATACATAAAACTAAAAGGTGACTGACTGACTGATATAATGATCTATCAACGCACAGCCCAAACCACTGGACGGATCGGGCTGAAATTTGGCATGCAGGTAGATGTTATGACGTAGGCATCCGCTAAGAAAGGATTTTGATCAATTCCACCCTCAAGAGGATGAAATAGGGAATGAAAGTTTGTATGAAACTTTGTCAATTTTAAACCTATCGGGCTGAGACTTTGCATGCAGGTATAAGAAGAATCATAGACGAATGTCATTGTGTATAATACAAGCCTGAGAACAAAAACTGTAGTCTACACTTCAGCTTTACACCGAAGCGAAGCAAGGGCGGGCCGCTAGTTAATAAATAAGACTAAGATCTAAGTAAGCATGTTTGACTGTTGGTGACGTTTGAAATATCTGTTTTTTTCTGCAAATATTAATTAATGCTGTCCATAGGTATATGGGAAGAGCTCGACGGCGCGGGTGGTTAGCGTGTTCGGCCGCGATCGTTGAAGTTAAGCAACTTTTGCACTGGTCTGTCATTGGATGGGTGATTAAAAATCTTCTATCTCGAGTTCCTGCGTGCTTCGGAAGGCACGTTAAGCCGTTGGTCCCGGCTGTATTTGCAGATTGCGATGCACTGACCAATTTAAACATCTAGCAGTAAAACGCTTAATTTTTTTTAACTATAATTGCTATTTTTTCTTTCAAATGTTTAATACCGATATAGATATTCGTTTGACTTTGTGGCTTTACTACCATGTGAAAAGAGGGCGCTGCCATGAAGCCTGAGAATTACTGGAGCAAATTCGACACGGCCACAAGGGCCGCGGTAACATAATGGTCAATGAATTCGACCGGCTGCCTGGTCCACGTGGGATTTTTATAGTAAAACTTTCTTTAGAATAAAATATTTGAATGTTGTCATATATAAAAAAAAAACAAAGCCATTTGCCAAGTGTTTTGGCTGGCAACCATTATATATGTAGTTTAAACAATTTATTACATTTTGTCTGTGTAGTTGTAAATCTAGTATTGAAAACCGATACACTCCTAGTACACACACACTTAAAAAAATATCTATTCATATGCAGTTTCCCTACTGTTATTCCCATAATAATATTCCGTCGTACCGAAGCCAACGATGTTGTTTCCATTAAGCTGTCTTGACTGCGTTTATGAGTGACACGTATCTTTATATATATCATAAAATATAACTGCTTTATAGCTGCATAATGGAGGCATCGTATAGTGGCCATAAACTATGAGAGGATGTACGAAACTTTTGACATTTAACGCCGTTCCCACTAATGAAGGGAGCTCTGGTGCTTTGGCTTAAAACTTATTTGCATAGATAAAATAATACAAAGGAAATTGCTTATACAGCCCATCGTAGTCGCGTTTGGTTCGCTACCGTAGGGCATTCTCTAAAGCTTTTTTTGTTTTTGTTCTCAGGCTTGTATTATACACAATGACATTCATCTATGATTCTTCTTATACCTGCATGCAAAGTCTCAGCCCGATCGGTTTAAAATTGACAAAGTTTCATAGAAACTTTCATTCCCTATTTTATCCCCTTGGGGGTAGAATTGATCAAAATCCTTTCTTAGCGGATGCCTACGTCATAACATCTACCTGCATGCCAATTTTCAGCCCGATCCATCCAGTGGTTTGGGCTTTGCGTTGATAGATCACTATGTCAGTCAGTCAGTCACCTTTGAGTATTATATATATAGATAATAAAGTATGATTAAATTTTCATGAATTGTCATGAGAATTCGTTTAGATTAAAAGCATTTCTAATTTTCCGTCGGTTACCAAATCAAATGTGACGAACAGTACTAACCCGCATCAACTGACCTCAAGCATAATTTCGCAAAACCATGGTCTACGGCCTTATAGTCCCATGGTGTCGCAACCGGGGCCGCCGCGACCGCCGAAGCCGACGGTTATGAAATATTGTCACATTGTTGAGATAAATTTTCGTATTTGTGTGAAATTTTCTTGGTGACCGAACGACCAATCGCAAATTGTTATGAGCGGTCACGACACGAATGTTTGACTTTATGTTCGTTTCGTCGGTGTGGGAATACTAAAAATGAACAGAATAATAGGCAGTTACAATATAGGTACAACGTACTTCTTATGGAAAATTAAATGGAACGAGAATCTGTTTTTGTTATTTAAGTGGTAAAAAAGTTCAGTGTTATAATGTAACTTGACATGATAGCTAACTTATAGATAGATAAAACTTTATTCGTACCAACATGCACACATAAAAAATTGAAGACAAATTTTACAATTATATAAATTCTTTAAAACATGCAACAAATTATATTTATGCAACTATACTATGATATTTTCGTGTGCAGCAGCGATGCGAATGGGCGAAAACTCAGCGTAACATTTACTTAGAGTAAATCGCTGACTTTTCATAGTTTAGTATCGATTTGAACAAAAAATCGTATGTATTATGTATATCTTATATTCATTTCTTATTGTGTAATAGTGAAATAAAAAAAGAACGTTAAAAATAAGTAAAATCACATAAAAATAATATGAAATCTAATCTAGATATTTGTTGGTCCCATTATGGTGTGTCGTGAAGTGGTAAAATACACAATTCACACAGTTAAATTGCTTATACTGAGAGATGCAGAACTAACCAATGACTGCATCACTATCTACACTCCGTCTTAAGGAATGAAATGAAATGAAATGAAAAGTCATTTATTCAGTCTAGGCTGTTACAAGCACTTGTGAAGGTCAAGAAGCTACGCCATCGGTTCGCAAAACTACGGCGGGAGACCTTGTACTGAGAAAAACCGGCATGAATCTCAGCAAGGGCTTTTTTTTCTCCCTGTATTGTTATATACAGAGTCGTCAAGTTGAAAAATGACTTCAGAGATATTTCTGAAGTCACCTTCCATTACATCATTAATATTTGAATTTGAATAATTACCTAGTATGAAGAATAGAATAGAATAGAATAGAAAGCTTTATTGTCATGCTGAGTACAATGGTGTTACAAGTAATTTCTTAGTTCTAGGCAGCTGTCCGTTTCGGACGTACAATATACGTTATAGGTGGTAAACGCTATTAAAAATTTCGAAAATACTCTTTTAAATTATAAAAACATTTATCTATTAACCATTTCTTTAATTTAATTTAAATTCCAATAAATTTAAATCTTTAATGTCATTGGGCAAATTGTTAAATATTTTAATTCCACTTATATAAGAGCTTTTGTCAAATATATAGCCAGTCGATAATGCAGTATTCATGTCATTTTTATATTGGGCTCGTATATTAGCTTTAGTCAGATTTTTTTTTACAAAAATATTCGTCATGATTTTTTACAAACACACATATTTCAAATATATAATGTTTAAAACAAAATCTTTATAATATCTTTAAGGTACTTTTGTCGCTCAATTATTGACTCGCTCATGTTTGAAATGTATTTCTTTAAACATGGCAAAATTAGACAAAATTTAACTTTGGTCGAGTTGACTTCAATAACCTGTCCACATCTATTGTAACATTATAGTAATTAATGTTATTTACGGGATTGTTACTACATGTACCTTGTTTTCAGTCACTTCGTGATCATGGCGCTTATAGTGCCGAAATATCGGAAACTCGCTAAAACAAGGCACATGGAAGCAATCCCGTAAACAATGTAAATACTATAATGGTAGTGAAAATAAAAGTTTAAAACAACATTGTGTGACATTATTTGTTGTATCATCATCATCATCATCAACCCATGTTCGTCCACTGCTGGACATAGGTCTCCCCTAATGCACGCCACTGCTCCCGATTTTGTGCTACTCTCATCCAGCCCACTCCAGCCAGCCTACGAATATCATCATCCCATCTTGTCTCAGGGCGTTCTACACTACGTTTACCGAGTCGTGGTCTCCACTCCAAAGCTTTCCCGCTCCAACGGCCATCAGTTCTGAAGCTAATGTGACCAGCCCACTGCCACTTCAGTTTGCTAGTTCGTCAAGTCTTCTCGTCACCCATCCCTCAATGTCTCAAGTCGAAAGTCTTCGACCAGTGCGTCCTCCCAGTTATGACATACGGCGCCGAGACGTGGACATTTATTTATTTATTCCTTAACAATATTACAAAAAAACAATTGATAAAATAGAATACTCTGACCAATAACTAAAATATAAATGTGAATAATATAAAAACCCAATCAGTATAATAATCATCATCAGCATCATCAGCCTATTAATGACCCCACTGCTGGGGCACAGGCCTTCCCTATGGATGGAACAGGGAGATTGGGCCATGACTCACCACGCGGGCCCAGTGCGGATTGGCGGGTGCTAACGACTGCAGATGCAGCCGGGACCAACGGCTTAACGTGCCTTCCGAAGCACGGAGGAACTCGAGATAGATGTTTTTGGTCACCCATCCAATGACCGACCACTGCGAAAGTTGCTTAACTTCAACCATCGCAGCCGAACGCGATAACCACCTGCGCCATCGAGCTCCTCATAAGTATAATAATAATAATTAATAACATTGCATAATTATTGTTATGAGAATTTAAGAATATTACACTTTCTTAAATAAATTAAATTGATTTAAAAAAATACAATTATAATCTGACTTATTACTAAAAATATCAATGTCAATAATAAAAAATCATTTTTTATTATTGACATTGAATCAAAAACATTTCATAATAAAATAATACACTCACAGCTGGACGAGTCCAACAGTTTAGAGTCGCTCAGAGAGCTATGGAAAGGGCTATGCTCGGAGTATCCCTGAAGGACCGCATCAGAAATGATGTAATCCGACAGAGAACCAAAGTCACCGGCATAGCCCACCGAATTTATTGTATAATATACTTAATATATTATATGAAAATATACAGTCGAACACAGAACCTCCTCCTTTTTTGAAGTCGGTTAAAAATATAAAGATCATATTTGAATTTTCTTTAGGTTTATGCATGTATCCAATGATTAAGTATATAGCAGTTTGAAAATAACATATACAACATGGACATTTTATTATAATTTTTTTATACGCAGACAAAAAATACTGTTTACAGACGACGGCGCCTTTAAGAGGCACACCGCCAAACGGACCTCACACCTGGCTCCCGCAAGCCTTACAAGCCCCAGCAGTGGCTACCCACTGAGGACCCCGTAACTCTTACGGGCGCTTTACGGCGTAATATACGCTAAAAAACCCTGCGAATACACTCTAAGCTGCTTAGCGCGAAGCCGCGGGATCCCTGTTTAGGGATTCTTCCGCGTCTCCGCACCCAGCAGCCTCTCGGCCTAGCCGGGGCTTCAGCCCCGTTAGAGCCCTGGAACCTCACTGGTTAATGGTCACTAGCAAAGTGGAGGGAAAAAGGCCACGTGGAAGAAGTCCGACACGTTTAACTGATCAGGTCCGTACCGCTCCCGATATCACAGTTGCTCTACTACACTCGGCGGCAAATCGAGACGGATGGCGTCAAGTAATCCGTAACATACAGTTTCTGCGAAGAAGTGGTCTTGAACCTGGAAACCCAAGCTAACTAAGCTAAACGCTAAAATACCCTGCGAATACACTCTAAGCTGCTTAGCGGGAAGCCGCGGGATCCCCGTTTAGGGATTCTTCCGCGTCACATACAACATAGACTTAATAAATGGATACATTTTTTTATTCGCCACATAAAACAAATAATCTTTGTACCCGCGATGGGTTTCTCGAAAATGCTTACAATAATTATTAATCACTTATTTAACAAGTAGATATTAATAAAACGAAACGAGTTCAGGGCCTCACGACTAGGGATGAAACGATACCAGTAAATACAAGTAACTACTCGATGCTTTTCTCTCGATACCAAGTACTTTTGGAATCGAGGCTTTAGAACTGAGTTACAAGTAGTATCGTGAAATAAGTACTTGGATCGGTACTCGGTCGGTCACTTACTGAGAAGTATCAAAAAACATATAGGCAGATTAATAACTCTGTTGTAAGGTGTCTATTTGGAATTTTTGTTTCGCGAACGCATCTTTTCTACTGCCTTTACTGTTCGCAGCCTTGTGTATGATTTATATTTATTCCAAATTTTCAGACAGTCATGCGTTCATCCCGTAGCGTTAGCCGTTATTTTGTTTTCTTTAAATTAAAACTGTGACTGAATTACTAATTGTAATATCGTTCCTCAAAATTTATCGATACAAGTAAGTATCGATACTTTTGACTACCTCCGTGGCCGAGTGGTTTGTACGCCGGGTTTCATGGTGTCGCCGACTCGAGAGGTCCCGGGTTCGAATCCCGGTGGCAGATGTTTGTGTGATGAATACGAGCATTTGTACTCCAGTCATGGATGTTTAATATGTATTTCTATATAAATATACTTATATATGTACAGTATATGTATTCTATCCGTTACCCTAGCATCCCATAACACAAGCCTTACAGTGCTTACTTTGGGGCTAGGCTAATTGGTGTGAGTGTTGAAAATATTTATTATTTATTATTATTATTATTTTCATTCGATACCGAGTAGGCATCGATACTTCATGACTGATACAGTATCGAGTAAAAGTATCGATACCTAGATGATGTCGTTGCATCCCTACTCACGACGCTATCAGTGAGAATGACACTCACGCGTTTTCCGGTCATTGGCACTCAATTAAAACGACAGCCAGCTAATAGGCAGGTTTTCCTCATTTCACGGGCCAATCAATTAAAAAGTAATTTCTGATCACCGAAATAGTCTGATTGCCGCTGTTTTACTTTCGACATTGTATTTGTGGAACTTTACAGATCACGCGCCGCAGATCTTTGGACATTCTCTCGTAATTCATCTTGAAAAACTTATTTAACTACTTTCCATTTGTTGTTGATTGATTCAGTTAAGGATTTAATACGAGTCCTGAGTGTAGCGAGGGATTTAAGTTCACCCAAGACTAAGACAGCTTTATCACCAAAAGGAAAATACTCTACTTTTCGTACCATTTGCGAAAAAATTAGCACAATAATAATATGAGATAAGCATTTATTAAAAATAATGACAATTAAAAGTAAAAGTTAACATTCGAAACATGGGTCCAATTAAATACGCCCTCGTCGGTTTTCGTAATTTTATTTAATAATCATAACTGCACAATAAATACGTATTCCTTTTTAAAAAGATGTATAATGCTTTATATACAAACTCAATGGTGTAAACACAGATGTAGTTCAGTATAAACGGTGGTAAGTATTCCAAATTGAAATCACATTCTCCCCCTAGAGGATGAATGAAATTCAGGACAATTTTCTTTCCCTGATTTTAACAGATTAAAAATGACTATTGTTATGTTCGCTTTTTGTGGCATAGAATGTCACTTTTTTAAGCAAGTGGTACTAAAATTATATTATGGGACCTGACAATAAAGTGTGGCGTGTACAGACACTGTTTGTGTTTCCCATGATACCAAATTATTAAGAAAAATGCCATGACTTTAGTTCCGATTGTCGCCGAACTTGTTTTCAAAGTTTCTGCTCTCTTATGATAAGTGGAGTGAAAGACATCTAGTTCGTAAAGAAAAGCCACTATGTAACTTTTTAAAAGGGATATCATCTCATCTCTGCGTCAGCATAGGCAGTGGGGACATTAATAGTAATGTCCCCACTGCTGGGGTACAAGCCTTCCCTATGGATGGAATAGGGAGACTGGGCCATGACCCACCACGCGGACCCAGTGCGGATTGGTGGGTGCTAACGACTGCAGATGCAACCGGGACCAACGGCTTAACGTGCCTTCCGAAGCACGGAGGAGCTCGAGATAGTAAATTTTTGGTCACCCATCCGATGACCGACCACTGCGAAAGTTGCTTAACTTCAACGATCGCAGCCGGACGCGCTATCCAGTTGCGCCATCGAGCTCCTCATGAACCTAAATGAATGTAGCTTTTTAATGTTTATGTAGACAAACGGACTGACAATCCATCTGATGGAAAGTAGTGGACCGGCCAGACCAGACCAGAGGCGGCGTAAGGCGTGGGTGGCGTGGGCCACCGCCTACGGCCTCGCGCCTCAAAAATTTTAAAGCATTGCTTAAAAGCGAATTTCTTTTTTTTTATTATGGCTCATGCATTTCGCTGTTTTTGCCGGCTCACACACACACGCTATACCAAACACACACGTACACACTCATTTACACAAAGTTAGTTATCATGCTCCTTTTATAATTTTGATTTATATAGTTATTTATATTTATCGTAAAATTAATTTGAATCTTTGTTGGTATTTCTTTTATATTATTGTTAATTTGTAATTTCTACCCTACGTAATCATTTTAATTTTTAAATTGAATACAAAGTGAGTTTCTGTAATTGGCTAAAGTACCGTTTAAAATTTTATATTAGATTATACTGTGTAAAACGCTGTTGAAACTTGTTGATGATAAATAAATAAAAATAAATAAATAAATTATTTTATAAAATCCGTCTTCAAGTCGCCACAGAACTGGGCCTCGCGAAATCTGTCTTGCCTTGATTAATATCGATATATCGATACATCGATATATTTTCAACAAGCCTATTTCCATTAGGTCCGCAATGAAACCTATTAAGTATGTTCGTAGATAAAAACAATACCATTCTCTGCTATTTTTAACCGTTACCAAAGGCGAACACAATTTTTTTCCTTTCGTTTTGATGTCATCGTGTCGCTAACTGCACAGTCACCTCCGCATCCGTCGTCAGGTCCGCTTGACTTGAGGCCTATTTCGATAGCACTCACCTTGGCACTGGCCGCGTGGCGCAGGCGCACAAGGAACTAGGAAACGAGTACTCTAAAAATTCACGCCGCACAAACGCGTGTGAGCAAATTTTTGGACTCCTCCTCCAAACGTGCGGATCTCTTCCTGGTGATGTGACAGTTGTACACAGAGAGCACGTGATAATGTATAAAATAAAAAAATAAAAAATGTTTATAATTATTTTTTTTTTAAATAACTGCTTGATATTTAAATCTAAAGAAAATATAACTAGAAAAAAATCCACGCGGACCAGGCAGCAGACGGGACTCGAACCCGCACCCTTCGTAATCCGGGCGAATGCACTGAGTGAGGGCCGCGGTAGCATAATTATTTATTATATTTTTTATTTATTTTAAGCATTTAACTGCTAGATGTTTAAATCTAAAGAAAAGTTTACTAGAAAAAATCCACGCGGACCAGGCAGCCGACGGGACTCGAACCCGCACCCTTCGCAATCCGGGCGATTGGCGGGCCTTCCTAAGGCTAGGAAATTTCCAATTTCTAATTGGCCAATAGGGCCGTGGTAGCATAATGGTTAGTGCATTCGCCCGGATTGCGTATTGTGCGGGTTCGAGTCCCGTCCGCTGCCTGGTCCGCGTGGATTTTTTCTAGTAAACTTTTCTTTAGATTTATGTTAGTACAATTCAAATTTAAATTACATAGTTATAATTTATTTTTGTGGCTTTGTCGAGATGGACGCGAGTCCAGTGCAGAATAATAGCACTGTCCGCGTCCAGTCTCACCCCGACGACTTCAAAAGGCTGTTGGCGCTACCCCGCACTCGCTGCAGCATTGACGCGACGCGTTTCCTAATGATAGCCGATAGGCTATCAACTTCAGCTGCTGCTAGCATGCCGGATGCGCTGCAGTGTCGTGGCAGCCCCATCAGCCCCCTGAATGCATTGTTATATTGGGTGCGCAGGACACCGTATAATCTTTGGGTATAATCCGTCCACAGGCTGCATGTGTAAAATGAGTGACAGTAAGCTTTAAAAAGCGTTACTTTAACATTTTAAAAAGCGCGAGTAATATTTACTATTTAATCTAACTTGTTATTGCAGTAATTATTTTTGTACGAAACTTAATTGTTATCAGTTTTATGTTTTGAATATTTGGTTGTAAATTTACAATACTTTAATTTCACATCTTAATCATTGCAAAATTGTTAGATGCGCAGCTGTAACACCATGAGATAAATCCTTATATAAACATATTGATTTTGATTTTTTGTTACCTTTTTTTTCATAGACAGGTCCGATACATGACTGCACCCCACCTGATGTTAAGTGACGGTGAAGTACGGACGCGAAGACAGCTGATACAGCAGTTCTTTAGAGCAGAGCTTCAACTAGACTCAACGACACCACAATAATTTGACATTGAATATATCAAAGCAGATTGAGTCAAAATTTTAAAGGTGTCATTATAATAACTCGCTTATGGTATAACCAATTAAGCATGAGCTTTGAATAGTAACGCAATAATTCGTTCACATCACTCAAAAAACATATTGTAATTTATCATAGAAAACCCACTAAATAAATAGATCTTATCTCAATAACTAAATATCAAATCTATTTTCAATAATTTGAAATTTTCTTAATTTATACACAATCGCAAATTCTGGTGTATATTTTTTCCAGACACTTTCCGCTATTTTGTTTCACTTGCCAACACTTGTGCATGTTCCCGAACACTTAGTGGTCAATAATCCACGATTATTAGACACTAACATCCGCTACAACACAATTTTTAACAAGAAAAACAAAACTGCTAAAGTCACGCTTTCCGATCCCGGCAAAAAGTCGTGTATTTTCTTTATTTATTTATTTTTATTTATAAGAAACAAACAGTCACACGTGTTTACAATTGATACATAAATATCATTGGTTACTAAACCTATAGTTTCCTTAACTATTCTAAATAATTTAAATAATAATTGATCCAGTAACATTGGTCAGCAATATATATATATATATATAATAAGCAGCAAGGCATTTTTTAAGCAAATGTCCATAAAGTAACACTTCTTATCTTACAAGCTTCAGCCTTATATGAGTTCAGCAGTACTCCTCCTAAACTTATGATTATGATTGGATGTCTCAAAGATATCAATATTTGTATTTCTTTGTGTCTTTATTGTGTCTTTATTTTATCTTTTGTCTGTTTCAACACGCACCCAGTGTACCTCAGAAGGAAATCCTCGCGAGGCTATTTTATTTGCGCGCACGCATCTCCCTCGTCAGTCTGAATGACAAATTTCATTGGGCCTTGACGGTTCACATATTTTCCTTGTGCGTGCTTCAAATACGCTAGCTTTTTTATACAACCGTTTCAATTCTGAAGAATAGGCTATAGAATTAATATGGTCACATTCGGAATTGCTGATGAGTGGCCGCGTAGAGAATTTCATTTGTATCGTGGCCATTCATGGTCATTTTGGAATTTATTGTATTATTTTATATATTTATTTTGAGTATTAGTAGTCCATATTGTATTTAAATTCACTTTATTGAGTTTGCGGAAATTTGTATGAACGTGAGTTATTTGAAGAGGAGCTCCATGGAGCAAGTGGTTAGCGCGTTCGGCTGCGATTTGTTGAAATTTAGCAACTTTCGCAGTGGTCGGTCATTGGATGGGTGACCAAAAATTTACCATCTCGAGCTCCTCCGTGCTTCGGAAGGCACGTTAAGCCGTTGGTCCCGGCTGCATCTGCAGTCGCTAGAACCCAGAGGCCCAATGTCCCTATTCCATCCATAGGGAAGGCCTGTGCCCCAGCAGTGGGGACATTAATAGGCTGATGATGATGATGTGGATACGTCATTGTAATGAGCCAGCAATTAAGTGATTGTAAACTGAAATGAGTAAATCATTCTTGAAACCCACGTGTGATCACGTCGCTATGCAGTCTTTGTAGGGGCTGGAACAATTATTGTTGTACAGGGACAAGTTAGTCCAATTAATATTATAAATGTAAGAGTTTGTATGTTTGTTGCTCAATAATGCAAAAACTACTGAACGAATTCGAATGAAATTTTGGTAAGCATATAGTTTATTACCTGGATTAAGACATAAGATACCGACTATACCACGGCGAGTGTTCTGAAGAGCTGTTCTCGCTTATCCCTCCATCACCTTTTCTTCAGAGGACCACGCGCGCTGGCCTACGTTGCCACCGACTTACTGTGGCCACTATTCCTACACGAACAAAGAAATTTGGTGACTTATTTATTGGTCGTACTATTCGTAAGTGGAATTCTTTATCCGCGCACGTGTTCCCTCCTTCCTATAATCTAGGGTCCTTTAAGAAAAGCGTGAAGAAGCATTTTTGCAGGCCGGCAAAGTGAGGATGGTTGATGTAGCAGTTTGTAACTGCTGTACCAGCTATCTTCGCGTTTGGACTTTATCACCACTTAACAACAGGTGGGGTAGAGTCATTTGCCTACCTCGTTATAGAAAAAAAATCCCGGAAAAATATAAAGTCCCCGTGGGATTCTCCAAAACTAAAGATAGCGCGGACAAAGTCGACGGCGGCAGCTAGTTAATTAATAATCATTTTAGGATAGAGCTCAGCATTGATATTCTGTAAGTTGCAATCTCACTTACGATGTCATTTATTCGAATGTCTCGCAAATGTCAAATATTTTATACTGGCCGCTTCTACAAACATAGAGTCTGAGCGGAAAGAGAATGGGCGTGGCGAAAAACGGAACTAACATTAAGATTTTTATTTGGCAATCAAACCCAGCAATCTATAAAACGTCAAAGTTTTGTATTGATACGGATTTGTTTGTTGTTGTGATTTAATCATGTCTAAAAGGTGTAAAACCTTACAAATACGGTAGAAAAGCACTACAGCGCCCTTCAATCTAAATCCCATTCTATTTCCGCACAGACCCTAGCGACATTTACATTGACATTATACGGCAAATGGCGTAATGCATATGAAACTAATGTCTAAAATACAGCTACCGAAATCATAAGAGAGATTTTTTAAGTTATACTTCTTTAGGCGCGTTATGAAAAAATGATGAGAGTGAAATTTTAAGATGTCGCTTTAGCGACCAACTTCATGCTGTTACTTTTGTGTTTACCGCACATTACGAAAATCTACCAACAGAATAGAAATTGAATCTCTATTTAGTGGGTGCTAACGACTGCATTGTGAAGGCCTATCAAAAGTATTTATTAATCTGGAACAACGGAACCAAAGCGCGATTCAGGAGACTACAGAGCCATCTCTTGACCATTGGTGTAGTAGAACCAAAAAACACATCTTTATTTTTTGTAATAAAGTAACAGTTATAGGTATTCATATTTATAATATTTATCCACATGTTTCTAGTTTGTATATTCGGAATACGTGTTTGAGTTTCATACAAGTGCAAATCACATATGTTCTAATAAATTATATTCAGTAGCGATTTTAATTGAATATTTTGATTATTTATTTATTTTTTCAAATTAAAACTGAACTTTATTGACTGTGTCCTTTTCCAGACTTTTTATTAATTTATTGTAATTAATTATTTGCATGCAATTAAAAACTAATTTTAAACGATGCCAAAGAAGGATAACTTCTCACGCGCCTACTTAAGTACAAGCACCCATTTTTTTTTTACAGTTCCAAAAAGAGTGTTTTGTTAGTCGTGAAGCGTTGATTATATCCTTATTTGTATTAATGCTATTAGGAACTTATTACTCTAGTTATTAATTCAATTAGTCACCTGTGAATGCAGTTCTATCACAATGAAACGGTGATTTAAACGAAAAGGCAGTGGTGCCAGGTGTCACGTAAGCATTCCTCGTGTAGGAATGCGTCAATGGGTATATTCATTAAATCTTTTTCCCTCCTCATTTTTGTGTTTGTGTAATTCGTGTTATACTTACGAAAGTTTGGAAATTCGATGATGCCACTTAGCTGGGGAAAATTATCACTTTGCTGGTGAAATTTATATTATACAAATGGAGATACGGGACATCTCGTTTGGTGAACGGATAAGGTGTGATGATAATAAGGCAAGGTAAAACTCTAATAATAAAACCTAATAAATGTAACAAGTCACAGTAATCTAAAAAGATTTATATTTAACCAAACGCTAAAATAACGTGGTGTTAAAGTGAACGCTAGAAGACTTTAAGAAGACGTGTCTTTTGTTTTAAAATTATCAACTGTTAATTATTTTAAAAAAATCTGGCACGATTCTCTTAACTTAAAACTAAATTTGATTACATTCTCCATTTTATTCTCTATATTAGAGCATAAATAAGGCCATACAGATATCAAAATTAGTTTGGAGCTTAGGCCGCATTGTTTCATCGATATCTAAATTTCATCATCAGCCTATTAATGTGGCCACAGCTTGGGGCACAAGCCTTCCCTATGGTTGGAATAGGGAGATTGGGCTGTGAACCACCACGCGAGCCCAATGCGGCCGTCTCAACGTACTTTCCGAAGCACGGAGGAACTCGAGATAGAATATTTTTGGTCACATGGATGACCGCCCACTGCAAAAGTGGATTAACCTCAATGATCGCAACTAAACTCGCTAACCTCCTGCGCCATCGAGCTCTTCGAGCTTCTGGCTAATGACAACATCGATATATATGAACTGTTGGCTGCCGAATTTCATTTGCGCGATGTAGGCTTCCTTACGTTGTGAACGCAGCGCCGGTAGCGCCATCTCTGGAGGAGGCGAGTGTTTATTTCCTCCATGTTAGTTATATGTGGGGCATATAGATGTCGCCGCCACACTAACCACCGCGCCATCGAGCTCCTCGAGCTCCTGGCTAATGACAACATCGGATAACGGCATGGAATCCATCGGTCTATGGGCGACGGTGATCACTTAGCATAAGGTGAGACGTCAGCTCCTATACCCCCTATAATATATCTAAATTTGACTATAATAAAATCCTATAGAAAAAAAATACCATTTGCCAAATCATGCCAGAATCAGACCCAATATTGATTCTGCAGCGAATCGGTCCTCGAGACGGCGTCTGCGTGGCCACCTCCGCCATCATATCTCACTATCTGTTCGCACATTGTTTTCGCGGCACCACCATTAATTATGTTATGAGCGGTAAATCGGGTGGGCCGCGTATTTGCGCACTCTGTAATCGTCCACCCACCATGCGTGTCGGCGACCTTAACTGTGCGGCGGAAGAAGCTTGACTAGGTGTCAAGCGGTTTTTTTGACTGTCAGATTAACAAATTTGTCGTCTCCATCATCAATTAATATACACAGTCAGGTCATAAGTATTGTCACACAGTAAAAACTTTTCTATTAGAATGCTGGCCACAAAAAAGTTTATTGAATTCGAATTTCGAATTGTTCATGAAAATAAAAATGTATACTTTTTAAAATTTTGCTCACTTTTAAATATGGAGTGGACGCTTAAAGAAGACCGTGTTGCAGTTATTGCGTTGCATCGTTGCGGTTACGCGCCAATTCAAATTTTTGACATACTGAAAAATTTTAATATAACCAAAAGAGTCGTTTATCGTACCATCAAACGATACAATGAAGACTCTAGTGTAGATGACAGGTCAAGAAGTGGTCGCCCTCGGTCTGTTAGGACTCCAGCAGTGATAAAAGCTGTGAAGGCGCGAATTCAAAGAAATCCCAAACGTAAGCAGAAACTGTTGGCCCTTCAGATGGGGTTAAGCAGAACCACGGTGAAAAGGGTGTTAAATGAAGACTTAGGGCTTCGGGCATATCGAAGAAAAACTGGACATCGTTTGAATGCTCGTCTAATGAACCTGAGACTGAAGAGATGCCGCGCTTTGTTGAAGCGATACGCGGGAAAAAAATATCGGGAAATTCTTTTTTCGGATGCAAAAAAATTTACCGTAGAAGAGCTACAACAAATAAAATGTTAAGGTAAAATACACACAGTAGTGAAAAAGCGAGAAACCGTATTTCGCGTGTCCAACCATGTCATTTTCCATCCTCGCTCATGGTATGGTTTCTTATTGGGGCTTAACAGAGGTACATTTTTGTGAGAAATTTGTAAAAACGAATGCAGTTGTGTATCAAAATACAGTCCTGACGAACCTTGCGGAACCTGTTTCTCATACCATGTTCAAAAACAGGCACTGGGTATTCCAACAAGATTCAACGCCAGCTCATAGAGCGAAGAGCACACAAGACCGAAATCGAGCGTGAAATCGACTTCATACGGCACGAAGACTGGCCTTCCTCCAGTCCAGATTTGAGTCCGTTAGATTACAAGATATGGCAACAATTGGAGGAAAAGGCGTGCTCAAAGCCTCATCCCAATTTGGAGTCACTCAAGACATCTTTGATTAAGGCAGCCGCCGATATTGACATGGACCTCGTTCGTGCTGCGATAGACGACTGGCCGCGCAGATTGAAGGCCTGTATTCAAAATCACGGAGGTCATTTTGAATAAACTTTATTGTCATAAGAATCTATGTTTTGTTAAGTTCATTTTGGTATATAAATGGTTACATATTGAATAAACTTGTTTCAATTATTTTATATTAAACATGTGACAGAATTTATGACCTGACTAGGTATATAATAGTCTATGATAGTTAATTGCTGTAACACAGATTTCTTCCGTGCTTATTTGAGGTTTAAAGAATTTTTATTTGAATTGTCCACTTAAAATTGATAACTTCAAGTACTTCAATTGACTACTTTTTAATTTAATTTCAAGAGTTTACCTTTACAAATTTAATTTTAAGAGTTTAATGGTGTCGATTCTGGCGTGACTCTCTAAACTTAAAACTAAATTTGACATCAGTTTCTCCTTTTCATTCTGTATAGAGAATGACAAGGACACACTGTTGTCAAATTTAAGTTTAGGTTTAAAGAATCATGCCAGAATCGACACCAATGTAGGTATAACATTTAATTATTTTTACCTACTCGACCATAAATTCGAGTGGATTTTTATTCAAACCTTCGTATACGACGTATGTTAAGGTTTGAATAGAAATCAACATGAATAATTGCATTTCTTCAAGTAGGACTATTTCGTGTGAAGTTAGTTCAAGATATTATCAAAGAAGTACTTTTACAAGCACTAATAATAACTAATCTAATCATTATTATAAAATTAAAAAGAGCCTACAAGCAGAAGATTTTTATAATCAAGGAATGCTTTAATTACCTTCATAATTCGAATGCGTTATCTCTTGGGTCATCAGAAAATTTAACCCTAAAAAATCTTACCCATGACACGACCTTCTATGGTCGTTCTTTTACCGTCCAAGCTATACGTCTATGGAATTCTCTTCCAGTATCCATAAGACGAGCACAATCTATTCATGTCTTTAAAAATCTTGTTGTGAATCACTATTTGTCGATGTAGCTGCATTTTTATCTCTGCTGACTGGACTAAACCTATATATGTGTAGTCTATGTATATATAATGTGTATGTACGTATAATATATGTATATATGTACATGTAATGTGTATGTATGTATGTATATATATATTTATTTCATAAATTCGTTTAAATTCAACAAACAAGTTCTTTTACTGACACCTCCGACTTCAGCTTTCTTTCAATCCTCTCCATCCAAAGGTTGTCTGGAAATCGCTTTTAGCGATAAGACCGCCCATTGAAGCACTCTTTTTTAACAATTGTAATGTCCCTCATTTCTGTTCTGTGTTGAGGTGTTTTCAGTAAAGTATTGTGTATTGTATTGTATTGTATAATTGTGTTAAACGTTAGGTTTTTGAAATGCCCACAAAAACCTACATTTAAAGTAACTATTGAACGTTTGTACTTACAAACTCTTCATCTACATGCACATACAGACATACATAATGATTCAGTGTTTAATATATACATGCAGCACGATAAAGCCAGTGTTGTATGCGTTAATTGAACATTTGCCACGACTAAGGACATTTTATCTGTGGCTATTCACACCATAGCTGGCGTTCAATTGAAACCATTGGACGAATACGTTTGGTACAAGCTATAAGGGCGAGTCGTTTGAAACATAACTATGTTATGTTTGTTATGCCTGGTCCGCGTGGATTTTTTTCTAGTAATATTTTCTTTAGATTTAAACATCGAGCAGTTACATGTTTAAAAAAAAATATAAGTATGTTTTGTCAAAATTTGATAAATTTACTGTGTATTTAACGGGACGTTAAATATAGTCAAATTTAACTATTTATGAAACAAAAAGGCCTTGGTTATACAAAAATAAATTAGATATATTTTCTCGGAAGTCATAATAATCAAAAAACGAAAGTATGGCACGACCGCTGCTATCTATCCTTTTGGCCTGGATAGTTGGTGTGAATTTTTCCGGAATAAATGCATTATAATTAAACTAAAATTAAAGTCAAGAACGTCTTAAAGTTTTGTTTGGTTCTAAGTATCTTAAGTTAGGTCAGCGAATAAGATTTATAGAACTTAAGCGACCTTGGTTCGCTTGTACTTGAGAATTCAAAATATCCCTAGAGTGCTTAAATAGGGATACAATAAAACTACAGAATTTCTACTCGGTGACTATTGGAAACTGTTGATGTTTTTATACCCACAATTTAGAATTAATAAATAAATAAAGAACTTTGTACCAAGCTTCATCCAAATCCGTTTGTCGTTTTTGATATAAATATTTAATAATGAATGAATGAATGAATGATTTATTTATTTCTCTCACAAAGTCACAAAGTAACATTATAATTACAAAAGGGTATTGAATTACAGTAACGGTAAAACAATGCAGTTCTTTGAGAGAGCTGGAGATTGTACTAGGTTACAAAACCTGTGTTACGAGTCCCAGGCTCAAAACCTCTTAAAACCCGTTTGCTTGCTAATAGATTCTTTTGCATAATACATTTTTTATTGTGATCTACCCTAGATTATAAGCGAGAGTACAATATGTAAATGTTACATTGAATGTTACAGAACCATATTGAATTAATGACAAAAAGCAAAAGAAAGAAAAAAAAAACAAGATCGTTACCGCCATTTATGGCGGCCATATCTTATAATATATATAAATCTCGTGTCACAATGTTTGTCCTCAATGGACTCCTAAACCACTGAACCGATTATAATAAAATTCGCACACCATGTGCAGTTCGATCCAACTTGAGAGATAGGATAGTTTAAATCTCAAATTATAGTCGCAATTTTAATTTATTGCAAATTATTACTTTTGGGCGGTACGAAGTTCGCCGAGTCAGCTAGTAATATATATGAATGGCGAACATCGCCGAGACGCCAAAGATGGCTGATCCACCAATTTTTTCGAACCGCTACAGCTTATGATTTACACCAGCGGATTATGAAAGCACAACACTACTTCATGTTTTCCGTGAGTGTCGTTAGCGGCCATTGAACAAATTGCTTAAACGCTCTCTCTAGTACGTGTGTGAGCCTACGTTTTTGAAAACATTCTATAGCACAAATTTTGCGTTGCAGTTCTTGATAAACACAGATGTTACTGCAATTTCGTTTCCTTCGCAGATTTGGTAGATTATTTTAAACATTTTTAACTTTAAATAAGGGCAATTTGTTGCGCTTTACATTTGACATAAAAAATTCAATGGTTAACTAAACTTTTGCCAAATTGCATTCCATGCTTTATTAGGAGCGAAAGATAACCATAGAGTACACCATAGGCCCAAAACGAATATTGGCAGATCTGTGATCGTATCGTTATTGTCGAGGAGCTCGATGGTCGTTAGCGTGTTCGGCTGCGATCGTTGAAGTTAAGCAACTTTCGCAGTGGTCAATCGTTGGATGAGTGACCAAAAATTTACTATATCGAGCTCCTCCGTGGTCCCGGCTGCATCTGCAGTCGTTAGCACCCACCAATCCACACTGGGCCCGCGTGGTGGGTCATAGACCAATCTCCCGATTTCATCGATTGGTAAGGCCTGTCTCCCAGCAGATGGGACATTTATAGGCTGATGATGATGACACTCTTAGTTACCTCTTTTGTGCGCTTAATCATAAGTAACAAATGAACGTCGGTACTATCGTTTAGTACCCCTAGCACGAACCATTATGGAATTCGAATAGTTTGCAAACCGAAATGTCAATGTCAAATTTTGTATGGAAACTTGCACAGCAGCGGCACAAACTGGTGACTGGCGACAATGCTGGCGCCCCTGGCGGTCATTTAATTGTCTGTGCATATGCCCTATATTTTTTTAAACTTGAACGTATGTTTGACATTAGCTTATGTCAGATAGGATACCGCCAAAAAAAGAGGTTAAGAATATTCTAACAACTATTGTTATATAAACTTATAATAAAAAGACTTTTGAAACATAATTAATAAAGCATATTATTTCTAAATCATTATGAATTTATATTTATATATTTTTAAGGGGGACAACTCAATAATTAAGTCGATTTTAGGGGTTTCTGACACAAACTTTAGGGATACATATTTTTGAGAGTTGGTAACACTGACACGAGCAAAGTATCATGATTTTACAGACGTAATACAATTCATAATTTTTGCAATGAACAAGACGTCTTATCTAAAGTCTTAATCAGCAAAATTAATACGATACCTTACAAAATTTTAATAAATTATCAGCACATAAATTAATTTAAATCTTACTTGAAACGCTTACTAGATAGTTATCTCGGCATAATATCGACTCATTGTAATTCACAGGGATCCGTGTAGGCGCAGTTAATAGTGACGGTAGTTCTTAAGTGCAAATACTCGGTACCGCCGCGCCGATTGTTCATTGCGATCGATAGATCTTGATCATTATGCAGATTTCACTTTGTTTAATAGCGCCGAGTGCGTCAAGTTGTTTGCTTTGCTTAGGTTAAGCGTTAATGACGAGTAGTTATCATGTGCAAGGGCGGATCCAGGGGGGGGGGGTCATGGGGGCCATGACCCCCCCCCCCCCTGGGCTGGGTACAGATGGACCAAACCCAGGGGGATTTTATTTAAGTACTTTCAATATTTAATATACCACGACTATATGACCCCCCCCTGGCGCCATAGCTGGCTATATGACCCCCCCCCCTGGCGCCAAAGCTGGCTATATGACCCCCCCCTGGCGCCAAAGCTGGCTATATGACCCCCCCTGGCGCCAAAGCTGGATCCGCCCTTGATCATGTGAACGTTGCCTGTGTGATATGGAAGCTTAAAGGGGCAATGGGTGCACGAAAGACATTACTCGGTTTCGGGCAGCTGAACCAATAATTTAATAAATAAATATTTCGAACACTCACACCCATTAGCCTAGCCCCAAAGTAAGGACTGTAAGGCTTGTGTTATGGGATACTAGGGTAACGGATAGAATACATATACTGTACATATATGATTATATTTATATGGAAATACATATCAAACATCCATGACTGGAGTACAAATTATAGCTATTAACGGGATTGTTACCATGTACCTTTTTTTATGAGTCTCCGATATTTCGGCTCTGTTGCAAGCGCCATGAACAAGGTACATGGTAACAATCCCGTAATAGCTAATAGCTATAATGTTAGTGACCATGAAATTTAAAACAATATATGGAGTACAAATGCTCGTATTCATCACACAAACATCTGCCCCCACCGGGATTCGAACCCGGGACCTCTCGAGTCGGCGACACCATGAAACCCGGCGTGCAAACCACCCGGCCACGGAGGCCGACGCCGACGGATACTGAAACATGGGCGAAAAACGGCGTTCTAGTTGGAACGTACCATAGTGATGCCAGATTTGGGGGGACCAAAATGAATACGAGCATACTCGACTCCGTCCACTTACTATTAATCGTTTGTTCGAATTCCATAGGCAATCATATTCGGGCTAGCGACCAAATGTAAGTGCGCCATTACAATGCTACAGTTGATAAACTTTGATTAGTGATTAAACGCGAAAGCACTTCATAGACATGGGTAGTAGTACCATTTTGCATACAATTCCAGTTTACAATTTTCAAGTTTTGAACGAAAAATAAGGATTTGGAAGTTTCCATATCATTTATACTGAAATTCAACAAAAGTTTCAAGTTTGAAAGCGTAACATTGCTTTCGCCAGTTAAGCTGATAAGTTTTCCATTTTTCTTGTCAGCTAAAAGATGTCCTAACCAGCTTCAAAAGTGCTAAAAGCACATGAGTCAATTTGAATATAGTTTATTTTCAATTCAAGTTAAGCAAAATTACTTCCACGGATGAAGAATGGCAGGTCAGGTCATAGGTCACAATGCAGATCTCTATAATATTTCGAAAAATAGTTTACTTTTCGAAAGACTGTAGCATAAACCCAGTAGTTTACATAAACAGGAATAGATTTTCTAAAGGAAAAGAATTTGTCATCATCAGTCGAACAGTATTTCTACCACTAGGGTACAGGCTTTCTAAAGAAAAGTTTACTAGAAAAAAAATCCACGCGGACCAGGCAGCTCCGTCCGCTGCCTGGTCCGCGTGGATTTTTTTCTAGTAAACTTTTCTTTAGATTTAAACATCTAGCAGTTAAATGCTTAAAAAATAAATAAAATCATAACTACAGGCTTTCTCTTTAAATGAAGTAGGGAAAATGGGCCACGACCCTTCACGCCGACCCAGTGCGGATTTATCATCATCAGCCTATTAATGTCCCTACTGCTGGGGCACAGGCTTTCCCTATGGATGGAATAGGGAGATTGGGCCATGACCCACCACGCGAGCCCAGTGCGGATTGGCGGGTACTAACGACTGCAGATGTAGCCGGGACCAACGGCTTAACGTGCCTTCCGAAGCACGGAGGAGCTCAAGATAGTAATTTTTTTGGTCACCCATCCAATGACCGACCACTGCGAAAGTTTCTTAACTTCAACGATCGCAGTCGAACACGCTAACCTCTTGCGCCATCGGGCTCCTCCAGTGCCGATTGGTCAGCACCAATTTACTGTCAGCACAACTGCAGATATAGCCGACATTAATGGCTTAGCGCACCTTGCAAAGCAAAGAGGTTTGCAAGACAATAAATTTTTGGTCATCCATCCTTGAACGGTCATGCGAAGTTTGCTGAACTCCCACAATCGTAATCTAATACGCTTATCATTGAGCCCTTCGAAAGAATGAATAACTGGATGAAACTAGATAAAGATGCAATATCATTGTTTGTGCCAAATTTGTCTGTTCTTCATCATCGTCAGCCTCTTAAACTAGCCACTACTGGGGCACAGGGCTTCCTTATGGATTAAAAAGGCAGATTAGGCCGTGATCTACCACACAGGCCCAGTACGGATTGGTGGGTGTTAAAAACCACATCTTTATTTTTTGTAATAAAGTAACAGTTATAGGTATTCATATTTATAATATTTATCCACATGTTTCTAGTTTGTATATTCGGAATACGTGTTTGAGTTTCATACAAGTGCAAATCACATATGTTCTAATAAATTATATTCAGTAGCGATTTTAATTGAATATTTTGATTATTTATTTATTTTTTCAAATTAAAACTGAACTTTATTGACTGTGTCCTCTTCAGACTTTTTATTAATTTATTGTAATTAATTATTTGCATGCAATTAAAAACTAATTTTAAACGATGCCAAAGAAGTATAACTTCTCACGCGCCTACATAAGTACACGCACCCATTTTTTTTATTAAATTGTTACTTTGTCTAAGCCCCCAGATTTGTTTTACTCATAATTAAAGTCGCTGTTCGCTCTCAGCTTGTGACGACCGAATGGCCTATTATTAAGCTTGAATTCGTATTAAGGTAGAAATAGAAAACTAAAACAAAAATGGGTATAGACCTAAAATTATTATTACTTTTATTATTCATCATCATCATCAGCCTATTAATGTCCCCACTGCTGGGGCACAGGCCTTCTCTATGGATGGAATAGGGAGATGGGGCCATGACCCACCACGCGGGCCCAATGCGGATTGGCGGGTGCTAACGACTGCAGATGCAGCCGGGACCAACGGCTTAACGTGCCTTTCGAAGCACTGAGGAACTCGAGATAGAAGATTTTTGGTCACCCATCCAATGACCGACCACTGCGAAAGTTGCTTAAATTTAACGATCGCAGCCGAACGCGCTAACCACTTGCGCCATCAAGCTTTTGTTATTATAAACACTCAATTCAAAAATAAAATACAACAATTATGAAATACAATGCAACTTACGGTTTGCCTGTTGGGTTTCTTGTAATTTATATATTTTTGAACATTTCGAATTGTATCGTGTATAATTAAACAAAAAAACCAAATGACGAAAGGTTGTTTTTTGTGTTACGAGATTTCTGCTGGAATGACAAATGTGTTGACAGCCTTGACGGAATTGAATTCAAACTTAAAATGATCGCTAATCATTTTAAAATTAGAGTATTCAAAAAGGTCAAATGTAATGGAAATAGAAGAGGCGAACGATTGCGGCTCAGCCACGCCGTTTCAAGCTTGTAGGAAGGCCAAAGGGGAAGATCTTCCTCCGAGCTGGGTGGTGGTAGCTCGGGGGCCGCGGCCCGACTGATGTTGGTCGGGCATCGTATATATGAAGAGTTAGCCTCCGAATTTCATTTGCGTGATGTAGGCTTCCATACTATTATGATCGCAGTGCAGGTAACGCCATCTCTTGAGGATGGTGGGTAATGATTTCCTCCATTTGTTGTATATATGTGGGGCATATAGATGTCGCCGCCACAAGCTTTTACTTGCGCCGCGACACCTAACACTCTACAAATCATCAGAAACAAAGTTGCGACTTTGATGATGATAATTAGATACGGCGTTATTCGGTGCGTGTACGCAGCCCGCCGCAACGCGAAGAATTCGTCGCGCGCTGGGCCCGGTAAGATGCCTTGCCTTATCCGGCCTAGAAATTATCTTCACTGTCCTATACGATGATTTATAGCTCGAACATTTGTCAGACTTCTTACAAATATAGTCGTGACCGTAAAAAATACGGTAAAGTTTTTAATGAGACTTAATAAAAGCTACCCAAGTTGATTTGGCGTACATTGCTTGGCTTGTTTAACGAACGTCCTTCCTTCTATGAAGGAAAGCTTAAAGGGAACTATGAACAATGTTAAGTTTTCATTTGATACAGCAAATTTTATAGACATAAATTCATGATTTGTAAAATATTCTAGTAAATAAAACAGAATCAAATAGGATATAGTCAAGTACTGAATATTCATATAATTTGCATATTAATCTAACTTAGAATACTCTTTGCTTTACACCACCGTGACACTCACCAATATAAAAATAAATTCACAATAAGAAAAATATTTCATTACACATCGCAATCAATCATAATTATGTAAACTATTGAGTCGTGATTCCTCTCGTAATTCATCTCTGAAGGTAAGCATCTCCAATGCAAATATTTGGAATTCGCTCATTTCGATGGTCATGTTGTGAGAGGTGTCATTAAGAACCGATTGCTCCCCCACGGACATATTCAGGTCTACAGAGCTTTTAGCAGCAGCTCTACGCTGCTTAGAGACGCCGCAGTCCACAGCTGCACGAACAGGGCTGTTAGAATTGTCTGTTTTTGGGTGTTTACTTTTACAAAGGACACACGTCAAGGACCAGCCGTCTCTGTGTTCTTTAATGAGCGTGTTATACAGGGTGTTACAAAAATACAAATAAAGCTTGAAGGGCATTGAAGTACATAATATAAGGAGTCTTCTCTAATTTTCTTAAAATATTTGCAAGAAGTTTGATTTTTTTATAAAAACAGTTATTTTTAATTATTATTAAAAATATCGATCATTATAAGACACTTCAGTAGTTCGAGGTCATGCACCTTACCAGGAGTAGTAATTGATCTGCTGTAATTAAGAAAATTAGAGAAGATTCCTTATATGATGTACTTCAACACACTTCAAGATTTATTTGTATTTTTGTAACACCCTATAGAAACGCTGTTCCGAGACGTTAGCGTCGGCTAGGTCGTAGCACTGATTACAACCTCCACAAAATAAATATCTCCTATCAGGAATTGTTTGCCGACATCCACCACAAATCATTTTGTCACCCTAAATAGCTGAGCTACTATGAACTAGTTGCAGTAAGACTGCACGCCACAGAAATATCAAAGAATCACCAAATCCGGGAAAGTTTTACTACTGGCAACACTTTGGGCTTGTCAAAGTGAAAACTGACGTTGTCAATTGCATATGACAGCTTCGATACAGTTGTCAAAATGAAACTGACAGGATGTCAGTTGAAATTGACATTGAAACATCCAGTGTGTGAGGGTATTCAATAACACTACAATTAATAAATATTTTTGCGGGTGAAAAATTGCTATTTATCCTTAGATTAAAACAAAAAGGGTAGATACGGTACGCTCATACTTGCATCAAACAAAAACTGATCCCACGGCAGCGCGAACGGGACGGCGAGATCCGCGTCACTGCATTACCGACCCGAACGAAACAGCACGTTAAGTTTCAACGGCAGCGCGAACGAGACGGCGAGATCCGCGTTACTGCACTACCGACCAATCACGCGATTCACGACGTCACACCGAATAAGATTCAAAACAAACAGCAATTATTATGAAAAAAAATATTTTATAGTACTTACGAATAAAAATTGATGCTGTGGGTGTTATTTTAAAGTTCTTGAGCAATTTGAGCACTTTTTAAAAACACACTTAGGCATTGTTTTATCATATAAACACAAAATATTAGGAATATTTCTTTTTGGCGTTCACATGTACGTCGTTTGCACGTCAAGTTGTGACTAAAGCGATTAGGGTCGTGGACCACAATTCATGCGGATCACTTTTGTGAGGCTAGTGCCGTATCTACCCTTTTGTTTTAATCTAAGCACTTATCTTGTTCAATATCTTTCTTATCCGTAACTGTGTTCCCCAGTTAACAGTTGTGTAGTTTCGCTGAAGGATGCACTGCACTACACAAACACTTTAACTTGAAAATTCGAGAAGTTTTTTTAATTTTTGACAATAGAATTACGTACGCAGGGTTGCCAGCCTCCTCCATTATAATATTAATTGACATGTTATCATTTTTTTTATTATTGTATAAATCGAATATTATTTGATATTGTATTAATTGATAAATTGTATTCATTTTAATCAATGTTACGTTTCTAATGTTATTCAACAGTTATTAATACTTCCTTCTGGGCAGTTATATAAATTTTAATGTTTAATGTTGTGTATACCGGTTATTGGCTTTGACGACCTCTGTGGCCGAGTGGTTTGTACGCCGGGTTTCATGGCTGTAGCCGACTCGAGAGGTCCCGGGTTCGAATCCCGGTGGGGGCAGATGTTTGTGTGATGAATACGAGCATTTGTACTCCAGTCATGGATGTTTAGTATGTATTTATATAAATATACTTATGTATGTACAGTATATGTATTCTATCCGTTACCCTAGTATCCCATAACACAAGCCTTATAGTGCTTACTTTGGGGCTAGGCTAATTGGTGTGAGTGTCGGAAATATTTATTTATTATTTATTATTATATAAGACTTGCACCTCCCTATTTCTCCATATAAAATACGCATGTATAGTTGTTGGTGTACCTATAATAATAAATCAATAAAGATAAAAAATAAATTACAAAACCTTTATTCGCATTCTTCAATACTCGCATGTTCATAATAATTCAAAATGAGATTTCCACAAAGCATAAACATCAGTAGGACACACCTAATTTTAGACGAATACCAAGCGAAACGCAAGGCCTTCCTTTGTACTGCGCCGGCGCAGATTGTGGTGCGTGTAACTGACATTTATACACAACACAGAATATTGTAATTAAGACGCTCCTTATGAATGAATATTAGCTGCATTCGCATGATTATGAATTTAATAAATAGTTTTGAATAATTCATAACTTATTGTATGTGTTGTGTCTACTTGTATCTAAATAATTCCTAGTAGTTTTGGATGATGTTTTCTAATATTATTTCTTAGAGTTTATTACATATCTAAGTACGTACACACATTATGAAAACAAAATAAAATAATCATGAAATGTCATTTGTAATGGATGTCCCAGTTAGCACAGAAATTGTCCCATTATTGTGTCGGAACTCTTTTTATATAATATCTAATAAAGGGGGTATATGAGCTGACTGAAGAGGAGCTCGATCGCGCAGGTAGTTAGCGAGAGTTAAGCAACTTTCGCAGTGGTCGGTCATTGGATGGGACACCAAAAATCTTCTATCTCGAGTTCCTCCTTGCTTCGGAAGGCACGTGAAGCCGTTGGTCCCGGCTGCATCTGCAGTCGTTAGCACCCGCCAATCCACACTGGGTCCGCGTGGTGGGTCATGGCCTAATCTCCCTATTCCATTCTTAGGGAAGGCCTGTGAGAAACATATAATTACGTAGATATGCGATAAATCCTTCAACTCACACTTACGTACGTAGTCGACTCAAAATATTCGATGACTCAAAACTGACGCCAGCATTATTATGTCAACTTGAGTGACGTGAATAAATACTTTTTATGACAGCTCGTCTGCATACTATTTTTTAGTGCTGGGCTGGGTGTTATAGAAAAAAAAGTAAAAGCATGTTCAAATCAAAATACCTGTGTCATTAAATATAGCGATGACGGAGATATTTGCAACTCCTCCCATGCTGGATTGGGAGTTAAGACAAATATAGAATTCTTTTGTTGCTTTTTAATACAGATACAGTTAGTTTAGGCTTCAAACTCTTACAGCGGTTTTTCCGCTCGCATTGGACAGGAAGCACCGCCTCACAGAAGACCGTATTTCTGCTAGTTGACTAGGTTTCCAGGGCTCCGTGGGGTAGGCGATTGGATTCAGGCTGGCAAGGTAAGAATGGCTGGAACGGCACACCTTCTGCAGTATCATCTATTTTCACGACTGAAAGCCACTAACAGTTAACAAAAACAACAACAACAACGTAATTTGTTGCACATCGTAACATAAATACCATGATTTTCAAGAAACTCATTTATCAAACAATATTAAAGCGAAATTTTAAGGAATCGCTTAATTCAATGACAACGGCTTAACGTAAAAATTACATTGACGCCGGGTTTCATGGTGTCGCCTACTCGAGAGGTACTAGGTTCGAATCCCGGTGGAGGCAGATGTTTGTGCAATGAATATGAATATTTGTACTCCAGTCATGGATGTTTAACATGTATTTCTTTATAAATATACATATATAAGTACAATATACGTGTTCTATCCGTTACCCTAGTGTCATGCAGTATCAGTGTTTGCATTTTGTTAATTAATGTGTCAATGCAATTTTAGGAATTATTAACGGTCAAAAGATGCATCTATCTAATTACAATACAAAAGCCGTGTATTTTTTATTATACAATAAATAATACCTGTGACACATTTTATCTACGCTATAAAGAAATAAAAAACAAAAATACGTATAAAGTTAGATGGAACGTCGTCATAAAAAGAACTAAGTAAATTTTTTTTCTCGGATATCTAAGCTGACAGCATACCCGCTGAGAATCCTAAATGGACATGTAATTACAACCACCGACTTTTTAGGATGAATAGTCTTTATATAGCTGCGATATATTCCATTATGCAAATCGTCAGCTCGAGACCAAATCAGCGACGCGGAAATATTGAAATTGATACCAAAGATGCATTTACAAATTTGGAACAAGAGATGGCGCTGCGAACTAATGCTGCGACCACGCCTGTGGCATACGCTATGCTGAAACAACATTGCGTTTAAAAATAATACCTAAACATAAGGTTGTACGGTTGAATTTCACATTGTACGCTAAATAGACTTGACCTTGCGTGGAGGAACTGTAGCATATTAATATCGAATAAGTATGCTAACATCGTGCAAGAAGATATAGTCAGCAAGGTGGAAGAAAGGGCATGGAATGTCAGGTAACCACAAGGTCAGGTGTGATCTAATTGGTTTAAAAAACACTTTGTGTCCACTGCCGGATTTAGGGGAGGGCAACCGGGGCGAAAGTCCCGGGGCCTCCACAAACGGGGGCCCCCAAAATAGAGACTTCGGAAAAAAAATCTTTCAAATATCAACTAGTAACAAGGGGGAGGAGGGGGTAAATAATTGTAATAAATCTGCTTACTTAATACTTGAACGGCCCCTAAACACTAGTAAACGTCTTTTCCTTTGATATTTTGACGTGACAACGTCTTAAATTAGGTTGCGGCTGGGAGTCACTTATGAAAAAGTGTAACGCTCGGTAACGTTACGATGAGTCTCTCGTGTTAAGTTTAAGTTTACATGTACAATGTTTTAGTAAACAAAATATATTTCTATAGTTAAAATTTGTGCAATTCTTATTTTCATTCAATTCCTTGTTCCTATTGTGCAATTTAATTATATTCATATCAATAAATATTCTACCGAGAAAAAGACGTTTTTTTTTGCTCTTTTACCTTTACCTACAGCCTACAGTACTTTGTACATCTAACATACATGATTATTTGATTATATTAATCTTAAGTAACAGAAATCATTGATCTATATTTGTTCACTCCAATCAGGCAATCAGTGAAATATCAAAATCTCAAATGGCCCTTAAAAGCACTTTCAATTCACTACCTATCTTGAGGGAGTACCCCAATCGCTTAATGGCTGAGTGGGGTAGTATTTGCCCGCAGGGCCAAATTTAAGGCAGGGCAGTTGGGGCTGTGGCCCAGGGGCCTCCACAACAGCTTAAGAAATAACAACATTTCGAAGGGTTAGCAAAAATACAAATCCTAAGTGGCCCAGGGCCTCCACAATCCTAAATCCGGCCCTGTTTGTGTCAATGTGATCGCAATCGCATAGGTGTCATTCTCCTGCAGCGATGTTTAATTGCGGTGCAATGTGTGAATGTGAATTGTGATTTCCATTCACGTTAATAGCCATGTTTGTGTGCAGGTGACGCCGTGATGGGTATCATTAGAAATGTCAAGGGTTTTCCTGACGTTATTAATCTTGATTGCAGGTTCAAACTTCAATCATGGCAAATTGACCGAAACAAGTGGCAGTGTGGTGTTATTAAATGGCAAGAACATTAGTTTTAGAATCCATACAATTTAACGTCACTTCAGCTTTAACTTGGTCAAGGAGTATGTGAGTTAGTGAGCGTATGTCAATGTTTACGATTCATATTTAAACCTCCGTGATGCCCTAGTGGAGTTATTTTTGCATGTAGCCTATATTTGTGATCATATTCAATAATAAACACAATACGATTAAAGAGACTTAGCTGTTAAAATACTATTATTAGACTAAGATAATGCTTCTCGGTTTTCGCTTCTACTTCTTCTATCTTCTTCTAACCTATCTCTTGAAATTCCTTGTCATTCTACTGATTTCTTTTCCTATTTAGTTCATTGTGCATTCTGTCATCATCATCATCTTCATCAACCTATTAATGTCTCCACTGCTGGGGCACAGGCCTTCCCTATGGATGGAATAGGGAGATTGGGCCATGACCCACCGATGACAGATGCAGCCGGGACCAACGGCTTAACGTGCCTTCCGAAGCACGGTAGAGCTCGAGATAGTAAATTTTTGGTCACCCATCCAATGACCGACCACTGCGACAGTTGCTTAACTTCAACGATCGCAGCCGAACGCGCTAACCACCTGCGTCATCGAACTCCTCATGTGCATTCTGTACATCTATGGAACTCATTGCCAGAATCTATTCGAAAAGCTCGCACTCTGAACTCGTTTAGGGATGAAGTTTAGAGTTATTTCCTATCCCAACTATGATGTTAAAATTTTCCTTCATCTCTATCCTTTGTTAGATAGATATATCTTTTCCTGCCATTGATATTATTATTATTTCCTATTACACCCCTCCTTTTCTCCTTCATATTTATTTATCTTTCTATTATGGGTTGCCTGGAAGAGATTCCTGCCTAGCAATTAGGCCACCTATATTGTGTACGATCTGTCTATCATATTTTTAAGGAACTTGTTATTGTTATTTGTCTTCAAACAAAATAATTTGTCTTATAAATAATATTCTTATTACAATAAAGAATATTATTATTAAGACAAATAACTTGTTTATAGGACTTACAAGTTTGTCTTCTCCACCTGATGCAAATAGCATGTAGGTGCTAAGATAGCCGATGCAAAAAAATGTGTTGCCTTGTTCCATCCTCAGCTGTGCCTTTCTTTCCTCATACCCTGCCATAGAGCATCATGGACGCAACTCAAGGAGGTCCCGGTTGCTCTCTGAACCCCGCATAGCCCTGGCAATTTTTGATTAACTTTTTTGACGGATTTCTTTTGAGGACCACATGCGCTGGCCTTCGTTGTTACCGACTTACTGTGGCCACTATTCCTAAACGAACAAAGAAATTTGATACCTCATTTCTTTGTCATACTATTCAAGTGAAATTATTACTGCTACTTTCAACCGACGAAACAAGCTCAGAGAGGCTTTCTATCTCTTTCTTATGTTAAACCATGCAAACAAAAAGAACTAATAGTATCTGTTGGTCTTGCAAAGGATGCGAAAAGTCAATGAATAAATAAAATCATTGCATCTAACCCGTTGAAACTTGTTTTATTTAATGCATATGTAAATTATTGAATATAATTTCTTTTGTCAAAAGAACTCTACCTATATTTGTTTCTCGATAGCAAATTATACAGTATTATTCAATGTCGGCATTATTCAATGTCGGTACTATGCTGACAAATAATTACGTAATGATCGGTAATAAAATTATTGGTACCAATTTACATTTTGTATTATTATTTTAGATATTGATTGAATACCAAGCACACTAGCAAGGTCTTGTGGCTCACAATGATTTTTTTTAAACAAACTTGGAAATTTTTCATTACCCTCCCGATGTTCAGTTTCAAGTAGATCAAAAAAAAATCAAAAATATATTTATTCAACAATACAAAATTTTAACTTAGCTTACAATTAAACAGTGGTTTTTGCACTGACCTGAGCTCGTAACGCAAAGACCTAATATTCCAGTTTTTCTAAATGGTTCGCATTACAATATGTTGACAAAACTCGGGAGGTGAACTTTGTGAGTGAGGAAGTTACGGTAATACATAAATGTTCGAGTAACATTATAAGACAAAAAATATGACAACACTAAAATTATTAAAGTAACTTTAAAAATCTCTTATCTATTAGACAAGTCCGTCTGTCTGTGGTGCTGTTTCAGCGGCCAAACCGTAAGAGACAGATAAAGAGAATATTTAAGTTATAAGTTAAGAATAGTCTGATAAAACTACAAACCGGATTTAAGTAACGTAGCACTTCCGGTTTTCGAGAAATCACGAATTTCAAACGAAACCACACAAAATCTCCGAAGTTCTCAATTAATTAAATACATTTTTTTTTTAAATCAGGTTTTGGTGAACATTTGGTTCACTGGTTTGCTAGTCTCTTATCTATTAGACAAGTCCGTCTGTCTGTGGTGCTGTTTCAGCGGCCAAACCGTAAGAGATAGATAAAGAGAATATTTAAGTTATAAGTTAAGAATAGTCTGATAAGACTACAAACCGGATTTGAGTAACGTAGCACTTCCGGTTTTTGAGAAATCACGAATTTCAAACGAAACCACACAAAATCTCCGAAGTTCTCAATTAATTAAATACATTTTTTTTTTAAATCAGGTTTTGGTGAACATTTGGTTCACTGGTTTGCTAGTCTCTTATCTATTAGACAAGTCCGTCTGTCTGTGGTGCTGTTTCAGCGGCCAAACCGTAAGAGATAGATAAAGAGAATATTTAAGTTATAAGTTAAGAATAGTCTGATAAGACTACAAACCGGATTTGAGTAACGTAGCACTTCCGGTTTTTGAGAAATCACGAATTTCAAACGAAACCACACAAAATCTCCGAAGTTCTCAATTAATTAAATACATTTTTTTTTTAAATCAGGTTTTGGTGAACATTTGGTTCACTGGTTTGCTAGTCTCTTATCTATTAGACAAGTCCGTCTGTCTGTGGTGCTGTTTCAGCGGCCAAACCGTAAGAGATAGATAAAGAGAATATTTAAGTTATAAGTTAAGAATAGTCTGATAAGACTACAAACCGGATTTGAGTAACGTAGCACTTCCGGTTTTCGAGAAATCAGGTTTTGGTGAACATTTGGTTCACTGGTTTGGTAGTTTTTACATATTTAATAAAAAATCCTCGAATTATAATTACTCTATGTATGTATATGTGAGTGTGAGTCTTCAGCTATGTTTGCCGAGGCGCATACAGATTTTGATGCGATTTGGCGTAAAAAGACTGCATCGCTGTTGGGCAGAATACGCGGAAGTGGCAACAGTATCTTGAGCATTATTGTTGGCAAATTTCATAGTCATCTTATGTGGAAATTTATCCAGAGGACAAAATCACTTTCAGAAATTAAGTACTAACATAATTTAAGTATCTACTAACATATTTTGGATCATATTGTCCTTTTTTGAACATTAAATAAATAAATAAATATGAGGAGCTCGATGGCGGAAAACTTACTTGCTTAATTAAATTGTTCCTTGTGTTTTTTTTTTAGTGTGTATGCTGTTGCTCGCAGATAACCTTTACAGCGTCACCGGGTTTGGGCACGGCGAGATCCTAAGGGGACCTCAAGTCGAGAATTGTCGAATTCCTCTAGAGGTATTCCAGGCGGATGGCATCTCCCCACGTGGGGAGTCTCCTCTCCGTCTGGAGCCTCTGGACCACTCGAACCTGAGAGGGTCGGCTCAACTAGAGGGCGTCTCTGAGACTCGGTCCTCGGCTCTAGTTAGCCGTTATCGTGGGAATTGTTCCTTGTATCTTTTTGTTTCTTTTATTTATGCGTCATTATATCGAGAACAATTTCTTCATTTAATATTAGAAATTGTGGGTTACTACAGTGCGAAGAGATGGCGCTGCCTTGCAGCCTAAGAAAGATGGAGAAAATTCGACACGGCCATCAGTGCCGCGGTAGCATAATGGTCAGTGCATTCGCCCGGGTAGCCCGCCCTAATTGCGGAGGTTCGAGTCCCGACTGCTGCCTGTACCCCAAGCACGAACCTTTATCGAATTCGAATAGTTTGCGAGTGCGAAATGAGACTGTCAAATTTTGTATGGAAACTTGAACTGCAGCGACGCAACGAGAACTGAAAATCAGTACACATTTGACAATGACATTTCGGACTCGCAAACCATACGAATTCGATATTGGTTCGTGCTAGGGGTCCGCGTGTTTTCTAAACTCTTCTTAAGAATCACACATCCAACAATTAAAATTTGATAAATCTATATATATATATAACTCAAAGGTGACTGACTGACATAGTGATCTATCAACGCACAGCCCAAACCACTGGACGGATCTGGCTGAAATTTGGCATGCAGGTAGATGTTATGACGTAGGCAACCGTTAAGAAAGGATTTTGATCAATTCTACCTCCAAGGAGATAAAATAGGGAATGAAAGGTTGTATGAAACTTTGTTAATTTTAAACCGATTGGGCTGAGACTTTGCATGCAGGTATAAGAAGAATCATAGATGAATGTCATTGTGTATAACACAAGCCTGAGAACAAAAACTGTAGTCTACACTTCAGCTCTACACCGAAGCGAAGCGAGGGCGGGCCGCTAGTAATAAATATAACTTCTACTGTCTTCTTAAATTAAGATACGATTTTTTTCTTCAAATTAAATTAATAACTCCTTAACTTCTTTAGTGCAAACAAAATAAGTAGTTTAAATCTAAAGAAAATATAACTAGAAAAAATTCCACGCGGACCAGGCAGCAGACGGGACTCGAACCCGCACCCTTCGCAATCCGGGCGAATGCACTGACCAATTATGCTACCGCGGCCCTCACGGATCGCGTCGAAATTCTTCTAGCCATTCTTAAGCTGCAAGGTAGTACCATCTCTTCGCATTATAGGTAACCCATAATGTCAAATGAATACTTTTACAAGTATTAAACATTTGAAAGAAGAAATAGCAATTATAGTTATAATTTTTACTATTTTTAAGCATGTAACTAGCGAATGCGAAGAGATGGCACTGCCTTGCAGCTTTAGAATGGCTAGAAGAATTTCGACGCGGTCCGTGAGGGCCGCGGTAGCATAATTGGTCAGTGCATTCGCCCGGATTGCGAAGGGTGCGGGTTCGAGTCCCGTCTGCTGCCTGGTCCGCGTGGAATTTTTTCTAGTTATATTTTCTTTAGATTTAAACATCAAGCAGTTACATGCTTAAAAAAAAATGGGTGCGTGTACTTATGTAGGCGCGTGAGAAGTTATCCTTCTTTGGCATCGTTTAAAATTAGTTTTTAATTGCATGCAAATAATTAATTACAATAAATTAATAAAAAGTCTGGAAAAGGACACAGTCAATAAAGTTCAGTTTTAATTTGAAAAAATAAATAAATAATCAAAATATTCAATTAAAATCGCTACTGAATATAATTTATTAGAATATTAGAACATATGTGATTTGCACTTGTATGAAACTCAAACACGTATTCCGAATATACAAACTAGAAACATGTGGATAAATATTATAAATATGAATACCTATAACTGTTACTTTATTACAAAAAATAAAGATGTGGTTTTTGGTTCTACTACACCAATGGTCAAGAGATGGCACTGTAGTCTCCTGAATCGCGCTTTGGTTCCGTTGTTCCAGATTAATAAATACTTTTGATATTATAAATATGAATACCTATAACTGTTACTTTATTACAAAAAATAAAGATGTGGTTTTTGGTTCTACTACACCAATGGTCAAGAGATGCCGCTGTAGTCTCCTGAATCGCGCTTTGGTTCCGTTGTTCCAGATTAATAAATACTTTTGATAGGCCTTCACAATGCAGTCGTTAGCACCCACTAAATAGAGATTCTATTTCTATTTTGTTGGTAGATTTTCTTAATGTGCGGTAAACCCAAAAGTAACGCATGAAGTTGGTCGCTAAAGCGAAAATTTTGTGTTACAGTGATGCGCGCGCATCTTAAAATTTCACTCTCATCATTTTTTCATAACGCGCCTAAAGAAGTATAACTTCAATAATAAAAATTATAGAAATAAGTAGTTGATATTTTTTCACAGCCTCAAAGCGTGCATACAACATTATAGTAGCAGAAAAATAAGTTTTATAGTAACATTCCAGCAGTCATATACAATTACCAACTATTACATCGGTCCATATTCGCAAGGCCGTGCGAGCCGCCTGCGCTGCGTGTGCGCACGAGGAAAGAATTACTAATAACTCTTTATAAAACCGCTTTGATAGAAATGACAAAGTTGTAATAAATTATCCTCTCTAACTGATACAGTTTGCAGCAACTGCGATGCATACAGAATGTTGCAAGTTTATGTCGTACAAATAAATATTTATTTCCAACACACACCAATTAGCCTAGCTCCGAAGTAAGCACTGTAAGGCTTGTATTATGGGATACTAGGGTAACGGATAGAATACATATACTGTACATATATAAGAATATTTATAGAGAAAATACATATTAAACATCCATGAATGGAGTGCAAATGCTCGTATTCATCACACACACATCTGCCCCCACCGGGATTTGAACCCAGGACCTCTCGAGTCGGCGACACCATGAAACCCGGCGTACAAACCACTCGGCCACGGAGGTCGTCGACAAACAATATGCACTATTATATTCCTAGTTAGTTTTGCTATATTTACAGTGTCTATCTATACATATAATAAAATGGTCGGATAGTCAAAACTTTACATTGAATATTTTTTTAAAAGAATACTTGACACCGAAGCCAAAAATATAGTTATTAGATTTTTTGTCTGTTTGTCTGTATGTATGTCCGGAATAAACTCAAAAAGTAATGCATGGATTTATTGCAAAAATTAATTATCATACAGCCTTGTCTCAAGTCTGATCAGAATAATAAAATCTATTATTTTAGGACTTCATTCATTTATTTTAATAAAAATTAGGGTCAAATATGTCATAGTTTGAAGGAGTTTAGAAATAAGATTGTTTATTTCGATATACTTACACAAATATTTTTTGTGTACATTTATTGTTCATTTATTTTGTAAAACGGAACATTTTGCTTTTGAATCAGACACGAAGTCAATTTTTATACTTTTAAATATTTGATTATTTCACGAAAGTTGTATGAGAATAATAAACACATAATAATTAATAAAAAAATATTGTAAAGTTACTGGCTAGTGCGAAATATTTATACACGTTAAGGGCAGTTTCTCAGCCATGTCCTTTGCCACGAATATTATTAAGAAGTATAGGCAACAACATAACATATAGGCTACATATTATCACGGTATCACCTACGGGGAACGAGCAGTGAACCTTTATTTCTAACTCCACGCATACGAAGTCGCGGGCGTCCGCTAGTTACAATATATAGAAATAAAATAACAACAACTAAAAAAACTACCTAATGTATAAAATTGAAATACAAATTACCTCAACCTACTTATGAATAACATCTAATTTACAAAATGAAAAATAAGTCACCCCCAGCGCCGCCGCCGTCAAGAATGGTGTCCAATAGGCTGATAGCATTACCGCCTTGCCATTCAGGCTGATCCGTTGACCAAGATAGCTGCCAGCCTTTTGGTTGCCAGCAACTTCGGTCAGTCTCTTTGATAATTCACCATAGGTGAAACAGAGACCCATGGGCCCATGGTCTCAACACCTAACAGCACAAATATATAGTTCTCATGAGAGCTGAATATTTGCGCCACTTGGAGCACACAGCAGAGGCCGCCGCCGCGCCCACAGCGAGCGAGGTGCTCCCTGTATGGCCTAGTTAAATTTATTATACCTAATGTTCTTACAGAGTAAAATATCAGTCCAGAGTAAAATAACACTAACTTTTGGTAAAGGTGTGTTTCTGTCAGTGAGTAAGGCTCGAGGGGTTCCACCGGGTGCGTCTATAAACATTGGTGGCGGCTTTTTTTTAAAGATAGGTCCGACAAATGATTCCGCCCCACCTAATGTTAAATGACGGAGAAGTCCAGACGTACAGAAAGCTGGTACAGCAGTTCTACCTGCCACACCAGCCATTCCCAGCTTGCCGGCCTGCAAGTTACTTCTTCACGCCTCTTTTAAAGGATCCCAGGTTGTAAGAAGGAGGGAACACGTGAGCGGGCAGAGCATTCCATTTACGGATGGTGCGACTAAGAAATGAGTCACCGAATTTCTTTGTACGCGTTGGAATTGTGGCTACAGTTAGACGGTGACAACCTAGGCCAGCATGCTTACCACCAGGCGGGCCATACGCTTCCTGGCCAACTTTTTGACATAAAAACATACGTCTTATTATTTGATGTATGTTTATTTTTTGACGGACGAACATTGAGTTGGAAAATCTAGTGTCCGAGCCCAACATCATAGGAGAAATTAAAGCAGCTAGACTCCGCTGGCTCGGGCATGTAGAGAGAATGGGAGAGGATCGAGCCGTGAAAAGGGCGTATTTGGGGCAACCGATAGGACGACGGCCCGTTGGACGTCCCAGATACCGCTGGAGCGACGAAGTGCAGAGGGACTTGCAGTCTTTGGGTGCCGACGGCTGGCGAGACCTAGCCCGGGATCGCAGAGCATGGCGTCATCTTGTGTCGGAGGCCAAGATCCACTTCGGATCGTTGCGCCACAGCAGTAAGTAAGTAAGTAATCTGATTCTAATTACCGCTACTTACGCGAAATCAAGTGTACCCGAGTTATATGTAGGAGTACTTATCTGAATAAACGTTTTAATTATAATGGAGATTTGGAGTAAATACGCAAAACTATGCAGAAACTGTAAATCTTAATTAATCTAAACCGACATATCTTATAGTCATCGGCAAATACTCTGTCAGTCTTTATTTGCATTGAAAATATTGTAGGTAAATATATACTAAGAAAGCTTTTATATGCTTCATGTTGAATTCATTAAAGATTCCAAGTTATTATATCAATATTCTGACAAGTAGGTAATTATAATGAAATTATATAAATAAATATTTCCAACAGTCACACCAATTAGCCTAGCCCCAAAGTAAGCACTGTAGGCTTGTGTTTTGAAATACTAGTGTAAAAAAAAGAATACTTATAGTGATATATATATATAAGTATATTTATTCAGAAATACATATTAAATATCCATGAGAACATTCTGGAGTACAAATGCTCGTATTCATCACACAAACATCTGTCCCCACCGAGAGTCGAACCCTCTCAAATAGGCGACACTGAAACCCAGCGTACATACCACTCGTCCACGGAGGTCGTCCAATTCTTCAGTTGAATTTTTCATTGTGCATATTGTACAGCCAACAGCTTTAAAGATAACTTGACGGCAGCAATTTAATTAAAATAATACCATGTTTTCTGCCTAAAAAGTTTGACTCACATTCAAACAATGACAACATTGGGACGTAGAATAATTACTTATATTATTTACCACGGGATTATTTTTCTGAAAGTGGCTTTATCATATTTTTTTTACGTTAAAATGGTGGAACGAGCCTCTGGCCCTCCCGATGTTACGCGACCACCGATCAAACATAGCCATACCTTCCCTGAGCTCAATGACGCAAGTGGTTAGCGCGTTCGGCTGCGATCGTTGAAGTTAAGCAACCTTCGCAGTGGTCGGTCATTGGATGGGTGACCAAAAATTTACTATCTCGAGCTCCTCCGTACTTCGGAAGGCACGTTAAGCCGTAGGTCCCGGCTGCATCTGCAGTCGTTAGCACCCGCCAATCCGCACTGGGTCCGCGTGGTGGGTCATAGCGCAATCTCCCTATTCCATCCATAGGGAAGGCCTGTTCCCCAGCAGTGGGGACATTAATAGGCTGATAATGAAAATCATATTCAACCAATATACACATCAAACTCCGGGAAGCTAGTCATCCTAATACTCAAAAGATCATAATAGTTTCGAAATGTGTCATGATAGACTTTTCCGAGGGGAATTTACTAGCTTTATTTAAACTTCAGTTCAGCCGAATGCCGTGTTAGTTTTTAATTTCATTCTAACGTGAATGCTTTGTGCGATATGAAGATTGAAGATACACAACAACAATACCTAATGATATCGTATTTAAGCAAAAAACACAATGCAACCGTGACCTTGTACTCTAAGTCAAATGCTTGATGCTCCAGTGTGGGCGAGCGCAAAAACTATCCTATGACATTGCTGAGACTCAGAAACACAAGGTTCCATTACACGAAACCATTAAAGCCACTTGGAACCTTGTCAATATTAGCAACAGCTGGAACGTCGACTGGACAATTGTTTCAACCCACACCTCATGAGAACTGTTTGGTCTCACTGATAGCGGGAAACAACTTCTCAAAGATAAAAATATTGATAAATAATAGCAATCTAATCGAATTTGCATAAGATATAAATCCATTTCTCTTTGTCAAACAATCGAAAACGCCGGTACTTTCAATGAAATTTAAATAAGCACATTATAAGTGCTGTAAATAACTAGATTGATGATAATGAAACTTCTCACTTTTGAGATAATCCTAAATCCAAAATCAAATCGAACAACGTATTGCCGTATGTTATTACTATTGAATAAATGAAAAGTGATACAATTCCTTTTTATACTTTTAGAAAGAAGCTTCAAGTAAATCTCAATTATACTTCTAGAAAATTCTGACAATTTTAATCAAGTTTCCGTGTCGCTGCCACTTAGGACTGGCCCCACAGTTATGTTGCGTAGGCGAGGAAATTTCGGCAGGTAGACTTATGTTAATTTCGCATACAGGATCTTTTGTTGTGATACCATCAGCGTTTAGGTCTGTTGCACTCAATACTTCCAGTCCATTCTACGTCACAAGCGAAAAAGTTAAAATTTGCATTTTAATATCCTACAAAATTCTTATTACATCCGCGTCTGTGGATGTTTTCTGCTCTTAATTTCGATTTCGATTGCTTAATTATTCCAATTCAAAAACTTCTAATACTAAAATTGAGGAAGCCAACGCGAGTCCCTCAAGGTTGATTTCTTGGACCGCATCATTATTAACTTCCATCACGATTAAGAGTTATATTTCTAGAACATTATTTTTGATTGATATAATTACACATTCAAGTTCCATTTTTAGTCGATTTTATTATCATAATGCAATTAAATACAGGTGTTTACAAATTTTGTTACCTACATGTATTTAATTAATTATTGGAGTGACCAACATTCAAATTATTGATGCTGTCAGTACTAATGATCTTAGTGTCAAATTGGAGTATAGAGTGAATGTTAGTAAATTAAAGTCAGACATGTTTGACTGTATACGTTGATCGAGTATTTATAATCTAATCACCTTTGTATTCGGAGAAGGAACTGTTTTATTTTCATGTTTTTTGTTCACTCGACAACAAAAACGTTTCTACATTTAAGAGTGCAAGTTGGTTTTTATGCATGTAAATATGTACATGTGCAAGGTTATTTTTTGCTTCAACCTCAATCTTACATCTAACAACTCAAGGAAATAGTAATTAGCGTCTATCTTCTTCATAATATTTCATCCTAGTGCCAGTTAATGGCGGCCCGCTGAAATAGACCTTTTTGTTTCCGTTGTCAGATAAAAAAATGCCATTTTGGACAAAAGAAAACCTTGGCGAGTCGAAAATTAGCTATCAGACACTCCATTATTGCAATGTTTCTTGTATAAACTATTACGTAGCAAAAAATTTATATTTGGCTTCCGACAAGGTGGAAATCTCGAAAACTCACACACACATATTTAATGTTTTGTTTGATCACGTTTTTACACCGTGTCTTTCAAACCGCTGTCGATTGTTTTTTGAAGTGAAAACTTCTTTAGCGGCGATGTACACCTTTTTTGTATGGGTAAAAAATGTTAAACTCGCTTCATGACACGTGGGCTGATCGCATCACAGGCCACGTGTCCTGATCGTAAGACGAAAACAATAAAATTGGAAAGGTTGTTGACTGTCAATATATTGGACGATCATAGTAATATTTTATTTTATCGTTTTATAATAATAAGCCTGTATCTAGGACGTCCAGGTGGCAGCATTATTGCGAAGAAAATGCATTTTTTTACAATAGATGTCGCCAGGTGTGTTCTGAGAGATAAACTTTTTAATGTAATATAACTTGTCATGTTAGTGTACGACTGATAATTAAAGAAATTCGTGCAAAATTATTCCCTAACCATTCTAAAATATCAAAAATGCACAACGTTAATATTCAAGTTTTCACTTCTGCCGGCATTCCCGGAGTGCAACCCGTCTTTTTTTTTAATTAATAGTGAATAAGAATTTCCTGGAGCACTCTTCCATTGACGTTGTAAAAGGCTTTTGTTAAGCATCACATGTAATATTGTGAGTAATGTCAGTGTCGTAGAGATTTTCCATTAGCTGCCCGGTCACTTTGAGGGCCTCTCAAAGTCGTCTGGTATTTTTTGTAAATGAAAACGATCGCATGTAGTCATTTGTATGAAGCGAACGGGCCCGTGTCTGTCTGGCGATTAGGTGATTCATTCGTGACGCAGCAATTGAGAGATTAGTTACATAGAAAGACGTGAAATTACTACATTTATTGCTGGCCAATTTATTTACTAGATATCTTCACTTCCTAGTGGTTACGAACAGGTTCGTTGCATTATAATTAACATTTTACAAGGGCGGTGGAACTTTGTTCGGTTTATTAGAGATTAAACGAACTTACCTGAAGTGAAGTTCTATCCTAATTATACGAAGGCTTCGTCCGAAGAGATTAGCTTGAATAACACATGTAGTACGCGTAGCACGCGCCATTTCACACTATATTGAGAATATATAAACTAAAAAGAATAAAATTATTAGTTTTTTTTTCTTTTAAATTTGGAATATGTGTAAGCCCTGGCGCCCGTCATAGCTGTCATTTAGTTAAGAGTATTAATTATACATATTTTTCGAATAACATATGGGAATAATAATTACTTTTGGGAGGGGGGGAAGCTAATCTCTTCGGACGAAGCCTTCGTATAATTAGGATAGAACTTCACTTCAGGTAAGTTCGTTTAATCTCTAATTATACTTCATGCTTCGTCCTCGAGATTAGCTTGAATAACACATGTAGACATTTAGAGACTATTCGAAAAATATTAATAATTGTAATAGGTAACTGGATAATAAATAAAGTAAATATAACATAAGTTGCTTCTTTATTTTTGTAACATCGAAACAAAAGGTAACCAAAACAAAAAAACCAAAGAACAATATTATTTGTGACATAAAAACTTATGAAATAAACGAAAAAATTATCTGATTAAGCACTCAAAACAGTGATTCCAAATTCTTTATCACAATTGTTGTTTATTGGCCTGTTATAAAATTTGGCAAACGTATGTGATTCCGAACTCCAACCTGCAGTTTTCATAATCTGATCTACGCTAACACCTAAATTTTGCGCAGCTGACGTAGCAGCATGTCGGGTACTATGCGCAGTAAACATTGAAATATCAATTCCGCTTAAATGTAACGTATTCTTTATCCATCTGGATAAGGTTTGAGAAGTAACAGACTTATATGGCTTTCGGTAACTTATAAATAATTTGTCTGAATCAGCACGAAGAGACATAGTCATTTCAAGGTAAGTAATCAAAACTCTTGCAGGACAAATACTTGGCTTTTCGTTATAGAAAGGTAAAACGAGCAATGGTTGAGCTGTTCCAACTCTAGATGTCTTTATGAGATCCGGAATTTTGATTTTAATTACTGAAGAAGACCTATCAATATTACAAATTTTAATTTTGGAAAGGGTTTGTACCCTATTTGCTGTGGCAATGGCTAATATTGTAATCAATTTTTTTGATATTATTTCCAGGTTCAAACTTTCATTGGGAAACCATTTTTCAAGACAACTTAAAACCTGAGCTATATTCCAGACTTCATTATATTTAGGAAGTGGAGGTCTAGTACGAAAAACTCCTTTTATAAACCTTTTTATTTCTTGGTTTTGTGAGATACTATTTTTAGTGATCAACGCCAAAGCGGAGCGATAACAGTTAATTGTACCATACTGAGCACCACTGTTAAAAATTGATGTTAAAAAAAATAATATGTCGGGAATTGATACTTCGTATAAGTTTAACTTATTCTGTTGACAATAAATAAACCACTTTTTATAGCAACCTTCGTACTGTTTATACGAGTTATCCGAAAGGGAGTTAAGCATGATGTCCACAGTAGATTCTGGGACGCCTCTTCGTATCATCGCCTCCCGGATAAGACCCCTGCCACCAGGGTAATGGAGTTGCGCATTTGTTCGCGGCTGGAATTTGTAGATAAAATAAGATTTGAATTTGCTTTGAAAACTAATTGTTCACTTATTAAAAGACTCTTAAAAAGTGGATACCACGGTTGTGTAGGCCAAAATGGAACAACTATAATACCTGTGGCATTGTCTGAGATAATTTTTCTTAAAGATTTCAGAATCATTGTAAAAGGAGGAAAAGCATAAAAATTTAATTTTGACCACGACACTGTAAAAGCATTTACGGCGTATGCATCCGGATCCCTTTGCCATGATATATATCTTGGACATTTATTATTTAAGCGACTAGCGAATATGTCAATGTCAGGCTTATGAAATTTTTCAATGATTTGTTGAAAGGCATAATCCGCTAGTTGCCATTCAATATCCGGATGTATTCGCCTCGATTCTTGATCTGCATGGTAATTATCTGAAGATCGAATATAAGATGCAAAGACGTAAAGATTTTTACGTTCACACCATTGCCAGAGTTCTTTTGTGATCTCTGTCAAGTGTGGGAACTGAATACCACCCATACGGTTTATGTAGGAAATTGCCGTGGTATTGTCGATTCGGAGAAGTATTTGGCAGTTAGACATATTTTTGGAAAATATCTTTAAACCAATAAATGCAGCAAGAATTTCTAAATAATTTATATGCCTGCTACTTTCATTTGTACTCCATAAACCACTTGCTCTGTCGTCTCCACATGCAATTCCCCACCCCGTATTTGAGGCATCCGAAAAAATTTCTAGGTTATACTTGTCAATTTTTATCTTAGAAGCAGGGCTTTTATCCATGGTGCGGCTCCACCAATAAAAATCCTGTTTCAAATAACAAGGTAAATCCATATTTTTGTCGTAATTATTACTGATATTTAGATTAAGATATTTACATCTTTCAAATAATTTGGTATATAACCAACCGTATTCTACGGCTGGGCAAGCGGATATTAAAAGTCCAACAAAACTAGCAAATTCTCTGATTCTACACCTTTTTAAGTTAGAAAACTTGTGTATTGCAGATTTAATTTTTTGCATTTTTCCTTCTGGCAAAGTGACCTGAAATTTCTTTGAGTCTAAAATGTATCCTAAAAACTTACAAGACTGAGAAGGTATAAAATTACTTTTATCGGTATTTATAATGAAACCCAAGCTTGCAAGCAACTTTACGGTATCTTGTAAGTTTTTAAGACATGACTCCTCATCTAACCCTATTAAACAGAAGTCATCTAAATATATTGTGGACAGGTAACCACATGATCTTAGCAATTTTATGACCGGTTTCATGACTTTAGTGAAAACAAAAGGTGCTGTATTTAAGCCAAATGGTAAGACATTAAATTCATATGTTTTGTGATCAAATTGGAATCTAAGATATTTTCTATCTTCCTCATGAATTTTTAACAAAAAATATGCGTCTTTCAGATCAACTGTGCACATGTAATAATCTCTCGATATTAATTTTATAACCGTTCTTAAATCCTCCAGTTTAAAATGATTTGTGTCAATAAATTTATTAAGTGACTTTAAGTTTAATATGAAGCGCATTTTACCATTTGGCTTAGGTATTAAAAATATTGTTGATATATATTGATCAGATCTGTTATCACACTCTGAAATTGCTCCTAAAGACAGCAAGCTTTCAATTTCGTGAATGAAAAGAGCCCTTTCCTTTTCAGTACATTTTCGAATTGATGGTGATACAGGTTGCATTGGTTTTCGACTGAAGGGAATCCTATATCCTTTTATATAAGAAAGGACCAGTGGGTCCTTGGTAATCATTGACCATTCTTTATAGAATAATGATAAACGACCTGCATGCATTACCGTATTTAACGACGATTGTTGTTCTGTCTCTGCTGCGGATATTGCGACTGCTTCGATGAGTTGATGGGCCGTCTGCGCATCAGAGTCGTTACAGGCTCCTTTGTCCTCGGAGGGCCCGTCGGCCTGCGACTCGGACCCGGACCCTTCCAGTTTAAATTCCGTGAAGAACTGGCTGGATTTGAGCTTAGATTCTTTTTAGGAAACTTTGGTGTCGCTGATTGCTTAAGATCAGTGCCAGACTTGTTAATAGCTTTAGCTGATTTTATAGTTTCCGTTAAGTTTTCACCGAATAATTGTTTATCAATCTTAGTATTTTGAAGAGACTCCCTTAGATCCCTCTTCACGGCATTTAGAAGAAAATTTCTTCGTGTTATTGTATCAGAATGTTGACAATCACATATAATTTTTGCCAAATCCATGAGTGTTTTTAGCAAGGCAGTATCTTTCTCTTTTGCAGACAGTATAGCTGTAATAGCTTCTCCCAGACATGTGATTCCAGCAGTCAATTCCTTCTGTTTCGATTGAATGGCCTTATCGCGTTTTATGATAATATCTGAAACAGCTGCTTTAATCTCAGGATTGAGCTCAGCTGGGTCAATCAATTTGCAATTTTCTGGGGTCATATACTTATCTACAAGTTCTTTACGCAATTCTTTACTAATACCTGTTGTGACCCAGTATTGGAATCTCGTTGAAACATTGCTATCTATCTCTTTGCCATACCTTTTCTCTGTAGTAGGGTCAGTGCCTAATATTTCTAATATTTCACTTTCTAATTGTATGTTTTCTGTTTCAGGAGCAGACATTTGATCTGAAGGTAGAGTACGCTTCGGAGCCTCAGTCGACGAATGACCATCATGGGATGTACTTTGCATTGCTTCCAAATGTGACCCCAGCACTTGTTCTGATTGTCCTTCAGGTTGACCCTCGGAACATGGTGCATCGAGGTCAACTATAACCTCTTGGTCGTCTGTAAAGGACATAATATTTATGTTCACACCATTTTGCATGTCAGTATTATATTGTAAGAGACAGTCCCCAGTTGTAATAACACGTACTGTCCGCAAACAACACTTTGTAGTACCTTATAACAGTCCCGCTGTACTGTTTGTAGGACCCAGTGACTGCAGTGTATATAATGATTGCCATCATTATTTAAGGTTATGTATTATTTAACCTCAATTTATACGATTTAATTTTCGTAAGAGACAGTCCCAGTTCAAAGGAAAAGTACTGTCCGCAAACTATTGAAAATCGCGTACTATTAGGTAACAGCTTTTCTTCCAGTAATGTTTTATCGTACTTCTGAAGATCATTTTCAGTAAGAAACAGTCCAAATTCAAAGAGAGTAATGCTTAAAAATTAATCATTAATGTCCTTTACCAAGAAATATTTATTTAATGAACTGAGAAAAGAAAATGTAAACTTAGTTTGCATTCTTAATGTATGTATGTACATACCTTTAGATATCGGTGACGAACGATATGAAAATTCCGATAGCTCAGAACAAGATGAATTGTATCGACTGCGGTGGTGCTTCTTTTTACGTTCCAATTTTCTCTCCAATCTTCTAATCTTACGTTTAATGTGTTCACAATTATCTTTCTTACGTTTGGGCATCCTAAATAACCACTTTTAACAGAATTGAAATAAAACTAGATGTGAAACGGCGACACACTAAAAAGCGAATGACAGCTATGACGGGCGCCAGGGCTTACACATATTCCAAATTTAAAAGAAAAAAAAACTAATAATTTTATTCTTTTTAGTTTATATATTCTCAATATAGTGTGAAATGGCGCGTGCTACGCGTACTACATGTGTTATTCAAGCTAATCTCGAGGACGAAGCATGAAGTATAATTTATTTATTTATTTAATTCTAGACCAAAATCCACAGCATTTCCTTAATAAAATACAGATTTTACAATATAGTTTATAGTTTATCTTAATGCCGGTTATTTGTGTTATAGAATAGATTTCTTTATTGCGAATAATATGGTACAATGAGATGACATGTATACAAAACACATTCTACTATATTTTACCATAAATAGCATGGCATTTATACAAAAGACCAATAGTTAAATTAGAATAAGTGTCTATACTATAAAATTATAAAAACCAATTTACTTATACATGTAGTACAAAAAAATCCATTAAGTATTTTTTTACAATTGGAGAGGCCTATGTCCAGCAGTGGACTAGGATAGGCTGTTGATGATGATGATGATGATTTTTAATTTAAATTATATTTATACAGAAACTTCAATCATATTTATTCAACTAAACTACGCAAAGATTTTTTTACTTGGAATGGAAGGTTTATAATTATTATGAAGAAAGTCATTGTACATAGCACAAGCCTTTGAACAAAAACTATATTTTCTACACTACAGCTCTACACCGAAGCAAAGCGAGGGCGGGCCACTAGTACTCTATCAACCTGTAATTATTCACATCAAGTAAATACAAACCATGATTCAACATGACAATCAAGCAACCACCCATGAACTTATCTCTCAGTTACAATGTCACAAATAACTTGTTTTTTTTTCTAACACACACTAATTAAAATGTTTAGGCAGACAAGTCAATTACACCTCGTGATTAGTTAAACAACAAGCAATTCATTTAATAGAAAACTTACATAAAAAAAAAAAATGGTTGCCTGTAAAGTCGGTTTTACGGGCGAAGATTTTACGTGACAACGTCTTTTTCTCGGTAGAATATTTATTGATATGAATATAATTAAATTGCACAATAGGAACAAGGAATTGAATGAAAATAAGAATTGCACAAATTTTAACTATAGAAATATATTTTGTTTACTAAAACATTGTACATGTAAACTTAAACTCATCGTAACGTTACCGAGCGTTACACTTTTTCATAAGTGACTCCCAGCCGCAACCTAATTTAAGACGTTGTCACGTCAATACCAAGCATTAGAGTTGGTGACGATTTATAAGTTTACAATAATATAATCTTCGCTATATTATAGCTCTTAACGGGATTATTACCATGTACCTTGTTGTATATTTGGCGCAAATATATTGTTTATGACCTGGATTAAGACAAAGTTAACTTTCTATCTCGGAAAATTTTCAAATTCCTGAGGGATTTTCAATGAACCAAAGTTGACGCGGACGGAGTCGCGGGCGCTCGCTAGATATACAGGCCATGTGTTTGTCACACGGCGGGAAAGTATTTTAAATCTACTTTCCCTAGAAGAAGACATTATTTTATTTTTATTAAAAACTAGAACCGCATTCACAGGTATTTTTAAATCGGCTGCTACAACTGGGAATCAAACTCGTGAAATTTGAAAATAAAACACATGACGTATTTTACGATTACCATCGAAAGGGTTAATCATAAGGATATTTTTTTCCTAAATAACATAGCATTTTCAATGAAAAGAAGATCATGAAATTAAAAATTTGTTCAGGAATATTTCCTCTTTATAAATTATGATGAATTATTTTAGGAATACTTCTTACTTTTCCGTGCTCCCGACAGCTAATGTTATCATTACAAAGTATTTACTAACAAGTACCCGCTCACTTAATAAAAAAGAATTTAATTACTATAAGTACGTGAAGAAAAAATAAAGCGATACTTATTATTACGACCTCCGTGGCCGAGTGGTTTGTACGCCGGGTTTCATGGTGTCGCCAACTCGAGAGGTCCCTCCCGGGTTCGAATCCCGGTGGGGGCAGATGTTTATGTGATGAATACGAGCATTTGTACTCCAGTCATGGATGTTTAATATGTATTTCTATATCAATATACTTATATATGTACAATATATGTATTCTATCCGTTACCCTAGTATCCCATAACACAAGCCTTACAGTGCTTACTTTGGAGCTAGGCTAATTGGTGTGAGAGTTGGAAATATTTATTTATTTATTATTATGCAAACCTAGCACCGTTTCCTTTTTATTGTAGTTTGTGTTCAATTTTTAAAAATATGTCCAATTTAGTGAATTTTGTTTCATTTAAAATACTATGTCATTTAGGAAAAAATAATCCTCATGATTTACCCTTTCAACGGTTATCATTAAATAGATTTGTTTTTTTTGTTTCACATTTCAAGAGTTAAATTCCCGGTTTTGGCAGGCGATTTTTAAAAACTGTAAATACAGTTCTTCTTATTATAAAAAAAAAATGTGTGTGTCAGCTCCGACGCACGACTGGAGTTTACTCCTTAAGTTCGATTATACTTTCCCTCCGTGTGACAAACTCGTGGGACGCCCTGTATATAATAAAGCACTGATTTAAGAACATTGGTGAAAATGCTTAACTATGTCATTCGTGTCTTCATTTTATTTTTGCATTGCTTTGCTTGCTGTTTCTTATTAAGTTTTTTGCTGTTTTGATTGGCTTCTATTTATTTTTATTTTTTGTTACTTGAAGGCAAAGGATGCTAAGTCCATACATCCTTTCAAGTATTAAAAAAAATAACGTCTTTTTTTTGTGTCACTAAACAGGCTCTGCCAGAATAACAGCGCTGGTGTGACACAATGTCGCATCAGCTAATGCTGAGGCAGAGTCCTAGTTAGCCCTGTGTTTTTTGAATTTGTGTCTGTATATGTGTAATATCTGTATTAAGAGGGCTAATAAAATATATTCTATTCTATTGCGTGATTCCGTGCAGTGTTATCTTAAGCGGTTATTAGATGCGTGACGTTGCCTAGCAACAGCATTGTTTTGCATCTCAAACATTACGCCTCTCCACCTTCTGTTCTGCAGTTAGGCCCCATGTGGTAACTAAGTTGCGGCCCACTTCATTCAAGGCTCTATCTTCAACAGTCCACTGTCGAGAAACAACTTAAGCGACTTTGGAAAATTAAGCAAATTTCAACTTTATTTCGTTCTGCATTAAAGTAGGTTGTAGAGCGGTAGCCGAACACTGATGATACTTTTCCACGTCCTAGCCAAGGTCCTACCGCGAGTACTGCACACATTTGTAGCGAAACAAAAAGAGTCTTATCTTAACATAGTTTCGCAAATGAAAATGAACTTTAACTCGAGAATAGTTGAATGCAAATTTGTAATAGAATAAGGTTTATGTTTTGGTACACAAAGGCACGGCGATAGTATTCAAGTGTTACGAGTCTGTACGTGTGCTTGCGAATATCACGTAGTTTTGAGCGTAATCTACTTTTAGATTTTTTAACGCTTTTTAAAAGCAAAGGAATGTCTGCTTTAGACTCAACTAAATAGTGGTATTTTTCCTTTGCAGCCCCCAATCATTTTCGAAGTGACTTAAACCAACAAACTTTAAACTCAGCCTAACTCTAATCTTTGAGCACACGTCATCTTAATGTAACATCCGCGTAGGTGGTTCATACAAAAGGAGTTTAAATAAATAACACCAGGTTATAAAAAACAGGGTTCCGTACCGCCGTACAAGGTTTAACATTTAAGACACAGCGATCGAAAAGGTCAAACAAAAAGCGCCGAAAAAAATCATGCTTTATTGCATTAGTTACTGCTCCTATAACTTTTGAATGTTCTTTTTGGAGTTTACTCCTTAAGAATCGATTTGCATATATGAGGGGCCCGGTATGAGAAAAACGTGAGGAGTAAAATCTATCGATGAATGACCTCGTTACGTTTTTGGTGCGCATCCTATGTCGCGCAACTTTAACAAACAAAGATGACGGATTGACAATAATATTTTTTTTTAAATCTGAACTGAATTTAGATTCTGTTTTTGATAGAGCAATGGGGACAACGAGGTATGGTACAACCATTGATGCGGTATTTTCAAGATTCGTGAACCACGTATCTACGAACGTCCATGTGTCTTATTTTAGTTACCATAAACCACTTGTCACTGTAATTAATAATGCAGACAATGTTGATTTAATTAATATTTAAAAAAATGATAATAGTCTGATAATAATAATTACATAATTTATCAACATTCCTAATGACATATTTATGCACATCTGAAATTGACTATTGTAAAAAGTTTAATGTAAAATATTTCGTCGATTACTTATAATAAATGTATATGAAATGAATAAATATATATTTATATATGTATATTATTTTCATTAATTTGTTAATTTACCCTTTCATACAGTATCAATCTTTTTTAAGTTAAATAAACTCTTTTTGTGTCTGGTTAGACTATCGAACTTAAGGAGTAAACTCCAGTCGTGCGTCGGAGCTGACACACACAATTTTTTTTATTATGTTCCGTTGTTATAGCAGCAATAAATATAGATATAAGGCATATACATATACGTGGAGAAGTAACCTCCAACCTTAAAGAAGATTACAGTGAAATATTACTACAGCCCCACTGGCATGACTACTTAAACGCTATATTAGAATTTATTTTTAAGCGATCAATCGACTTGACTGTCAAACAACAATGAAATTTAAGGACGCCTGTTAAGGAGCTGGTTTTCCGCAAAGAACACAAAAAAGCGTGCCGTCACTAAGCGCGTTCTATCGTCTGTACCACGGCGAGTGTTCTAAAGAGTTATTCTCTCTTATCCCACCTTCCTCTTTCCTTCAGAGGACCACGCGCGCTGACCTACGTTGTCACCGTCTAACTGTGGCTACAATTCCAACGCGTACAAAGAAATTTGGTGACTCATTTCTTTGTCGCCTGTTCCGTAAATGGAATGCTCTGCCAGCTCACGTGTGGGAACACGAGAGCAGGCAGAGCATCTTCCCTCCTTCTTACAACCTGGGATCCTTTAAAAGAGGCGTGAAGAAGCAACATGCAGGGCGGCAAGGTGAGGATGGCTGGTGTGACAAGTAGAACTGCTGTACCAGCTATCTTTACGTCTGGACTTAACCATCAGTTAACATCAGGTGCGGTGGAGTCATTTGGCGGACCTATCTATAAAAAAAGAGGTTAGAAGGGTGCTCATAGACCGTTTGAACGGAAACCGATGTCGCCGGCTCGCCCCACTTCTCTTCCATCTAATAGATAATAGCCAATCAAACGACGCGACATTAAACAATCGACCCAATCAGCGTCGGTCCCGAGAGCAACAAACTGATGACATGCCATCCGCCTGGAATACCTTTAGAGGCAGTCGCCAATTATCGCCAAAAAGGCGTAACGAGAACTAAAAAGTAGTAAACATTTGACATATAAAGTAGAACGAACTCAACTATTCGAATTTCCCACGACAACGGCTAACTAGAGCCGAGGTCTGAGTCTCGGAAACGCCCTCTAGTTCAGCCAACCCCCTCAGGTTCTGGTGGTCTATAGACTCCCCCCGTAGGGAGGTGCCATCCGCCTGAAATACCTCTAGAGGCACTCGCCAATTTTCGGCTCGAACTCCCCTAGGATCTCACCGTCCCCAAACCGGTGACGTTGTAAACGTAATCTGCGACCAACAGCATACACACTCAAAAAAACCGGACGTAACAACGAACTGGTTCCTTCCACACAAAATTTGACGATGACGATACGATTACGAAGCTGGTATCGCTAGTAGGCCAGTCATTAAAGCCTTAAGCTTTGCAGCGTTCTGGGGTGTACGGAAAGGGTTGAAATGGGGTGAAAAGTGTTTATTGTTAATAAAATTGCCAAAAAAAATAGTAACACGCTGCAAATTTAGAATAAGGTTGTTTTTACCGATTTGTAACGTGTATTAAATTTGCAGCGTTTTGCAATATACGGAACATTGTTTATTATTAAAAAAAAACAATGAAATTTGTTAATAACAAGGGTAAAAAAATTAGTAACACGCTGCAAATTTGGAATTAGGTTGTTCTTAAATTTGCAGCGAGTTACTAATTTTTTTTGGCAATTTTATTAACAAAAAACACTTTTCACCCCTTTTCAACCCTTTTCATACACCCCAGAACGCTGCAAAATCACCCGTTAAGTTATTTTACCTTCTTTCGAAATCCTTCAAAATTTCAGCAAGTTACTTATTATTTCCGGGTTTAATGACATTAATAACTGGCCTATAGCGTCTACAGCCGATGGTAGCTAAATATCATCAGGTGAGCTATTTACTTGGAGGCCACTCTTTTTATAACAAAATTAAAATAAAAATACACATCAAAATTATCTGTCAGTCTATTACGCTGACAGACGGATGGACAGACTACGGACAGTTTTGGCTTTGCAAATGGCGTTTTTAAGCTTTGCTAATACCTTAAAAAATCTTGGAAATGATTAAGGTTACTATAGATCCAACTCGAACTACATTTATGAGGAATTATTTTTTCTAAAGAAAATATAACTAGAAAAAATCGCACCCTTCGCAATCCGGGCGAATGCACTGACCAATTATGCTACCGCGGCCCTCACGGACCGCGTCCAAATTCTTCTAGCCATTCTTAAGCTGCAAGGCAGCGCCATCTCTTCGCATTATAGGTAACCCACAATGTCAAATCTTCTTTAGATTTAAACATCAAGCAGTTACATGCTTTAAAATAATAAAAATTATAAGGAATTATTATTGTTGTGGTCAGAACTAAAAACTATGATTGGTTAAGTTAAGTATCCAGAACTTAATCTGAATCCAAAACAATTTCACCGAATTCCGTGGTTAGGTGTTAATGAATTTATTAAAATGCATTGTTTTTCCTTTTCTTGGTAAAACGTAATGGTTTGCCACAATAAATAAATTTTAATAAAGCTGGTTATGCTTATCCTGGAAGGAATTTTGTGTAAATACACATTGCATTCCAGTCATGGATGTTTAAGATGTACTTCTATGTAAATACAATACAGGTATATTGTCTTCGTTCTGATGTATTTGTTGAAAATCTTGTAATTGCTAATGCCTCAAAATCATTTTGACAAACAAAAATAAGTGATTTATTTAAATAACGTAATTATAAACACTACATACAGTACATTGTTTATGACATCCTTCATAATTCTTAAATATTGTACATTTAATACCTCAATACCTACATTCGAAATTTCCCTACCCCGCAATCCCGCAATATACGCTTAAGACACGTTTTTGGTGGAGTCCCTTTGAAATCGTCTTAAACGAGTTTTACTATGTAAGATTGATTTATTATTATTTGAATTAATAGCTTACTATTGGGTGCCTGCGGCTTTGTCTGCGTAGAAATAATGATTTTTCGTTGCAACCCCGCTTCACGCCCTTAACGGATGATTTCTGGAATAAAAACCATCCTTTTCTTTTCCTGGGACTCAAACTAGTTATGTTTATAAGTTCCAAATATGATCTAAATTATTTAAGTGGTTTAATTTTGATTTTTAATATTTATGAATATGAATAAAAAGCGCACAAAAGGGTTCAAAATCCTTTTTATTACTTTTCCATATAACGCATTCTTTTCTAGGCCCCCTAAGAGCTAGGAGTTTGTTTCGCCAGTACTTCTCAGAAAGGTCTCTGATGATAGTTTACGGAAGTTAGGCTCTAATAAATAAACACAATAATTAAAGAAGAAAAGAATTAAACAAAGTTGTTTGTCTGCGTAGAAATAATGATTGATTAGCTAATAAATTCATACATAGACATATATCTATATAATAATAATAATAAATATTTCCAACACTCACACCAATTAGCCTAGCCCCAAAGTAAGCACTGTAAGGCTTGTGTTATGGGATGCTAGGTTAACGGATATAATACATATACTTTACATATATAAGTATATTTATATAGAAATACTTATTAAACATCCATGACTGGAGTACAAATGCTCGTATTCATCACACAAACATCTGCCCCCACCTCCCGGTGGACTTCGAACCCGGGACCTCTCGACCACCATGAAACCCGGCGTACAAACCAATCGACCACGGAGGTCGTCAATATAATAATAATATATATATATATATATATATATATATATATATATATATATATATATATATATTTGAATGTGTATGCTGTTGTTCGCAGATGACCTTTACAGCGTTACCCGGGTGTGGGGACGGCGAGATCCTAAGCGAACCTCAAGCCAAGAATTGGCGAATGCCTCTAGAGGTATTCCAGGCGAAAGGCATCTTCCCACGGGGGGAGTCTCCTCTCCGTCTGGAGCCTCTAGACCACTCGAACCTGAGGGGGGTATATTTTTTTTAAATATTCTTTCAATTAAGTATTCGAACGCATAATAAAAATCTTTCGAAAGTAAATGAAAATTGTCGAAAAGGATGCAAAACGTCAAAAGTAATAAAAGAGCATGTTTTATTTGAAAACCTTATAAACAAGTATGTATTAATATGGATAGTATGGAAGTACCAATGAGCCATAGTATCTAGGCTTGTTGAAAATATATCGATGTATCGATATATCGATATTTTTTGTTCGATATATCGATATTTTTAGCCGATATATTTTGATTCGATATATCGATACATCGATACAAAATAACCAAGATAAGATAAGATAAAAGCTCTTTATTACACAACACAGTAACAAAACAAGCAGATACAAAACAAGTAGAAAAATACAACATTGCACAAAGGACGGTCTTATCGCTAATGAGCGATTTCTTCCAGACAACCCAATATTGAACAGTTATGACACAATATTGAACAATATCGAAATTCGTATCAAAAACTATTTTTTTTATTATTAGTAGCATATCACGATCTAACTAAATTCATATCTGCAAAAATCGTAACTGGATCTCAGATTAATGATATTCAACATATCTATGATCAGTGCTGTATTTAGTTTTGTCTATGACTTGTAAATCTGTTTCGCTGGTGAATTGGTTGTGCTGAATTCTATTATAGAATATAATGGAATTCAGCGAAGTGTGTGACTGTCTAGTCTTGTTTACAAAAGCTGGCACCTGAGAGGCCCTGCAATCATTTTCATCATTCGGAAATAGGGTCTATTTTTAGGGAGATAATTTTCGTTCTATTATTATTCCGCGTGTCATCTTTTGAGAGATACTGTACTGTCATGTAGTGTAGCGGCAGTTTAGTACTTTGATAATTCTATCTTTATTTATAATTTGTATTGTTATTATTACTGTGCTAGGCTGACCTGAATACATTTTTGGGAAAATTGGTCCGATATATCGATATGTCGATGTTTTTTTCGCGATACATCGAAGCCGATATTGATATTTTTTAAAATATCGATGTATCGATATATCGATATTATTTTCAACTTTCGACATCCCTAATAGTATCGCGACCTCTGCGCAGTTATACGTATATCAGTACGCAAGTACAATGGATCTCTCGGCGCGAGCGACCACTCACTTCTGCATGGCGTTTTTGCGAGGATAGCATCACTGTATCGTGCGTCCTCGGGCACATCCGCTTCGTTATACTAAGCTACATCTATTGCTTATTACATACATGTACCAACTTATTTATAGAAAAATAATAAAAGTATAGAATAAGCTATATTTGAGACATAAAAAATAGGTATTCAAAAAATGAGTGTGCTTTTGAACACACGACTGTAGTGAAACTTCTTTAGCTCCCTATGTTTGTATATATCTTTATATATATAATTCTTCTGTGAGTGTGTATGTCACTGAACTTCTCTTAAACGACTGGACCGATTTTGATGAAATTTTTTGTGTGTGTTCAAGGGGATCTGAGAATGGTTTAGATTCACAATTTTGTCCGCAGGACAATGTTTTTGTAATTAATTATTAATTTATTAGTAGTTGTTGATTTTGGAATGTTTTACATTGGATCCGACAGACGGCGCTACCATCGCAGTGTCAAATATTAAATAATATTCAATTTTAAAAGGTTTTAAAAAATAAAAAACCGATTTTACGCCCCTAGCTCCATCTAGCGGCAAAGTGCTATTGGGAACGCGCACCGTTGCACCTTAAGGGTCTATGGCGCGATATAAGCTTTCTATAATAGCGCCATCTAGCAGTTATATGTCAACAACTGCGTGACCACATTTTATCAAGTCTGTCCCGACAGTTAGCGCTGCTATCAAATTAAAAAAATGTTTTTATTTGTTACACATACTCACACGCTATCGATTAGTCTAATTGTAATAAATTTACCTTAATGACGTTAGATATTGTCATAACATTTGAATAATAATTTTCATCAAAATGGTCCAGAATGTTTTAGCTTATTAAAAAAAGTTTGAAATTTTCAAATTAAAGACGTGTAGACAGGACAACGTCTGTCGGGTCCGCTAGTTTTATATATAAAATTCTCGTGTCACAATGTTAGTTACCATACACCTCCGAAACGGCCTGACCGATTTTGACGTGACAACGTCTTAAATTAGGTTGCGGCTGGGAGTCACTTATGAAAAAGTGTAACGCTCGGTAACGTTACGATGAGTCTCTCGTGTTAAGTTTAAGTTTACATGTACAATGTTTTAGTAAACAAAATATATTTCTATAGTTAAAATTTGTGCAATTCTTATTTTCATTCAATTCCTTGTTCCTATTGTGCAATTTAATTATATTCATATCAATAAATATTCTACCGAGAAAAAGACGTTGTCACGTAAAATCTTCGCCCGTAAAACCGACTTTACAGGCAACCATTTTTTTATGATATTTTATATGCATATTCCGTGGGTCTCAGAATCGGCTACTATCTATTTTTCATATCCTTAAGTGATAATGGTTGTCCACCTGTAACGTAGTGTTCTGAAACCTACAATGCACCTTCGCGCCAAAATTCAAACTATTGGGTATTGTAACTTAGTGTTCTCATGTGGGTTAGGATGAATGCTATCCCAGGAACTTGATAGAGCACTACGTTACACACCCCTAAATTTTTTTTGGACAGTATATATATTTTTTTTAATGTGTTAAAAAATATATACAACCCTAAATTTTCTCTTCTATCACCTGCCGCTATTTTTATGGCGGTATGAAGTTCGCTGGGTCAGCTAGTATATATATATATACTCGTATTTATCTGAAATGAAATGAAATGAAATGTCATTTATTCAGTCTAGGCTGTTACAAGCACTTGTGAAGGTCAAGAAGCTACGCCATCGGTTCGCAAAACTACGGCGGGAGACCTGGTACTGAGAAGAACCGGCAAGAAACTCAGCAAGGGCTGTTTTTTTCTCCCTGTATTGTTATATACTGTGTCGTCAAGTTGAAAAATTACTTCAGAAATACGTCTGAAGTCACTTTCCATTACATCATCTAGAATATAAATATGTAGTTACAATTAATTTTATAGTTAACATTTTAAGTAGTATATAGGAAGCGGCATTAGATAGGTACAATATTACTGTTATGAAAAATGAGTAATACCCATTTAATATCAAATTATAAGAAACACTATGTCCATGCATTACGATCATTTAGATAATCATCAACTTTATAATAGCCCTTATTCATAAGAGTATTTTTGATCTGAGATTTAAATTTAGTCAGTGTAAGCTCAATCAAATCTTGGGGAACTTTGTTAAACAATGCAATACTACAACCCAGAAATGAACCTCTTGATTTTTGGAGTCTGAAACATGGAACGGCAAGCTTGTTCTTAAATCTCGTGTTAAAGTTATGGGTTTGACTTTTTTTTGCAAATTCATCATAGTTTTTTCTTACATATATTAAATTTTCATAAATGTATTGCGACGCCAGTGTTAAAATATTAATTTCTTTAAATTTTTCTGTAAGGGATTCTCTTGCCTTTAAATTGTACATGGCGCGAACAGCTCTCTTTTGCAGTATGAAAATACTTTCGATATTAGCGGCTGAGCCCCACAACAAAAGGCCATATGACATAACACTATGAAAGTAACCAAAGTAAACTAATCTTGCCGTTTCCACATCAGTTAAGAGTCTTATTTTTTTAACAGCGAAAGCTGCAGAGCTCAATCTACTTGACAAGGCATCAATATGAGGATCCCATTGCAGACGAGAGTCTAAAGTAATACCCAGAAACTTTGTAGAATCCACTAACTCTACAGGCTGGTCATTTATTTTTATACTAGTATTAACCTGCCTCACATTAGGTAGAGTAAACTTAACGCATTTTGTTTTACTGGAGTTAAGTTTTAAATTATTTACCGTAAACCAGTGAAGGACTTCAGAGAGAGCACAATTTACTTCGTCATAACAATCATTTCCTCTTCTAGCTTTAAACAATAAAGAGGTGTCATCAGCAAATAGTACTGTCTCACACAAATCTCTTGTAAAGTGAGGAAGGTCATTGATATAAATAAGGAAAAGCAATGGGCCCAATATTAAACCCTGGGGCACGCCCATAGAAATGGGTGCTCCTGTAGACTCAGCTTCATTTATAACTACTTTCTGAATCCTAGCAGAAAGATAAGACTGTATCAGACTTAGTGAAATATTTGATACACCATAATACTTCATTTTATTTAACAATGTTTCATGGCTAACGCAGTCAAACGCCTTTGATAAGTCGCAAAAAATGCCAATAGCATCGTGCTTACTCTCCCATATATCAAAGATGTGTTTGAGAAGTGCAGTTCCAGCATCAGTAGTACTTTTGCCTCTAGTGAAACCAAACTGTTTTAAATGAAATAGCTTATTTATAGAAAAGTGTGCTAGTAATTGCTTATAAATTATTTTCTCAAATACTTTACTTAGCGCTGGTAATACAGATATAGGCCTAAAATTGCTGGGATCTGATTTGTCACCAGCCTTAAAGAGAGGGATAACTTTAGCACATTTCATTAGATCTGGAAACACTCCCTCATCAATACATTTGTTAAATATAATGGCCAGTTGTGGCGCAATAACAGTGATAATCGGTTTAATTATATATGTTGATATTCCCCAATAATCCTCTGTCTTTTTGATTTTAATTGAGTTAAAAGTTTTTATAATACAGTCGCTACTGATATGTCTAAAATGAAAATCATTACTGCACTTATCAACACTTGACTCAAGGAGGGTCATTGCTAACCTAACAAGAAATTAAGATTTCTAGTTGTTTCAAATGGTGCACTAGAAAAGAAATTTTCAAAAGTGTTTGCAACGGCATCATCTGTCCTAATAATCTTATTGTCTATTTTTAAAGAATATGTGTGTTCATTAAATTTATTTCTTCCAGTTTCATTATTAATTATATTCCAAGTTGTCTTTATTTTATTATCGGAAAGACTATTAAATTTTTTTTTGATAAAAACTTAGCTTTTGCTATGGCACACACCTTTTTAAAAGTTTTTGAATAGTTTTTGACATATTCTATAAACTTAGGATCAGATGAGGTTGCCTTGAGAGCATATAATTGATACAACTTATTTCTACTTTTGTAAATACCCCGTGTGGCCCAATCACTAAAGGACATTGCTCGTTCCCCATACATTGAATGCCCTAGAACGCCCAGCAATGAGAAAATGCTAGTTGTGTTCGGAATCATTCATAAACTCTAAATAAGCATTTTTTGAGATACGGACAACTTGAGGAATCGTGGCCTACTACAGAATGTATTAGATTTTGAGGTTATAATTATTATACTTAATCATAAAAGATGTACATTTTATATATTCTGAATAGATTTAGTGTTTACCCCTATGTAAGCACATAAATAATAACATAAAATGCAATTTATAATAAAAATAATAAATGCTTATATTCATATTGATTTTACCTTTAGGTCCGTGCCTGTAGTAAGTAATGATAGATTTCTTTTCAAATGAAATGTTCAGTCTTTCCATTTAACTGTTTCTATATTTTACTATCGGTAATTAGGTATGTACCTGGTTATCATTATGATTTTCATAAAAATAAACAGATATTACATGGGATGGGAGTATAAACTATCTTTAGATAATTTCAGAAATAATCTTTTTATAAATATAATATAAATACTAGTAATAAGTATTATTAACTAAGGTACCTAGTTCTATTTTTATGTTGATAAATACCTATGGTCGCCTATATTGCATAACTAAGGTAAACAATCTTGGCACAGCTTTTTAACAGAATCACCCATTTAATAATAAAATATTAACGAAGAAAATAAACTATTAAAATAAATCGTTATTATAGACTGAAACCTATTGAATCCAGTTATCAGTTGATTTTTAATGCTGTATTTTCAATAAAAAGGAGTGCCAAGTTAGATGAACAGACTATAGTATCTAGTAACAGAACTTTTATTTTTTAAACAGATTGTCCGTTTACTATGATTAATTGCTTATAAGTTAAAAAAATAATAAATAAATAATAGTGAAGGACATTCTTTTGGGCATGCTAGGGCCGAATTCGATGTCCTTTCTTATTAAAGCTATGGCATTTAATAACTTTGCGTTTGAATATTATATTAAATTCATCTTTAATTAAATTGAATAAATCTTCATACAAAATATTATTATTACTACAAACCGGTAAGTACGATATTTTGTGATAAACGCTATCTTGAAATTTATTTATACCTGTTTGTGTAATTGGTCTACAAGTTAGGTCATGTTTGGGTGAAGCATGATGGTGTTCAATAGAGGCTAATTGTCCGCTATGATCAGAATTAATACAATTTATTATTGATTTATTAAAAACATTTCTATTACAAAAAATATTATCTAAACAGGTCGCTGATGCATGTGTGATGCGGGTAGGCTCAAAGAAGGTATGCTCCAAGTTATATGATTTAAATAAGTTTAGAAACCTACTCACTAATGGACACTTAACTAAAATGTTTATATTAAAATCACCACACACAACAACCACTTTATTACATCTACATACTATATTGAAAGCATCTTCCATAGCGGACTCAAATTGAGTGTAATTCCCAGATGGGGGCCGATATACACATATTATGATCATTTCTTCAAGTTCCACACAAGATATTTCTATATTACGTTCAACTGAAAGTGTAACAATATCTGTACGTTCTTTGTATTTAAGATTGTTCTGTAAGATTATGAGAGAGCCTCCCCTGATAGCCGATTTCCTACAAAAACTACTAACAACTGTATAATTATCTAAGCCTGTAACTAATTCATAATCTCTGAGCCAGTGCTCTGTAATACATAAAATGTTTATATTCATTGTATTTAAAAATAAGCATAGTTCTAAGTCTTTACCAGAAAAGCCTTGTATATTTTGGTGAACAATATTTAGAAATTTAGACTTTTCCTTGGTCATGATATAGCTAGAGAGCTCCTCTGTTGTCTTACAATCTCTTTCTCTTATACCCAGTAAATGAAATGTGTATAATGTGTGTGTTTGAAGAGAAAGGGAGAAAGAAAATGTGAGCGCGCACTGCTTACTATTGCTTCTATCCCCCCACCTCGAACACTACAATTTATCATTGTCACCTATAAAGTTATATGATCAAACGCAGAATAAGCTTGGGTTTGTCAATCCATGATTATTAATTAATAATATTAATGTGATGAAAGTTGACATCAACACATGTTTTAAATTTTTGGAGTTTACTCCTTAAGAATCGATTTGCATATATAAAGGGCCCGGTATGAGAAAAATGTGAGGAGTAAAATCTATCTATGAATGACATTAATGACCTCGTTACGTTTTTGTGCACAACCTCATCTGCGCACCTTTCACTTTTAGCCATGGCAACGGATAAAATACATTAAGTTGTCACAAATGTCAATTAAATAAATAAACTAAAAATAGATAAAATCGGAGCAAAATTAATGAAAACAAATAAATAAAAGAATATAAAGAAATGCCGGTAAGTGTCCAGCACTCTGGAATAGTGATTTTCAGTACAGATGGAATTATAATACATATTAACAAAATGATGACTAGTGTGTGATATTTTTGAAATTGTGTGTTTCCAGAAATACATAATAAAATATATGATGAATATCGCTGATGTTAGATAATAAAATGTGTGACATGGAACCTATGATAGTCGAAACCATGGGACGATTCCTGAGGTAACTCTACTTGTAACCGACTTCTTCGGACTTGATTTTGTTTTGTGTCTGTTCAAAGACAATCGTTTTTAGAGTGTAAACTCCGGTCGTGCGTCGGAGCTGACACACACAATTTTTTGATGTCATCTTTCAATTGATGACTCTGTATGAAACAAAACAGGGAGAAAAAAATAGCACTTGCTGAGTTTCTTGCCGGTTCTTCTCAGTACAAGGTCTCCCGCCGTAGATTTACGAACCGATGGCGTAGCGTTTGACTTTCACAAGAGCTTGTAACAGCCTAGACTGAATAAATGAGTTTGAGTTTGAGTTTCATGCTTTGTCACTGTTCGTTTCTACAAGATCAGCTTTTCTGCCTTGCACAGATGCTCCTCTCCTTTTCAACTCTGTTTTCAGTTGAATGACAGACAATGTGGCATACATTTTTAGCACTTATTGATATTTTAAACAAGAACACGTTTAAAATTTGACAGCTGCAGTTGTCCGCTGTGGTTTTGGCCAAGTGTTTGCAGCGCCACCTACGTTGAGCTTTGCGTGTACTTCTCCATTGACTAATAACATTTGAGTGACATGAACAAAACACGGTGTAACTAATCTAAGCTTATTCTTTGTTTATTAATAAAATGCTGGTGTAGATTCTGACAGGATTCTCTAAACCAAAACTTAAATTTGACAACAGTGTATCCTTGTCATTCTCTATACAGAATGAAAGGGAGAGACTGATGTTAAATTTAGTTTTAAGTTTATAGAATCACTAGCGGCCCGCCCTCGCTTCGCTTCGGTGTAGAGCTGAAGTGTAGACTACAGTTTTTGTTCTCAGGCTTGTATTATACACAATGACATTCATCTATGATTCTTCTTATACCTGCATGCAAAGTCTCAGCCAGATCGGTTTAAAATTGACAAAGTTTCATACAAACTTTCATTCCCTATTTTATCCCCTTGGGGTAGAATTGATCAAAATCCTTTCTTAGCGGATGCCTACGTCATAACATCTATCTGCATGCCAAATTTCAGCCCGATGCGTCCAGTGGTCTGGGCTGTGCGTTGATAGATCACTATGTCAGTCAGTCAGCCTCCTTTGAGTTTTATATATATATATGTAGATATCAGCATCCACACCAATGTTCCCCTTATTAATAAACTAAGAATAAGCTTGAATTAGTTATCTATGTTTTTGTCACAGTTCATTTTACACTTGAGTGATATGAACAAAGCACGGCGTAACTAATCTAAGCTTAGTCCTCGTTTATTAATAACGAGGTTTATGTATTTTTTTTTTAATTTAACCTGCTCAAAAGTAGTCTTTTATTGAAGCTAAGTATGAAATAATTCAATTAGCCATAAAAAGTATAATCCTGAACTAATTACCATAAAATGGTCGTTAGACGGTTGAGAAACTTCACCGTTGAAGATTAACGCCACATTGCAGAAATAGTTATAAGATTTATTACGGGGAATGTTAACGATGTCACTAATGAGTAAAAAATCACTACAATTGCGCAATAATAAAACTATAAAATATCTCCAAAGCAAACCTTCCTTGGAAACCATAAAAACTTAAAATGTGGTCCATCACACAACAAACAAACCTTTTTGCCTGACAATCGCACCAAATCAGTTATCGAGGGAGATTAAAAAAAAAACCGAATCGATTTGAAAAAAGAATTCGCGGCGATCGAAACACATGCGCTCCACGGTCCTTTCGGTCGTGGGTTCGTTGTAACCCATTTGCATACGAAAAGAATCGAGGTCCGACTTTGTCGGCTGCCACGACTTTCGTCAGAAAAGTCTAAATATAAGACGCCATAAACGATTGCACAGAACTTTTTTTTTTGCTCCAATAAATGCGCAATAAAATTTGTTCAAACTTTTTTTTTTGTTTTCGTTTTGTTGGTACTACAATGGCGGAATTGTGTCATAATGTTTAAACAATAGGTTGTTTGTGTCATAGCTCGGTAGGGTTCTTTTTAATGTCGCCGGGGTGTAATTTAGTAATGAACGAAGGTTTTTAAAATGAGAACACTTTCGATTTCCATTTGAGTTTTTCGAGTTTAACGATGCACAATGAGTATTTTTATTATTACGTTTCCAAGAGGTGATTTCGTTATGATTTCCGACAAGGTTTTTTCAACGTCCAGTCCAGTAAAGACAATGCGACTTTTTGACAAATGCCGTTTTTTTTTTCATTAGTTGGAAGTGTGAAGGTTTACGACGCGTTATTTTACTAATATCAAGGCCTTATGAACACGGATTCTATGAAGGCTTGTCTGCTTTATAAAAAAATATAATATTTGAATGATTTCCTATTCAGTTGGTGTTGCGCTGTGAAAATGATATCTACCAGTCATTTAAGTAAATATTCCTAAGTAGCGAGTTTTCACTCGAATTGGAGCACCCAGAAACCGCTTTAAATGTTTACAAATCTTTCATAGTTATAATTGATTTTTTTAAGCATATAACTGCTCAGTCTTAATCTAAAGAAAATATAATAGTGTATTCGCCCGGTTAGCGAAGGATGCGGGTTCAAAGCCCGTCTGCTGCCTGGTCCGCGTGGAATTTTTTCTAGTAATATTTTCTTCATTCATGTTAAACTGGGAACTCTTTTTCAAATAAACATTAAATATCATAAAGCATGCTTATCGCACTCCCGAGTACATCGAAAAATCACAGCGCACATTTTGTACTTCGTGGTAGAAGCCAGCCAATGGACTGTGACTTCGGAAAATGTTAGTCTCTCGGCGGAAACTTGCCACGAAGCTGTACGAAAACATATTATGCAAACAGAGGTAGGGTGATGTGAATTTTCCTCCAAATTAGATAACACTAAGAAAATATTACTGGCTAACGCCAAATACGATAAAGGAATAATCATAAAAATGACCAAATACCATGTTTATTATTTAACGGAAGAAATAATACTACATTCTGATGTCAAATGTTATGGATTTGTGAAGTAAAAGAACATGTACACTAGACAACAACTAACTACAGCCGAGGTCTGAGTCTTAGAGACGCCCTCAAATTGAGCCCAGCCCTCAGATTTGAGTGGTCTAGAGGTTCCAGGCGGGGAGGAGACTCCCCCAGTAGGGAGATGCCATCCGCCTGGAATACCTCTAGAGGCACTCGCCAATTCTCGGCTTGAGGTGAGCCCTAAGGTTCGAACGGTCTAGAGCAGTGTTTTCCAATCTTTTTGATATCGCGACCCCTTTACAAGTTGAAAAATTCTGGCATAATTTACAAGAGAAACTTTTGACATACTTGCTGGATTTTAAACACTTTTTTGACAAGTCAATAGATCTGGCTGATGTCAAAACAAATATGAAAGAATCTCTCTCTAGAATAGAATCTATCCAGAGCTGGCAAGGGAAGCTCTAAAATTATGAGTGCCATTCGCCACTTCATACTTGTGTGAACTGACATTTTCTGCAATAGTAGAAATTAAAACTAAAAGAGAAATAGACTGCAATAAGAAAATGATTTGATTATTAATGTTTCAAAAATAACACCACGATTTGATAAAGTTTTGAAAAATAAAAAATAAACACACCCATTCTTCTCCTTTTTTTCTTTTTCTTTCAGTCGTTGACCCCCCGAGTAAGGCTTCGCGACCCCCCTAGGGGTCGCGATCCACAGATTGAAAATCACTGGTCTAGAGACTCCGTAGAGGAGACTCCCCCCGTGGGGAGATGCCATCCCCCTAAAATACCTCTAGAGGCACTCGCCAATTCTCGGCTTGAGGTCCCGGCTAAGCGTTCATTATTATAACAAATTATAAACGCAACTATAGGACACATGCAAGTGATTACACTATTAAGTCTTTACCAGAGAAATAATAAATATTCACCTATGACGCTGTAAAATCCATCAAAGGAACCAAACATAAACAATACCCAAACGTTAGATAATAATATTACTTATTATCTAAAAAAATATAACTAGAAAAAAAAATCCACGCGAACCAGGCAGCAGACGGGACACGAACGCGCACCCTTCGCAATCCGGGCGAATGCACTGACCAATTATGCTACCGCAGCCCTCACGGACCGCGTCGAAATTCTTCTAGCCATTCTTAAGCTGCAAAGCAGCGCCATTTCTTCGCATTATAGGTAATCCCGTCTGCTGCCTGGTCCGCGTGGATTTTTTTCTAGTTATATTTTCTTTAGATTTAAACATCAAGCAGTTACCTGTTTTAAAATAATAGAAATTATAATATTATTATCGTTCAAATCTCTTCATGACTGCTCTACTCCGCTCGGGAGAAATAATTAAACAAAACACCAGTTTACTGCCGAACAATACATCAATTTTAAGGGCCCTGGGCGTTGCATAAATTAAAAACAATAGCAATATTTTAAAGTAAAAGTGAAAGTTCACTTTTATGACACAGCTACTTGTTCTGTTTGTTTGGAAAGGTTTTTGTAGATGATACTTTCGCTTTGGATTTGCCGCCTGGGGTTACCTGAGGCTACCTGAGTTTAAGGGACGATTTACTGAACGTTTATTAGTTATTTAGAGATAAGGAAATGTACCTACCTACCTTTAAAATTTCAATATCTTAGGGTTGCACGTTAAAATGACTCTATTATAATTATAATTGTACTTTTGTTGGATTTCTTTTGCATTTCTCGCTTTCATTTAAGAAGAAGTGGGTGTGGCTGAGCCACATCCATTTGCTCTTCACGCTGTCATATCTCATTGTACTATGTATTGAACTGTGTATTACTGTGAGAGCAATAAAAATATTTCTATTCTATTCTATAATAGTACTAGCTGACCCAGCGAACTTCGTACCGCCCTAAAAAAAATAGGGGTTGTCCAGCGGACAAAATTGTGAATCTAAACCATTCTCAGATCCCCTTGAACACACACAAAAAATTTCATCAAAATCGGTCCAGTCGTTTAAGAGAAGTTCAGTGACATACACACTCACAGAAGAATTATATATATAAAGATTTGCTTTAATGAACTGACTTGCGTTAACTTTAAGACAGGTAAAGTATAACTGATTTTCCCCATTTTTGTAATACTATAATTCGGTATTGTTATGTTGCTATTTGTGTAAAAGGTGCCAGGTGTTGCTTGGATTCAAGGCTTCAAGGAGGGTCTTTTTTTATGAGGGGCACAACAAATTACCCTCGGTCCACCTGTGTAAGTGGAGCTTAGTCGCAAAAATAGATGATGAGGCAGAGAGTATGCCGCTCCAGCCATCCTCACATAGCCGGCCTGAACAGAATTCCCTACCCCGCGGACCTTACAGACGTTGGCGCCCTTAATGGGTACACGAACGAACGGACCCCACGCCTCTCGCAAGTCTCACGGGTGTAGGGTTACCATATCTCAGGATTTGTCCTGAGATTTCAGGATTTTTGGACTCTTCTCAGGATTGCGGCTGGATTTTGCAAATCTCATGAAATATCAGGATTTTTTGAATTCCCAATAAAATACAGCTTACGTTTTAAAGATCTCTTTAATAAAAAGCTCAACAAACTAAAAATAATGTTCTATTGGTAATAATTGCACAATTAAAATCAGTACTTCATTATCCAAGTCGGTACTTAATCAGTTTTATCATAATTAATATCTGAAGATACATTTTTAACTTAGGTTTTTTTCTTTAATTATGTATTCATATAATGCCCTACATGTTAAGCTCTTCTAATTATATTGATTTAAAAGTATAAGCAGAGTATAAACGATAATATTACGACTTTTTTAAATTGTTAAGTACGTTTGAGAGAAAATTCAAACTGTAAAAAATCTCAGGATTTTTCAATGGAAATCAAGCCTTTTCTCCGGACTTTTGATTTTATCATCAGGCTTCGAAACAGCGAAGCCGTTAAGCAGTCCACGCAGCTTACGAGCGCTTACGGCATACTATCCGCTAAAAATCCCTGCAAATACCCTCTACGCTTTCAGAGCCCTGAAAGCCTACTAACCAAACAACACCACCAAAAGGTATCTATCCTCAATATCTGCTATTTTCGCGATTGGATTTTGGACACAGATCTACACTTAACAATAGATGATAAGATTTAGTTGTCTAAAGCTGTGTAGAACGAAATAAATACTTTCGCCTTTTTTATTTATTGCGAAATTGACAGAGTAACATCCGTCTGCAATCTAAGCACCCGACATAGATAAATCTATATAATTATAAATGTTATAACAGAATCACACCACATCGATGCTAATTTGGCATTCGATTGGTCTCTGGTGATTTCCCAAAACACTAGCAAGTGACTGCCAACTCTACCGCATTATTTATGTTGATAGGCTTCAACACTCATTTTGGCGGTCTGCGAACCTAAGTGTCGCCCCACACTGGTCACACGCCACAGCCACAAAACGCCGCCACCGGCATAGTTCTTGTAGTTTTCATACATTTTATATGGACTTGCCTCACACGATACGCCGGTGGCCACTACACGCTACAAATAGTCGTTGCTCGCTTCTTGTGGCCCGCACCGGCCACTTACTGCGCCGATACAAAACGCCGAAACACGTCACTCGCGCGATTCCCCACCCCTCTCTCCCTTACCTTAGTCGACCGCTGTCGCGCGCTTCAGCCACTTTAGTAGTCGCTTCTAGCTTCTACTGGCGGCGTTTATGGCTGTGGCGTGTGGCCCGTGTGCGGCGACACTAAGATGTTTAACAAAAACAATAGTAAGTGATTGCGAATGCTTGCTTTGATAGGCTCTTACTATCTGCACGGAATTAATCTTCCTGCCGAAATACCTCAGTGCCGGAGGCCAAGGCCTTCGAACAAAGCGTGTTGCCAGTCATGACATACGTACGTGAGACGTGGTCAAGGGGAGTCCCTCCGATTCCGTCGGCCTAGGCACGTCTTAGACTACCTAGACGACGTAATCACACGCGCCAACGCGCCTCCGACTCCTCCCACACAGGCCACAAACACCAACACTACACAGATAGCAAACGTGCACACTAGCTTAGCATCAGGCAGACACCGCACCCGTAGGATAAGAGTGCGAAGACCCGGTCTACACACGACACGCTATACCAGATACAGGTACGTACCTGGGCGCTTTTCCCCGCCCCCCACGACAACGGCTAACTAGAGCCGAGGTCCGAGTCTCAGAGACGCCCTCTAGTTGAGCCGACCCCCTCAGGTTCGAGTGGTCTGGAGGCTCCAGACGGAGTGGAGACTCCCCCGGGGAGACGCCATCCGACTGGAATACCTCCAGAGGCACTCGCCAATTCTCGGCTTGAGGTCCCCTTAGGATCTCACCGTCCCCAAACCCGGTGACGCTGTAAAGGTCATCTGCGACCAACAGCATACACACTCAAAAAAAAAAAAAGTGGTCAAGGGTCGGGGAGACGCGGGCGGCCGGGAGGGGGGGTGTCTGTCCCCGCAATGACGGCGAGGGGAGAGGGACGGGGAGAAATATCCTCCCCCTCCCGCTCCTCCGGGAACCAGTGGCTTTACGTGGGGGGCGTCGAGTCACATTGCACGGTTCCTGAGACGTATGGTGCCCCTGATACTCCGGGGAACCTCACGCCGGGGGGCTCCGGCAACGGTCAATCACTAGCGGGGCCGCGGTGCGTTGCGAATCCCGTGGCTGCAAACCCGCGCTCTTGGCAAGCAATGGGGGGACCCCGGTCCCCGGATTGCGTGTCGGGTGACCTGGTTTTTAGTGGCCCTGGTCAGGGCGTAGGTAGGGCCCTGTTCACTTCGGTGAGCCCCAGGGCTGGCTGAAGCGGACGGGAAGGAGTCCCATACGTACCTTCTTCTCGCTCCCCCAGTAGTTGAAGGATGCGTAAAGCATTTTCCAGACAAAATAAAAAATACAAGGTGAGACGTGGTCGATGACTATGGTCCTCATAGGAAAGCTCAGAGTTGCACAGCGAACTCCGTGCTTCGGAAGGCAAGTTTAGCCGTTGGTCCTGGCTGCATTTTGCAGTCATTTGTCGGGCCCGTGTGGTGGGTCACGACCCAGTATTCCTATTCCTTCCATAGGGTAAATCTGTGCTGTAGTAGCAAGGACATTGAACGGCGGATGATGATTCGAAAGTATCATGTTGCCTGATGTCGACAGTATCAAAGTCAGGGTACGTATTCATAATTAGAAGAATACAGATAAACTAATACGTTTTAAATATATCTTTTATTCGATTTCTCGTTAATCATTTAGGTCACTTTTGACATCATATTAATACTTTCATAAACGAGGACATCAGCGAAAATAAAATTAAATAAAAATAGAAAAAACTACAGACTATTACTTAGGTAGTTACATTTTTTTGTAAGTATATACGGAAAATTGGATGGCAGAGCCTAATTCAAGTTTGATGAAATAAGCAAACAAATTTATTATTTACTTATTTGTTTCTTAGGTTTTCACGCACATCACTCATTAAATAAAACTAGTTTTTACGGGTTAATGCACGAAACTTTATTTTTTTATTGACGTTTCGTAGCCTTTACAGGCTTCGTCGTCAGAATAAAACTAATAAAAATAAAAGAAATTTATTCTGACGACGAAGCCTGTAAAGGCTACGAAACGTGAATAAATAAATAAAGTTTCGTGCATTAACCCGTAAAAACTAGTTTTATTATTTACTTAATAAATTTACTATATAAACTTTCGTAAACCTTAATATTATAGGTACCAATCTTGGTCTAAATGCCAAAAAAAATATACTTAGTTGTAAAGCTTAACGTGGATAAATTTTTAAACAAACATAGATTTAGGGCAAGAATATCAAGAGGTTTTAGATAAGATCGCTGTAGAAATCTTTGCTTAAGCTAAGTCGCATCTTTCAGAGTGTTTACTGACACCGGAAAATAGGGATGATGACTAATTTTTTTTCTTCGTTTATCAGGTAGTTTATCAAAAAGTATTGGACACGTATTTTTTCTTTTTTCATATAATATAAACATTGCAGAGATATATTGATTTGAAAAGTCGCATGACGTCACGTTTGAGTACACTTTTAAGTGAAAATTCACTCAAAAGTGACATCACGAGCCCCTACTCCCAAATTTTGACGCGCTATAACTTTGTCATTTTATGGTTGATTGCCCAAAGAAAAAATACGTGTCCATTATTTTTTGATCATCTAACTGACGGACTAAATAGAATTTCGTTTACTGTACCCCGTCATCACCCCTATTGAGATTAATCTATTAACAATACAGAAGCTGACTGACATAATAATTTAAAAAAGGGTTTCATGAAATTAGGTCTTATAAAAAACACATTAGTTGTCTATCAGCGTTGCCATTGATACGGCAATTACCGTAATATACGGCAATTTGAGCTCATAATTTCAGATTATACGGTATACGGAAGGTTTGTCATTGCCGTATAATAATACTAACTACCTATAAATTTAAATAAATAAAATTAGGTAACACGGCAAAATTATGATTTTTATATAAAAATACGGTGTATCGAATAAAATCTGATGTATCGAATACGGCGGCAACTCTTTCAAACTTGATGGCAACACTGTTGTCTATTGAAAGCTTAGAGCATATACCAAATTGAAATTTTCATTCATAATAATGATTTCTAGGCCTGGATCGCATGGTATTTTTTCAATATTTTTTTAATATAGTTAATTTTTTTCTTTACCTATTTGTCTAGCATAAAAGCATTGAGTCAAAATGTACGTCACGAAATCAATTTATTTCTAGAAAATGTGACAAGAAAGAACATATGAATGTGCAAGACTTTTTGCATAAATACCTTATCTAATTGGAATATGTAAATACGATTGACCAGTCCTTTGTTATTCGTCGTGAGGATGGTTTGATGGATAATGCGCAAATGTAAAGTGTTTATTTACAAAAATAAAAACGTATTGTGTTTAAAAAAAACGTCACACGTAATTTACCCGAATCAATTTGGTTGGTTATAAGAAAAGTCTTACTATTCTCACTTATCGTTTAAAGAACCTGCAAAACTTGTGTGTAGATTAAAAGAAAAAATCAAAATAGTTTTATTTGTGAAAGAACACTTTTTTAAACCAATTTTGTGCTTTCAACTATTTCACATGTTCCCGACGTGTTGGACTTTTATACTTCCACTAGCGATCCGCCCTCGCTTCGCTTCGGTGTAGAGCTGAAGTGTAGACTACAGTTTTTGTTCTCAGGCTTGTATTATACACAATGACATTCATCTATGATTCTTCCTATACCTCCATGCAAAATCTCAGTCTCAAATTGACAAAGTTTCATATAAACTTTCATTCCCTATTTTATCCCCTTGGGGGTAGAATTGATCAAAATCCTTTCTTAGCGGATGGCTACATCATAACATCTACCTGCATGCCAAATTTTAGCCCGATCCGTCCAATGTTTTGGGCTGTGCATTGATAGATCACTATGTCAGTCCTTTGAGTTTTGAGTTTTATATATAAAGATGTTATTTATTTCTGAACTCACAAGTAATTTTTCTAAAATCAAAGAACCTAATTTTTTCACCTAATTTTGGTAAATTTCATTGTACCTAGAGTAATTTTAAACTGATTGGTATATCCATACTGCAAACTCGGGTATATCTTTTGCAGTCATCATGTTGGTACAGCCGTACTCGACTCCTAACACCGTCGTGTCAGTGGCAGATCGTGATAACACCGAGAGCTGAGCATGTAATCCTTCCTTCCTGGTCCAGATGACTTGCTGATGCAGTCAGAGCTGCGTCATCAGCCCGCCTAGAACCGTGAGGTGTGCGTGTGGCCCAAGTTTAGAGAGTCTGCTAGAATTACACGCTTTATTTTTTACTAGCGGCCCGCCCTCGCTTCGCTTCAGTGTAGAGCTGAAGTGTTGACTACAGTTTTTGTTCTCAGGCTTGTATTATACACAAGGACATTCATCTATGATTCTTCTTATACCTGCATGCAAAGTCTCAGCCCAATTTGTTTAAAATTGACAAAGTTTCATACAAACTTTCATTCCCTATTTTATCCCCTTGGGTCTAGAATTGATCAAAATCCTTTCTTAGCGGATGCCTACGTCATAATATCTACCTGCATGCCAAATTTCAGCCCGATTCGTCCAGTGGTTTGGGCTGTGCGTTGATAGATCACTATGTCAGTCAGTCACCTTTGAGTTTTATATATATAGATGTGAAAAGGATGGAATTGACAGAAACGCAACACCATTAACGGTAGTGTGTATAGGTGATCTTTTGTGAAGAGACCTGCGTGGCTGAGTGGTATGTATGGCGGGTTTCAAAGTGTCGTCTACTCAGTGTCAGAGGTCGCCGGAATCCCACGTTCGAATCCCGGTGGGGCAAATTGTTGTGAGATGAATACTCACAGCATTTGAATCTAAGTCTAATGCAATGTTTATATGTTATATTGTTTTAATTATTGTGTGCCGGGAACAAATGCAAGTGAATAGTGAGAATGTGACCAGTGGTTTGGGTATCGAACGCAGTAAAAGACGACGTCAGAGGGTAGACCGATATGTCTGCCAATAACATCTACCCGCAATTACTTCAGTTACTCCGTGATCATGGCGCTTGCAACAGTGCCGAAATATCGGAGACTCATAAAAACAAGGTACATGGTAACAATCCCGTTAATATCTATAATGTTTATATGTGTTTTTATATAAATATATTTATGTTTTTATTTTTTAAGCATTTAACTGCTAGATGTTTAAATCTAAAGAAAAGTTTACTAGAAAAAAAATCCACGCGGACCAGGCAGGGGGCCGAACTCGAACCCGCACCTTTCCTACCCAATCCGGGCGAATGCACTGACCATTATGCTACCACGGCCCTATTCGCCGCGTCGAAATTTTCCTAGCCTTAAGCTGCAAGGCAGCGCCATCTCGTCGTCGTAACTCGTCGTAACCCACAATGTCAAATGTATACTTTTTCAAGTATTAAACATTTGAAAGAAGAAATAGCAATTATAGTTATGTTTTTATTTATTTTTTTAAGCATTTAACTGCTAGATGTTTAAATCTAAAGAAAAGTTTACTAGAAAAAAATATATTTATACATGTATTATGGCTCAATTAGCCCGAATACGATTGTTAATGGATTTCGGGTAAACGACTTAGTGTAAATGAACAGAGTCGAGTACGCGCGTATTCGGGTAGTTTTCGTTTTGGTTACCCGACACCGTCTTCCAGCCCGTATACCAGTGTAAATATTACATCGTGCACCCGTATACGGGCTAACGACCAAGTGTAATTGAGCCATTAGTTTTTCATTTTATTTATTAATTTATAATCAGGCAACGTAGGCCCACAGATACGTATACCCTAAAGTCTAATATATATATATATATAGATATAAAACATTATAATTAGTAAATAAACTTAATACTTATGTTAGTAAAAACTTAATGAACACGTATTGACGGCGTCCGTCGTGTGACGCAGAGTGGTGTCCGGTATCCTGCCTCGGAACTGCCGGAATACAACACCTTTCGGCCAAAGCTCTTCTTTCATAAAGTTCGCTAGGTTTTCGGTTGGTACTCTCACCACGAATGAATTAAAATTGATATTATGGCGAGATTCCAACCGTGCGACTGTCAGGGAGAACTTCGTCTTGATCCGCGGATACTATACAATCTCCTCTTCCTTTGTAGAGTATTGCAGCCGGGACACATACAGCGGTCCAGATTATGTATTTTACCTTACCCTAGTATTCAATAACACAAGCCTTACAGTGCTCGCTGTGTATTTTATAGCTATTAACGGGATTGTTACCATGTACCTTGTTTTTTATAAGTCAACCATATTTCGGCACTGTTGCAAGCGTCATGATCACGGAATAACTGAAGTAATTGCGGGTAAATGTTATTGGCAGACATATCAGTCTACCCTATGACCTCGTCTTTTACTGCGCTCGATACCCCTTTTTTTTGACGATGTAAAATCGATTTACGGACCATACTGCGCGCAGGCTAGGCGCGCGACGTGTGTGGGACTCCCCGACGCGGAACAGCGCCGGTCCTACCCACTAAAAACCATAGGTACCCTCCTACGCCCTTATGAGAACGTCTCAGGATCGGCGCACCTCTGTGTGCGCCACTTCACTGGGTCGTCCCCGGCCCAACGAGTGGACCGGACGACACGCCTCTGGGGGATCGCGCTAGGGTACTAGGCAATCCCCAGACGGGGTAGCCTATGCCGAACGGCACCTAGGGCACGCCGCGCCCAGACTACCTTAGGGCCGACTAAGACCGACAGTCACGGCTGCCTGCATTCTTCGGCCCACCCGTCTACGTAGCGCTCGACACCCCACTGGTCACATTCTATTCCAATCTTCTTCTTCTTCCTCGTAACCTCATGACTGAGGGTCGCGACAGCATGAGGGCACCCGGTGTACCAGCTCCCTCCACGTATTGCAGTTTTCGGCCAACCGGATAGATGTCTGAATGTCAGTTTGGCAGACTTCTTTGACCGCATCAGTCCATCGGGCGGGTGATCTTCCGCGGCTCCTTTTGCCTTCCACATGACCTACGACGATGAGCTTTTCAAGATTGTCTGGTTCTCGTCGGGCCACGTGTCCGAAGTACTGAAGAAGTCGCTGCATACATACAGTAGACAGGCGGGATGTTATGCCTAATTCGGAGAGAATAGAAATGTTGGTGCGGTGCTCTGTCCAAGAAACCCCTAGCATTTTCCGCCAGCACCACATTTCAAACGCGTCGATCTTCCAATCAAATAGTGATAAAACAATGCCGTTAATAGCTTTAATGTGACTACGAAAGTTAAAATAAAATATGGGTGCGTGTACTTAAGTACGCGCGTGAGAAGTTATACTTCTTTTTGGAATTATTAAAAAATAGTTTTTAATTGCATGCAGATAATTAATTACAATAAGATAATAAAATTTGATTGGAAAAGGATAGTCAAATAAAAAATAAAGTTTTAATTTGAAAAATTTAATAAATAATCAAAATATTCAATTTAAATCACTACTGAATAAAATTTATTAGCACATATAAATTTCGCATTTGTATAACATTATAACACGTGTTAAGAATATAGAAACTAGAAACATGTGGATAAATATTATAAATATGAAAACAGTGATCAGAGGCGACGAGCGTCCCAACATGTGTGACTAAGAGATCCTATTACTATTTTGTTGGAAGCTTTTTTTCGAGTTTCGGAGTAATGTGCGGTTTAGCGACCGACTTCATGGTGTTACTTTTCGCGCATCTTAAAATTTCACTCTCATCATTTTTTTCATAACGCGCCCGCGGCTAACTTCATTATGTTACTTTTGTGTTACAGTGATGCGCGCGCATCTTAAAATTTCACTCTCATATTTTTTTCATAACGCGGCTAAAGAAGTATAACTTCAATAATATGCTAGTAATATTTATTTATTTCTTAAGGTGCTAGCGCTTATCCGTCACCACTGCTGTCTTGCACCGTTCGCTACTCACAATCGACTTTCAAAATAGATCATTAACTGGTACTTAGCACTGTCACGATAGCGTGGGAGATACTCGCGCGGCCTCAGGTATGCCTTAATTGCTTCTAGATGCCGCCGATTTATGAGCTTGTTAATAAAATTGGATTACATTATTGATAAAATCGTCGGTGTATACACCGTATAACCGATCAGTCGAATTTTATACAGTAGGATGTGTTGAGCCTACGTCTCAAGGTGAGATTTCGCTTCCTGGTTGGAGATGCTTCTATTTGGATTTCAAATATTTGACATTAAAAGAGATCAATTTTTTTTTGAGCGATGCAATTATTTTCCATTATGTTTTTTTTTTATATAGAGGTAGGCAAATGACTCTACCCCACCTGATGTTAAGTGGTAATAATATTAATTTGTTTCTTAAAAACAGTGATGTTCACACAATTAATACAAGAAACAAAAATAAACTAACTTTACCTGCTACTAGGCTTCACAAAATTAATAATTCATTTAAAGGTCTTTGTGTTCGCTGATACAATAAAGTCCCAAGCAATATCCAAAAGCCAAAAAAAACACTTATTAAAAAAGCTTATTACAAAGTGTCTGATTATATTATAGACAAAAATGCTTGGGTTTGAACTGTTCCAATCATTCCAACAGGTTTTCTATATTAAATAAATCATAATTGTATTGACGTTGTAACAACATAATGATTTGTAAATGTTGTTACATTAGACTTTTAATGTTGTGGAGTTTTTTTCGCCCGTTTTTCTCCGCAGCTAAAAAATATGTCCATAACGAGTGGTAGGGAAAAAAAATTTTTGGACGATTCAAAAGATTTGTACTATACATCCAATTTGAATAAAGATATATTGATTTCTGATTTCTGAATAAAGTCCAAACGCGAAGATAGCTGGTACAGCAGTTATAAACTGCTACACCAATCATCCTCACCTTGCCAGCCTGCAAAAATGCTTCTTCACGCCTCTCTTAAAGGACCCCAGATTATAGGATTTAGGTTGATGGGAGTTATCCAAAATTCTCAATAATAAGGAGCTCGATGGCGCGGGTGGCTAACGCGTTCGGCTGCGATCGTTGAAGTTAAGCAACTTTCGCAGTGGTCGGTCATTGGATGGGTGACCAAAAATCTTCTATCTCGAGTTCTTCCGTGCTTCATAGACAATCCAAACCCCTCTGGATTTTGCTTCAACCCCTCTTGCGATTAATAGTTCAATGCCCTTCCGGCGAGTCTATTGAGGTAGGTCTGGCGCCCGAGTACTTTTTCAATTTTGACGTATCCATATTGGTTTAAAACAATTATATGCCTTGAGTTGCTGATGACTGAAACAAATAAGTATTTAGAACAAAACTTCTTTCTGCTGATGTCAAGATGGAAGAAATGAAAGGTTTGATTGGAAGTCAGCAGAAGAAGTATGCTTAGAGAAAACAACAAAAAAAAGATTCTGTGTCTCAGCCACATCTCATTTACCAAAAAACAAAAACATGGGGGGTGTAAATTTATCAGATCAGAACATCTCTGCAAGGCAACCTTAATTTTTTTAGCATTTCTAACAACAAAATTGTGAAACTTCAGCACCTGCCACAAAGTAACAAACAAGTAATCAACCAAAGCTATCAGTTCTAACTTAAAAACAAAATGTTTCTCAAGTCCCACGAAGGAAATTAACCTAACATAACAGTATTACGCAACTTCATACAACCTTAACCTTTCGCATCGTGATACCACTGTAATGAGGCAGTGCTCACGAGTGATAGGAGCCCGAGAAATACCTGCGAGCCGTGAACCAACCTGTTAGCAAATTAATAAACTAAAAACAATTGCTAATAATAAAAAATTATGACGTTCGCAACACGATCTTTTCATGGCGCGTAGTAAAAAAGACTTTGGACATTCTAACCATGATTATGGATTCGTCATGCTAAAAACTGAAGCATGTTATCTCTATTTCTTCTTGCATATAATAGAGTATATTACAGCCGGCTGGTATGGTTGGAAGTTTCTTATTGGGGCTTAACAGAGGTACATTTTTGTGAGAAAGGTGTAAAAACGAATGCAGTTGTGTATCAAAATACAGTCCTGACGAACCTTGTGGAACCTGTTTCTCATACCATATTCAATAACAGGCACTGGGTATTCCAACAAGATTCGGCGCCAGCTCATAGAGCGAATAGCACACAAGACTGGCAGGCGGCGCGTGAAATCGACTTCATCCGGCACGAAGACTAGCCCTCCTCCAGTCCAGATTTAAGTCCGATTACAAAATATGGCAACACTTGGAGGAAAAGGCGTGCTTGAGCACGCCTTTTCCTCATCCCAATTTGGAGTCGCTCAAGACATCCTTGATTAAGGCAGCCGCCGATATGACATGGACCTCGTTCGTGCTGCGATAGACGACTGGCCGCGCAGATTGAAGGCCTGTATTCAATATCACGGAGGTCATTTTGAATAAACTTTATTGTCATAAGAATCTATGTTTTGTTAAGTTCATTTTGGTATATAAATTGTTACATAATGAATAAACTTGTTTCAATTATTTTATATTAAATATAGTGTGAATGTTTGAAGTGTGGGGTGTGCAGTATGTAGTGGTGAAGTGGGCGTGGGTCATCAGCTATCTTCAGTGGAAGCTTGAGGGTCGGGAGGCCGTGCTGCTGGCAGACGGGCGGCGCTCCTAGAAGGCGTCTGCGCTCCTGGTCAGGCGTCTGAATTTTCGGCCGACGAAGTGGTAGGATGACCAACACTGCTGGTGGAAGGCCAGGCGCAGCTGGTAATCGGGCCGAAGCAGCTACAGGCTGGACGATGCTGCTGGAGTCCGGGCGGCAGTAGGGATCCGCCGATGAGGATGACCGTATAGTGTTTTATTTTATTTATTTATTTTTTGGGAGACCAACAGCTCATAAAAACAGACATAGTTGAAGAAAAATTAGTTACAGAGGCCAATTATAGGTCTCCACGTTTAAAAAACAGAAATCTTTATAGTTTAACATATAATATTAAAATATGCGTACAAAATAATAGGATTAGTCTACATAGTAAAGACAATTCGCCCTCTTAACAATCTGAAACAATGTTCTTTTATTAATAGCAAATTAATGTTATTATTTAGTTTAAGTTCACAATTGTTAGTGTATAGATACTATCATATTACTCGTTCAAAAAATTCACTGCATAGAAGACGCCTTGCAGTTGCTACACTATAATTGAATATATCAAAGTCTTTTCTAGACTTGCAAAATTCGTTCAGTGCAATGCTCGCTCCCAACAAGAATGCATTTTGTCGATAATTTGTGGAAACTAATGGTATACTAATTGGGATATAGTGCCTTGCTGATTTCGATGGGACATTGAAGTTTAGTTTAGAAATAAGTTCAGGGGAGTTAATTTTATTTGATATAATTTTTAGCAAATATACTACGTCAGATACTTCACGTCGTTTGTATAAAGGAAGAAGGTGAAATCGGGAACATAAACTTAAGTAGAGTATAGTAAGATGTTTTTACAAAGCCAAAGTCAATTTTTTTAGTACTTGCATCAAACTTGTTGGATAAACAAAATATGTGTAGTAAATAAGTGATTTATACATGTAAGATACTAGTTGTCTGCGCAGTCTAAACGAAAGAATGTTTTGAACAGGCACAACAAGTATCTACAAGTTTTGTTTAAATCTAGTATATGACTTGTTTCATGGTGGAAACGAGGGGTAATAGATGGTGATGTATGGTGCAAATATGGTGACTTAATTGAGAAAATATTTCAAAATTATATATTCAAGAATAAGTACTGTCTATTATTCATAATATTAGAGCTGTAATTGTAAAGCACAATATCATAGCACTATACAGGCGTATCGCATCGCCCGTGACTCAGTCTATTAAAATTACAGCTATTACCCGCGAGATGATGATTGCATCCAACTCCTTACTCACAGCTGAGTAAAGTTCAATGATGATAATTTTTATTTTAATTAGATATGTGCGACTCCTAATGATTTTACCTTTCGACTAATTCGCAACTACTAATTTGGCTATTCGAAAGGCAAATTAGTAGTATACTAATAATAAATGTCAAATTTATAAGAGTGCAACGAATAAGGTTAGGTTATTCATTCCAGTGTTACCAACTCTTACCAAAATTTTACCCTAAGTATTTTTTAAATTCCCCTAAAATCCCCTAAATATAGAAATTTATATGTACCTACTTATCTTATTGCCTAAATTCTTTCGTTGCTCATAAATTAAAACGTTACATATTTAGTTACAGTAAATTATTTTATTGAATAAATACATTTTTCGAATGGAAAATCAAACGAAAACAAGCTGACAGGCTGTTAAATCTTATTTAGCTATTTTGATTGGTGGAAGGCAAAGAACTTTAGTCTATACAGCCTTAGAAAACAACCTGCCACACAGTGAGTTCAGTCGTTTCATATCGTGGTGCGTTCCATTCTACGCACAAAACTGAAAGCAAACACACGCTTTGTTTTTCGATTTAATTGCAAGTTTTGTTAAAAGCCCCTAAAAGAACCCCCAAAAAATTCCAGCCCCTAAAAAGTCCGTTTTAACCCTTCTAGCCCCTAAATCTGGGGGCAAAACCCCTAAGTTGGGAACCGTGATTCATTCGTTCGTTCATCATTTGTCTTAGTCAGTTAGTTTCGGTACGGTCGAACTTGGCACCTGCTACGATAGTCTTGTATCTGTTATTAAATATTATCAGTTGTGGCGGCGACATCTATATACCCCACAGATATACAACGGATGTAGAAAAACATTACTCACCATCCTCAAGAGATGGCGTTACCTGCACTGCGATCAATATTAGTGTAGGAAGGCCAAAGGGGAAGATCTTCCTCCGAGCTGGGTGATGTTAGCTCGGGGGCCGCGGCCCGACTGATGTTGGTCGGGCATCGTATATATGAAGAGTTAGCCTCCGAATTTCATTTGCGCGATGTAGGCTTCCATACTAATATTGATCGCAGTGCAGGTAACGCCATCTCTTGAGGATGGTGAGTAATGTTTTTCTACATCCGTTGTATATCTGTGGGGTATATAGATGTCGCCGCCACACAGTGGAAACTATATTTACCAGTTAATTTGTTTACTATTACTTGATTTATATATATTTTTTTTAAATTAAAGAGTTCATATATCAATCTAATCATTAAAAAACGATTTTAAGTAGTATTCGACTCCAGTCGAATGATATAAAGCGACGACTAGTTGGTCGAATGATTCGTGGTGTCGAATAATTAATTAGTATTATTCGAAGTCGCGCATCGCTAATTTTAATTCAGAATTGGTAAATAATTCCGTGAGTGTTTTTCTCGTTAAAAGCGCATTTATGTTCATTCCTGTTTAAAAGTTGTGATAATTTTTGTTTATGGTTTACGCACAATTTAATTTGAAATTTTCCGCATTTGATTAATTAAACATACATTATTACTATTAAAAGCGATGATATTGTTTTGACTTGATATTTAGTCCTCGAACAATGACTGAAAGGGTCGATAAGAACTTCGACTGATAACAGCATGGTTTATTTCAATTTGAAGCTTTTCCATGTCAGAGAACAACATGACTTTTGAAAAGCGATGCCACCGGACATCCTCACCTTGCCTTGCCGGCCTGCATGTTACTTCTTCTGGCCTCTTTTAAAGGAGGAGGTTGTAAGAAGGAGGGAACACGTGAGAAGGCAGGTTTATTTTCATGTTTTATACGTTTGTTTGCAATCGTCGCTAACGTCAGCGACGTAAACATACCTCCATAGCGTGAAGTTAAGCAACTTTCCAAGTGGTCGGTCATTGGATTGGACCAAAACTTTACTATCTCGAGCTCCTCTGTGCTTCGGAAGCAACGTTAAGCCGTTGGTCCCGGTTGCATCTGCAGTCGTTAGCACCCACCAATCCGCACTGGGCCCGCGTGGTGAGTCATGGCCCAATCTCCCTATTCTATCCATAGGGAAGGCCTGTGCCCCAGCAGTGGGGACATTAATAGGCTGATGATGATGATGATGATGATGATATGACCCCCCTGGCGCCAAAGCTGGATCCGCCCTTGACTCTAAGACAGCGTCGAGTCACACTTTCATCCGAATTGACACAAAAACTCAAATAACAAGAACGTCCTTAATAGTTTGAAGTTTACATAACACAGGTTACATAACCCGCCACATTTTTCACAACACCCGCCCCAAAATGGGGATATAAAAAAAAATAAGTTACAATTCCAAAACCAGTTAAACAGCACTATGAAACAAAGTGAAAAATTGCGTCAGCTAGAAAGGGCCTTATCCTTGCGTAAATTTTTGAACAATTACGGATAAATAGATTTTATCCGTTAATTGCTCATGAATTTAATTATTGGGATCCTTCTATTAAGTGCGTGCTGCGCATATCGAAGTTTTCACACGCTTCGCCAAGGTCCTAAGATTGGGCTCTTATTGTTTATATGTAGTAGTATGCGTGAGTTTGTTACAGAGCTCGGTGCCTCGTTTCCGGGTTCACATCTCTTTGTGAAACCGATAAGTGCGAGCGTTACTAAGGTCGGTATAAAATGTAAGACAAAAAGTAACTAGATGGTTAGCTGTTAAAAAAAATCAAGCGCTTAAAAATATCAAAAAGACTGGGAGAATGAAAAAAAATTATATTTGGTCACAATAACAAATCCGGCGCGTAAAAGTATCAAGAAGACTGGGTTATTTTATATTTGGTCACAATAACAAAATGGTAAATAAAATGTTGAAAAAAAAAAAATGGTTGCCTGTAAAGTCGGTTTTACGGGCGAAGATTTTACGTGACAACGTCTTTTTCTCGGTAGAATATTTATTGATATGAATATAATTAAATTGCACAATAGGAACAAGGAATTGAATGAAAATAAGAATTGCACAAATTTTAACTATAGAAATATATTTTGTTTACTAAAACATTGTACATGTAAACTTAAACTTAACACGAGAGACTCATCGTAACGTTACCGAGCGTTACACTTTTTCATAAGTGACTCCCAGCCGCAACCTAATTTAAGACGTTGTCACGTCAATAAATCGTGTTGGCTTTTCCTACACGTGAAAGGGTAGTAAGTAGAAGGGTCCCTACCCTTTCAAAAGGTCAAATTTGTAAATTTAACCCAATTTAATTTGAAATTTTGTAAAGCCCAATTCTCACATTCGAAATCAGCGGAATAGAAAACAAATAAAACATTAGCCGATAAAATTTTATTTACAAACTAGCGGTCGACCGCGTCAGCATCCGCGTCAACTTCAGTTTTTTGAGAATCCCACAGAAACCTGACATTTCTTCGGGATAAAAAGTATCCTATGTCGCAATCTATCAATCAAAGCATAAACTATATGCGTACCAAATATCATCCGAATCCGTTTAGTAGTTTTTGCGAAAATGAGTAACAAACATACAAACTTTCACATTTATAATTTTAGTAGGATAAACCAAGCAGCTATAAAATTACAGTTGCAAATTATAATTTACTAGCGGCCCGCCCTCGCTTCGCTTCGGTGTAGAGCTGAAGTATAGACTACAGTTTTTGTTCTCAGACTTGTATTATACACAAAGACATTCATTTATGATTTTTCTTATACCTGCATGCAAAGTCTCAGCCCGATCGGCTTAAAATTGACAAAGTTTCATACAAACTTTCATTCCCTATTTTATGCCCTTGGGGGTAGAATTGATCAAAATCCTTTCTTAGTGGATGCTACGTCATAACATCTACTTGCATGCCAAATTTCAGCCCGATCCGTCCAGTGGTTTGGGCTGTGCGTTGATAGATCACTATGTCAGTCAGTCACCTTTGAGTTTTATATATATAGATTAGGTTAAATTATGTACCTGAATGCATGAATATGTGAGTCGAATGCTGCCATTATAAGTGTTTATATCGAAGATATAATATACCTACATTAATTAAAACACATCCTGGCCGCAATTGCTAATCGACGACGGCCAGGATTATTTACTGATATAAAGTTTTGAGCTGTTACATATTTTATTGAGTAAATAATTTATGCAAATGTCCAGGCTTAAAGCTTCATAATGTAATGTACGAGTACCATGCGTACTTGGATCTTAATCTATTTCTCATGATATTTTTATTTATTTATTTTCTTAAAAAACCAACAGCGTTTTTCCGATACAAAATTTGAAGCAGATACATTTATTAAAGTACGCCAATTATAGGTTTTTCTAAATTAACAATAGGTAACTTATATTGGTACTAGCTGACCCAGCGAACTTCGTACCGCCCTAAAAAAATAGGGGTTGTCCAGCGGACAAAATTGTGAATCTAAACCATTCTCAGATCCCCTTGAACACACACAAAAAATTTCATCAAAATCGGTCCAGTCGTTTAAGAGAAGTTCAGTGACATACACACTCACAGAAGAATTATATATATAAAGATTTCTATCCCTAACAAAACGATCATCAAGCAATAGGGTTTTTGACAGTATAATAATAATAAAGTGCCAATTGTTAGCATCTGTGTTTAGATTGAATATTGGCAGGGTTTTTAACTATTTTTACAAAAAAAATATTCATCATTTTACTAAAAACCCACGATAAAGATAATAATTTTCTTATCTATTGTCACGTGACCCAAAACGCTAGGGATTGGCGGAGCCTAAAATGACGTCACACGCAAGTAAACTTCCGGTTAAAGTGACATTACATTGTATCGTTTGACGTTTTAATAACAGTCGTGTGACGTCACACACTAGTAAGACGCCATATTGTCCAGAGAAACGTTTTCGCGGCAACTTGAAAATGGAGTTATTGATTTGGTTATTTTTACTGAAATACACACTAGAATGATGAATATCCACTTTTTACGGACTCCATAAACATTAGACAATAACGTGAGATCGTTTTCTAAAACTTTGTCAAATACCATATTCATCTACTTTTATCTTCCTTATTGTCATCGTATCTTTTATACGATACTTTTAAATATAAATAAATATTTACTATATTATGAAACAATTAACATTATCTTTGATATCTATCATGACGAAACAATGACTTTTGTATTAATGCAATTAAGGGCAGACTCGTACTGAGAGACATTTGAGAAATGGGTATTTGAAAAATCTATTGCTGTCGCGTATTGCCATATACCGTGTGATAGGGACAACAGTACCTAACACTGAAAATTGCGTATAAATATTGCAAAGTTCGAGGTTTGGCTCTCAATGATTTCCTCCTCGAACATTAGATGTGCGTAAAGTAAATTTTACCCATACAATTATAAGTAGTTATACTAGGCATCTATGGTTTAATCTAAAGAAAATGTAACTAGAAAAAAATCTACAGCCTGATGGCCGCGTCGAAATTCCTCTAGCCATTCTTAAGCTGCAAGGCAGCGCCATTTCTTCGCATTGTAGGCAACCCACAATGTCAAATGAATACTTTTTCAAGTATTAAACATTTGCAAGAAGAAATAGCAAATATAGTTTTAATTTTTATTTTTTAAGCATGTAACTGCTTGATGTTTAAATCTAAAGAAAATGTAACTAGACAAAAATCCATGCGGACCAGGCAGCGGCAAACGGGACTCGAACCCGCATCCTTCGCTATCCGGGCGAATACACTGACCAATATGCTACCGCGACCCTGATGGCCACTTATGCTTTCTAGTTTGATTTTTCTAGTTACATTTTCTTTAGATTTAAACATCAAGCAGTTACATACTTAAAAAATAAAAATTATATCTATGTTTCGCTTTTTTTGTAAATGCATTTGATTCTCCACACTAGGCGTCTTTAGTGATGATATATATTTTTTTGTTTTTGTCATTTTTGAGGGCTTCTAGTTTCTTTGAAACAAAAGTTATCGAAAAAATTAAGAAGGGGGCATGGAATGAGTACAGTTACATTTTATGAATGAAAATCATTTCTTTAGTGATAAAAATCAAGGAAGCATCAATCAAGAACGTTTGTATAGAAAGAACATTGCTCACCTCCCCCTCTTAAAATCGAGTGGCCGAGTGGTCTATACACCGGGTTCAAGGTGTCGCCTACTCAAGAGGTCCCGGGTCCGAATCCCGGTCAGGGCAAATGTTAGTATGATGAATACGAGCCTTTGTACCTTAGTTGTGGATGTTTATATACATTTCCAGATAAAATATACTTTTAAAGGTATTAGTATATGTATTGTATCCGTTAATCTAGCATCCCATAACACAAGTCTAACAGTGCTTACTTTGGGGCTAGGCTAATTGGTGTGTGTTATAAAAAAAATGTAATGAAAAAACTAAAATAGTTGCAACGTAGCCGAAACGTTCCAACAATGTAGATGTTTGTGTGATGAATATGTGCATTTTGTACTCCAGTCATGGATGTTTAATATGTATTTCTATATAAATA